>CM026087.1:5948215-7148215 GCA_014839685.1 Anableps anableps | reverse complement strand
TCCGATAGCTCAAGATGAGATGCTTATATATAGAAAAATAAACCATTTGTACAAGAAAAGCTCTGTTATCTGAAGATAATGAGATAAATCGTGAAAATGAATTTTTATGCATGCGTTCTTGTGAAATACAATTACAAGTACGGTTACATTTGTCAAAGGTTTTGTGTCTGTACATGAATTTTATTTTACAAGAGAGAAAGAGGTAGAAACGGCTTTGTCAATAAGAAAGGTTGGAAAGCCCTCTGGAAATACCAGAAGAGGCAGGATTGCTGCAGCACCACCCAGGATGCTCAAAACTCAAATGTGAATAAGAAATTATAACAACTTGGAGTTTCTTTTTAAAAAGCAAAGGTTGCAGAACAACTGAGCTAATCAGTGAAACTCTTGGTGCAGGATTGAGCAAGTCTCTAAAGGGCAGGCACACAGGATAGACGAGAGGCTGCAGCCTCCCAGGACACCTGAGCTTTCCCTCAGTTAAACACAAACACATCTCATTTATTTTTCATAAGACAGAGGCAGCCGACATGGGCGGTTATAGGATCCTCCCCAGAGGAACAGTGGGTGATTCCCCCAGCCCTTCCAACCGTCACACCCTCCGAGGAGATTGCTGCTCCGCTTCTGAGACAACACTGCCGTCTTGTTGCCTGTTTCATTATGTAACAAATGCTGTGTTATGTAATATCTGGAGGCCTTTATATATTTAGGAGAATTCACCAGATAAGAAAGCATCCTGGAGAGGATGAAAGGAAGAGGGGATCTGTTTTGCAGCAGCTTGTCAGTGCTTATTTGACAGCAACATAGAGGCTGTGTTGATCTTCCTCACTCCAGTGAAAACAGCAGGTTGAACAGTGAAACGTTTCCCCTGCAATGTGCCTCACGCTTTCATCCTCCCCCCTGTCTTGTTAGGAACTAACCTGGGCAGACAGAATACCAATGACAGCAGCAGTGTGGAGGTCTGAGAACCAGCAGCAGGCAATTCCAGCACCCAAGCCTGACTTGCTGCATGTACCACAGGAATAACAACAACGGTCTTTATTAGCAGAGTATTTACACTGGGAAGAGAAAACAGAGAAGGCTGTGTGGTAGAAATCTGCCGCCGTGCTACATCTGTGCGTCCTGGTACAGAACATTCGCCACTAGATCTCTCACTGCAGCCGGATCCTCAGCGTCTGTGGAGACAAAAAGCACAATGTGGCAGTTACTGTTGACACCGGATACACACGAGGGCTTCCCAAGTCCATTTACAGGGCATTAACTTTTCCACATTTTGTCATCTTACAACCACAAACTTTAAAAAACTTCATGGGGATCTTATGTGATAGAACAACACAAAGAAGTGCATATCTGACGTAGAGGGAAAATACTGGTTTTCAAAGTTAATTACATATAAAAATTTGAAAGGTGGAGTATGAAATTGTATTCGGCCAAGACTACAAGACTCCACCTGTGTGTAATTTAATCTCACTATAAATCCAGCTGTTCTGTGAAAACATTAGAGAACAAACAGCATCATAAAGACCAAGGAGCAGGAATAAAGTTTATGAAGCGAGATCTGGAGATCTTAACGACTACTTCATGTTGTCAGTCAGGTCCTATTTAAGTCATTTCTTCATTCTACAGGCCTGGCAGTAATTAGACTTGACTGTGGAGAGTGAACCTGCACCCATGTAATCAGGTCAATAACAAATTCATGATTTATCAAGGAGAACATCCATACTTCCACATAGGGCCAGGTGGGTTTGGATAGCTTTTTCCTTCTAATAATTAAAACTATCATTTAAAATTGGTATTTTGAATTTACTCAGGTTATCTTTGTCTGATATTCAAATTAATTTAATGATTCAAATTTAAATGTGACAAAAAACAAAACAAAACAAAGAAGTCTAGAAGCAAAAAATACTTTTTCACAGCACAAAAGCAAATTAAATAATAAAATATCAGCACTTTGAAAATCCTTATCTCTTAAATATGGATATTTGTTGCAAAAAATGATCAGCGAGGACAATTTGGTCCCCATCTGACCAATTTCTGAAACATCCTTCAAACAGAAAGGCTGCTTTGGATTTTTATCCCTCCATATGTTAAATCCTTGATGAAGTTCAGTACAAAATCCAATTTTAAAATAAACTCATAGCACTGCTTAACACTAAAAATATTCCATCTGATTTCATCCATTTCTTTTTTAATAGGATTTTGGTTTGGGTGTTGACAGCAGAGGTCTGATTACTGACAGCACTGTGACCTTTAAAGAGCAAAAAAGGGAGAACTGCTCACACATTAATATGAACACAAACAAAGGTTGGTTATATGAGAGGGGAATTCAATTTAGTTCAAAGACTTGTTGGTGCCCTCTGGGATCCAGTAGAGCAAAAAGAAAGACAGAATTACATTAATCAATAAACAAAATGAAACGAAATAAACAGAGTTTACCAGCAGTTCAAGCTCAAACAACAGTATTTTGATAGTATATTTCATTTCAGCCATAATTATGGTGCAGAAGGGATGGATGGATGATGAATGGAGAAAATGTTAGACAAAGAATAATTTATACAGTTTTTAGACAAAGGGATATGGAAACATAGAGATGTTTCTATACTTATTCAACCCTGGGAGACATAGCTTCTGCGGTAAAGCCATGACAGTTTCCATATTACTGTATATTTGGTGTTTGAGCTATTAAAATAGACAGTTATAGGCCTTTTTAGAGGGGTCTCAAGTATTCACAGATTTCAGCTATTCAAGGGTCCCTAATCCCTGCAAATACTGGGGGTCCATCGTAGTTTAAAAAAGCTGCTGCCATCAACTCATGATCCCTTCATAACAAGCTAATCCACTGTGAACTGTTAATTATTCATGACATCCTTAACATCTTGTGTGTAACATCTGATGGTGCCATCTTTAAACTATTTAAATCATGTAATTGAAATTTACATTTTTCTATCCTGCTATTTTTTAATAATTGTACAGCTGCTGAAAAAGGAAATTCACCCCTTACCATGTGGTTTAATGTGTGATAATAATCAACATCTGTCTCAGATGCCCCACTGCTCTAAACTCATTTATGTTGATCTACAGACAAACTTTACAGTAAAATTTCCGTCTTGTTGATTTCAGAAGAGAAAAACGGCTGCTTACCTTTTCACATCACACAACTCTTCAGGACTGCACCAAGTTATTTGCTTGAGTTGAAACAAGGAGACGACTGAAGTCCTTCATCACAAATTAAAAACGTAGGAGTAGCTGGCTTTATTTAGAAACGTTTTCCAGTTGCAACAAAAAACCGACAGGCTCTTAATAATCAACGTTTGGCCGAAGAGCACATATTAAAGCGAGAAAGACAGCAGGGGAGAGGCTGGAGGCTGCTGCTGACGTTAGATTACACACAGTACAGAGTTCTGAGTTTATTCTTCCCATTTTCATTCATCCTTCTTTTCCTTATGACAGCCATTTGGTAAACATAACACAACACTATCAATTTAAAAAAATCCCAAATAAAGGCAGTTTCTCTTCTGTATGCTCCTTTAAAGGATATCTGTGATCATTTTTGTTCCATATCTGAATAAAGTTAGTTTCCGCTTTCTCACATGATCCAGCTGACAGGTCAGTCGATCGTGTGATGGATAAAGAACGATCTAATTTGTAATTTAGATTGAATCTTGCTGACTGAAAATCACTGAGACAGCAGCACGACTAATGTTTCACCAGGGAAGGTAGTTAACAAAAGAAATTAACAGGAAATAAACAACCATGGAGGATTCAGAATAATAACCAAATGCTGACTGAAGGTAAATGCTGTGTTTGTGATTAATGGAGAGAAGAGAGAGAAGTGGAGAAGGAGAAGCAGTCAGAGAGAACAAGCTTTAGCGTTGATAGACAGGCTGCAGATTTGTCCATATTTGGACAAGATAAATTTCCCTCTTGACCTCCTCTGTCAGTCAATATGAGGGTTTTATGAGACAACTGCCTTTATTCTCTCAGTAGCTGTTAAATATAACGCTAGCAGCATCTGGTTAGCTTAGCTTCACACTAACGCTCCAAAAAGGGAAAAACAATCCTGTGCTTTTACTTTTTTATTCTTTTTTGCACTTTTAATTCGGATGTAATAAAAGTTTGTCATAGATGGCTGAAATATGAACAGAGGATGCTGATCTTTTTATGTATGAAAGAGTGTTGTTACTGCGATCTGGTGGTGCATTAATGGACTAGAAATAAAACCATCATATCACTGATTAAATCTGTGCAAAAGAGTAAAAAGTAAAATTGTGGTCACCAGCCGTTTTCTCAATGGATCTCTGTAGCTTAAAACTAATCTGCTGTTATTTCGTGAGTTTGAGAGTAATTGTAGTCTAATTTATGATCACCTGCACCCAATATTTCACCAACCTGCTGCAATTTATGAAAGGTCTCACTGATGATTATTAGTTACAAAATAAGCATTCATCAATAAGCCAAGCCAGGGACAAACATTGCAAATTAGCTCAGGCTATGAATGCTAAAGTCTATGGTATTTGTTTTTATTTAACACTGGTCACTATACAAATCCAGTTTTCTTTATTTTGGATTCAAACTACCAGCCTAGACACAAGTCCTTCACCATCCATGGCTAAGACACTGTAAGTAAAAGCTTATGTTATTCTGTTGTCTCAACAGAGCTGAGGGTGGTTTGTTCTACTTTAAATATCTAGTGTTTGTTCTGGGTAGGTTTTCTCCACATTTATTCAGGCTTTATTGTGTTCTTAAATTTATATTTGTTTATCAAATGTAAATGAGAGGCCGAATTAAAAAAGTCTGCCTTCTTGATTGTATAAATTACATATAAATACAATACAAGCACCATAACTGATGACAGTAGGGCTAAAGACTATTATTTATTTTTTAAATGTAATTACTACCTCACTCATTTACATAAAGATAGGTATGACCAGATTTTTTTTATTATTACTATTATACTAATATTACTATTATTGTGCACCAACATATCCATACAAAAAAAAAAAATCTAAAAACAATTAGACATTCTAACAACTATTGATTGACCTGTTCATATGACTTATTTTTGTGTTTATTTTCATGTTGCTCTTCACTTGCCTTTGCTCTCTTCCTGTCTTCACAAAAAAAATATAAAAATGATAAATACCACGTATGATGAGTCACAACCCGTGGCTTACAACCAGAGTTTGAGACTTTAATTAAACAGTTATAATCTGCTACTGACTTCTACAAGGCTGCGTATGTGCAGCTGGTTTAGATTAAGAATTTTCTGGTTGGATCTTTGAATTTCACTGACAGATTAGGCAGAAGTGTCAGTCATGTTTTGTCACTCTTCATAAAAGCAAACAAACACATTTCTGAAACTGTGAAAAGAAAGTGGGCAGTAAACCTCGCAGAGAACCAGGATTTACTTTTCTCTGTCCTCATCACCATTCAGGTCAGAGTCTGAGTGCCAGCTCAGGACTGAACATTTGTTGGCTGCAAACAGTCACAGTTGGTCTCCTGTTCAAATAAAACCTCCAACTGAGGCAATGTTGGTTGAATTTAATGAACGATGTTCTGTTCTGAGCTGAATTGGCTTCCTGGAGACCACCCCCAAGTTATTTTTGTACTCACCAACTCCCAGAGCCTTCAGCTGGCTTTTAAACTCAGGCTTCTCCTCAAGCACTCGCAGCAGGTTGGTGGACTCCATCCGCTCAAGCTCCACCTTCCAGTAGATGTAGATTTTCTGGTTGAAACTGACGTACACCAGACAGGGGCTGTTTTTACCCTCCTTACATGTGTACTGACCTGAAAGCACACAATTTTAAATCCAAATTTTGAACCTCAAGTTTTTTTTAAAAACAGCACTCTGAACTTTTTCACATCTTGACAGGTTACATTCACAACCTTTAATGTTTTAGGGGGGATTTTCTGGAATAAACCAAGACAAAGTGGTGCATAACAGAGATCAAAAGAAAATGATGAATTATTTCCAAATTTTCCACTGGTTAAAATCTAAAACGTGAAATATATTCAGGCCTCCCTTTGTAAATACTTTGTAGAAGCATTATATTAGCTAATGTTAATATTTTAGCAAATGATAGCACATAGGCTGCTGTTTGTATAGTAGAAATAGTTAACTAATAATACCCGATGTGCAAATGTTAGTATATGATTTTGTGTTAGCATTTTACTCACTGTTAGCATCAAAGGCAGACAGTTTTGTTCAGTAATAAGATCACATGAGCATATTAGTTAATGTAGGTGTTTAAGCTAGTGATAGTACAGTAAGCATCACAAATGGTAAAAGAGTTTCAACACAGACACCACATTCTGAATCCCTTTCCAGATTAAGCACAATGCTACTTCATTCAATTCCTTCTTTAAAAAACCCCCAAAAAAGTCCATTAAATCCAATTATACAGACAGACAGAAACTCCATTACAAAGATTCCTAGTTATCAAAATACTGTCAAGTTCAGTTTATTTGTTAAATTGGTAAAGTTTTATATCCAAAGAAACCCAACAGACTGCATTAAGTCACTGACTTGCAGCAATCACCCCTGCTGGATGACTATCTAACAACAGTGGAAAGAAGCTTGTGTTATGTCATTGACTTTGCAGCAATCTTTCATACTGAGCATACATATAGCAACAGTGGAAAGGAAAACTCCCCTTTAACAAGAAGAAACCTCAATCGGAATCAGCCTCAGTGTGAGCGGCAACCACCAACTAGTGGTTTGTGAAGACAAAGCATACATACAAAAAAGAAACACAAACCAAGAGTATATGTGCAAGCAAAAACCTTTGAGTTTGCTTGTGGTTCATAACTGTCTAAAGGCTAATACTTAATACATGAATTGAATGACCTAACAATGTAGGTTGTGTTAGGGCATAAGAGCAAATACGAGATAGACTGGAAAAAGAACAGAGTGGTTGAAGCTGAGAGCACAGGGGCCTGAGAGTGATAGCTTTAGCCCGATACTTCTCATGTATAACGTACTGTTAGCATAACAGATAGTCTTACTAGCGCCACTGTTGCTAACATGTTCTTAGTAGTATGGTGGCATATTATCAAATGCTACCATACGAAATAGCCTTGGCATTGTAGATAATGCTCTATATTATGTGTAAGTTAGCATTTTAGCTAATGTCAGCATTTTAGAAACTATTGGCACATAAAATTCTGCTTGGCATACCATGTGTTAACTGCTGTTAGTCAAGATGTTCTTAGTAGCAGTAAAAAAAAATTAGAAGTAAACATATTAGTTCTTGTGTGCATAACACCAACCATAGAGTAATGGATAATGTTTGTTACTGGTTGCAACATGCTATTGGTAGCATGTATGCTGAGATTAGCCATTTCTAAATAAGTCTTGCTTTCTAAAGGTTAAACTTTAAAATATAAGTTTCAGAATCCTAATAGACTTTAAAGTCCAAAGCTGATGCATTATGGACTAAACCGGGTAGCAAAATCGTTACTCTGCTGCGAGGACAAAGTTTTTTCAGGAATTATTATAGTTATTAAGCACAGTCCACCTATGTGTTATTCAATCTTAGTATAAATCCGGCTGTTCTGTGAAGCCCTCAAAGGTTTATTAGACAACATTAGTGAAACAGCATCATGAAGAGGAAGGAACACAGCAGAAAGATAAGGGATGAAGAAGTGGTGAAGTTTAAAATAGGGTTAGGTTCTAAAATAATATGTAAAGCTTTGAACATCTAATGGAGCACCATTTAATCCACCATCTGAATATGGAATAACTGCAAACATACTAAGATATGGGTGTCCATATAGAAACTGACAGGCCTGGCAGGGAGAGCCATAATCTGAGACAGCTAACTCCACAAATCTGGAGTTGTAATACCCTACAAAGTATTGTAAGAATGTCTTAATTAAGATAAATTAGATAACCCTAAGATTGTAATATGCGGAAAAGGTCAGGGGTGTGAATACTTTTGCAGCACACTACCAACACCCTGCCGACAGGCGGTCCAAATGAACATGAAGCAGAGGGAGTCAAGTGTGGAGGAGGACGTTTTGGGGTTTTATCTCCATGTCTACAAAGAAATGAACCTAAAATAAATCAAACAAAGTAAATTTCTCACAGATAAACTGTTGTTTGATCAAACAGATTGAAAGACTGAAGCACAACATTGCCATCTAGTGGTGTAGGTTTAATTCTACACCTGAGCCATGAAAGATACAACCAGGTTACATAATGTGACAGAGGGTAACCAAGAAATATTTTAAAGCTTGTTTTAATTATTTTTGAGGCAATACTTCTAAATCCAAATGCTTCCAGATATTTGAGTTGATCTTTTCTGTTCAACTTTTAATAAAAAAGGGAAGAGAAAAACTGAATAAGCGCATCTAAACTAATCTGATTCGCCATTTAGGAATAACAGATGTCATAATTATGTTTATGAGCAGCTGCTTACTAACACACGCAGAAGCTACAGAGCAACTTTATCATATTTATGATTAAGAAGAGAGCATTAGGCTTTATGTAAAATAGTTTTTCATTTCCAAATGTTGCAGTAAAATGTCTGCTCTGCAGCTATCATTGCACCCCTCTAAGAAGAGTTTTATTGACGAGAGATTAAAGAGATCTAAACCAGACGAGGTTAGTTGGGTTAGATGGCTCAGAGTGTACAGATGGAAGCCGTTCGCAATAAACCCAAGCTGTTTCCCTTCTGTTTCTCTACTTTTTGGACCAGAACCAAGATGAGCGCTACTGTTATATATAAATTGTTGTGAGAGAGTTGGCTGTGTTTACTTGCTGCTGTGTTGCTATAAAATACTGTGCAAATGTCTCAGTATAAACAGGGCCATCTCACATTTCTTTATATTGTGAGAAGCCTCATCTTTTCCTAAAAGTGGTTTCAGGACTTTTTTTAATCTCGACTAAATACTCCAAAAGTTTTTAGAAAGCCATGGCACTTGGGAGGAGTTTCAATCAGGTTTTAGATCTTGCTACAGCACAGAGACAGAGCTTTTAATGGCTTTTAACATCATTCTTTTAACAGTAAACTCAGGGAATTCAGATTTATTTGTCCTTTTGGGTTTAACAGCAGCCTTTGACACCACAGACTACAACATTTTGTCATTCCTGCTGGAGCATACTTCGGCTCTCTCCTGGTTCATACCTCACAGGCAGGAGCTTTACTGTCAATGTAGAGGCGTATTCCTCTTCAGTAGCCCCTCTCCATTTTGGGCTTCCCCAGGGATCAATATTGGGACTATTTATGTACTATTTATTTTGTACATGCTGCTGCTCGAGTGTATCTTTAGAGAGCATAATGTACCTTTTCATTGTTTTGCCAATGATATCCAGCCACCTATGCCTGTTAAACTAAACAGCAGTAATGCTGACTCCCTAGTTAAACAGTCTGAAATTAAAACCTGGATGAGGTTAAATTTTCTAAACTTCATCAAAAAAAAAACAAAAAAAAAAACGGAGATCATCTGGTTTTGTAAATCAAGCCCATCTCTTTGTGCAGCTGGTGCTCTCAGCTCATCTTTTAACTGTTACAAAGAAGCATGAAAATATGTCTCCAGTCTTAAAATTGCTTCACTGGCTTCCTGTTTGTCTTCGCATTGATTTTAAAATGTGCAATGACCGTCTCATGACCGTGGAATAGCTTACCTCTGCATGTCTGCACCGCTCAGACCATGCAATTATTTAAAGCTGCAGTATGTAACTTTTATAAAAATATGTTTTTCACATATTTGTATGCATACTAGCATAGAGTGTTTCTATGAAGCTTTTTGTTTAGCTGCTCATTAGAAATAAATTCTTCTACATTCTAACAATTTATTGTCAATGTTTTGAAAGCCATCAATTCCCCCTGAAGGGAAGAGTCGAGTGATTCTTTGTAGGTTCAAACCTCATCAGCTCCAGTTGCTTGCTAATGTCTGATCTTTTGCTTTTAGGACTCAAAACAATGACTTTTCTTTTATCTGAGTTACGCTGGGAGAAATTTCAGCCCGTCCTGTAAGGGACTGCTGTAGTGTGGTGACATGAAGATATAAAGTTGTGACACCAGCAAAGATAAAGTAAGAGATGTTGAAATACCCAATAAGCTGAGCTATGGGGCGCATAAATATACTGAATAGTCGTGGCCTGAGATCAGACCCTTGAGGAACTCCACCTGTGATTTTTGTTCATTAACAATGCTCATCAGTCCAAGTCTATCAAGTAAGATTTTAACCAGTGTGTGTTCTACTGTGTTTGCTAAGACGCACAGATTCATAAAAGAAGAAAAGCCTATTGAGTAAAATTCAACTTAATGATAAAAGTATTTAGTTACCTGCAAAGAAGGCGTTGACGTTCTCGTCAAACTGGAACCGCACCACAGTCCTGTTGTGGTCGATAATGTAGGTCTGACCATCCCAGGCGCAGGCCACCACCTCCTCTCTACCATCTCCCTACAATTAAACACCCAAGCAAACAGATTTTCACATATAGCACTGAGCCTCTAACTGATAATAGAACTGATCAGAGATTTATATAAACAACTGATCAAAATGAAACCAAACACTGGTTTTCCACCGTCACAAATAAGAAAACACACTCACAGTGACATCGAGTTTCTGCAGAGCAAAGAGCTGATGATCGACCTGAACAGACCACAAGAGCTGCTCTGAGCTGTCCATCAGCTTCAGGGTTCCTGAGGACAGAAGGGGACAAAAAAAAAGGACATAAAATTAGTGAGATTTAACATTCTTTAAATACAAGAAATTATGCAAAAATGTCTCTCATTTGTTTTGAAATGCCTCGCTGCTCAAACACATCTGAACAAAATACCTGAATTCCCTCATCAGCAAGTCACCAAGCAGTGCTGAGGCCTGCTAATGAGACCTTCATTTAATTCAGATGTGTTGTACTTTGGACAAAACTAAACGCTGCAGGACAGTAGACTCCTGCTCTACACTAAGTAGTTAATTGAGTATTTAATACCTTATATAACTTTAATAGTGCTCAATGTTGTAAAAGAAAGTTTGTTTTGTCAAAAAACAAAAGAAGAAACAAAAATAGCTCTCTCACCATCTAAAGTACAAAGTGCAAAGAGTCCACGTTTCGAGGATTCCTCTTTTGAACCTGGTAAAAAAAACAACAACAACAACAAAAAACAATATAATTTAAAGCTATTTCAACCAATATTTAGACTGTTTACTGGATTTTTATACATAGTTAGATTTTTTTGTGGAAAACTGAGCAAAATATAAAGCAGAACCAAACAATGGTCAAACACACCGTTAACATATCAGGGTACTTTTTGACTAAGACATTATAAAGCAAGGACAAAGTTAGAAAAAACAAAAGAGATGAAATACTATGCTGTAATCCAAACTAACAGTGAAAAAGTTCTAAAACTAATCCATTGGTAAATAATTTAATCTTCTTGTTACCTTTGCTTATGCTGCCGATGAGATGAGTAGAAACGTTCTTGTTGTGTATCCGCCCGCTGGTCAGGTGGAGAACTACATCTCTGGAAGCCTCACTGTGAACAGACAACATGCAGCTGATCGTCCACCGACAGCTGAGCTCGTATTTTCAGTCTGACTGGGTTTACCTGCCGGGCGTGGCAGGGCCATCATCCTCAGACTCGGTGGAGTCCTGCTGGGTCCAGGTGCAGAGCAGGATGGCGTATCCGCAGCCCGGCTGGGACACCATGAGCTCCGGTAAACCCTCAGGACCCGGGTTAACAGACAGACTGTCCACCTGCAGTACAAACATCAGAAGACATTAAGGCTTATTAATATCAGAAACCATACAGTTTGGTGAAAAGTTTATAAGAAAAAAAAGAAAAATGGTGTTCTATACCGATTTGAATGTACGAGCAGTTACGTATGCATATTTCTGCAGTTGTGTGTATAATTTTGCTTCTGTTTGGAATTAAAATGTGTGCTTCTTTCACCTGAAGCTCCACCCAGTTTCACATATACTCATTATAAGCAGTTAAATACTTCTCACCATAAATTTTAAATGTACATATAATACCTCTTTGAAAGTTTTTACTTTGCAGCACAGCTTTATGTGCAGATCTTTCTTTAAGACAACTTTGTAGGTTTCTAAACTGGTTTGCTCTTGTTTTGAGTGTACAAAATGAGAACAATGCTGCAGGGAATCAGGGCCTGGATGCAGATTAGAAGATGCCAAACAGGGAAGAAAATATCAAGTGAAAGACGACATATAAGCAGCACTTGGATTTCAGTCACTATTTAAAAAAAAAAAAAAAAAAAAAAAAAAAAAAATGAAATCTGATAGACAAAGCTTAAACCTGAGGGCTCTATAAGTATATTGATTTTCCAGGTGACTTACTTTCAGGAAGTCTGAATTTGATATTCCATGAATTTAATTGCTAACTTTTCCTGATTTGAGGATTGCAAAGTTAATACAGAAGAACTGTCTGACTGAATCTTATACGTTAACTATGAATGCTTATGCACCATAAATAATGTTTAAAAACTTGAGACCACCATGCAGACCTGTCCCTCCAGTAGCCACTTCTTTAAGAGAACCAGTTGACCAGATCCCCCATCCGAACTGTCGGACGGTTCCTCCCAGCGGAACGCTCGGACCACTCGGTCTGTGTATCCCACCACCAACTCACAGCGTCCATCTCCATCTGCACACATGGAGATGGCCATATTTTGCATGACATACACTTTGGGCTGAAGCAGATGAACAGAAGCAAAGGTTGTACCAATATCACTAATGAGGATGACTTTTGTGTTGGCAGGGATATGCTGGGTGAAGAAGGGTCTCTGGTCATCAGGACACAGGAATTCATGCTGGCTGGAGGAGTCGGATTTGTTTGCACTGGCCGCCGTCAGATCAAAGAGGTGGAACCATCCTTCTGCGCCCACAGCCACGACGAGATTCTGGAAAAGATCCAGGAAACTTAGTGGGATCGCTCCCAAACCTTCCAGCATCCAGCTGCTAATGATTTTAATCTGCTTGCCTTTCCCTTGTTGCAGACATCTCCGACTGCGACGCAGGTCAGCTGGAAAACCAACACACATTAAAATGGGCAAGAGATCACACTTTGTCCTGCGGTTTTCCTGTTTCATACCAACCATTCCCACACAGGTTCTTGTGATCCAGGGTTTGGATTCGTCATTCTTGTAAACAAGTAGCTTTCCACTTGTATCTCCAACAATTAGCTCGTTCAGCTGCAGAGACAAAAAGACAAAGCTTTAATTAATTTAATCATGACTTAAGCTCTGATGTTTACTTCAGTCTGAGAAATGTTGACATAAATGTGAATGAGTTACATTTATTCATCAGATTTTGTGCATGTAAGATAATAAATAAGCTTGGTACTTGCTGTGTACAATATCCATCAACTCCAACCTCAAAAAAGGGAGATACCTTTCACAATTTTTAGTTTTTGATTAAGCAAAACTGAGGCAAAATGAAAAAACGTCTAAATTTAGTCGTCTAAATGTAGCAGTATATGACTTTAGAGCTAATATAAAATGTACAAGAAAGATTCATACTAAAATATGACAAACTAAAAACAATGCTTGTAAAATCTTTATTTTATATACATGTTATCCCCCACAGCAAATGAGCTGTAAAATAAGAAAACAGAACTTATCTTCCCTGTTTGGTTTGAGCGCTGAACACATGACGACTAATACTGGGTTCATTAACGGCTACACAGGTGAAATATCAGGTTGATTACCGAGTCGTTGTCTGCGTCTCCCAAACAGATGGCGTGAGGAAACATGGTTCCGGTGAAGTCCAAACTGACCCGGTGCACAAAGTTTAACGACCGCATCGCTGCTGGGCTAGAATCCGCAAAGCAAACATGCGGAAAACTTCCGTTATTCTTAGACTATTTTACTCGTCCAGTTAACTCGTCCAATGGTGTCTTTGCTTCCTAGTAAACAAAAGCACGTGACCTAACACTAACGGAAGCTCGGAAAAGACAAAAATAAAATAAAATAAAAAATTGTGGATTACTTTTGGTGCTCAGGAACGACTCTACATTTTTCTCAGAAAAGAAAAAAACCCGACAATAAACATATTATTTTCTGCGTACCATTCTGCCATTCGTATTTCTTATATAACTGAGACTAAACTTAATTTAAAAAAATATATCAGACCGTTTTAACATATTTCAGTACGTTTTATGATACTCAGGTTGCGACAGTAAAAATGTAAAATAGTTAACATTTTACAACTAAAATTACTCATTACATTAAAAACATCGTCTAAGTGTAGTCCTGCCCATTCCAAATGAACAGATCAACTGTTTAATAGTATTTGAATTTGAAATGATGACATCTAGTGGTCACAAGACGCAAACGCTCTAAAATCTATCACACACTTTTATAATCTATCTATCTATCTATCTATCTATCTATCTATCTATCTATCTATCTATCTATCTATCTATCTATCTATCTATCTATCGTTACAGATTTATTCTATTTTCACTTTTTGTCACAGTTAAATGTTTAAGATAATCAAACAATAAATATAATCTTTATAAATATAAAATTCCCGATTTGTAAGTTCAATTTCACTGCTCACAGCCAGAAGAAATCTCTTACACAGCATCTGAAAAGGATCTCAAAAAGCAAAAAGTTATGCCCTGATCAAAAGAAATTAAAAAGCACATGAGCAACAAAATCATTGACATCTATGAGTCTGAAAAGGGGTTACAAAGGCATTTCTAAGACCTTGGAACTTCAGTGAACCACAGTTACCACCATTACCCACAAATTAAGAAAACATAGGACAGTGCTGATTTTCCCAGGAGTAATTGGCCTACCAAAATTACACCAAGAGTGCATTAACAACTCATCTAGGAGGAGACAAATGATCCAGAACAACATATCTGCAGGCCTCATTTGGCTCAGTTAAGGTCAACATTTAGAAATAAGAAAGAGACCAAAAGAAGCCACTGCTCCAAAACCAACACCTTCAAATTCATCTGAACTTTGCAGCATGAGACACGGACAAGCTAAATGTTCTCTGGAGAAAACTTTTATGTCAGAAAGGAGAGATTGAACTCTTTAATTGTGATGACTAAAATAATGTTTGGAGGAGTCATGATGTGGCTTTCAAGCTTAGGAGAACAGCACCAAGGGCAAAAGCAAGGTGGTGGCAGCATGATGCTGTGGGGCATGCATGGTCCATTACAAAAAGTGGGTGGAGTTCAAAATTCATTAACTTCCCCTCAGATCAGCAGCTAGACAGTGGGATGTTCCAAAAGGACAATGTTCTGATACCTACATCCAAACTGGTTTTAAAAATAAAAATAAATAAAAAATAAAGCTTATTTAGCTTTGAGCATGGCAACCCCAACCTTAACCCTATTGAAAATGTGTAACTGTGGTTATGCTTAAAAACCAGGTCTGGGCCAGGAATCTTTTATTTCGGACTAGAAATGTAGTCAAATGTGTAGCCAGAATTATGCTAGAAGCCTGTTAATACTACAAAAGGCTGTGGTCAAGTGCAACTTTATATGATCCAATTAATAAAATTCACAATAAATTCAAATATGTGCACCAAATTCTTGTTTTCAAACCCCATTGCAGTTATTTGCTGCATAATCACTCTACCCTAGAAAATAAAATGATCAAAGGAATTTTAAAAAGTCTGTAATGATGAATACAGCATTAATGCAGATGATTCATGCATGTAAACTTCTGACCGGAGTCCAAGGACCGTCGTCCGCTAGAGGGCGGTATTTCACTACAGCTTATCCTTCTATGAGCTGGAAGACAAAGAGCAGAAGTTGTTCCCGAAAACATCATTTTGTATTTCCATATTTATTTTATGCATATAAAAACACAAATACAACGGTTAAAAAGAGTCGTGTGAGTGCTCATGATGAGGTCATTGAAAAAAAAAAAAAAAAAAAGAAAATATATTTACTGGCTCGTAAAGTTTCCTCAGTGTTTTATGGTTTTAAAAAAACCCACAGTTTTTGATGAGAAACAAATTAGAAGGTAATCTCTTCATCCCTCACAAATTAGTTTTGGTGCTTATAAGTTTTTTTTGTTTGTTTTGTTTTTATTATCCTCCCGGACAGTGAACCCCTCACACAAGAGCGGAAAATCACAGAAAGTGGTTAAATAGGAACCCGGGCGCCCAGATGTCATAATAATTATTACACTCAGCTTTGACTGGAAAGCCCCTCCAAGTGAAGCGAGCGCCCTCCCAGCCTCTGGAAGATCCGCAAAGTCCGCACAAAGCGCTAATTGGACCCTGGAAGCAGGCAGACAAGGGGGCATGGATAGGTTTCAGAAAGCATGGTGATGGGGAAGGGGTGTGGGGAGAGGAGCCGGGGACACTGAATAGAACCCACGCCTCTTTTTCTAAACTCTCTTGCTGGGCCAAAAGGAGGAGGAGGAGAGCGAGGGGGTGAGGAAATAAAAGAAAGTATATAGATGGGGTGCACAGGAGTGGGGGTCGCTCAGTTGATCCTGAATACCACTGCCAGCAGAAAATGTGCCCAATTTTACCACCCTACTCAACAAGGCGTGCGTGCACGTGCGCACGCACACAGAAGCATAAGGTAACCTGCTGGAAGAAGGGGCGCGCGCGCAGACGTACCTTATTTAAGGAGTGTAGGTGGGAGGAGGCTGCGCTGGTTTCTCTGTTTTATCCTGTTCCTCACCGTTTCACCACTCCCCGCGACTCAGGGCGACAATAATCAGCACAGGCCCTCCGCTGTAACCGCATCGGGTGTGTCAAATCAGCCACAAAGGTTGGGATTCTCTGCGCCTCCCCGCAGATTTGCGCCTCGGCGTTCCGCTTGTGCAACCGATCATGATGCGCTCCAGTCAAAGTGGAAAATTCAGCCTCTGATGCACAACAGATTCTCAAATGAGCCGCGTCAGGGAACAGTAGAAAGTAGAGGTGCTGAAGCAGCTGCTCCCAGATAAACTGCAGCATGAAGGTGAGCTATGTTTTTAAAAACAAAGCTGGAAAAAAGAAAAAAAACAAACAAAAAAAACCCCCTGCTCATCTTCCAAGCCAGACAGATGCATAAGCGAACTAAGTACGAGTTAAGACACACACACACACACCCCCAGACCACCAGCAGGAGGCCCTAGAGAACTTTAATTCTCTGAGAAAATGACCTCAAATCCTTATAATCAAGTTTGAGTCGACTTTGCAACTTAGACATTTTATTCATAGCAAATTTAAAAAGAATTTCTAAATAAAAAAAAACAAGTTTAATGCTATGAATATTTGAAAGTACACATCAATACTTAATAGCAACTCCAGTCACTGTAGTAGTGATGTAGGTTGTAGTTCTCTGCGACATAAACTGAGTTTGACCAGAGTTTTAACTCACTGTGGTGGGGAGGCAGGCTATCGACTCAGCACTTCTGACATGCACGTGTTGGGAGTGTCTCTGCTTAGCCCACTTCAGTGACAAAGCCAGAAATGTAACATTAATTATCTTCTGATCCAGAAGTCTTTGAACAATTTGAGAAAAGGTGGTTACCACAATCCCAAGATAAATCGAAAGCATTTATTGGGGTGAAGCTAGCTGTCAGCTATATGTGTTAGAATAAAAACTCTTATTTGCAGGTTTCCTCAAGACTTTTTGGACTTCTGAGTATTGCCTGCAAGAATTCAGGCACTTTTTAAATATTTTTTTTTTTTTTTTACAAAGATAAAGATCCTTTTCTCAGACACCTGACAGCAAAGAAGTTATCCCTCTCCAGGTACTAGCCAGACCTTTCTGTAAAATCAATCAAACCCACTTTAGATAAAGTTTGTCACCTATAGAACATGTCACTGTCAGTTTTTTCAATTTGTTTTTGCTTCGATGTTGTAAATTATAATTTGATCAAGATCAAATCTCATAAATATGCATGCAAGTGGTTTGTGAACCGAACAAAACTGGATGAACTCTGATTGGATTCCTTTTAGAATTGAAACTGCAATCATCCAAAGCACGATCTTAATAGTTTGATAGTTGTGTTAAAATACATTATTAATGCTCGTGCTGTAGCTTAACTATTTTCCCTCTTTTTATGCACGATGCAAGAGTTTACAGAAAAATCTAGTGAATCCATTGGCAATTTTTTTCATAGTTGCATATGAGCAAAACATTTAAAAGCATCCATGCTGACTCTTTCCAGTTTATTTTAAAGTGCTGCACCCCACAACTAATCACATAAAGTGACTGGTCACATTCTGTCTTATAGTAAATTGAAGAATTTATTCTTTGCTTACTAAATAGCTCAAATCAAGGTGTGATTCATCAAGCATGTACAAATTTTAAGAGGCTTTAGTGATGCCGAAGGGACCAGAGCATGATTGGATGACATTCTATCACATCCTGCTTTTGGGGCCAAACAGATGAATTACAATAAATTAGAAAATCATAAAAATTCAATTCAGAAAGTGAAAGTCACATGTTATACAGATCTATTACACACTAAGTGATAAAACTGATGCATTTATTTTTGTTAATTTTGATGATTATGGCTTACACCAAATTTCAGGTTCTATACTTAGAATATTACATCAGGCTTATAAAAAGAAATTTTTGGTACAGAAACTAAAACATATTTCAATGTACTGTAAGAATATGCACTCAGTACTTGGTCAGGCCTCCTTTTGAATTAATTACTGTGTAAGTGCAGTATGGCATGGAGCCAATCAGCCTGTGGCCTGGCTGGGGTGTAATGGAAGCCCTCTTCCTCTTGACAATATTCCATAGATTCTCTGTAGAGGGTTCTCAAGAGGAAGTTTCGATCAGGCCAGTTTCCTTAACAATCCGGCACAGCGATATCATGACTACTGAAACAGCTTTTGGTATATTTGGCAGTGTGGGCCGGTACTAAGTCTGGCTGGAAAATGAAATCAGCATTTAGATAAAAATTGTCCTGGTCGCTGTTTGCACTGGCTGTAGACACTTCCCACATTGTCTGTGGTCAAGGAGAGTCATCAAACAAGGAATGTGACAATTGTAGCTTATGTCCTGGATACATCTACTGTATGTGTGGTGGCTCTTGCAGCACTGACTCCAGCTGCAGGCCACACCTTGTGAATATGCACCAAAGTCTTGAACAGACTTTCCTCTAAAGGTCGCAGTTGTCCAATTTTGCTTGTGCACCTCTTTCTACCACACTTTTTTCTTCCACACAACTTTCTGTTGGTAAAGAAAGCACTCTGGGCTGCTTATTTAGCAATAACCTTTTTCAGAATACCGTCCTTGTGGAGGTGTTAATGACACTATACCGTCAGCAGACTCTCCACGTGTTTGTGTAGGCCATAAGATTTCTGTATTTTTACTTGTATTATGTAATATTTTAAATTTAAAAAGCAGGTTAGCTGTAAGTCATAACTATCAGCATTAATAGAATTAAACACTTCAAATATATTGAAGAGATTAATCTCACTTTTAGAATTTATTTAAATAAAATAACTTTTCAATTAAGTTCTAATTTTTCACTTTTACCAATTGATTGCATTATTTTGTCTTCAAACATGATTTTGTTCAGTCTTTTTAATATCCATTCTAATTCCTAGGATTAAAACAGGTTTCAGTGTGTAATTTGGAGACTTCTTCACGAACAGCAAACTCGTTCTTTCGCCCAAATGTTTGTAACATTGAAAGCTTTTTGAGGAAGATCCTTCAATCTAACAAAAGTCTCACATTCAAAACAAACTGTTGTTATTTGTTAAAAGGTTTTCTTCCGCTCACCTCGTGCCTGGAAACAAACCTCTCCGCTCTCTGTTTGTTTAGTGCTTCAAGTGGCACGCGTCTGACGCGCGCGACGCACCGGTACCCGAAGCAGGAGCCCAAGGTGTACCCACGCGACCAGTGGGCGTGGCCAACTCTCATCCAAACGCATTGAAAAGCACTGGAGTCTGTCTTCCAGGACACATTTCAGCTCTGAGAGGCGGACTGCCCCCATTGGAACAAGTGCGGTCGTACCACGTGAACGGCACGAGCGGGACGCACCGCCTGGAGACTTAAAGTTTGACCTATTACTTTGCTATCTGGAGATGGACATTACAGCCAAAATGGAAATTAATGTCAGCCAGCAGCAGCTGATTCCGACCGCCTGCTACTTTTCTGCGCAGAGCATCCAGCTGAGCCCCAGCAGCAGCAGCAGCAGCAGCCAGTGCAGCGGGAAGTCCAAGCAGCCGAAGCGGCAGCGCTCCTCTTCGCCGGAGCTGCTGCGCTGCAAGCGGCGGCTGAACTTCGCGGGATTCGGCTACACTCTCCCGCAGCAGCAGCCGCACGCGGTGGCCCGCAGGAACGAGCGGGAGCGCAACAGGGTGAAGCTGGTCAACAACGGCTTCGCCACGCTGCGGGAGCACGTCCCCAACGGCGCCGCCAACAAGAAGATGAGCAAGGTGGAGACGCTGCGCTCCGCGGTGGAGTACATCCGAGCCCTGCAGCAGCTGCTGGACGAGCACGACGCAGTGAGCGCGGCCTTCCAGTCCGGCGTCCTGTCGCCCAGCATGTCGCAGGGATACTCCGCGGACATGAACTCCATGGCAGGGTCACCCGTGTCCTCCTATTCATCTGATGAGGGCTCCTACGACCCGCTTAGTCCAGAGGAGCAGGAGCTTCTGGATTTCACCAACTGGTTCTGAGCATCTCTAAGGTAAGATGAGGCAGTTATTTTCTAAAACATTAGAAACTTTTATTGAATTCTGGCCTAACTGTTTCTCTTCTCGTTGTTTCTCCCCCAGAATTATGGATCAACTCATCTCATTGTTGTCTGGCGCTTGGGATTGTCCCGGAGGAGAACAAGATGCGTTGTTTTAATCCTGCGTCCCGAAAGACTGACTGCTTGAAAAGTCCGCAAAGTCCTGAGAACTTTGCGGAGATCAGCGCAAAGGATTAAAGGAGACTGTGGGAAACCTCGCTTCTGTGCATCGGATAAAACAAAAGACCCTATCGTGAATTCATGCTGTTCAGAACACAAAACATTATTTAATATGCCGCTCCTCATCTATGCTAATCCAATCACACCAACCCTTTGTGGTAAACCTCTCAGAAGCTGAATTCAGTTCAAATGCTTCCAGGTTGCGGATTTATTCTATTAAATTCTATATCAGACGCTTTTTGGGAATATATTAAGATATTTTTGTATGTAAGAGATTTATAGATGTTTTGTACACATCCTTTTTGTATATATTTTGTCTATATATTGTGAAGTTATTTCTAATACCTCCTGCCAACGTAGACGTGTAGTCTATTATTCTCTGGCTCTTGTGTTCACGAGTTTTCCAGCAGGGGTTTGACACTCCGATGTTTTTATTATATAGCACCAATGTGTCTTATTTAATAGCAGAACCATGTTATTGCATTATATCATGTCACGATGATCAAACTTATGCAGCTATTGTCCAAAAAAAGAGTGCAATAGCCATGCATTGTGTCTTTATACTGTCAGCTCTTAATCTTCTATTCACAAGCAGATGTTAAATAATTCTTATAACCATATTTTCTACAATTTAGTCCAAAAATAAAGAGATTTACTGAATTTTTTTCAATGTCTTATTTTTTGATGTTTGCTTTGGAGAGTGGGGTGGAAGTAGATATCATGTCACCAATAAGTAAGTAAATAAAATAAAGGCAAAGAGGGAGAATAAAAGATTCACAATAAGTACAAAAATGACTATCATTTGATGTTTTCTTCTTAAATCTTACTTTTACGCACATTAGATGATTTTTTTTTTTTTTTTTTTTGGTGGGTGGGTAGTAATGATGCAATTTTAGCTCTTAAGGGATCAGTAAGCGAGTAAAAGGAAAGTGAAGATAAATTAAATCCTGGGTTAAGACAAAAGAACCAGGACCGGGCTCTCTATTGTTAACTTTTACGCACAGTTATGCACATTTTAAACGCCATTGTTTATTTTTGAGGGGCTTGGATGGAAATAGTCCAAGTTTTAACAATAGAAGCCATCAGTAAGTTGGTAAAAGTATTGAAAACAAAAGGGCCAATGGAGCTTTTATATGAGATGAAACGAACTTTTACGCAAAGTAAAGCACGTTTTACTCACAATTCTTTTGGTGTATTGGGAGAGGGAGGGAGGTGATGGTCAAATCTTCAGCAATTAAAGAATCAGCAAGTAAATTCAAGAAAGGTAAGAAGAAAAAGAGCTCAAACAGATCAGCACAGGACCTTTTATTTGCAAAGAAAGTGATTTTTACGCACAGCTTTTAAGAGGGTGGGTGCCAAACGGGTTAAAGTTTTTACTATTAAGGGATCAGTAAGTGAAAGAGAATAAAGTATTTACAAAAGCACAGGCGTTGGTACGATTACGCACATTTCATTTTACACTATTCAAAAACTTTTATTTTCAGCTCTTTCCTGAAAAATTGTTATTGTCCACTTCAGCTCTATCTTTTGTTTTTACGCACTGCATCTGCTCCATCTGGGGGAAAAAAAAAAAAAAAAAAAAAAAAAAAAAAAAAAAAAAAAACGGTACTGAAGCATGTTAAAAGAACTTTTACGCAGCTTTAACCAGTGTAAAAACAACCTTTTAACGCAAAAATCCATCTTTAGGTGGATATCATCCAACAATGCAACATCCTGACGTTTATAAGTTCAAATTCTTTCTGAACTTTCTGAACTCCGACAACACACGCATAAAGAAGGAAGTAATGTCGCCTGAAATCAGCAGATGGAGGCGGTGTGGGTGGGGAAAGGAACAGTTTGTAAGGTGGTCTGCGCGTTTCGGGACAACTGAGTTTGACAGGTAGGGCGGAGGCTATGGCCAGGACGCGTGTCCGCTCTAATGAGTGAATAGGCTCAGGGTGGTGGGCGAGTGGAGACACGGAGCTGAACTGACTGACGGCGTGTGCCTCCTGACAGCAGCAGCATGCTGCTGAACACACAGCTACCACCTGGGAAGGAGATGAAAAAAGGCTTGTGTGTGTGTCTTTGAGGGACGAGCTGCTTTTCAACCTTCTGGTTTGCGCGTTAAATAACAACCGATTGAGGTTTTCTGATAAGATGTTTTATCTTTTCCAGCAGTAGCATAATTTCTCACTGAAAGAAAAAAATGTGAAAACAAAACAAAAGCTAGTTGCTTTTAACAAACATATTTTTAATACTTTGCAAAATGCTCTTTGGGCAGTAGAACAACATTTTGTCTTCTGCTATAATATTTCACATACAAAGAGGAGTCTTTGACTATTCCTCTTTGCGCAATCTCTCTGGAGAGTCCAGAGTCCTGGACCCAATTTAACCTCGTGGCTCATATGTCAAGATGTTTCTTCCACTTAATGTTCTTATCTCAAGATGTCATCCAGTTTGTCAAGTGAACAAGTATCTTCTGGAGCAAAACACCAGCACAACATGATGCTGCCATCCCCTGTACCTTATAGTTAGGGTGGTGTTCTCAAAAATCTTCTACACCCCTCCAGATGTAATGTCAGCCATTATGTTCCAACATCTTAAATTTGAGTTTCATCAGACCAGAGGACGTGTCTTCAAAGGTTAAGGTTTTTGTCCTTGAGTATATATCAAACTGTAATCTGACTTTTTAGGTTGTGTTTGTGGTAATGTCTTCTTCATCACTGAGTGACTTTTCAGCCCATATCTGTACAGGACCTGTTTCACTGTGGATAAGAACTCTCTCTTACCAGCTTCAGCCAGCATCTTCACAAGGTCTTCTGCTTTTGTTCAGTTACACTTAACATTTTAAATGTTTTAATGTGGAAGTTTTAAATAGATCAACTTCTCAATTTTCCAGAAGATAAAGTCCTCTGATAAAAAGTTATTTGCCTATGAAAAATGCAGTCAACATCTTCTGATGTATAAGTTCATGATGACTTCATAGCAGCTGTTTCTAGATATGGAACCTGGAAAACCAGAGGCTGTAAAGGATAAATGGATCGATGGTTACACAATGGCTGGATGGACAAATGGATGGCCGGACAATGCATAGATGGACAACAGACTAATCATACAAATCTAATCAAAAAGACAACTTTTTTTTTTTATCTCAAATGCATTTTACATAACTTGAAAAAAAAAATACATTCCATCAATCTGAGGTGGGAGCTGAACTAAGAAGGATGGACAGATGGACAAAGGTTGGATGGACAGATAAGCAATTTATAAATAGATGATCAATGAACAATGAATTGATGAACAAACAGATTGATGGACAATAGACAATGGATAAATGGACTGATGAACCAAAGAACAATGGATGGGTTGATTGATGGTTGATGGATGTACAATTTATGAAAAGATGGAGGACAGATAGATGGATGAACAACAGATAAATGGATGATATATGGACAATGAATGTATGGACAGTTGGAAGAATGGACAATGGATGGATAGACGGATGATGGCTTGATTAATGTATGGATGGACAGGCAGTGGGATGATGTATAGACAGACTGGATGGATGGATGGATGGACAAAAATGAGTGGCAAGATGGACATTGGATGGATGGATGCAATAATGGGTATATAAACAATAGATGGATGATTGAAAAACTCTGTGCAACAAAAGTGCTTAATGAACAATTTATGAATGCCCTTTATAATGTTAACAGATGCTCACACTGCTTTTCAGGCAGGATTTATAAACACCTTCTCTTGACATTAAACGGCAAACAGTGTTTAAAAATTCAGTTCTAAACCAGAGATTACAAATGGAGCTCTATGTTTACTACATGACTGGTAATACTTAGAAATGTGTTTTTATTATTGATGGAGGCATCAAAGATTTTGTCTTAAACTAAACAGAAAAGCAAGTCAACTAACTTAAGATTTACAAACATGGCACAACATTTTAATCAGTTGCTGGTTTTCAGGAGCTGCTTAAAAATGTTGTCCTTTTCTCCAAGGTCCCAGGATTTTGGTGGTAGAAATGGATATAATGAGTTTTAACCCAACCCCAACACTGGTTGATAGGAGGAAAAAATATCACTAACTTAGAAATGGATCTTCAGCTACACATAAATGCATGATGATCAGAAAGTTATAAGTGGTTGAATGTCTGACATGTGCACATGAAAGGAGTAGTTTGCAGCCTGACCACAAGAAACTTTAATCAGACCAGACTTCTACTACATGAAGAAGAGAAAGATGGTGTGAAAAGTCCTGGATCAAAACAACCATTCAGTCCCTTAACAAATACTGTACATAACTGCACTTATTTTGATATTTATCATCTTTATGTGCATGCTTCAGCCACTGGCACAACATTAAAATGAACTGTGACCTAGTTGGATGCACCATTGTGTTAGTAATCTTCTCACTTTCCAGCAGTTTCTAGTGTTTCTGTGAACATTTTCTGTTAGTAATGTGCCAATTTTCTGACACCTGAGGCAGGATGTGCCATTGCAGAGCTCAGAGGTGGCTAGAGTCATTGAGCGGGTTGGAGATCACAGACTTGTGGATGAGCATGAAGAGGGGCAGGTAGGCCAGGAAGTCCAGCAGGTCCAGAGGGGGAATGTCTTCCAGCTCCAGTCTGATGGCTGCCTCCTGCTCCAAATGGATACCGCCAGCCTTCAGCTCCAGAAGCAGCTGCTCACTGCTGATGAAGCCCCGCTGAGTTCCAGAGACGTCTCGCGGCTCCTCCAGAAGGAACAGGAACAGTTGCTGCAGAGGTCAGGATAATGATTTTAGATGATACTTTGGGTCCAGTTTGGAAACCAGTGGAGATCCTGGACCTGTTGGAGTTTTCCTCCCAGTTTTTCCATTAGAGGTTTAGCTGCTGTGGATGTAAAGGAACCTAAAACAAGGAAAACTGGCTCTGGGTTGGCTCTCAGTGTTGTTTATGTGGGAATATGTTCATATGTGTGTGCTATTGTGTGGTGCAGCCTCAGATTACCACAGTCCTATTTGGGCGCACCTGTTTGCACAGTTAATGCAGTCTAGGTAATAATTGTTGAGAAGAGGGAAGGGGCTGTGGAACAGTCCTTCTGGCAATTAGCCCACAGCCTCCCCCTGCAGCCTCTCCAGTTAACAACCCTATCCTTAACAGCTCTGTAATTACAAAGCCTCCCCTACCTGGCCAGGGGCTCAGCTTTCCACACCCCCAGGCTTTCATGTTCTACCGACCTTTCAGTCGCCGGCTACTTCCTTGCTCTCTCGTAGCCAGCTGGTATTGGCTCGTCCCAGTCCATCCGAGATGAGCTGTGTGTCTCGGGCTGATTACAGGCCGGGACGGAGTGGACGGTGTGTTCACTGCTGGGCACTTTAATGAGATTAAGGCCGTACTAATCTATGAAAAGGGAAAAGCGCCCCTCTCCCTTTCTCTAGCTTGCTTCCCTCATTTCTATGCATGAAGGCTGAGTGGCTCTCCAGAAAAAACGCTCTCAGATCACTCTTCTAAGACTCGCCCTTGTTTGTTTCATTGCAATTATACCTGCATAGCCATGGAAGAGAGGCGGAGGCGTACCAGGAGGTGATGTTTGGGGCATAAGAGTTAATCTGATGTTGCATCGAGGCCATTAAGTGTGTCTTGTGTAAACAAATTTAAGAGCACAAACATGTGGAGAGGAGAGATTTACCTTTGCTTTAAAGAGACGCACTTCAAGGGAGCGGAAGTCCATGTTGCTGATTAGTGATCGCATAAACTCACTGGAAGGAAGAGAAACTAAATTAGTCAAATGATTAAAAAAGGATGAGAATGCAATTAAGACCTGACCAGGAAGGTTATACAACATTCATGCCGACTCCTAAATGTCCTCTAATTCTAGTCAAATTGTTGGATTAGAGTTCCCTACAGCAGGTTGTCTGCAGTCCTTTACTTCCACAACCTCCACTGTGAAGTTTATTGGGATTTTATACGATAATTCAACACAAAGTAGTGAGTGACTGTGGAGTGGAAGGAAGACTGGATGGAGGGGGTATGTGGAATTTCAAGATTTGTCACCGATTCTTAACTGGAATTAAGTCTGGACTTTGACTGGACCATTTTAACACATGAAGATGCTTTGATCTAATCCAGTGCTTCTCAAACATTTTATAAAGTACCACCATAACATATATTGTTCAAGAACACCAAAACATCTTATCCACCAGCACCGCATGATCAGTTGCTCTTCCAGTTTTACACAGATGTTGAAATCTCCACCAGGGGCTGCTACTACAACTAAAGTGACAAAGTACAAAATGTAGAGAAATACATTGTTAGTACCTTCTATTGCTAACAACACTGGCCTGGTCACCAAGCGGATCAGCTAGCAAATCCTACTGGTTTGCTACTCTTTCCTGGTTCACTAACTTATGCTTTAGATGAGTGTTTCTCAACCCTGGTCCTCAGGGCTCTTTATGTTTTAGATGCATCTCTGCTCCTGCAAACCTGATTGAAATGTTCGGATTACCTCCACAGCAGAACATTAGTTGCTGGAGAAGCCTGTTAATCATCCTTTCGTTTAAATCAGATGTGCTGCAAAAGGGAAACACCTAAAACACAGAGGACAGTGGGCCCAGACCAGAGTTGAGAAGAACAGCTTTAGTTCACACTGGAAGCTACTAAATATCCACACAATCTTGGTTTGAGAGGTTTTTGAAGTAGCAAAGATGGATGAACTTGAGGAGCTTATTGTTTTAAGAATTAGGTGATCTCTGAAGCCAATTAGTTGTGCCAGATTTTATTTAGGAGTGTTAAATTAACCAGGATTGAAAACAAATTAAATCAGAACTTTATCCATCATACAATATTGTTAACTTTGTGTTAATCTAACATGTAAAATTGAATTAAGTACATCGAAGCTTGTAACTGAAATGTGTTTGTGGATTAGCTCTCTTGATTTTTAGAAAACTTTTGTGTAAAATCAACCCAAAAAGGGAGAAAATCAAGTCTTTTAAGACGAGTGTTTGTAAATATGAGTCACGCCATGGCCGGTCATTTTTGGCGGGTTTGTCCCGACTGACCCCATGTTTGCCAGCCAGTGATGCTAAAGTGTTTTGAGTCCATTGTGGTTGCTCACAGTGGCCTCGCAGACAAACAATGCGTCGGCACATGGAGACATCCCGCCACATTAACGGATAAAACTGATTTGGGGGACAGTGGGTGTAGAGAGGGGTGGCGGCAGGATGAGTGGGATTGGTGTGGAGGGGAACGAGCGGTCGAAGCACACTTTGGTGCAATGTGACCACTTGGAGGTCGACAAAATCTGGGTCCACGACGATAATGAGAGGCAGAGTGGAGTGATTGTGGTGGGATGGAGCTCTCCAGTCCAGCGTGTGGCACAGCGACGGTCATCCTGTCTCTAACGAGCTCCTGGTGTTAATGAGCCCCTCCTCACCAAGCGTTCAATGGCCTGTTAGAGCAAAGAATGGCCAGGCACTAGGCCATCAAGTGCAGTGCATGCCTGAGTGCTCCCAACTGGACCTTGTTCTCCAAACTACGAAGCAGTCCGGGCTTTGATGAGGATGAGGCAGGACAGAGCAGCTAATGATCATTAATTGCACTTCGTTTGCAGTAAGAGAGTCCAAATGCGGGTGCACAAGCACACCGGAGAGATAATGGCGAGGACAAGCAGCCTGGATGTGGGGGAGGCGGCGGTGATGGACTGCAGCGAGGATAATAACAGCCTAACCCATTTTCTTTTGTCGACCCCCCGCTGTGGCCAACACAGAAGACTTCTCACTTACGCAAAGCCCAACATTTTGGCGGCCTCCTCACTGTAGAGCCTGCAGACGGTGATGCAAACAGATTCTGACCCAGTTTGATCTGACAATGCTCAGAGTTGTTTGGGGTTATTTTAAGCGGGCTGGTCGAAACTCTAGAGGAGGAGGAGGGACTCAAACCTACGGGCTCCTATTCTGTAAAATCTTTTTGCACCTGACACCTTGACCCATGTAACAACCAACCACTGACATCAGTTTGGACAGAGATAAATGAGAGCGGATCTTCTGGACTTCTGAAGGGTTATTTTTTTGTTTGTTTTTTTTTAAAGGTTTTTTGCTACTTTCACAGGACCGACCACTTTCACAGGAAATGTTTATTATTGTAAGTTCACTTGGCTGAGGATGATTCCCAAAGAGCTAATAAATGAAAAATGTTGCATACAATGAATAATAAACTGAAGGATGATGCATGTCTTAGCTGCTGTCAGAGATCTTTTTTAGACTTTTTCTGTTTCTGAAAGAGCTAATTTTCTGAAACTGTTCATCTGCTTCAGATAGGGGTTTTTTTTAAGCTGGAATTTTTTTCTTTTTCTCTCAATTTTTTTTTTTTTTTAGAAATTCAGTTGGTGACACAAAAAAACTTCATCTCATATTCGGTGGTTCTGAAAAGTGCACACAAACCCTGTTACAATGCCATATTATTCCACCAATGGATTGTTTCTTCCCTGATGACTCCATGATGATTTCAAGATGATGATACCAGGATTCACTGGGTTCAAATTTTGAACTCAGTGGTTCTTGGACCAGGAGACATCATTTTCACACATGGATTGGCCACCACTGTCTGGACTTTGTGCTGGAGAAGGCTTTGCACAGTGGTCGGACTCTCCCATCATCATCAATATAAGATCTTGGTTAGAAACTAATGCAACACTGGACAGGAAAAAATCTTGTGACATTGCAGAAGCTTATCGAAACAATCCCACAGCAAATGCAGCTGTAAACAAAGCTAAAGGTGATCCAATGTTAAAGTTTGTAACCTTTATTTTGGTGGCAACATTTTTTTGGTCAGGCAGTGCAGTTCATGCTGTTTTATTGGCATAAAGAGGTAAGAAATATGAATTAAACATGTCTCATCTCTTAAAAGTGAAGCAACTTTATGCTCAAAAGCAGACTGCTGCACATGGGATGAATGAATCCACTAAAACTAAGGCTTCCAGAGACAAATTTTTTTTCTGGCATTTCTTGGTTAGTTCCTGAAGAAGATCAAACAAGATCTAATCACTCATTTTCTTAGTTAAAAAGTGTTGAAAACTAAACCCCACACTCTTTATCTGCAGGGAGCTTGTTGATTCCACTTGAACTCATTCAGTCCAGCAGCAGGAAGACATGCAGTTACCCCAAACGACGACTGCCCTGGCCCCACTGATGCTATTTGGCAACGTGCTTTTCTGCCAAACCACGTGGTGCTCCCTGAGGGAATGCGGCGCTGCGTGAGGAGCACAATACAATGCGGGGACAGATGGGCCTATAGCAGCACAGTGCAGAGGGTGAAAACAAGAGATGAAAGACATGCGACAGGTAAAGCTGGGAAGAAAGGAGGAGACAGAAGTGGGGAAAGAGGGTTGAAATTGCAAGAAACATGAAAAACAGGGACACACCTCCAGATCGCCACATGATCAGAAAGGCTGATTGTGTAACTACTGTAGTGGCTCATTTCCAAAGCAGGATTAGAAACAACAGGATTAAGCGAAACAGGTAAGAGGATCAGTTCAGTTCAGTACGGATGAGATGACAGAGAGATGCTTTTGTTTTCTCCTTGCTTGGGAGGCGGCATTATGAACGCTGATCGCCTCCCTTCTTATTATTGAAATTGCAAAGAGGAGTTTTGTGTAAAGAGGTTTAATACGGACATTCATTATCATTACGATAATTGCCTCCACACAGAGCAGACACCCTGGTGTTTTTGTGCCAGTGCAGCAGTCAGGCTACAGGCCTCCTCCAATGCACACCACAAAGAGCCGGCCGTAAATCAGGGGACCCGTGACCCTGGCCCCGTCCTCGTTGAGAGGGAGCTCTCAGTGCAGGGTGAGGGCTTCGGGTGCAGGCCTTGACCCCCGGGGACCTCCAGAGTGAGCTTGGCTCCACTCGCTCCTGTCTGTAGGAAGCCTTAGACCCCGAGGGCAAGGACGAGGAAAAACAAAACGCTGTGTGTGGGAATCTGCGGCATATGGAGCATAACATAGGGACATGGGGACATGGAGGCCAAAGTTTGCCACAGCAAAGTTCAGCCTTTTCACAGCTGATTCACTGGAAAGATTTCTTTTTTTTTTTTTTTTTTTTTTTTTTTTTTTTTTTTTTTTCAAATATCAGAGCAACAATCTGTTCCAGTAATGTGAAAACTCAAACATTTTCTCATATGTTTTAAACTGGAAGCAGCATCCATGTTTAGTTCATCTAAAAACTTTCATAATCTGAACAAAACAATCAGTCAAAGGTGAAACTATCATTACAGCAGTTATATTTTTCTTCAAAGAATCTCGACTTTGATGTGATCTCCTACAGCAGTTTTGATCAAGAGTCTTTGGCTGCTTTAGCCATCGTGTTCACATTAGCCTTTGAAAAAGACAGCTTGTTTCTCCTTTTGCTGCAGCAATAAAAAACATCCAAGTTAACATGGTTAGGCTGGTAGAAAACAAACCATATGACCAAAATTATTCCCTCGTCTGCCTTCACACACACACATGAACTCGAGCAACATCCCGTTCTAAATCCATAGGGTCTATTAAGTTATCTGTCCAGCCCTTACAGCTAGAACAGGTTCAACTCTTCTCTGAAGGCTTTCCACAAGGTTTAGGAGGGTGTTTATGGGAATTTTTGGCCATTCTTCCATGAGAGCATTTGTGAGATCAGACACTAATGTTGGACGAGAAGGCTTTGCTCACAGTCTCCACCCAGATTCCACCCTAAAAGGGTTGACCAGCAAAGTTCTTTCAAACCAAACTCTCTCATCCATGTGTTTTTGAATTTGGTTTTTGCTCATTGTCATGTTGGAACAAATCCAAGTTAGCTGGGATCTACTCAGGTATTTGTGTTTATGCCATTTCCTGTATATTTACTCCCAACCCTGTGTTTGTTCATTCGTTCCTGATCTTTCCTAGGGTATGTGGGTAGTTTGGAGTTTTGCTTTTTGTGAATTTTTGTAGTTAAAATGAGCACAAAATGACTTTTAATAAAATATATTGTGTAAAATTAATTATTCATCTTTTGTTGCTGTAGCATAATCAAACGCTTGTAAAATGTAATGCAATGTAATTTGAACACATTTGTTTGAGGGGCTCCAACATTTTTTTCTAAAACCACATCACTGATACCAGAATTATTTTTATCCCCAACAATTCACGTTTCCCCTGAAATAGAAACGTTTTACTGAGGCCCTTCTTTAAAATGGGAAAACATAAAGTATAGTGACTGCTTGTTTGGGAAAAATGTCAGAATAACACTTCTCTTTCCAGCAAACTGTAAGCATTTGCTAAACTCTACCAGGAGTTTAACTGGAAGTGTGCGTTTTAGTCAGATGAGGCTGAGATTTAACTTTTTGACAACAAACACTCCAGATTAATAAATTAAATTCTGAGTGTATTAATTTAATTAATAAACTCGAACAGAACAGAGTACAGGAGAGAACCCAGGACTCTGCAGGATCTAGACAGGGATCCCTTTCTCTGTATGCTCCAACCTTGTAAAATGTGATAGAAGACTAAGTGTTGCCTGACTGGCAAAAGGGGCTCCAGAATATATACAGCTTTTTTACTTTACCTGAAGTTAGTTAGGCTTTCACCTTGACTAGCTCATGCATTTTATTGACTGAGATGATGTAACCAGTAAAACTGACTAAATTTACACCAACTTGCATTGAAATTTGGGTTAATATAAACTCTTTGTCTTCCAAAAAAAAAAAAAAAAAAGAAGATTCTTTGCTTTAATAAGTCTACATCATGAAATAATGTTTAAATGAGTGTAGCTCTGCCCAGAAACTGAGGTGCAGCAGATTATGCCACCATTACAAGAAGACTCAATGCGATTCAAAGAGTCCCACACATGATGTTATGATCAGTGGAGCAAACTTGCGTACACACTCATTCTTATTTATGGCGGGTCAGTGACACCTCCTCCAGCCTCCGGCTTTATTGAGGAGTGTGTCCGCCTTTTCACTTACTCCATGGAGGCTATTTTCTGAGCCAGGCTCGCAATCACGGCGAACAGCCTCATGTCCACGAGCCCATCTGTCACCCTGAAGTCCACCATCTCCAGGATCTGAAACAGGACGTTCATGTTACAGCAGGGTGTGAACGGCTGCTGGCCTGCATGTGACCGTGCCTCAGTTCTACCCTGTAGACGTAGATCTCTTCTTTTTCAGACAGCAGCTCAGGAGGGATGATGGTTTTGAGAGAGAGGAGAACCTGCAGGCAGGAGATGTAGCCATCACAGTCGCTGTCCTCCTACACAAAGAGCATACACACACACACACACACACACACACACACACACACACACACACACACACAAAAAAATCAGTTGGCTTTATTTGAAGGAGTTCCAATGGATAAAGAATGAAAAATGTACATTTCTAATAATAAATAATAAAAAAAAAGACAAAAACTTGAATTTTAATTTCTTCCTGTTCATCCAAGTTGACAGTTGGTGACATTTTTTGTTCCAAAAATGAGTTTTTATTCCACATTAAAAGTTAATACAAGGCCTTGCAAAAGTATTCATAACCTTTTTTTTTTTTTTTTTTTTAGATTTACTTACAAAAACAAACTTTTTATATTATTATTAATATAAAAAAGGCTGGTGTTCTTATATTTTTTATGTGAGAGACTAACACAAAACACTGAGTGATTAAGTGGAAAGAACATTATGGTTTACATTTTGTTGTCCGCCCCCCCACCTTTTGCCATAGTTACAGCTGTAGGTATCTTGAGGTATGTCTTTACCAGCTTTACACATGTAGACACTGAAAATTTTGCTTATTCTTCTGAAAAAATTTTCAAGGTCAGTCAGATTTGGTGAAGAGTGTTTGTGAATATCTTCCATGAAGTTTTACCCAGGTCGTCAAACAGATTTAGATCTTTACTTTGACTGGACCATCTTAACTGAAGTCTTCCCCTGTCTTTAGCTTCATCCATCCACTCTGACCAGATTCCCTGTTTCTACTGAAGAAAAGTATTTTCACACCATGATGCCATCAGGGAGGATGCGTTCAGGATGACTTGCAGTGTTAGTATTTCTCACATATTTTCATCTGATTTTTCTTCAAATTTATTCCTATGTGCTACTTTTTGTGGTCCATCACATAAAATCCCAACACATCACAGCGGCTTGTGTTTTGAAAGTGACAAAAAGTGAAAAAGTTCAATCGGTATGGGCAGTTTAAGCCTGCAGACTCCATACCTTCTCTCCGACTGAGAGAGCAACACATACCACTGAGTGAAACAGAATCTGCTGCTGAAAGAGAAAGAACAAAAAGGGTTTAAATTGCCCTTCACTTACTGCTTCAAAAGCCCTTTTGTACTCAGCCAACTTCTCCTGACTGAAAATGCAATACTTTGCCAGAAAGTCGACTGGAAAAGACAAAAGAAGAAAACAACAGGAGAAAGGTCAAAGTGTGAAGAAGCACTTTTAAATGTACAAATCATTCCTGTAATATGCAATGATATTGTGTGTTTTGTCCCATTTAAAATTAGATGTCCATCTTAAATAACATTAAGTCTCTCGGTGTGTGTGTCAGTTGGGCCACAGGGTGGGGTGGGGTGGGGAGGGGATACAATAGGAGTCCATTTGGACAGAAATCTAAAGTGCATAGAGGGTGGGTGGCAGAGTGGCACTTTCGAACAAAAATATTGTTTTTCTTTTAATAAAAGGAACCACATTTCATTAAAGAGAACATTTTGTTTTACCCAGTTTGGTTTGCAGCTACAGACCCTTATTTAAATCAAATATAAGCACCTGCTTACAGCTTAAATCAGTTTTCATCAACTCATCATGGACACAAATGTTATATTATTCAAAGACTTTCCATGATACATTTCAACTTTGGTTTTTCCAGGGTGGAATGAGTTTATTAAAACACAATTTTGTGCATAAGTTTGAATTTATTATATTTTTTCCCTCTCATCCACACATCATTCAAATTATACATCAAGGTTCAAATGTATACATACACCCCAACTAACGAGTTAACTCTCCCTTAAGATGTACTTAAACCCTGTCCTTTTTTGAAGCCATCTACAAGCTTCAGCAGAAAGTTTGACCCCTTTATCTGGTATAAATTGGTAAAATTACTTTTTGTTAGTTGCCTTATTGGTTAATACCAGGCTTTAAAAAAAAAAAAAAAAAAAAAAAAAAAGTCCTGAAATTTCCAATCGGGTAGTGTTTGGTTGCTTTATCTATTCTTCAGGTGTGATGTGTCCCTAGGATTAAGATTAAGTCCAGATTTAAATTCATGGCAGACTTGAGCCTTTGTGGTTCCTGGGTTATTATTGAACGCCCTTTACTAATTTGAGGGTGACAGTCTGAGTTTTCTTCAAGACTTTGGCTAAGTGGTCACACATCTAAATCCCTTTTAAAAATACTTTTTATGCTGCTACCATCTGCAATCAGACCTGCAGAACCACTTAAAAGGGTCAATCCTTTGGTTCAAACTTGTTTTCTATAACGACGACCACCTCACCAGTTACACAGTTTCCAAAAAAAACATCTCAAGAAAAATTGCAAAAAAACATCTTCAAAAACATCACAACAAGAATTCACCGGTTTCTATTTGATGCATTTTGTCACAAAAAATAAGAAATTAAATGACAAAAAAACGTCTCATATAATCGTTCTTCCTGATTGAAGTAGAAATTTCCAAACTCAAACTCGGAAAATAACCAAGAATCTCTCCTCAAGTCAGAGTTCCAGGAGGGAAAGATGGTTTCTCACCAATCCTGACCTCAAAATCCAATATGGCTGCCAGGTGTTTTAACACCTACTGATAGCTGCACCAATAAATGTTTTACACTTCTGGCTGTTTGTACCTCACTAAAGCTTAAACATAAATACATGTACAACACTGATGTACTTCCTTTGGAGTCTGAACTCATAAAACGGAAGGAAAGACGCAGCTGTTAGCTTGTATTGCTATAAGTAAGTGTGGTCTTTTAGCACCAAAATTGGCCAAGAATACTGGTTTTCTGAATTGCAGCTAAAACATGGCTAGGTTGAGTTCTATGTTATTCCAAGATTCACGTTCTGACTTCAGAAGTCAATAGAAAGCAGCATAAGCTGCATCTGGTTCAAGATCATGTTTTTCAGTTTATACAGGGGTATTCTGGATATTTTCTGCACTGCATTTCCCTTTTCAATAGTATAGCTTGAACTACTCATCCTTTTTAGATTCTTTTAAGTTTAAGTCACAGCTAATTTATGTTTTATTTTCCTCTAAATCCAGTTGACCCCCAGTATTCGCAGGGGTCAGGGATCCCAAGCTTCATTTTCTTTGGAATATTTTAGATATGCTCTATGGAAAAATTGATGAATAGGCGGGTTTTCTGCAAATGAGTTGGAGTCACGTTCCACAGAAAAATTCACGAATAGCTGAATCTGTGAATACAGAACCGTGAATAGGTGGGGGTCCACTGTACCACTCAAGATGGCTGAAGTTCGACTAGCAGTATTTATACCACAGTTTGAGAATGTATACATTTGAGCTTTTATGTATAATTTTGATCTTGCCTGGATTAAGTTCACACAAATTTAAATCTGTGTGCAATTTAAAAAAAAAAAAAATTAGTTATCCTTGTGTCGCCCTGGGGAGAAAAAAAAAAAAAAAAATCATTTATTAGATTGATAAGACATTTATGAAGAGTGGATAAGTGGATTTAAAATAATTTATTTTGTCAGCTTTTGTGTCTGAAGCTTAGAAACAAAGACTTTAATTTTTTTGTTAAATATCTTCGAAAATCCCTCAAATGATATTAATGGTCAGAGAAAAACAAAAATCTTAAGATTTGTCCATAATCACATCTACAACAACGTGAAATATGTTTGTAAAACTGCAAATTTATTTCACTGTCTTCCTGTAAAAAGAGATTATCAGAGGAGAGCAAACAGACAAATCATGAATATTTCATTAAGCAAATTTGGGAGGGAGAAAAGAAAAAGCTGCCTTAAAAAGGAGCTTTTAAGCTGCTGCCACTTCAATTTAGGAGATGAGAATGAATCTCCTGGATAATGGATCTATTCATGGGTTTACTGAAGAAAGAGGAGCAACAGAGTTGATATCAGTCTGGATTTAAACCTCTGGACCTCTGGGGTTCCTCTGCAATAGCAGGGGAGGCTGTTTGAATCGGCCATTTATCAGCTTAGGGCTAATCAAAACCAGGCCTCGCCTTTCAGATGCAAAATGTTACATTTGCAGCCAGTCAACTTGACTTGTTAAAGCTTGATTGATCAAAAAACCTGCTGGCTGCCTTCATAGCATCTGTTTGCAAATATCCAAGATGGGACAAGGCTGGCGTGGTGAGGCAAACGTGCAGCCGCAGTGCAGCCTGCATGCGAACCTGCAGGGATTTAAAGTCCTGGCTCCTCCCTGGTGGCTGGATCAGTGGTCAGTCTGCTGGAGTGAGCTGGGACCTTGTTCGAGGCAGTCAATAGATCCTCCTCTTTTTAGATAATTTAGAGCTGGCGTTCAGTTTCCTTGGATTGTTTCACTGCTGGGTGTTAGCGGTCATCCTTTCTTTTGTACAGACATTTAATTCCAATCCCTGCTCTTCCTGCATTTGCAATGTGCTCTGCAGGAGAAGATCCTGGAGCATGCTGTACCCTTGTCCTGGAGGCTTTCCCACTGCAAATGAAACTCTCATTGTGAAAAATCATCCAGATAACTTTTCATACTCCTGCATTTGAGGCCATTTCAATGCAAAATGATGATGACTTTACATTTATTTTGGATGTGACCATTGTTTACACAAAATGACAATGACTTCACAGGTCTGCACACCTTTTACTATAAATTAAGCAACATGAGAGGTTCAGATTACATCTTTGGAGTCTTTTTTTTTTTCAGAAATACATATGCAAAAACATGTCCAGATGCTTTTTTTTCTGGAACTGCCCAAAGTAGTGATTTCCAACACATGCTTATTTCACAAAGCACCAGTGGAAGTTTCCTTTCTTGTTTTGAGAGTTAACCTCTTAGAATTACATGATAATGAAACAACTAGAATCTTGGATTCGAGGCAAAGAACAAGCCAAAGGTGGCCAAAGCTGGACAGACAGCTCACCAAAGTCAACAGCCATAACACTTCAGTGATGTTGGGTATTGTACAGAGGACCCCCGCTTAGGAAGACCGTGGAGGTTAGCATGTTCCAAGACAATTTCCACTGTGTGTATTAATGCATATTAAGGTATATTTGGTGTTGAAACTATTAAAGTAGACAGTTATAAAACATTTTTAGAGGGGGTCTCAAGTATTCTCATATTTCAGCTATTCACAAGCGGTTGATGTTCTTAACCCCCACGAATTCTGAATCTGAATTCGGATCTGCTCTCAACATCAGCCCTGATCTGCTCTCTGCAGCTGTGTAAGACCCTCACGCCCAGCGGAGGTTGCTGGAGGTGGTCTCAGACTGAGGGGAACACTTTGTCAGGGAATCAGTCAAACAAAAGATGCAGTGGAGTGAGAGGCTGGTGGAGGAAGCGAGGGTGGGTGGAGGCGCAGGACAAAGCCAAGGCAGTAAAGCCTCCTGCCTGATAGCCTTATCTGATTCCACTCCAGCGCTTGATGGCTTTTTTTTTTTTTTCCCACCCTGCCTTTAAAGGACACAGGTTGGGCCTTTGGTGTGAAGCCTAGCAGAAAATGTTAATCAAGAGAGGGACTGTGTGGAGAAAGGCGAGAGAAAGGGGAGAGTCACTCTACTCAGGCTGTAATCTGTAATGAGACCGAGGCGATTCAGTTGCAATTGAGAGAGGAAGAATAGGGCTATGATGATGATGATGAGCAGGGAGGCTCATGCTTTTACTTGGCATTTGTTTTTATGTTTTGTTCCTGTTTGCTCGCAGACTCACTACTCCTACATCCGTCTGCAAACAGCCGCGGGTCACGACTCATTTACCACGCACTTGGACCTCATTTTCAAAACTGCAGCTGCAGATGAAAAGCACCTAACTACCCGTTTGACAAGGCTACTCTTCTGATTATGATTAATATTTTCATTTCTTACAGGCAGGGCTATTCATGCTGTGTTTTGACCAGCAACTGAAAAGTGTCCAAATCTATTTATGCTCTAGTACTGGGGTTAAAAAACAATCACACAAATCAAATTATGTTACGCAACAGCTGATATCAAGAGTTTGTGATAACTGGCAGTGAGTCTAACATTTCAACTGAAAACTTTTGGCCCTCTCCTTTGCAGAAATGTTTTAATTCAGCCATGGTGGAATGTTTTTGAGAATGAACAGCATGTTTAAGGTCATACTAGGGTGTTTGAATTCTACTTATGTCCAGAGTTTGACTAGGCCACTTCATTTTGTTATTTTTTTTTGAGTAATTCTGAAGTGCCCTTGCTACTGTGTTCATTATCCTACTGCAGAACCAAAGTGTGATTGGGCCTAAGGCCGAGTACTGACGGATAGACAATCTAATGCAGGATGTTCTAGTAGAGAATTTCCCCCTTTGTGGGACAATAAAGGCTGTTTCTATTCTATTCTAGAGAACAAAATTCATGATTCCAACAGTTATGGCAAGTCGTTGAGGAAGCAAAGCAAAGCAAAGTCCCAGACCATAATACTACCACCGCCATGTTTGTGGTAGTTTTAGGTCACATATAACAAGACGCACACCTTCCAAAAGTATTGTTAGTCCATCAAATATTTTTCTAAAAGTCTTGCAGATCATCAGGATGGGGTTTTTTTTTTTTTTTTTTAGCAAGACAGACCTTTGTGTTCTTTTTCGTCAGCAGTGGCTTGGCCTTCCAACCCTCCCATGGATGCCATGTTTGCCCAATTTCTCTTCCTTATTGTTGAATCATCAACGCTGAACTTAAATGAGGCAGGTGAGGCCTGCAGTGCTTTAGATGTCGCTTTGGGTAGTTCTGTGACCTCCTGGTTGATGTGCTCTTGGAGTAATTTTGATTGACCAGCCCTGAAATGTTCACTACTGCCTGGTTTCTATTGAATTAATTTTGTTTTATTGAAATTTAGTGATATCTATTAAACCACTGCACTAATTCCTCCATTTCCTGGGTTACCATCTCAAAAAGCTTTTCTAAACCCTCCCTTGAACTTTACAACAGCAGAGTGTCTTCAGTCAGAAGCTTCATCAGATTTGCTGTAATACAGACTGCTACTGGAGATCTTCCTGTCCACAGACATCAGCATCTACAACAATTCTTTCAAGAAACTTGGATAATATGAGCAACAAAAACATTCAATTTCCCTTTTGGATAAATAAGATATTATTGAACTGAATACAAAACATTTGTGTCATCTGCAGATAAAAAAAAATCTTGTGTTTAATCATTAGTTTAGGACCCAACACTAATCCCCGATGGATCCAACCACAACACATCCAAACATTGATCTGCATGAACTGCTGCCTTTTTTGTTCAGTAAACTCTTTATCCACTCCAGCACCAGTCCTCTCACACCATATAATTCTAATCTATGAAACAATATGTTGTGACTGATTATGTCAAATGCGTATTTTAGGTCTGAAAATCCTAACTGCTCATTTCTTTTAGTTAATAAAATCATTTAATGCCATAGTTGTTGATCTGCTTGCTCTAAAACAATACTGGTGTCCTGCTAATACATTATGTTTATCAATAAATCTGTCTAATCTGGCAGTGAACAGTTTGTACATTTTTTTTGACAACTGAGAAAGACGAATTGGTATCTTTCTCCACATTTGCACAATGGTATGACTTTAGTTTTTACATTTCATTTGAAAATGTATCAGGTTACAGATCCTTGTAAGTGGTTTGGAAATCCCATCAGTAACTTTTTGATAATCCATCCAGCCACTGTCTATACCTGCTTGTCTGTGCAGGGTTGCCAGGGTCCTGGTTCCCATCTCCAGTGCTCATTGGGTGAGAGGCGGGGTACAGCCTGGACACATCGCCAATCCATCGCATAGAGACACTTGACAAACAACCATAGACACACTCCCACCTAAAGGCAATTTCGAGAAACCAATCTACCCAAATGTCATGTTTTTGGACTGCGGAAAGAAGGCAGAGTACCTGGAGAGAATCCATGAATGCGCGAGGAGAACATGCCAACTCCTTGCAGAAAGACCCCCAGGCTGGGATTCAATCCCAGGCCCTTCTTGCTGCAAGCCCCTTTTGATAATGACCATGTTGATTTCACACCCATCAGTAAGATCGGTTTTGTTTTTACACCTTCTGACCACGTCTATAATGTCTTTCTCCTGTTCTCCTGAAAAAAAGGATCAAATTTGCATTTTTTTTAATTTATTTTTTTTTTATGAGTTCGTTTATCTTTTCTACTGGCTGCTTGAGATTTTATTTGCCAGATCAGGTCCAAGATTGACAAAAGAGAACTTTGAAACTGTTAAGCACCTCTATGTTATGTTCAGGGTCTTTTGTTTGTTGATTAATAAAATAATGTTGGTGAGTTATTTCTTATCTGGCACTCTTTAGGTTTAATAATACTAACATATTCCAAATACCTCTCATGTTATTCTTATTCTTCTCTAATAATTTAATTCAATAATCCTTTTCACACATCTTTAATACTGTAGTTAATGCATTTTTAGACTTTTTATATTTCTTCTGCTTTTTTTTTTGTTCCAGAAAGAATAAAGTCTTAATTCTTTGGTAAGCTATGGCTTATCTGTATTTTCAGATTTCTTGCTGAACTGTACTACTGCATAATATTTATTGTATAACATTTTGAAAATCCATATAAAAAATTCCCATGCATTGTTTTGTGCTTTCCTTATGCATTACTTTGCAGTTTGTTTATACAATTACATTTTTTATGTATTTATAGATTCTTCAGTCCAAATCCTTTTGTAGATTAATTATTCTGCTCATCTTTCCTGTTAATCATAAACTGTAAAAACTAGCGAGCGGTCACTAATATCAGTGATTAATAATGCACTGACTGCATTGTCATTAGTAAATATATTTTTATTTTATTTAACCAGGAAGAATCCATTGAGATTAAAAATCTCTTTTTTAAAAAGGGAGAATTGGCCAAGATAGGTAGCAGACAATATCAAACAGTTACAAAAATTACTGAAACACAGGCAAAAAAAAAAAAAAAAAAAAAAAAAAAAAAAAGGGAATCAGATTTGATTAAAATTACAAGCTGTCTAAATGACATTGTTGCACATTATGAAATTAGTCTCAAGACTCTTAGTTTTGATTTTAAGGCACTCAATGAAATTAACTCGGATTTTCAAGTTATTCTGCAGCTTGTTCAAGTCAAGGGTACCGAGTGGACAAAAGCTCTTTTACCAAGTTTAGTGGTGGAAATGGATGAACATGAGATTTTTTTTTTTTTTTTTGCTCCATCCAGATATTTAGGTTTGACCTGACATTTGTGTGAATTGGTGCTTTGTAATTAAATTGATTTGTTATTTTTAAATCAAAGAGTTTATTTTTGCACCACTACAAAATAATGCAACACTCCTGCACACACAGAGGGGGCCCCTTTGTGTTTTAATGTTTTTATTTGTTTGCTGGTCTCTTTCCCGCCTAATTCCAGACTTTTGCATGCGCTCATCAACACACTGTATATAGTGTCCCATAATTCCCCTAACAAAGATTGCATTGAGCAACAGGGAAGAGGTGATCCCCTTTTTAAGAGCTGGAGAACGATGCACAGCACGGCCCACATACACAGGCTTACGACAACATGCGATTGACATTAACGAAACACATTTACATAGAGAAAGAGTCCAAACTGTTCCAGGAATATAAAAGCTATAAAAAAAAATAAAATAAAATAATAAAAAGTTTATGGGATGTTTTATGTATTATTAATTTGATCATCCTGCAAATCTACAGTTGTACAGATGCAGACCTGTAACTAGGCCAGTCACATCCTTTCGCAATAGTTTAGAATGAGGTGCTGTTTGCTGTGAATGGAGTCCACATATGGATATAAATCTTTATTATGTCAAGCTAAATGTATACAGAAAGACACTGGTTGAGGCCAGCAGGAGGAGCAGTAGAAGAGTCTCTGCAGGTTTATAGACTGGAAAAACATTGCATTAAGGGCTGACTGTGGTTTAAACTTCTGTCCTGCTTGTAAATGGTGAATAAACATGAAACACAACTAAAGACAGGTAGGGAGAAGCAGAAATATCAATCCTGCAGTTTTTAAAATTTGTTTGAAGTAGACGGTTACTCTTATGAGCTGGACAACTGAGAATTATTTGAATTTTCTTTTTTTCTGTTTCATTAAACATAACAAAAATTCTGAATTGTGTTTAAACGTTAAAACAGAACAATTCATCTCTAAAGTACAAGGGCAGCTCAGCAAATTCAGAACATCACTGAAAAGCTAATTTATTTTGACGATTCTATTAAAACGATATAGATTCACACATAGTGGTACATTTCAAGCATTTAATTTATTTAATCAAGTTTAGTTAAATTAGATTATTTGGACTTGGAGCTAATGACAACCAGAAATTCAGTTTTCAAAAAACTGGAATATTAGATAGGTCTAATCAAAAAAGGATTTTTAATTCTCAAATGTTATGTTTTGACCAACAAAGACTGCTGCGTGAAGAGCTGTTCAACATATATTCACTGATAACCTCCAGAAAGAGGGTGAGCCACAACAGGTCATCCCTAGAGAAGCTGGCTGTTTATAAAGTGCTGTGTCCAAGCATATTATTTGAAAGTTTAATGGAAGGAAAAAGTGTGTTTGGAATGAGTTTCTCTAGAATTGTGCTGCTCATGGTGAGAAAATGTTGGAGTAGCTCTGCTACCTTAGTCCTGATTTGTTCTTTTTCAAGACTTTAGCTCAAAATTTTTTTGGCTGAGGTGTAGCTTTTTTGAACAATTATTCTCTCTGGGTTTGGATGCTGTGCAGCTGGAAGGGTTTTTGCTCTTACTTTTGGACAGTTATGACGCGTAACCACTGCAACAAGGTATTGTTTTTATAACTGGGAGCAGCAGCAGGAGGAGGAAGTTTAAACCACCTTTTGCATTGATCATAATGGGCGAGGATCACATCCCTGACTCCAACATCTCTCTGCCTGGCTTTATAACCATACAGCCAGACAGAGATTTAAAGAGGAGCAGCAAAAGCAAATGAGGTGGGTTAGCAGTGCTTGCCAACAACGGATAGTGTCATCCAGGACATGTTTCTGTGAAACATTGTCTCTGCTGCCCAGAAATTGAGCCGTTAGCACATCATGAGTCAAGAAAGCTAGAAAGAAACAAGAAGTACAAAAAGGAAGGATGGAACAACAAAAGGAATGAAGGATAAACAAGAAGGAAAGTCATCAAAGAAGGACATAAGGAGGAAAGTGAGGAAGGACAGTGGGAAAGAAAGGTAGGACCCAGTTTTCAGAAAAAATGGTGAATAATATGGAAACACATGTTTCTAACTTCCTCCTCACCTTTAAAGGAACTGCTACTAGTTAAAGTCCTGGAAAAGGTGCCTCTTCATCCCAACCTAAAAATATAAGAAAGGCTTTCATTTTTAATGTTGATTTTTGTTGAATGATCCAGTGAATTTGCGAAGTAAAATAGGCTTCGTCATGTTTGGGTTGTTGTTGAATTGAGAAGCACTCTGAGCTGTCGGACAGCTGTTCTTAGTCCTGTTTGCTGTAGCGGAGAAATCTGATCAGATCAGAACTTGGCAGATCTCTAATGAGTCGGCACAATTTGAAAGGGGATAGCTGTGTTTGGCAGCATTCTCCTGCACGCACTGTTTTCTGAAACAAACACACAACCCTCCACCCCACCCCCTGCACTTTCTCCAAAAACACCAAGGAACGAGTGTGTGAATGTGCTGAAGGGGGTGTGTGGGGGTGTGGGTTCAGGTTCTGCCAGGAAAACAAACAAAGACACACGTAGAAGCCACACTCCTGTCTCTGGCTGCATGCCATTCAGCTCACCACAAACCACAGCCTACGCTTTCTGCACACACACGTACACACATTAGACCAATCAGCTCAGATCCTCGCTGATATGCCTCCCAGAGGCCAAATCATCGGCTTTAATGCGAGAGCAGATCTCCAGAGATAACCTCACAAAGAAAAATCATCTGCTATTATTGCTCTGCTGCTCCTTGACATTGTCCCATTAATAAGGCCATTGTGGAGGGCGCTCTCTGTTTGGACACCACATAATAGACCCTTTGACAGATTTCCTTTGCGCTCCCTCTCTCTCTCTGAATGCAGCGGGCATATTCCACGCTGACGCTCATCAATAGATGAGCTGTTTGTTTGCCCAGTTATTCTGGACTGATGGTAAACACATAATTGCAGAACAAAGGCTGAGCAAACAGGAGTTGCATAAAGGCACTATACCTGAACACACACACTGAGAGGTGTTTATGTGTTCAGGAGGATGTCCTATTACTACAGCCTCCTCTCATCTCGTCTCTCCTTAGTCGACTGGGCTTTGTTGTTCGATGTTTTTTTTGTGTGTTTCACTGCTTGGAAACAAGTTTGCCCTGATCTAAACTGCTGTTGCTGCTGCTGGCGTGGGTGGAGTCAAAGTGGAGTCGACCCAAGGCCAACAGGTGTCCCACATCAACAGTGACATTCAATATCAAACCTCGATCCACAGACTCCTTCACACCGCAACCGGTCAGGATCCAGCAATCTCTGCCCGGACCACACAAAGGAAACCACAACCTGGAGATTCTGCGTTTGTTCTGGGCTTACGGGCCAAGAGGTGCTACCAGAGTCCAGAGAGATTTTAATTTTATTCTGATGGAATGAGCACTTTAGGATTAATATGGACATTTAGGATCAAAGCTTTTTTGCATGGCGGAGTTGTGCAGAGCACTTGAAGCAGTCAGTATTTTACATCCAACAGATAGCAGTCAGAGTGATCTCAGGCCCTGTTTACACGGAGATAGTTTTATTTTGTTGCGATCCAGCCGTGCGTTGACACGTCTCCAGTGATCAGAGTGTCTGACACCGGCACGGTTTAAACCAGGTCTCAGAGTGGAACGTTCCAGAAACAACCCCGCAGTTGTGAAAGCACACATGCGCAGAACGCACAGCTGCGGAATTTATTCTGCACATGCACGGGCAGATAACAGTAAAAAAAGAAAAAAGAAAAAAAAAAAAGGCAGATAGCGTTGTGCAGTGTGTGCTACTTAACCTTATCCGTTCAACACATCTTCTGATACGGAATATACATGCGTTACATGAGCACTTGGTTCATCGGGTCATTTTGATGACATGCAAAAATCACAGCACCATGTAGAGCCCTGGCGTGACAACTACAGCGGATTGCGGGTGTCCTGGCGGTCTTGCCTAAACAGGGACGAACTCCTGTCTAAACGTGGAACTTTTCCCCAATCAACATTCGAAAATACCATCAGTTTCCAGACACTGGTATCATGTAAACAAAGTCTCAGTTTGGAGAAACGATCCATCAAGAACTAATTTTTACCATTGAATGTTAATGTTTCCTACATCTGGCTGAAAATGCGATTAAAAATGTGAATTTGATGAATTTATCTTTGCCTAAACTCATCAGAACTTTAAATATGTAATCATTTTATTGGTTTCTGTCCATTTATATCACAGATGGAAGAACTATAAAGCAATTAACTTTAACCAATCTTATTTTCATGTCCAAGGGATCTCATTGCACAGATAGATGGATGGATGGATGGATGTGCTGATCTTATAAAGTGAAAGAACATCATAACTGCAGCTTGAAAATCACTGAAGATACCAGAAGTCATTGGAGGGTCACTGAAGGGGAACTGAAGGCCAGCTCATTCATGGGTCACCGTTTCTTCATGAAGGCAGCAGCTTTGAGTCACCTCATAATGAGCAAATGATTCAATTGCTCTTTGTCCTTGTGTACATACTCACTTTACTCTTTCTCTTCCCTACAAGAATGACTGCTGACTTCAAACACGAGCCACATGGCAGCTCCCACTAACTGATGGTGACCTGGAGGGTCACTGGGCTGAATGGATGATGGGTGGCCGAGTACAGGAAGCTCCTTGCGTGTGGGTGTGCACGGGGGAGAGAATTTTGGGAATCCACTGGCAAGCAGTCAGTGTTGGATGAAACAAGACCAATTAAAACCTGTTAGTCCTTTTCAGAGCCTAATGAGGGGCCACAAGAGTCTGGACTGGTGGCAGACTGTGGATTGAAAAGCAGAAGCACTTTAATGAACTCACAAACAACACATGAGGACAAACAAAGGGACCCTGGTGAACTCAGAGACAAAAAAACAAGTACAAATTGTGTAATCTTAAGCTTTATAAATATCACACTTTAATTAAACATGTGAAGTATCAAAGAGTCTGTATCTCTTAGTAAAAATCTACAAAAACAACCTCACTCACGTGGATTTTTGTCATTTTAGAGATATTTTAGTGAAAGCTCTCTAAAGCTGTGCAGATGTAACAGCAGCTTCCAGCAAATTAAAAATATCCCTCACTTGGTCCATCTCTGAGTCTCTGAATGCACCAGCCAGCAATCCTTTTCAACCAATGCAAAATAGTCAAGACAAGGATTAGTCTGTGAAAGAATCTCTCTTCTTTCAATCAACTTTCTATTAAAATACTTCAATAATGAACTTTATGAAATTAAGGACCACAGCCACCCCACGAATTGCTAAGATCTGTGAATACTTGAGACCCTTTTAAAAACGCTTATAACTGCCTATGCTAACAGGTCAAACCCCAAATATACCTTGACATGCATTAACACACACATAGTGGAAACCGTTTTAGTGCTACTGTAGAAGTTAACATCTACAGTCTAACTTATTTCTGCTCTTGGGGGTACAGCCAGTCAGCGCCAAGGAAAATGAAGGCTGCTCATGGGTTGGCTGCTTTGCAAACATCTGCCAATAGTGTGTCAAACAGCTCTGTACTTACGCATTTCAGCTTGACAAACTGCATATTCTAGATATGCGCCACCATTACCACCCATGTTTACTTCTACAAACACTGCGGACGCTCGCTACATGTGACGTTATTGTGTCCTGTACTGCGCATGCGGGACACTTTCAGGTTGTTTGCAGTTCACACAGGAGATCACATACAAGTCTCATATATTTAGAAATGTGAACGACCGTGATTCCAAAAAAAAAAAAAAAAAAAAAAAAAAAAATCGGAATTGAGCATTAAGACCTGCAGTGTGAACGTAGCCTAAGAGACTTATTAGCTCAAGTCAGAACAATGTCACAAATCTGACCATACGGGTCATTAATTAGTCACTGACCCTACCCTCCTCTCAGTTCAATGTTTGGGTCATTCTTGCTTGTGCAGGTATTTGATTTATGAAAGCAAATCTCATAATTTTACTTTTACTTAACCTGAGAAACAAAAGATGTGGCATTGACTGCAACAATAATATTACATTTTTCTGAGGTATGTGTTTCATAGCCAGAACATTCTGGTAAATAAAACACTTTCATGTGATGTCATGTGATTGAAACTGCAGACTAAACTTTCACCAACAGGGTTTCTGCAGAAAAATTACAACTGAAGACCTTTTAAGAGCATTATCATTTACATCTAAGACTTGCATGAGTTATGAAAACAACCTCAGTTGATTTAAAGGGGCAATATTATGTTTTCTACACAGAATCATTTTATAGCACAATCAACTATGTTACCTTCAGTTGTTACAAAAATGCTTTATATATCAAATATGACTTAAAAGAAATTTGACTTCGTAATTTAATGTCTTGAAATCGGGTCTCTGTCTCTTTAAAAACTCCTGCTGTTTCAGAACAGCACTCCTATTAACCCTTTAACAATGTTTTTCATCAGCATTTCACTGAGAAGTAGCTCATATAATGAGCTCAGCAAACACCTGGTGGAACTGTGCATCTCCTAATTGCTTCTGGCTAGTCTGAAGAAGCTGAATGGGGGAGTCGTGGAGGAGGGGTGCTCTATGAGGCGGAAGCTCGGAAGCTTAGAAACTGCAGCTCTGAGGAGGAGCTGCACCCAGAAAGTGGAGCTGTATCCATCCAGGGATTTTGCACAGCTGAACGGCTGCCACAGTAGATTAAAGGATTTCTCAAACATGCATGAAAGAATCAAGGCAACACTCTGTGTATGTTTTTGATGAGTGAATAACATTATAACATAATGTAAAGCTCAAAAAAGTTGATTTTACATAATACTGTCCCTTTAATATTTTACTCCACATACACTGCTTGCAAAAAGTTAGGGATATTTGGCTTTCGGGTGAAATTTATGTGAAACATAATAACTGTCACACTATAATGATATCATTGTATGAAAGTAGTTTATGTAGAAGCATGCAATGTTGATTTCCTCGTCTTAAACAATGTATTGAAACAAAAGGCAACAATGGTGAGATGCCACAACAAAAAACCTCAATGTCTCAAAATGTGATGCGAGCTGCATGGAGCTCTCTAGCCTCTTTTTAATCTGAGTATAAACCGGTGCAATCAGTCCCATTCATCACACAACTTTGATCTGACTGACCCATACAGCGGGCCGGCTTCTCCAGCCGTGATCTGAGGTGTTTCTGCTTATTGTTGCAGCTATCAGGCCCGGCGCTCTCCCACAAGCTGAGATGCCAGAAATTAGGCACTTGAGGGAAGCTGGAGACCTCCTGGCCAAAACTGCTGTTTGCAGAAATAAAGGCTATTCTGAAGATCAAGTGGTGTAATTTAGGGCAGATTTTCTGAGTGAAGTAGTGAACACATTAACATGTTTGTGTTTTTTTCACGAACTGTTTAAACAGAAGTTAAAAGAAGGAGATTACAGGAGGATGCAACATTTAAACATTGCTTAATGCAACCAGTCAGGAGTATTACTTGACATTTTCAAAGTAAGAGTTACTTTTCTATTAATATTCAGCAAATCTAATGAAGATAATGTGGAGTTTGATCTTAGATTGTACATACATCCCTAAATGAAGGATGTGTGCTTAAGAAAAATAGGAATCAGGGATGAAAAGTTAATTGGGATAAGAAATCTGAGATGGTGGAACACGTCACTGCTGCATCTAAATCTATCAGCATGTATATATGTGTTTTCAGGGATCTGAAAGGAAAAAAAAGACAGGATAGGAAGAAAGTAATGGAGGACCAGCAGGTAGGAAGCATATATGGACATTAAGAGGAAAGTACACAAGAAAAGAGGGGATGCAGGACACAAAGATAGGAAAGAAGAAATGAAAGACAGGAAAGAAAGGAAAGATACAAAGTAGGAACGTTAATAAACACTCAAGGAAAGAAAAGAAAGGACAGACACAGGAGAGAAAAGAAGGGCCAGGAAGGAATAATGAAGAACACAAGAAAGGAAGGGAGGCAGAGCGCAAAAAAGGAAAGAAATTAAGAAACAAGAAAAGAAAAGAAGGAAAGATGGGAAGCATACAGGGGAGGAATGAAGGTTGGACATAGGACAAAAAAGAACTACAAGGATGAAAGAAGGAAGGAGAAAGGAGACAAAAGAAGGGCCATAAAAGTAAGAGGGAAGGACAAGAAAGGAAGGGAGTTAGGAATGAAATGAAGATAAAGTACAGAAGCGAGGGCAAAGAATGAAAGAAAGGAAGCACACAGGGAAGGAAGGAAAGAAGGAAGGACAAATGAGAGGAAGGAAGGATAAAGAAAAAGAAAGAAAGGGCACAAGGAAAAGAGGCAGGAAACAAAAAGAAAAAGAAATGGAGGACAAGAAAAGGAAGGAAGGATACAAAGAAGGAAGGGAAGCACACAAGGAAGAAAAAAGGAATGAAAGATAGATAAATAAAGATAAGAGGAAGAACAGAGGAGAGGAAAGAAAGGCAAGTACAGAAATAAGGCAGGATACAAGGAATGAAAGAGAAAAGAGAAAGGAAGGATGGACATCAAGAAGAAATCTCGGAAGGAAGGACAACAGTTATTCAACAGAATCGGGAATTTGTTCATACAAATATGTTTTCCATACTCTAGTTGTACTTGATGTGAAAAAGTCAGATTCCAGACCTTTGCAGGCTTCGTGGGAACCCTGGTATTAGTTCAGCTGTGTTTAAATTAACATCTAAACATATCTGATGAAATCTTTGGCTGGTTTATTGTTTAAATTAGAAGATGTGTTTAAACTGTTACGATAAACTCACAGTCCTCAAAGTTGGAGCGGCTCTTGCCGCTTTTGTTCCGACGTGGAGTGTTGTCCTGCAGTTTGGAGAGCATGCTCAACGCCTTGGTTTTCCTCTCCTCGATCCCCTGGTCCCTCTCCTCAGCTCGTTCTCCATCCAAAATCAGAACATGGTTGCTACTTTCTGGATGGGGTTCCTCCTCAGCAGGGTTCTCGTCGTCTGTATGGGCACATTCAACCCTTCGTTGTGAAATTGACAATTTATTTAATCGAATGATTACATTTTTGCAGTCTTGAATTTAAAGAAAAGTTATATGATCTTTGCATCCAACCCAGTCCCGAATCCAAAGCGGGTAACAACCAAGACCTCCAACAACTTATGCCAGAACTGGCCACCTACAAGTATGTATTTGTGCTGAGATTTACCAGTCTAAATCTGAGGGAACTGGACACCTGGAGTGACCAGTGGAAGTAAAAAGCTTGATATCAGATCCCAGTAAGGCACGCTTTCCTTTCCAGGCTTAGTGGTACTGGTGTTAAAGCTAACTTTGAGAGAAGAACGGGATAAAAGGGAGAGAAATTCAATTTAATGTAGGTATTGGCATCTTTAAAGTCCTGACAGACCAATAAACCCTTCATATAAATTAAATTTTAAATTTGTTGTTTTCCATGTTCTCTTCCCTATTCATATAACTTTCATATTAATCTTTAGCTATTTTTGAGTTAGAACCAACATTGGTGTCATTAGCATACTGAAATCATTAGGCAGTTTGATTAATTTCTAACATTCCTTGATGACAAGTTTATGGTGATTTCTGGAATTAATTTAGTCTAAATGTTGTTGATTGAGCCTAAAAAAAATAAAAAGTAGTAATCATCAAAAATTTTGTACATTTTTTTAATATTTGTGATAAACAGGGAGGGAAGAATGGTTTTTGGAAGATTCTGATGCCGTTTTATTTTTGTTGATATACTCAGTATTACCTGCCCCCTTCACACCTTATTCTTCTTCCTTAACATCATCCTTTTAACCTCACCAGCTTCACTCCTCCTCCGTACCTCTTCCATCTATACACATCCTTCCCACCTCCTTCATTCTTCAGCCCTGATGATTTATCCCTCATCCTTTAATCCTTCATCCCTTATTCCCAATCCAATTGTCCTTAATCTCTCATCTTTACATCTTTCATCCACATCTCCACAACCTTCATTCCTCGTACCTACATCTCTACAAACTTCCTCCCTTACCGTACTTCTATTATCTGATTCATCATCCCTACCTCCTTCATTCCTCAAACCTTTTCCCTCATCCCTACCTAGCTCACTACTCCCTCGTCTCTACCTCCATTTTCTATCATCCGTTTATTACATCCTTCATTTCTCATGCCTGACATAATTTATTCCTCACCCTAGCTCCTTCATTTCTACATCCTTTATCCTACATCCCTTGTCCTTCATCCCTAATCCCCTTCATTCTTCATTTCTACCTCAATTATACCTACCTACTTCATTCCTGGATCTTCATCCTTCCACCATCACCTCTCATCCCAACCTACTTCCTCCTTCATCAGCCTCACCCTTCCACATATTTTCATCCACTTTTCATCATTTCTTTTTATGTGCTCTGTTCTTTGGGTTCCAGCGACAGAACATCCATTCTGAGTCTCCATCTCAAAAATACTCCAGCATCAAGTCTCTCCAGATGGTGCGGTCAAAAATCTACCAACCCTCTTCTCCAACAGTATCCACTTTTCCAGTCAGTAAACATTTTAAAACTTTGTTACTAAAATCCTAAGGAATGCAGGACATTGTGTGCCCTATATGAAAGCTATTAAAGATGCTATTTTTCAAATTAAACCCAACAATGAACAAAGTCCGGAGCAAGAAAAACACATTTGTATTCATGATCATCTGCATGTAAGCAGCCACTAGAGCCCATTTCTTTTCTCATCTCGTTGTTCTCTCAGATGCAGGAGTTACATTTCCATTCAGTCCTTTCAGAGGCACACTATAGAGCAAGCTCTGCCCTTGAAACTTAAACAGCCATCCATTTTGTAAAAGCCCAGCCAATTAAGAGTCCCATTATCTCCCAATTCAACCTCCACAGAATACACTTCTTGGTGCAGAAGTGTGGAGACAAAGAGCTCCATCAATGCAGACTCGAGACTAAAGAAGGGTTGCATTGTCTTCTATAGCCATTTCTATAAGCTTTTTCTTTGCAAAATGACTGTTTCTTGCACATGCGCATGTGCAGTAATACTAAATGTTAAATGTACATTCAAAGATGTTTGCATTCATTAGTATGACCAGTTGAGAAGCAGCCGTGGTTTGAACTCATTGGGCTTTCTGAACATGGTGGAGGGAATTCATTTATCCCACCGGTGAGTGTGCAAAGGTCAGCGGTGTAGATTGATGGAGCCATGTCTCATTTGACAGGACGTCTTCCACCACACTGCACACGCCTCCATGTCCTGCTGCAGTTCCAGTGTCACGAAAACGGATGACAAGAAGGGGAATTTATTCATCTTCACAGCATAAAATTCATCATTCCTTCTCCTGTGTGACAAAAAACATCTTTCTGACATCATGATGAATGACAAGTGAAGATTTTAATTTTCAAAAACCTAAACTTTCCTTGAACCGGTTGCATGCAGGTGCATCTCAATAAATTCAAACTTTTGAAAGTCAATTTCCAATTTAAAAAGTGAAACTCGTATATTAAATAGATTCCTGAAAATTTCAAGCATTTATTTCTGATTATTTTAATTAAAAACACGCTATGGCCTTCACAGTCCTTGCATGGTGGACAGAGCTTACCATGTTTTACTGAGGTTCATTACAAATTGTAAGCCTTTGATGAATCATATATACCCAAAGGTGATATGGCTTACGTTGTCCACATTGGGACCCCCCTCATCTATAAGGTAATTCTAGGCCAACTACCTACTTCTTATTGGGATTTGATAGCCCTTCGAAGGACTAGTTTTTACTCTTTTTGGGATTTTGTCCATTCTGCTCATTTTAAACAACTGATTTCATCGAGTGCTTTTAAAGCTAAATTATAAGTTTTTGACACCGATTCCATATCATGCAATTTCATCCATCCATCCATCCACTGTCTATACCCACTTGTCCTTGCAAGGGGGCAGGGGGGCTTTCTCCAGGGGTCACTGGGCTGGGTGTACACCCCTAATTTGTATCACAGAGCAATTTGGAATAAAAATGAACCTAATAGTCATATTTTTTGGACTGTGGGAGGAAGCCAGAGCACTGGGAAAACATACAAACTCCATGCAGAAATACCGCAGGCTGGGATTCGAACCTAGGATCTTCTTGCTGCAAGGCAACAGTGCTATAAGCTGCCCAACTGTGCAGCACTATTTCATGCTCTTGCTTTTAATAACTCATTTGTACATTTTTATCAGATTTAATTTATTTATATGTTATGCTGCCGGGTCTTACTTGGAAAGGGGCTTCTAATTTGAGTGAGATATTACTTGGATATATTAGGATAAATAATAGGGGCACATCTTTTGCTGCATGTCTGATGCTGCCGATTTGTGCACCCTGACGAGTGACGCACATAGGAGTTTCTTTAAAAACGCATTTTTCAACATATAAAAATGATAAGTGTGCGATTATGCTAACAAAATGTTTTCTTTTAATGCTTTTTGGAATAACTGTGAAAGGCGCTGTGTATAACTTTATAAAACAAAAGCAGCAAATCCTTGTTATTTGGAGAGTGGAACTGGAGGATATCCAAATGAAGCAGGCTGATGATAACCGCTGACAGAAGCCAATCTTCTGATTTCAACTCTGACTAAAATTATTCAGGATTTGAAACCTTTCTTTCAAAGCCCTCCTATCCAAACCTCTAACATGGTCTAATCCATGAATGCACAGCAGTGATTGCCAGTCAGGTCAAGCTGGAAACAAGAGCTCATCTAAAACCACAGCAAGCAGGTTACCATACCAACCACAACATCTGAGCACAGCAGATATCTGGATTTGGCTGTGAGTGGACGAGTCAAATCCCCCTCGCTGATCTCAGAAAGGCCAACAGGGACAACAAAAAACCACACGCAGTCACCCACAACACAAACTGTCCACCCTTTAACATCCAACACACCAGGCAGAGGCAAGAAGGTTGGACTTGTATCTTTTTCTTTGCATGTTTGAGAAGAGGATGAGCTTCAGCGAGACAATCAGTGTGTTGAGGCTTTTCAGTGAACTTTAATGGCAGAACAGGAGGAAGGAGGAGTAAAAGAGAAAATCCTGCAAATTATTATTCATGGCCAGGGGATTTGCCTTTCAGGCCTTCTTTATTGATGCCTTTCTCCAACTTGTCACCCTCTCTATCAACCCTGACAAGTGCCAATCAAAGGCCTTGAGTCCAGGTTTTTGGGGAAATGTTGGAGGATTTCCAAGACAATACCCTGTGAATCCATGGTGGCGGTGGCTTAGAGACAATAGTGACACAACTACACTGTCAGTGTGTGGTCCTCTGGGGGGGGGGGGAAACGATCCTTGCTCACTACATGACTAATCTCTGTAAGAATCATCTCTGTCTTTTAGCAGCCTAATCGGTCCCGTAGCTTCCTTAGCTTCCCTGGAACAATTCAGCAGGGTCATTTCAGATTAGTGGCCCTGCACATCGCTACATTCATTCACTAGCGTCTTTAGGTAAGCAGCTGAATGCTAAACCGTGGGCCGAGCAGGGAGTGACTGAGGACTAACAACCATGAAACAAATATGAGGGGAGGGATTAATCCAGCTATGAATGGTTGATGAGCAAACACGGACAAAGCTGTTATCGTGGGGTTGGCTGGGGAGCAGGAGCAACTCATTGCAGCTGGTTTCTGGTTCTGCTTTAATCTTTCGATCAATCACAGCTTCCAACGATCCCAAGAGGTGGGTGACAATCAAGAGAAAAAGTAAAAAAAATGTAACTTTCTCAGAAAAAGTTTGGCTTATTCATCAGGAGTTGTTAGAAAGTCTGGAAAAGTTGCTATTTAAGTATAGGCAAAGGAAAAATAGTAAGTGGAAAAGACTTTATTCTCAATTTCTTTAAAAAAAAAAAAAAAAATAAAAAAAAAAATAAAAAATAAAAAAAAATCCATCCATCCACAAAAGCCCTGTTTTCAATCCATTGTCTATTTCTGTTTATCCTCGCAGGGTGTGGGGGGCTGATGCCTACCAAGCATGTTTTTGGATTGTAAGAGGGAGCTGAAGTTGCCTGAGAGAAACCATCCATGCACTGCAAGACCATGCAAACTCCATGCACAAAGGCCTGAATTGGGATTTGAACCCAGGACCTTCGTGCCGCAAGGCAGCAGAGCTACCAACTGATCTACTGTACATCCTGCTGTAAATATGGAACCTTGAAAAGACTGACAGACTGGAAAGAGGTGGGTGGATGGATGGACAATACTAAAATAAGTCCACACTTACAATTAGACAAAAGTCCAATTGTAAATGAGCATTTCTGACTCCCCACGTTACTCAGCAGCCTCACTGAGACGCCCAACTGCTCACATCTCCTGAGCGAACAAACCTCACCTTTCTATACAAAGACAAGCCACAGACTGGTGATAGTTTAGAGGCAGCATGATCTCAAGAGTGACCTTTCTATGCCCTGGCAATGACCCCCCTCCCCCAGAGGGTGACCATGCCTTTGGCCTCTAAAAGGTCAGCGCTCAGAAGCACCGGGGTCCTCTGGGTGATGTCTCTTTCTCCAGGCTTGCATAATTTCTGCAGGGTGATGAAACCAGTAATGACTTATTTTAGAAAGTGTCACCAACTAAAATGCTGTAGTTTAAAGCTAAAGAGGAATCCACTCACTGTGTTCTTGGATAGTAGGTTTAAATTTGAACAAAATCACCCTCTATATGCACTCAAACTGCCTTAAACTGGTGTGATCATTGCTCCCTGTCAAACAGGAGGCAAAGAAATGTGCTGCACTATAACGGCACCTCACTGGTCTCAGACTGTAAACAAAGCTTTACATATAAAATATATAAATTAAAAAAAATCTATTTAAAAAAAAAACGTGTTTCTGCAAGCTTCAAAAACCAGCGATGCTTCATGAGCTCCACCATGCTGTGTTAAGCCATGCTGGGGTGAAAATGTACCCTTGATTTACACCAAAACAAAAAGAGTTCTGGTCTGTTCTTTTCAACAGCACCAAATTAGACGGAACCCTGGGCCCTCTGCACCAGCATTTGGTCTCACAATGGGTCTGAGGATTTCATCCCAGACCCAACGTTCTCCACAGTATCTCCAGACTCTGTCACAAGTGCTCATTGTGAACCTGCTTTCATCCATAAAGAGAACAGGGCGCCAGTAGCGAATCTACCAATCTTTTGACAGTTTGAGCAGAAACATGGACATTAGTCGTGTACTGGAAGTCATTTTGCAGGGCTCTGGTAGTGATGCTCCTTGCACAAAGGAGGTGGAAGCAGTCCTCCATGTTTCCTGATGTCTCCTCCATGCTCTGGACACCGTGCTGACAGACACAACAAACCTTCATGCCACAGCTCGCATTGGTGTGCCATCTTGGAAGCACTGCACTACCTGAGCAACTTTTATGGATGGTAGACTCTATCTCATGCTACCTCTAGGCACGACAGCAACGACAACATGCAAAAGTGACCAAGATGTCAGCCAGAAAGTATGAAAACAGAGAAATGGTCTGTGGTCACCACCCGCAGAACCGCTCTTTTATAGGGGTTGTCTTGCCAATTGCCCCTCATGTCCTCCTGTTGCCTGCTCCATTTACGCAACAGCAGGTGAAATTGATTTACATTGAGTGTTGCTTCCTAACTGGACAGGTTGATTTCACATCAGTGTGACTGACTTGGAGTTACATTTTGTTGTTTATGTGTACCATTAATGTTTTTCAGCTGTATATTTCAGAGTTATCACTAATTGAAATTTCTACTCAAAGCCATCTTTGATTTTTTTTTAACAATTGCCCAATATTTACTGTTTTTATATTTGGCTTCATTATCTCTTGCCATCTCAATGATGTGAATTTAATCATATTTTTACTGGTTTTGGAGATGAATAATAATTTTAACCTTGGCTTCTAGCAGGTCGGCTTTTTATGTGGTGAAGAAATATTTCAGCGTGCAGCATTTCTGCATCACTGCACCCCTGATCTAACAGTTTAGCTGCAGAGTGACACTAACATTCATCACAAGTATGATGGATGCAGAAATACAGCAAGCTATGCATCATTAGCATCAGAGCACAAAGACTGATCCTGGTCAAGCAGCAGGAAAATAAGCAGAACATGGTAACGGTCAGAGAGATGTGGCTGAATGATCATAGGAGGTAAAGATTTCCAGGGTTTGTGGTTCATATTTTAAATGCTGTTTTGAACCCATTGCTCATGAATGTACACTCGGCGGCCGTACAGGTGAAGGCAACTCAACAGGCCAGCTGGCCCTTGCAAGGATTAGCGGGCTTAAGTGTACCGGAGGTAAGGGAACACCAAACACAGCGCTGACAGTAAGGGGACAATGGCTCCTCGTAAAGCAGAGCTGACAGGGACTCACCAGGCTTTTATCGGATCAAACGCTAATGGTGAAGATGGGTTCTTGCATTGATTAAGTATTGTTGTTAAGCTCTTCAGTGGCAACCTCAGCACTGAGGCGATATGGTAATAAATGTGTTTTCAGGATAAAACAAAAGGAAAACTTACTGTGGTTGGACTGGAGGGAAGAATCAGAGGATCTGAGTATTTCACATGAAGGACTCATATTTATGATCCAGGAAGATGGAGACCCAGAATCTCCTTCAGACCAATTCTGTTTTTAAAAAAAAAAAAAAAAAGAGCGAGAGAATGTTTAACAAGTCAGACTTCTGTAACATCAGTTTTATTTGGTACACATTCTGTCAGGCAAATGTTATCAGAAGGGTATTCGGGGGTTGATCTGGCATTTCTTTATCTAGATAAATCATAACTTCAATCCCGATATTATCTGGAGGCTCTCCAGGAATAGATGAACGAAACCAGATAACACAATAATGTCCAAAGGTTCTGACAGTGATAGTCGAGGGTACAAACCTTGCAAAACACTTTTCTAAGGTTTTAGGTTATTGTGCAGAGTGACTGGATGTAATATAAGTCAATATACAGTCTATCATAAGCTGTTGCTCATAATGACCAACCAGATTAATATCAGCAAGAAGGTAATGGAGACATTGGTCGCTCATGTGAAGAAGGCCTTAATATATGTTGTCAAAAAAACCCAAAACAGATTTCCCCAACAATTCTCATGTGGTTGTATGAATCCTTCCTGAACCATCCTGATACTCTTTGTGCTGTTGCATCATTGGGGGGCGGGGGGGGGTGTTACCAGTTTCACTCATGCTTTCAGAGGCTCTCACTCATCAGTCATAAAGAAGAGATTAATCTTAAACCATGTGCAGCACCTGCACCCATTCCACAGCAGCACTGTGACTGACCCCTCCTGATCATGTTGATGCATCCTCCAAAAAGAGCCCCCCCATGCCGACCCGCCTGCCTCTTAATTACAAAAAAAAAACAAAAAAAAACCAAAACACTTTGGCTTGTCTGATCAGTCTAACAGTTGCACATATGCACCAGTGCACATCTGTGAACGTGAAAGAGGGATATGCATGTTTTGTGGGTATTTTGCGATAGGATTGATTCTAGGAGTGTTTTTGGAGAAAGAAATGAACAAAAGAGGAGGAAAGTCACTCTTTCTAAACAGGCAGAGGCACTCACCGATTTATTTTCCTGGAGTTTCCCTGCAGAGTTGCACCTTTCAGAATAGCAGTCAGCTGTGAGGGGCCTTGAATGACCTGACAAAACCAGAAAGAAAACATCATCAGGATGGCAGAGCCAGAGGAAGTGATTGTGTGTTTTCTGTTGTGTTGCAGGCAACGAGGCATTCGAGTGGCAGCCAGCACACACACATTTGTCTTTTGTACTTGAGCGTGTGTGCTCAGATATGAGTAATGTCATGTAGTACCCCCAATTATGGCTGTTAATCTCTGAGCAAATAATGGCAGAAAAAAGAGCAACAGAGGAGCACCTGTCTCCAGAAGCATGCCAGCTGCAAACATTGTTCTGGAGACTGAGAGGAAAATGAGCTTCCAGTGAGGTCAGACACATTTAGGCTCACTGTAAATATTCATAGGTGCCTGAAAAGAAAAGCTACAATGACCATCATATCATATATCCTGTTAGTGCCTCAAAGTAACAAAAACACATTTTACTCACCTGTTTTGTTGAGTTTTCTTTTTTTTTTTTAATTACAACTCTTTTATTCTCCTGAATGTTTTATAGAGATTTTTTTTTTTCTGCAAAAGAAAGTGATTCACCAAATTGGTTTGTTTATTGTTGTGTGTCCAAAAGTTTTCTCAATCAATAGTTCTTCAGGCTTCCTAAAGGTCTTTTTTAACCACTTTTTAGTTGATTTTCAAAAAGGAATGTTTTTTCCCCAGGTATTAAAAAAAAAAAAAAAAGCTCCTAAACTCAGGCAGAAAACTGAAACACCTTGAAGCTAAAATTCAGAGAGAGCAATTAGCTGCAAACATGGAATGCAATACAGCACCTTGCATTTAACCTTCGAAACTTCAATGCATTTCGTCTCCTTACAAACACAAACTTTCATGCATTAATTTGAATTTTATATCCTTGATTAAAACAAAGAAAAACCGAATTTTTAATTGGAAAGAATGCATTGTTTGAATTTTCTTAAATCTGACTGAGGTCAAGTTGACTTTTAAATGTCAGTATGTAAAATGCATTAAAGTTTGTAGTTCTGCTGTGACAAAATGTGGAAATGTTCTAGTAAAATGACTTTTTAGCGCTTCAGATGATTGACTGAAGGAAGAAGATATTCTCAGGTCCTTTCTCAGCCCCCTCAAAAGCCTTAAAATCCATTTTTGATTTGTCTGATTATTCATGTCTGCGCTGATTTGACCCAGTGAAGATTCGTTTGCAGATTTTTCCCTCAAAATGTCCTGGTGTCTCAGAGAGATTACAATACTAATACTATGTCCTCTCAAGATTCCCAGGACCTTTGGAAGAGCAAAAGGCCCACAACATCATACGTCCTCCACCATACCCAACCATGAATTCATTAGTTGTTCTACTCCAAACTCACCTGGATTGTTGCCAAAAAGCTCCATCTTATGCTCATCTGAACAAAATAAAAATAACTATGTCCTGGTCCAGTCTTGCTTGTCATGGTTGCAGTTGTTTTAAAAATGTTGATCTTTTCAAGAACAATTTACTGCACGTTTAACATTTAGTCACAACCGAGACGAAGAGCAAGCGGCATTAATCAGTTTCTCTCTTTATCTATAACTTGTGCTCCAAACTGGATTGTTTCAGACTGCCGTTTAAAGAAAAAGGATGTAGAAACAGACCGATTAGACTGGACTTTTCATTTTATTAGGTTAGACGCTTAAAAGACATCAATATTTAGAGAGAAAACATCCAAATGATTTTCTCTGATTGAATTATTTATTTTTGTTGCAGCCAAAGTGAACTTTCAAATGTCTGCTGTGTTTATCTCCTCTCTGCTGCCTTATCAGCCTTCAAACACCAGACGATGAGCTAATTGAGTTATCTGTACACTCTTTAGTCTCTTATCCATTGCTGTCTGCTGTGATTGGTTTAAAGTGTCTCCAGCTATCTGGGTCGGAGTTCCCCAGTTAATGTTCCACTCCAGCGGTTTGATCTTTATTAATATGGCACATCCCTGTAAACCTCTCCTCTGAGCGGCCACACCTTCAGGACAGAAGCAGTTAAGAGCTCACAGCGGCATGCCTGGGAGCAGACTGAGCGTCTGTATCACCGCTCAGTGTCATAAAGGCATCATTTGCTTTCAAAGCTGGCTGCAGAAGACAACGTTATGTTTTTCCCCTTTCGTCGAGGTCAAATGCATTTTCGCCAACACTTTTAGGCACAAACACAGACACACCTGTCTGACAGCTTCCAGTTACGTCAGTGACGGTTTTTGCTTATCAAACGATCTCTTTCAAACTGTCAGAAAGTAAAGTCAGAATAGGAGCGCGTAGCAGCACTTGAGATTCAACTAAAAGATCATGTTTTAACAGCTAAAACTGGCATCTCTAAATGACTCAGTTTTCAGATGTTCTTGGATGTTTTTGCAGGATTATATGTAATCCTGGCTTTACACCATTTTGTTTTGGTTTTCTAGAAATATATCTGAATATTCTGCCAATATTTACCTGGTGAAATCCACTCTGGGTCGTCGTACGGCGACATCAGGTCAGACCATTCTTGGACTGGGGAGAATGCCTCCTCCAAATTGGTCACTGGCACTGGCCGGTCCAAGAGAAGCAGCTGGACCCGGGATAAGGAGCCCAGATTCCCAGAGTCACAACCCACTGTGAGTGCTGCGAGGCCAGGAGACAGCTCTACATGAGGAGAAAATGACCACTGAAGATGAAAAAAATACTCACTGATAGAAAACTAACTAGCTACAAGCAGAAGCTGAGTTCCTGTATATTTCCCACAGATTTGTAACATCTAAATTTTACATTTTTGAAAACATTTTCCATGGTTAACCTACCAGAGATGTCAGTTCTACACAGACTGTGAGGATGGATTAACAGATGAATGCACAGATGGATGGATGCACAGACGGACTAATACACGGATTGATTGAACACGGACCGATGCAAGGATGGATGAAATGGTGCTAGACTGAGGGATGGATGCTCGGATGGATGGATGCTCGGATGGACAGATACACACATGGATGGAAGCACAGAGACGGATGGATGCACAGATGGATGGTCAGGCGGACAGACTGATGCATGGATGAAATGGTGCTAGACTGACAGATCTTTCCAACTGCAGTCAACCAGATGTAAGTTACTGACTGTGTATAAATACTCTGCATTGTGAGAGTTTGCAGTTCTGTTGGATATTTCACCGATTTTATAATTTTAGCTGAAACCATTCAGTTTTTTTCTTCATTTAAAAAAAAAAAAAAAAAAAAAAAAAGGTGGGTTTATGCGGAGCGTGAAACTACCTCTCAATCCACCCCCCCTCTTCCCTCACGGCTCCAAAGTTCTCTCCGTCACACCCAATTAAAAGAGGATCAGTAACACTGTGGCTCCTTGCCCATGCAAATCCCAGGTCCATGCTGGTTGTGGAGCTGCCCTTGCAATCTGAGGGGATTTCACAAAACGCGCTCTGCTGAAAGTACTCCCGCTATGCAAACACACACACACACACACACACACACACACACACACACACACACACACACACGTTCTGATAACATCCAAGAAAACTCTCCACATCAAAGGAGGAAAGTTTTCAGTTTGTTCCAACTGGAGTCTGGAACATTACATTGCTCATACACGCACGTTCAGGGGTTGGGCGTTTTCAGTTGGGAATTCAGACCTGTAAAGTAATCCTTCAGGTGAGGAAAAAGGAACTGCCGCTTCTGCTGATAAATGAAGGAGTCGTTGGGAGGAAATCCCAGGGATAATGCTGGCTGTAACATAATGTGGCACGACACACTTTCAGTTAGGCCGGGCATTAACCAGACCAAACCACAAGATTGGAAAACAATTATCCAACACTTTAACAGATCGATGAGTAATCCTGTGTTCAAGTAATGCACATATGTGCTACCACCCACTGAGACTAGGTGAAAGTCTTAACTCATCCCTCATTTCTTTATCATTTGCGCTCAAACAGCCAGACTTCACACTTTTAAAATGGTTATCAATAATTCCTCAGATTTACTGAAGCCTTTTTAGGAATTTTCTTTGGAAATTGCCAACATTTTCACTCAGTTTTAATACTACAGACACCAGTCCATCTAAGCTCTGATTGCATCTTTAGGATTACCCTATATTTAGCTCCATCCATATTCCCATCAACACAAACCAGCTTGAGCGCCTTCTTCATCCCCTACTCGGCTTGTGTCAAACACTAAACAAGAAGTCTTGACTTTCTTTAAAAAAAAAAACAAAAAACAAAAAAAAAACAAAAAAAAAACTCTGACTTACTTCCTTGCATTCTCTCATAAAGGCCATATTTGGAGACCGCACAGCTAATAGTTCTCCGATTAATCCTCTCCTTGCTCGGCCTGTCAGTTTATGAGGACGGCCATGTTTTTGTAGGAAATTGGCAACCACTGTTTGCTGAGAATAGGGGGATCATTTCATATGCTTTATGCAAAGCAGTTTATCTTCCAAGAACTTTGGATCATTTACTGCATTGTGATTGGTTGTGTGGTGGCAGAAGGAGGAACTCATCCACAAAGACGTTCATGCAAGAATTTCTCCACAACTAGCTCCCTAGCCTGTCTGTCATGTTTCTTTGTCCTTGTGATGTTTTTTGCTCCCTAATATTCTTGAAAAACGTTCTAAGGCCTTCAAAGAACAGCTGGATCTATACGGAGAAAAGAGTCACATACAAGTGGACTTTGTTAACCAAGTAGGCAGCTTTTAAATGCAGCTGGATTTCATTTTGGGGTATCGTGCCGAAGGGGGTAAAGAGGGTTAAATATATATAAACATGCACACAACATTTTAATTAGAAAAAAAGTAGAATATTCCATTTTCCTACAATTTTATAAACATGCAATACTTTTGTTGGTTTATCAAATAAAACCTCAATAATACATGTGTCGTTTGTAGTTGTAATGGGCCAAAATGCTTTTACAAAAGACAAACTGTGACCTGATTCAGGTATAAAAAGACTAAACTCAACACACTTTGCAAAAAATAATTAAGCACCTCATTTTTGATGGGCTTTAACAAAGACAACTTGGTCCAATTTCTTGAGCTCCATCAATACAAAACACCAACGCTCTATACTCATCTCCTCACAAACTGCCCCACCAGACTGAATTCTTTCAAACTTTCAGCACTGAACATTTAGCCTGATAATATAACATCCACTCACTCACTGAAGCTTCAAATCCACCACATCCTATACCAGTTTAAACAGAGCTTCACAGCAGTGTGATAAAAATCTGAGCATTAACTCGCATTTCAAAGAGCTTCTGGCCACAACCCGGAGCAGATCTTTATCTCTTTGGTTGCTGCGGCAGTGGCCGCCCTGATCCTTCCACATCCTCGGGGGCCAAAGGTCTTTGGGGTCGTACGGAGGTTCGGGTCAAGCCAGCAGGTTAAACACCTTGTCAGGGATTAGCAGGCTCTGACGGAGGTGGAGGAAGTCTTCATTGGCTGATATCTTTCTCTGCAACTGAATGAAGCACCTCCAGGACACACACACACACATACACACACACACACACACACACACACACACACACACACAATCCAACGCAGGCAGAAACACTTACACATCACATTAACGCTGCCTTTGTTGGGTAGATACAATGAGCCGGTGGAGTGAGAGATCAGATAAATTCATCTCTGTCTCCAAAGAGGTGATGATCAGAGGAAGGAGAGGTTAGAAAATGCAGGGATATCTATAGGACCCATGCATGCTTTCCTGTTTCAAACGTGTGTTACATAATGAGACAACAAAATCCCCCAGTACTCGCAGTAAAAACACTGAACCTGTGAACATGTTAAAAAAAACAAGGGCAAACAGATCTCTTGTAGAAACATGATTAATTAGTTTTGAATCCATTTCTGGAGATAAAAAAGTTCATGTTAATTCTCAGCACCAAATGGTCTTTGCTCCTGCTTTCCTCTCGGTTTTTAAATTTTAGATACGACACAATCATAGCCAGTGTTGTGCCAGTTCACCCGCAACAAGAACAAGTTCATTCAGGTTCAAATGAATTCATTCATGTTCATAGTTCACCAGCATTTTGAACTATATCCACAGCGCCAATATGAACTGGAGAAGAAAACGTTAAAATAATTAGTTTATAGATTATCCCATTGTGTTATATCCATTTTATTCTCTCCGGCTGTCTTTGCTCATATGAATTGTAATCTATGATGACTGAATTCCCAAAACATCTGCCCTCCAAATATTTTTATTGCCAGAAAAGAAAAAGAGCCTGAAAGTTTGTCTGCAAAGCATCCATTTAGACAGCACTTGTAACTGTGGGTTTAACCCTCTTTTTACAATTAAGTCAGTGCAGACTGCATTTAGTATGATTTTTTTTTTTATTTTAATTTTTCCCTCTAAACTCTTATTGCACAGTCAGAAACACAGTAATACTGAATAACTGCCAGGTACTAAAAGCCAAAGTTTTCTTGGAAAAGGGAAATTTTGGTCATAAGAGAAATGTGAGCTCAGCTCATAAACATATTCATTGTAACATAAAAAAAAATTCAAGAGAAAGAATGGAAACAGGCCCACAGCATCACAGATTCTCCACCATACTTAACAGTTGACATGAGGTGTTTTTTTTTTTTGTTTGTTTTTTTTTTTGGTTTTTTTTTTCGCACATCCATCTTTTATTTCATGCCAGATCCACACTGAGTGTAAGATAAAAGGTAAATCTTAGTCTCATTTCAGCGGTTCCAAATAAAATTCCCAGTAGCCTTTAACCAATCTCTGCATGTTTATCTTTGTGATGGTAGGAAAGAAAAGACTTGTTAGCAAAACAGCACTTAAAAAAGGTGTTATTGAGAATTTGTGATCCCATGCCTCACCTCTTTGCTGCATGATGACTTGGTATTTTCTTGTCGTCATTTACCGATTTATACAGATCAACACACAGCTGTCTTACTTTAGTGGCATGTCCCTATGTCTTTCTTATTTTGAAGAGGAAAGTAGGCTTAGTTAGCTCTCTGTAATGGGAACCGATAAGCTCAAGTTTGGTAATTTGGTTTAAAACTATTTTCTAAACTATCTCTACAAAATAAAAGCGCTCATATTAAAAGTTGGATTTCTCTGTATTATTTAGGGAGAGATCATGTTACAGAAAGATTCATTCTGATATAATCTTACATATAAAATTGATTAAAAACAAATCTTAATTGCTGCTCCTCATTCATGTTACCTGTGAGAGGTGAGCGGGTTGAGCGGGGTGAGCCTGATGAGTCGGATGGGCGATCCAGAGACAAACTGGAGGCTGAAAGGGGAGCGATGACTTCCAATTCATCAAGCATCTGCGACTGACTGCAGCTGATCTCAGAGCAGCCTGATGCTGCTGAGAAACCTGCAGACAGAGTGGGTGATGTTTGGTGACACAGCTCTTTCTCTCTCAATTTGCACTCAATAAGCAGGTGTTTTTGCAGTAATTCAACTATGAACAAGCTCATACGGATGAAGATTATAAAACTTAATGTTGGTGCATACTGTAAAAAGGAGATTTTAGAGATAACTGATCAGCTTTTAATAGAGGGCCCCTGCGAAAATCAGAGACTGGAAGGAATTAAGCAAAAACAAATGCATGTATAGAAAATACTGACTGTTCACAACTACTTAACACCACCCTGAAGTCAGAAGCATAACCGTGCCTTAAGAAAAAAATACCCCCATAGCAAAGGCCATGTGATAAAATCTGCCCTTAAGGCCGCATAACTTTACACCTGGCTCAAAGGAAAAGTTCTCAAGCTATTCTCTCCCTGTCTGGTTTTGAAATCAGAGGATTAGTTTATGAAACAGCCACTGGGAAGTGTGTGTTGTGTAGCAGTAGCACTGAAAAGGACTTGTTGGGGCTTTTCATACATTAGATATGCAGAACAGCTTGCTCCGGACAAAAGGATAATTTATACAGAGATTCTAAAAGGAGAGGCAAACCCAGCTCCTCTGGGTCTGCCCACACGGACAGCTACGTTGTGCACAGGAAGCCAGCTTCATACAGAGGAGAATGCGAACGGAGTTGCACACGCACCAATGCACTGTTGTGCTCTCGAGCGCCTTGCCGCTCCACTCAGACACACAATGGAAGGACTTGACTTGACACTTCAAAGCATATTGCTGTTGTCAACTGGGCTGTCAGTCTGAGGCGACGAGGTTGAACTGAGTCAGGGTGAGTTTTTCAGGGAGGTTAGGGGGGTTGGTTTGAAGGACAACGTCTCCTCTGTGTGCCTGTAGACTTCTCTTCGCCAGGCTGAAAGGCCCTGAGAGCAGAGGCCAGGCCAGGACAGTACCCCGGTTCGTTGTTAGAGAAAGTCAAACTCTGGAGGTTGGTGTTCAAAACGATTCAGTTTGGGGTTGGGATAAGACTGTCCGAGAAAACCTCAACAGAAGACCTGTTGCTTTTCAAAGATTCTATAAAACAAAGTGAATTCTAATTACTTTGTTCACCTAACCCATAAAATAACCTACCTACAATTCACATTTTTGATTTTTTTTATTTAAAAAAAATAAATTTAAAAAAAAAAAAAATGCAAGGATGGACATGAATGAGGAAACTGATGGATGAATAGCGAGACTGATGGGCAAATCAAGAATGCAAGAAAATGGATGGGCGGACGAATCAATGGGCTGAAAGGCAAAGAGATGGATGGAAAAACAGATGCATGCAGGGAGGACACATATGCATGGATGGACAAATTAATGATGGACAAAGAAATGGAAGGATAAAGAGATAGAGGGATTGAAAAGGGATAGACAGATGTACACATATGAGCAGACAATCTGGTAGATAGACAAATTGTGGGTGGCTGGTCAGACAGATTATTAGGATGCAGAATGGAAAAGTATGGCATTTTGAATACGATATGCCACCAAACATTATATCCAAACAGTCCTTTGCAGTGTTAATGTTTGCAAAATTATAAATGCAAAGATGATTGTGATTCATAATTTGTGCAGCTGCAAGAAGAACTCACAAATCCATAAAGTGGTGAAGCCCTTGTGCTTAATAACTGTTGAAACTGATGTTGAAAGCAACCAAACTGCAAATAAACTTTAATTATCTTTTGAGCTTTACACGCTGAGAGCTCACTGAACTTGATTTGCCTCCATCTGCAGAGAAATAAATGAACTGGTGACACTCGCTCTGTGTCTGCTGTGAAGAGAACAGCGTGCTGCGATACAGCGTGGGCCCCCCTGCAGTACAGCACCACAGAGAACAGTAGACGTCTCTGACAGAAAGAAGAAAATCCCCACACAATTTCCACATTGTTTGCTTTCTTTCATAAAGTTCCCGGAGAAGTCAGATGTCACTGGCCCGGTCCTTTATCCCTATTGGGAACGGTAAATTAGCAGCCGCAGGAAAGCCACCGAGGTATTCCATTGTAGCAGTTCGGCTCAGTGATGTGCAGCGGTCAGTGTGGATTTATGACCGTCGGCAACACGTCTCCCTCTCAGGGATTAGAGAATAGAGAAAGCATCGGGGAACCAAAGCTGAGCAGGAGAGACCCCTGACTTCAACTGTTGGGGCCTCATGCCTTTAAACAACAACAAAAAAAAAAAAAAAAAAAAAAAAAAAAAAAAAAAAAAAAAAAAAAAAAAAAAAAAAAAAAAAAAAATCAAATGCTACCAGCTTTTCATCTTTTCTGTCCCCGTTTCATCTGTTCTGAGATGGAGGAAAAAGAAAAGCAGTGTTATTTTTACAGAGGTGGGAGGAAAATGTGTTGATGGGGGAAGGGGCTTCTGATCGTCTCATTATGGATTCAAGCTTTGTCCCAAACTGAAGTCCAGATACGTTCAGGATAATCAAGCTCATTTCTCACCTCTTTTGGGGGAGATGGGAGGCAGCACAGGCCAGCGGTTTGAATCCAGCCGAGATGCTGGAGGAGACGGGGTCTGCTTTGCTCCTGATCCTGACCGTGGAATGTTCCTGAGTGGGCTTCGACATGGAAAGTCAAGTTCATTCAGTTCTTTATCAGCAGACAGGGTCAAATTGGTGACATCCTCCATAGACGTGTCTTGTTTGATGTTTCCTTTAGCTTTTATCCTTCCTTTGATGCTTTGAGGTTTATCTGATATAGATTTAGCACCCGCTGCAGGATAAGGTGAGCATGCTTGGTGAAATTCATCAGAGAGTTGCTCAAGGAGTGAAGATGCAGATTTACAGGTCCTGTTCTTCAAGGGTTGTTTCCGGGCTGATTCTGTAGGAGTGAAAGAGGCAGGTGGTGACTGGATCACTGCAGAAAGCACCGACATGGAGGAAACAACACTCCTCTCAGAAAAGGAGTCCAGAGTATCTGCTGCAAATCAAGCAGAAAAACATTTCAAGAGAAGCTTTACAAAATTCAAAAATATGAGGCAGAACAGGAAGGTAAAAATACACAAAGTCAGTCTTTTTGAATAGTTCTAACCACTCTTTCATAGCAGGGGTTTCAGGCTACATCTGTTTAGAAGCAGATAAAAATGTTCAGTTTGATGAAGTTCAGATTAATGACAACAAAAGCAGTGACTAAAGCGAACTCTACATACACATTGGATATTCCCCCTGGTTTGATACACGGTTTACTTCACAACTGTTTTGCTGCTAATGAGAACCCCACATTTAGTTTCTCTGAAAATGGGAATACTACGTAAGAGCTATTGCAAAGTTTTTCAATACAGAACTTTTTATGTGAATTCCTACACAATAATGGGGTGGACTCTTGACTTGACAGTTTTCAAGAAGACATCCATTGACACCCTTCACAATAAGGGTAAGCCATTGGGAGAGAGGCTGGTTGTTGTATCCAAGCATGTTAAGGTTTAGTGGAAGGAAAAAGTGTGGTAGAAAAAGGTGCACAGTGATGGCATCTGAGAGACATCTTATATTTCCTACTATTTATAATGTTCAGAAAATAACTGCAGCTGGTCTGCTTTAACAAAAACATCATAAAACATGAAGATACTATCATTCAAAATAAGCAGTTAGGGATTTATCAGAGCCCAAAATGAGCATTAGCGGTAGCACACTGATCGACTGAACGTTTACCAGCAGTGTGATCACTCAGGATGCTGCTCCTGCCACTTGCGAGGTCAGTGCTCCGACTGAACAAACTGGAAGATGGACGACTTAAATGTGAAAGCGAGCCCAGAGAGAGCGATGTCGGTGATGCTGAACTTGAAGATCCAGAAGGCCTGAGGTTAAGATCCCAGTCCGGCTCCTGTGGAACAGGTTGAAACGCAGTTCCCCTTTCAGGAAGCACATTGTGTTTAAGTGGAGGGGAAACATGAGGAGGAACAGGAGGAGGATGTATTTCAGGAGCTGGAATAATGCTTGAGTTGCTTTCTTGTCCTCTGGGATCAAGGTGAGGTGCGTTGTGTTGGAGAGGAGTTGGCTCAAAGCTCGATGGAGATACAGGTGGCGTAGGAGGGATCTGGAGATGAGGGAGACCTGCAGCATAGTGTCTTCTCTTGATCAAATCAACGCTTTGAGCATGGTGTAGTTCTCCACCAGTGTTCGGATGGCCTTTAATAAAGACGAAAACATTTTAAGACAAATACGTAGATAGAAACTGCTCAAATAAGAAATGCAGAGCCAGAGATATTCAGTGTTGTAGACATGTTCATTCAAACTTTTCCCCAGTTGTGCAGGACACACTTTGTTTCCCTGCTGAGTGGGTCGGCCTGCTAACAAAAGCAAAAATTCACCCCACTGCGGCAGCTGCTACTTTCCCAACTCCATATTCACCAGAGTAATCAGACCTGAGGGCAGCAGAGCATGCAGATATTAAACTTTACATGCTGGAAAACCTCTGTGTCCAAACACAGGCTTGAGAAATGTCTCTTTTTCCAAACTTCCAGCGTTGTCAAGGCTGGAATTTTCATATCTCTCATTTGCATTTCAGGTAGCTATTGTGTAAAAAAATAAATAAATAAATAAATAAATAAATAAATAAATAAATAAAAAATGGTCCAAGTATTAAAGAATGAAGAATGTTTTAGAGTTGGCTATGCAAACCAAATACAACCAGAAATAAGATGATGTCCATGTAACATACAGAGAGTTTAACTGAATGCTTCAGACAATGAGAACTGGTATAGAGTCTGGAAAAAAAAAAAATAAAATAAAAAAAAAATATTTGTTTATACTCCATTTTTCATGCATTCTCAGACTGCTTGAAGACCCTTTTACTCTCACTGACTCTCAAACTGTTGAAAGGTTTTATATCACTCATTCATCAGTATCATCATTATTATTTAGGCAATTCTGGATGTTTAGAAAGAATAGGAAAAAGATTTCTGAAAATGTTTTTTTCCTCTCCATGCATTATTTTGCTTTTCTTGCCTTTCCTGGAAAGTAATGAAAATAATTCACCTACTTTTCCTTTGTCACACGAAACGGTTTTTAACATCAAAATAATAATAATAAAAAAAGGAAGTAATAACACTACATAAATTATAACCTCTTCCTCTTTTTCTTTATTCACAGTCCTACTCACTTCTGTCATAATACTCTTGTTCTATTCCACCAACTTTCAATTCATGCAACTCCACCTATTTCCTCACAATCTTCCTAACTTTTTGTTGACCACTCTGGGTATCAAACAATCTTCTCTTGTTCCCTGGGGGTCTGTCCCTCGGAGGAGTCAACGCGGCGAAGGCCACATTTCTGCACTCCTTTTTACAATACCCTGCCATTCCCATCTGTTATACTCTCACACACAACTGAATGTGAACTGGTGTGTGTACTAATGTGCATATGAATGACATGTGTCAGAGTGCAAAGCCATGGCATTGGGCGCAGCACGTTTCTTTAGGGAGGAGGGTCAAGGATGATTGTGAGGGAGCCAGCCACCATATGGCAGAATAATTAGTACTGGACCTGAGAGCTGAGAAATGCTCCCCCTCCTCTGCTCGATACACACACACACACACACACAGACATTTTCACACAGGACAGCCGAGTGAAAGCAGCATCCTACTGTGGAGCTAAGGTGTGAACACAGAAAAATGCCTTCACATCTGACGGCATTTGAAAGGAGCGGCAGGTCTCCCTGCCCAGAAAAGAGATTTCAATAGCAAGCTCCATCAGTGGACCACCAGGAGGGTGGCACTGTGGGCACATCCTCCCTGTAATGTATGGGTTAGATTTAAACTTTAAACTAGAACCAAAGATGGGATTAAGATCCAGTGACGAGCTTGGTGGCCTCCATGTTGACTGCTCAGATGAGAACAAAAGGCAAAGAAATTAGAAGAAAATGAGAGGAGCTTTGGATGTGCTGTAGCTGTGGTGGTGTAAAAGCACCAGATGGTTTAATCAACTTACCCTCAAAAAACTGGGTCTCTGTGGCAGGAGGAAGGTTAAAACCCGGCATCTTCCCCTGAGATGGAAGCTGCTGCTGGTACTTATTGTTAAGGTAACAAGAAGGGTGGAAGTCCTTAGGACGAGCTTTCATGTGGGACAAAAACCGTGGACACACAGATGGTGGATGATGAACCCGATGTTCATGGACCTGTGGCTTAAATAAATGTTATAATAAAAATTGTAAAATCGAAACAAATTGTTTTCCTTCTTAATCGCACACATTTAAGCAGGAAAAAAATTAAACTTAAAATTTTTAAAAAAGCAATTATTACCACTTTTACTCATAAGCCATCTCATTTCCACTATAATTGGACAATTTTGGTTTTAAATTTTCTTTATTTATTGTAAAGTCAATAAGAAAATTAAACTATACAGAAAACAGTATGATCATGAAAAACTATAGTGATTAAATAAAAATAGCAAAAAAAAAAAAAAAAAAAAAAAAAAAAAAAAAAAAAAAAAAAAAAGGTTCAAAGTAAAATTGTAAAATCAAAAAAAAATTTTGATTGATAAAAAGAATACAAAATAACTTGATATATATATATATATATATATATATATATATATATATATATATATATATATATATATATATATATATATATATATAAATAAATAAATAAATAAATAAATAGAGAGAGAGAGAGAGAGAGAGAGAGAGAGAGATCTGAATAAAAAATGGCTGAAAAGAAATACAAAGCAATAAATAAATATTAAGAAAAACTGAAAGGAATAGACTGAGGGTCTTTTTTCAGCAATTAATGTAGAAAGGAAAAAAAAAAAATTCTTAACAGATGAAAATCATGTTAACTAATATGCAAAACAGAAAGCACTAATTACCATCTTGAGGTATAGTCCTTAAGTTAACGCCCCTAAAAACAGTCATTACAGTATTTCATGTGCACTAAACTTTAAATAATGCATATTATCACCGCTGCCCCCTTGTGTAGATATATGTTATTACATTTTTTTTTTTTTTTTTTTTTTTTTTTTTTTTTTTTTTTTTTGAAAGAGGCTTTCCTCAATGAAACCTGCCTATTCTGAGAGTTAAAAAAGAGACAGAAAATTATCTTTAAAGTGATAAAACTTCAGAGTAACTTCCAGGGACACAGGGGACATAAAAGCTGGTAAATATTTTAATGAAGACGGCTGCCTGCTGCACACCAACCAGTGAAAACCAGTCTGTCCCAAAGCTTTGGTGCCAGTGACTCATTCAGTGTGTCTGTGGCCCTCAGAGAGCAAACAGTCGTAATAAATGGGCCTCAGACGCAGGGCTTTTATTTGTCTTGGATTTAAGCTTCATCTAAAACAAAGTTCAGCTCCTCTCGCTTTTATCGCACAGTGAAAAAAAAAAAAAAAAAAAGATGAAAAACACAAACATCCAACATGCATCTAAATCTTTCTAAAGAAAGGAAGAACAGGGGAAGGTGGGGTGACCGTCTGACTTACACAGGGAGGATCAGCTTTTAAATCCCTCCACCATGTCCTTTTTCAGATGTGGAGGCTTTAAAGATTTGCATTCTTGTGATGTAAAGAGGGAGACGTAACGACAGAACAAGAGACGGCGTTGGAGGCTGCTCCTGTCCACGCTCCTCATCCCCACCCCTGGCCTCCTCATTGCCTGTCACTCAGGCTGATCAAAAGCCCTGATCAAAAAGTTTTTGAGAGGCTGGACATAACCAGTTTCACAGCAATTTTTTCGACAACTGATTTATCATGTATGATTTTTTTTTTTTTTATTTAGACAGCCAAAAAAAATTTAAATATAACAGTTGAACAGGAATGAAAACAAAATGTGGAGCACAACCACAACAAAAACAAAAACCTAAAATAAAATATTAAACTACTTTAGCTGACATTAGCTGTTTAAATATATATTAAGGGGGAAAAAAATGCACTTTAGTCCAACATGTCGACAGACTGACAGCAAATTTGAAGAATGGATGGTAAGGAAATGAATGGATGGATAAACAGATGGATGAGAGACAATGGATGCTGGAACAGAAATAAATGGTTTCATGGCCATGGATAGATACAAAAAAGGACAGATGCACGGCTGGATGGAAGCACAACATGTAAATGGATGGATGAAGAGAAGGATGGAAGGTTGAATGGCAAGCAAATGAATGAACTAATGGGTGGATAGATAAACAGATTAATGAGAGACCATTGAAAAATAAATGGTTGCATGGCCATAGATGGATAGATGGATGTACAAAGAGATGAGTGCACAAAATGGATGAAGGAATTTTTAGAGAATGCAACAGAGGATAAATTCCAGAATACAAATAATTTCCCATGCAATATTTTCTATCTATACACCCCGTGCATTTTCTTTTTCCACACTTTCTTAAATGAAATTCCAAGTTTTTCCAAACTTTTACCAACATCAATCCGCACGGCGTAGAAAACAATGTTTAAGGGTTCAACCCTGTAACTGTCCCTGATGACCCAGTAGTGGTGGCCATCCAAGTCAGTCAGCAGATTTGTTAGGAAGTCATTGCAAAATGAATTAAAGTTTGCTCTGAGCTCTCCCGGAGGAAGGCATTTCCAGCAGTGACAGTACATTGGACCACACTTTCTGCAGACACCCATTACAGTCGTGTGGGCTCCTCTGGGTCCTCGCAGGCCCTCAGGAAACGGGCTGACCTCCTGGCGTCAGGCAACCCACACGCTGTCCTCACACAGCCAGAACTGGCTAATGTCATTACGGGCCTGTTTGTGCTCAACAGCTCCCTGATTGAGATGTACAAGTGGCACTGCTCGATGAATGTAGGAAGTCTATTAGTTAGTCAGAGTCCCAGATGGTCTGCAGAGGACAGCCTTGCGTGTGCAGCCCCCCCTCACCCATCCACCCACCTCCAAAACACATAAGCATCGATAAGCAGGGACACACACGCATGCACACACTTAATTACACTGCCTCCAAGTGAACCCTCTGACAGGCAGACGACTATGAGCAAAGACAGAAGTGTGTCTATGTCCCAGAGACTGCAAGGACAGAGAATTCTTCACAGAGCTGATGCACAAGAAAGCCAGGCTTACGGCCTAACAAGGTTAAACCCCTGAAAAAGAGTGACTTTTTAAAACATGGAGATTTGTGTTTCTGTGGGGTGTAATTGGCTTTGCTGCAGGGATGGAGTGGGCTGCTGGTGAGAGGCAATGTGGGGGCCGACGACAGTGGGGAGCATTGTGGAGTCCAGCAGATTCAGGGGGGTAAATCTGATTATCAGCTCGTGTCAGAAGCCAGGCTCAGATGCAGCTTAGCGTTCACAGAAACTTTCTACTTTCAATAGTAAGACAATGTCCTCGCTTTACATGCAATCTTATCCCCAGGGGCCCCGAAGATCCTGGAAACCTTTAATAACAAGAAAACACCACAGACATACATCAAGATGCACCCATCAGAAATTTGTTGCAAACAGCTTTGATCTGCAAGTCTGAATATTCTCTAAGAGCTATAACTGAGAGGCTTCAAAGCATTTCTATCCAGCCTTCCTGCCCTCAGCTGTCATTGAGGTGGAAATACATCAGCAATGACCTTAAGCCATCAATCTGGGAAGGGTGATAACATCCTGAAACATTTAAAGTCCACAGACAAAAGATTGTTCTCATTATACAGCTGCCAATCTTCCAAGGATTAGACATACTAACAAATTCACCTCAAAATCAGAACAAGCAAAGTCAAAAATCCCCAGAGCTTCATCTTAAACTCCACAGGCCTTAGTTAGCACTATTAATGCTAAAGTTTATGACGGGATGATTAGATTAAGATTGAGTAAGTAAGGCTGGCTTGGGATGTTTGCAAAAGAAACTTATTTCTAAAAGGAACATTTTTCTGAAAAGTTGCATTCAAATAAACCATCTGACTTCTAGAGCAAGGCCTTGTGGACAGACAGGTCACAGTAGAGATGCTTGGCTTTAATCCAGAGTCCCAAATTTGCTCAACATCAAACTTATTGGCACCAACACCTCATAACTCCTGTGAAGCATTGTGATAGAGCAGAGGTGATTCTACAGCCACATGAGTGTCCCAAACTGGGATGATCCAATTACAGCAAATCTGCAGCAAATCTACAACAGAACAGCTAAAAACAAGGAGAATCACCAGAAATCATACAGATTTAAATAGTTATGCCAAACAAATTCATGCAAACCTAAATGAAATGAAGCTATGCTGTAAAAACAAACAGAAAATGATGACTCAAAATATTCTCAGAGTGACATAGGGGACTGGAAAGTCATGCAGCTGACAAATACTAAAGCTTCTGCTGCTAAAGATCAGAGTCAAACCGCAAGTCTGCCTCCTTGTTTGTACAATAAAAGCTAACAATTGATCAGTGAGCTGCAGCCCTGGTTTTTATCTTCTATGTTTGATCTCCTTTCTCTGTGAGGCTCCTGGTTTGGCACCTAATCACTGCAAGATGTGCTGAAAACCCTGATTTCAAGGTTTTGAGTCAGAACCATGAACTGCCATGTTACATTGTCACATATTAAGGTTTAAATTTATGAACTTTTGGATTGTTTGGGTATCTGTGTATTCTGACTTGCATTGTCACATTGCTACGTATGCCCCAGGTGACCCTACAGGAGTTCAGCTGCCAGCATATAGCAGGTTGCTGGATCAATAGCCTCTCGTTGGCCTCTTGCATGTTTAGACATCGACACCCGTATAATAAAAGTTGTGACTGTATGACGGGAATGGTTTTGCCCTCACAATGTTCCTCCTGATTAATGAGATACAGCTGGATCACAGCAAAATGGCAGAATGGGAGACATGATAACAGGGCTGATGGAGTTTCTGAATGCAGAAAGCAGTTCAGGATGTAAATGAGGCTGTAAGAGCAAGCGGACCACTTTGTCTGACGACTTTGTTTGCTGAACGAGAGGCCAAGACAGGAAGGCGGCCCACGCGGCTCTAATGTCCCCATGGAAACCTCGCTGTTAATGATGGCGCATCCACTCCCAGCCTCCTTTTAGAAAATGAGAGAGGTGGAGACTGGGAGTTTGAGTCTGTGTGCGTGTGTGTCTTTTGCGTTGTTATTCAGAGCACCAGGAAGAAAACCAAGTCGTTTTAACTTTTGCAATCATAGACCTTTTTTCTTCAAAACCCATGTTCTCACACTCTACAAATTATGAATCTGATTATTAGTATTGTTTGTTAGTGGTTGCAATCATAAGACAATATCAAAAATTGAACTGACAAGGTTTTATATCAAGATATGTCTTTCTTAATTTCCATATAAAGTAGTAACCAACCCACTGATGAGGAGATAAATTACTTAAAATCTACTTATTAGATACTGACTTGTCACATGAAAACGGATGTCTTTGATGCACTTTTGAGTTTAGTAAAGTGAGATCAGTGGTAGGGACATGTGTTTTGATGCATAAATGGGATCAATCTTAGGATCGTTTTATTTTCCTTGAGATTTATCTCTACAATTTCCATAAAGGAAACTGTGGCACCATTAAAAGTCACTGTCAATGTTTCTTTGTTTATTTGTAGTGAAATAAAATTTATGCAGTTGAGGTTGTGCATTATGGTCCTTACAAAGTAAATTGCAATAAGCAGGTTGCAGCTCAGAGAAAATGAGAAATTGTATAAAATACATTTTTTCTTTATCTTGAAGAACAGCACCTATTGGATACCAATCAATCACAGGAAATTCATTTCCAGTTAGAAGAGGCTTCCTTTATCTGCTAGTGAAATGGATAAAAATCTGTACTGGTGTACATCAAGACTGATCCTTTGTTTTTTTTCGTCCCCTTAAAATATACTAAACACACACAGGGGGAAAAAAAAAAAAAAGAAAAAAAGTGTCTTTTTGTTTGGTGTATGCAAACTACTGATAACAATCTTCAGTTAAAACAAAATGTATTTAGACCCCTGGCAGATTTAGGTTTGATGTAATCTAAGTTGATCAAAATGTTTCTTCTGATTGGAAATAACACTTCAATTTTGGAGCGGCCCAGCCAACTTTAATCTGAAGGATTGATCTGAAGGAGGGAGCTAAAGATTAGAGTGATGGAAAGCAGAACTTCCAACCTTGAAGCCTTGGAGCTCAGACCAAAAAAATTATTTGTCAAAATACCAGTGGAAACATGCAAAAAGTTGGTCAGCAATTACAAGCAGGGCTTGACTGCTGTTATGGCAATAAAGTTTTTTTTCCCCTCTGATTAATGAAAATAAAAAAACAAAAAAAACAAAACTGTAGATTAGAGAAAATCAGCCTTAAATTGAAGTCTGTGGAAGCAGATCTTGTTTCTGAAACTCACTGGCTCATTGTTACACCCAACAAATCTAGACCAAACAACACTGAGTGTGTGTTTAAACTTTTCCCAGCACTGTATAGAAGCACACACACACACACGTCAACAAGTATTAGGTGTAAAATAATGTAGTATTTAACAGCATGTTTTAAAACAATTTCAAAAATACATTACTGGAATTAAGCTAAGACTGTTTTTAAAGTGACTGGCAATAACTGCATGAACCCCGGTTCTACATATTAAAGAAAACAAATACAAAATCAGCCGCTATATAGAAAGACAAAAGCATAAAATAAACCATACAAACAAGCATTTTTTTGATAATTATACAAAAACATCCAAATAAATAATAGTTTAAAGAATTAATTTTACTTGTTGCTTCTCATTCAGCTCAGGTCATGAGGAAAAACAGCAGGGATCTTCTATAATTTAACAGAGTTTATATTAACGTTAAAAGGTAAACTGCATGCTGTAAGCTGGTTTTCGTCCCTATGCTCATACATTTGGTTGTGTTGTTTTCATAGTATTGATGCACTTACAGTGTGGTGGCAGCTTCCTCTATCCCACAGAATGGCCTTAGTGACAAAAGAAACATACATCGGTCTCTAAAAAGAAAGAAGAAAAAAATATATATATATAGATCAACAATATGACAATGATTTAAAGAGATTGTGCTTTTTTTGTAGCTTTACTGCTAAAACAAACATTAAACAGCATAAATGTGAGCATCTAGTTTTCTTCAGCTTCTACAGCAGAAGCGGAGAACTCATTGGCAAAGTGTGCGCTCCCACACAGTCCTTTCTAACATCTGCTCCTCGTCTTCATTCAACGTGGCTCTTCCTCAGAACAGGACGATGGTGATATGACCGGTGCGACCTGTGGAGCTGGATGCAACGTGTTAACTCATCTATCAAGATGGACACATACCAAAACCTCATCCATCTCTCTTTGCAACTCATAGAAGCTGAGTCAGCTCAAGTTGATCCACTGCAGGGAGCAACCGAGCAGATCCTCCCTAAAACCACCCTTCATTCATGGGTTGTAACCCCAGAACAGACATGGTGACAGGGGGCAAGAGGAGCTCACAAGGTGGAGGACAATAGACTTTATTGGTGTTTATTCTGAAGTGTGCTGGTGTGGGTCTCTAGTCAGCTTAGAACAGGCCAAAACCTGTAAATACCACAAATGAAGACTAGAGGGCAGCGTCAGGTCTGACCATCTCTGTCATTGTGCACACGCTTTAAATAAGCCATACTTGTTGTAGTCTTTTTAACATATGGGGCCATAATTTCAGTAATCAATGTCACAACTTTTTCTGTCCTAAAAGCCGCCTTAAGTAGAGGGGGAATAACGATGACAGACAACAGAAGGGACCTTTAATCGCTCTTTTTATGCTGGGTGTAAGGTGAAGCGAATTGGAGGATAAATAAAAATTTTCACGATTTTTGCCATATTTTGACAGCTCCAAAGCACCCAGTAAATAACAATAAAAAAGTGCAGATTTAGGTATGTTAGCAGCAGCCTGTCATAATCTGGTCCCATTTTTTCAGTTAAAACTATTTAAAAAATAAATAAATAAATCTCGATGAGAACACACCTTGATTGATGGGAGTTTGGCTTCAGCAAGATCTGTTCGATGATAAGTTGGCATAGAGGATATGTAAGTCTAGAATATTCCTTAAAGACATGGCTTTCAGCTTTTGTCTGAGCATGTTCTTATTGTACATGCTGTCAATGCCAGGTTCAAGGACAGGACAGCAAGAGATCAAAAAAGAGACACTTCAGGATGCTTGAAAAACTCAAAAGAAGGAGTATGAATGAAGTATGTATGAAGACTTCTGAAACTTTTTTTTTTTTTTTTTTTTAAATGGTACTGGTAGCTTAAATTTTAATGTTCAAGCATTGACTCTCCAGTCGACTGTGAGCTATTTCTGAAAGCGTCGAGGTGGCAAGTGGGTTGAAGTCAACCCACCACTGTTACTCCTCTGAGCCACCAGGAGAGGCAGCCTGTTGGTTTTGCAGCTTGGAGGAGTGATGTAGTGATGACAGATGGTCACTGCGACCAGCTTGCTGTGGGACTTTGTGATCCCAGTCTGTTTTTGCCCAGTGTTGTGGTGCCTCAAAAGATGCTCATTAGCTCTTGATCTTTGTGCACAGGCTTCCACACAACTTTTCTCCTTATTTGGAAAAAAACAAAAACACCCAAATATTAAAAACACATACACATATTTTTAATCTAAAAATAAAATTACAAAAGGTTTTGCCTTATCAGCTCAACCAAAACAGCATCAATTGATGGTCTTGCTCTGCCTTTGATGTCCTCATTTGACCCATCATCACAAACCGAAGACATAATCCCACAGAGGGTTTGCCTAAAGTGATTGCTGCTCCTTTTTTTTTTTTTTTTTTTTTTTTTTCCCCCCCTGTTCAATTCAGATGAGATTAGGGAGATTCCTGGCAGATGGGATTTCCACTGTGCGTGTGTCGACAGTATGCATCCTCACTTTTCCCACCAAGACTTTACCTCGAAATACACTTCCTTTCTGATCTATTGAACGCAGTGAAGTGTGGGCAGACTTGACAGGAAGTTGACTCGTCAGTTTAAGCCAGCAGCAGAGGGGAAATATGGTCAAATATGGCTGCCCTTATCAATAATGAGTAGGTGGAAAAGGGGCAGATCAAATTACCAATTTAGAAGTAATCACCAAAGTGGTTGCTGGGGTCTGCTTTATCCACTCTGCTTTGTCCTCTGTGGTGATTCCTGCCGCCATCTGTGTCTTTCTCAGGGGAATCCTTCCTTTTTCTCTTGAGCACCACATTGGATGTTTTATTAACTCCATTTCACCTGATTACACCCTGCCTGTGAGTTGGCGCACATTAATAGGCATTTAATCAATGTTTAATTAAGGTAGCAGGCATGAAACAACTGAAATACTGAGCTGCATCCTGGTGAGGACGGCTGCAAGGATGCACAATATGCACATGATTATAGGTCATATGTAAACATGAAGCAGCACCCAAACTTCATGAGCATCTTTCTGCTTGCTTGATATACTGTTGAACTGATATCCATCCAACACTGCTATTTCCCTATCAGCCTTCCTGTTATCCTGTTTAAAGTGTTGCTCTCTCTCTCTGTACTGCAGCCTGAATGACATATGTTTCAAAGTGTAGAAAATACAGTTTTTTAAATAGCTTCTTTTATCTTGATGCTTAGTCTGACTTCCTTTTTAGAAACACTTTGCTGATGATAAAAAAAACAAAAAACAAAAACAAACAAACAAAAAAAAAAAAAAAAAAAAAAAAAAAAAAAAAAAAAAAAAGAAAACCCACAACACGCTTCAAGCATTTTTTGCTTGAAATTTCCAACATTTATTCTATGTTTGCACACAGCAGCCTCATCACTTAGAAGACATGAGTGAATAACTTTAACTGCATGAGGTCACAATACAGAAATCAAGCCCAAAGAGATGACACACTCTCCACAGGATGGTCGAAACAAAGCAGCGCCACAGAACTTCTGTGGCGATCCTGTTCAGAATCAACTGATGGAGCTGCTGACTTATCAATGCGAACAAAAGGCCTAGGAGAACACCTCAGCATGGCTTAGTCCAGGCTACAGCCTGACAGAGTAGAAAAGGACAAAATTGAGAGAGAGAAAGCCTGGGGTCAGCTATAATGAGCCATGAATGTGAGCATCCTACCAATCCTGTTTAATGGGGTTCATCCCTGGAAAGTTTTCTGCCCTTCCTCACACTGGTGGTTCTGTGTGTACACGTTGGGGTCCGGGTCAGGGGGCTGCAAGGACTCTGTGACCCTGAAATGAGCTCGGGGAGTCGATAGGAAACCCTGCTGATAGGACAGAGCTCCTTTTATGCTTTAATCTGCAAGCAAGAGGATCAATATGGTGACTATTGGTGGTGGGATTGTGTGCAGGAGAAAGCGGTCCAGCCATTTAAGATGTCTCACAGGGGGTTGGCGCGTCCTGACAAAAGCACAGCTCTGCTGCCACAATGACCTGGGAGACACTGGCACACCAGCTACTAACCTACTTAACATTCATTAGCTTCAGAGAGGTGGACAGATGCTCTCGGCCCTGCAGACCATCTCTCTCATGTTCTCGACATGGGGCTCATTCAGCAGCGTTTGACGTGTCTTTTATTCAGGAAACTGGAATTGTGGGAGGTGGCGGCAGCAGGACACTCAACTGTTGAATTAGGAAGACCTGGGTGGGCATGGATGAACTCACCCTGTGCTGCCTGTAGTGTCCAGAGTCAGAGCAGTCAGGTCGACAGGTGCTCGTCCTGACAGGACGCCCAGGTAGAGACAGAAGCCTCCTCGGATTCTTGAAAGCCTGGTTTCTGGACCATCCGCTCTCCAAGAGAAAATCCAGAGTTCCTCTTCTTTCAAAAGATGACATGTCCAAGGAGTTCTAGCATTTATGTTTACATTTTTATTCTTCTAAACATAAATCTACCTGAATCTTTCAACTAATATACCCCTCTGCTTTGAAAGTGTACTCATAGCAGGAGCAGAGTAAACTCTCTCTGTGGGAGGCTAAAAATGCAGACTTTTTTAAATAAGATGCTGTTAATAATTACCATTCAGCGGGTCCTGGTGCGACTCTCTCAAGCATGTTTCCCTGAACACTAAATAACAGAAGTCAGGCCTCTAACATTACTATTCTACCACAGATATTCAGGCAGACAAACTTCAGCCCTGTGTTTCCTTCACATATACACAAGAAACAAGGGCAACAACAGACCAGCACTTTCAATTAAACATTGAACAGCACTGTAGCCCAGAGTGACAGAACCCAGAGCAGAAATCAGGACCAGCTGGAGAGAAAGAGAGCTTTTCAACCTGACTCCAGACGCAACACGGATCAGGTTCTGGGCTGCCATACAGCAGCATAAATCTCCTCTCCTTAATTACATTAGAGGCGCATAGTGGCAAGCTTTGTGATAACAATGGACCCTATCAATTCCACAAATCAGACCCAACCAAAGTCCGTCTGTGGGTGTGCTCTGAAAAGGTCTATATCTGCATCTGCAATCTGAGCTCATTATCTAGAGGAGATGCTCTGCTCCTTCATGTTTGCTGTGCAGGAAAATTCTAGTAAATATGTTCTTGGTTTAATATTAACAAGAGGAATGTGGAGCAGTTTCTATGGTTACTGACAAACAGTTATGACAAAAATGTATTTCTGCTGAAAAAGCAGACCATGGGTAATCACATGCTTTAACTGATTTACTATCCAGTTTGATCAAAATAAGAGCTTAACTTTGCTTTTGAAAAAAAAAAAAAAAAAAAAAAAAAAAAAAAAAAAAAAAAAAAAGGGAAGGCCAACAAGATTTGAATAGACATGTTGGTCTTAACAGTAGTAACTGCAAAGCTTCTTTTAGCAATCTGAGATCAAGACCTCTCTTTAACATCTCCCTCCATAAAGTTGACTCTGCCTGAGATCTCCCCCTGTTGAAGCCAGTGGGGGCTCTGCAGAGCAGGTCAGGATAATCCAGATGCCAGCAGACCAGTTGCTAAGAGACAGAAAAAAAAAAAAAAAAAAAAAAAAAAAAAAAAAAAAAAAGTGTCCAAAAAAGAAAGCTGGAATGTTCTGATTATTTTTCTACCTAATGTGTTCAAATCTAAAACATGCAAAAATCAAAATCATTTTAAATACATCATTTAGTAATTGTAATCCAAAAGTATGTATAATATTTGGTAGGGATGGATATTGAAAATATGTTAGTAATTTAACAAACCGTTTATTTTTCAGTACAGCTTCAAATCCCATGATGTGACAGTAAAGAGCGCATTGGCATCCAGCTGCTCATAATCCACAACTATCTTTATTTGAAATAGATAAGGATGAACCTTCAAGTAATTCCACAAAAGTACCCTGTACATTCCTGGTGAGTACCCTGAGGTTTGGAAAACAGCCTGCAGGTTCAGGAAAGAACTCTGCTGCAAGTTACTTCGTACACAATCTGCTCCACAAAAGTACCCTCCAAGTTCCAGGGAAACACCCTGTAAGTTGTAAAAAAAAAAAAAAAAAAAAAGTACTCTGCAAGTTCTGGAACTCATCCAGCTGCAGGGAACTTCATGATACAGCCACATCCACGAAAGTACACTTTCCAGGAGGGTACCCTGTAAGTTGCATAAAGTACCTTACAAGTTCTGGAACTTATCCAGGTACAAATCATCTCATAATACAACTTAGGCTGTAAAACTGCCCTTTATGTTTCAGTAAGGTACCCTGTAAGTTCCAGAAAGTTGTTTTTCCAGGAACTTAAAAGACAACTTTAAGTCCCAAGAGAGTACCCTGAAGTCATATTTTTAATCAAATATGTTTCTCCAAACTGGTGAAAATTGTAGACCTTGTTTCTGTTTATTTTTAAATGAGCAGAAAATAAATTCTGGATATTTCTCAGGTGTTTTCTAGTGTCCTCCTGGATGAATCATTGATGCAGTCTTGGAGTAATTTTGGTAAGAAAGCCATTCTTGAAGGCTCCATGTTCCCCCCCAATTAGTAAACAATGATACTGGAGTCTCAAAATGTCAGATTTGGCTTTTAAACCCTATTCAGACTCAAGAAGCATCACATCATGCCCATATAAGAAAGAAAGTCACTGACAATTGTAAGATCTTTTACCCTACCTCCTGCTGTCAGGTAAGTTCTTGGTTCTACAGGTCCGGCAGTTATCAGGACTGGGCTGGCAAGTGAAACTGAGCTTTCTGGTCAATCACAGTTCATGATTTTAAAAAGTTAAGCAATTATAGTTTCATAAAGTCCCAGGTTGAGCTGAATAGCCTGAAAAATGAAACTAAAAAAGAAAAAAAACAAAACAAAACAAAAAAAAAAAACAAAACAAAACAAAAAAAAACACTGTCTTTTGTATTTATTCAGGTTGTCTTTGATATAAAAATGTGTTCAATAACTTGGGGCGAGGGATCTGCAAGAGGGCAAACTCTTTTACAGCACTGCATGATTATGACACCTGATCAAATCAAAATGGCTCCTCTTGCTGATAGGTGATGTTTATTGGGGTCTTAAATACACAGTTCCTCACAGTGGCCCAGAGGAACAATACTACAAACTCTTGATTGTCAATGCAGAAATTTATTCCTAGACAAAAATAAACAAATGTTTATTCAAAGAACAAACAGGTAATATTTAAACACAGCCTCGGGGCAGTGCTTTAATGAGCATAAAATACCCTAACGGCAACAAACGCATACATCAGCACACAAATGCTGACAAAGTTTTCCACAAGACACATGAAAATACAATTACAAGGGCTATCATGCTGTTTTAAGGAAAGCAGCCCTGCCCACCACACGCTGCCTTTTGTCAGAAGCAGGACCGACAATCAAAGAGCTGTGACCTGCACCGGCTGCTGTGGGCAGCAGGCCTAACTCCAAACCCCGGTTACCATGCCATGCTGTGAGCCTCTACTACACTCCCTCCTCTTGCCCCCTGGTTAGTGCCGTTATTTTCTCATCTCATCAATCTGTCAGCTAACGCGCTTGACGCAGAGCACAATATGGCCACCGTATTTTATTCAGTCCGTGCTCCCTCTTACACAATATGGTCTCAGCATTTTCTAGATTAGTCAGCTCACCCACGAGGGCGGGTCCCCTGGTGCCTCAAGACCCACGGTGAGAAGTAGTGGTGGGGGACTATAAGCCATTGCAGTGGGTGTCTTCCACTAGCTCCAGAGCCATCTGGTCCAGCAAAGAGTCAGTGCTGAGGTAGCACCAGTTCAGAGGAGAGAATCATTTTAAAGAGGAAAGCTCGTAGAGACCAACTACAGTTTGCCATTTCATCTCTTCCTCCTCCAGTTTCAAATCAGTAAACAATTTTAACCATTTACTTTCCCCTCATGGAGATGAATAAAAGCACTTGAATTCTATATTTTAAATTTAACTATGAATTACACCCAACAGATTTTTTTAAAGTATAATTTGTGAACTTTGGCACCTTTATTTTGTTTAAAACAATTCCACATAAGACTTGTTTTAGTGCTTTGGTTGCCAATTAAGAACCGTAGGTACAGTTCAATATTAAACTTAGGTGGTCTGGAGACCAAACAAGTTGTGAAATCATCCTTTTTTAAAAAAATTGTTTTTGAATGAGTTTGCATTCTGTCAGCAGGTCTGTGTAGAAACCGTGACACTTAATAGCCATTATTAGACATTTGACCTTTAAAATAACCGGGAAAATGAGTAAAGTCTGTAAAATAAGATGCTTAAATAATGAATGGTCTTTTCTATACCTATCCAGCAAGTTGATATTTATGTCCGCTTCAAAACTATACATATACAATGAACATTTTGTCATGTTAGAAACATGAACTTCAATGTATTTTAATGAGATTTTATGTGATACAGCAACACAACATGGTGCTTATTTATGAAGTGGACAAAGGACAGTTGGTTGAATGATTGGTGTCAAGGATTTGTCTAGTACTCAAGATATTTGCACTAGAAACCAGAACAAAAACACTTGGTAAGATTTTGTGTCTTTGCAGTGTACAATATTCACATTTATAAATAGCAATTTTGGGTCTTTTTAATGTATTGATTGTGTCACTTTTTGCTTTCCATACTTGCTTGATGGTCTAAATTGTTCATATTTTATAGGCTTGGGTTACATATTTAGATTTAAGCTCCAAATGCCATGGGCTGAACCATAGAATTTCTATAGCAGTATCTTAATTTCATTCACAGTCACTCACCTCCAGCCACAAATGTTGTGTGCAGCAGTGAGGATGTGCCTGGTAGGCTTGTCAATCTTGGGAAAGTTACGCAACGGCACAGTTATTACCATTAACCAGCCTCCAAATATTTCCTGTCGGACCTGTTCTAGTTAGAACTTCCACTAGCATAGATACAAGATGCGTCTCTGACAGACGCCGTTGAGTGTGCTTCCGCCATTACAGCAGAGGACACGGATGAGAGAGATCCAGCTGCATGTGAACAGGGATTGGATGATCGTCCCGGTACCGTTTCTTTAGATCAAAGTGACAGAGTGACGGCAGTGGTCCCCCTGTCGATGGGGAAGCGATACAGTATTGAATCAGAGGGTGTAAAATAAACATGCCACACTTTTCAGATTTTCCATTCTCTTCGCAATTATTTGTGGCTTTATGTTGGTTTATCTGATAAAATCCTCCAAATCCATTTCAGACTTTTGTTTTGAGATAAAATTAGCAAAAAAACCAAGCATAAAGTGCAGTCGCTGTAGCTTTGCTGTTTCTTATTAAGGTGAATTTCAGATATTCATTTACTGGAGAAGGTTTTTCCAGGTCAGCCACTACTAACATTGGAGAATCACTGATGAAAAAAAAAAATAAAATAGGGAAAGACAACAGCAGAAAATCTGTTTTCTTAAAAACACTCAGCTAAAATGCTCTTTTAGTTGATAAACTGTTCAGATTAAAGCACTTCAACTTTTTTTTTTTTTTTGCTTTCCAGACAGATTTTATTTTTAAACCAAATCGGTCCCCAGTGCTACCAGCGGTAAACACTTTTTGTGTAAAGGCTGGCCATCTGTGTATGTTTACAGCACGAGTTTTCTGAGAACAACCTCGACTGGACTCACTCGAGAGCGGACCATTCATTTTATTTTCAAGTAAGGATGAAAGAAAGACTCCAAACTATGTATGTCGCCTATTCAGTGGTGACGCTCTTTAAATGAAAGGACAGCAGAAAGAATTGGGGACTGGTGGAGGGGAGGAGTGCTGCATAAATTTTACATACACAAGGCCTCAGACAAAGTGATTGTTGCTTCCCTGAAACTTTTTTCCCTCCTCCAGCAAACACTTTCCCCGCTGAATAGGCACCTATTAGTGACTCCATTATGGGCACAGGGCCCTTGAATGGCTCCTCACTGTGCGTCTTTATCATAGTCAAGCCGTGAATAGCCCCCCCTCCTCCTCCTCCTGCAGCCCAACCCAGCTTCCTACAGCCTGTTTTGATAGGTGCTGGTGATGATGGGTGAACCCGGTGGGAGGGGGTGGTGGGGCTGCCACTTTCACTCCCTGTTGTGTGCTCCAGGTGTGGTGGGTTAAGCGTAGCGCTCACAGCTTCTATTGTGCCATGCACTTTTTCCTTCACCACTTATTCAAAGAAAAAAAAAAAAAAAAAAAAAAAAAAAAAAAAAAGGCTGTGTTTTACATGCATTAGCTGATCTCCATGATGCCCCCCGCCCCAATGCCCAAAACAAGTCAGGAGGCTTTGGGTGGAATCGCTGCACACTGCCTCAGAGCCATGTATTGTTACTGGATTATTCAGGAGTTAGCTGAATGAAAGAGGCAGGGAGAGAGGGGTGTCTGTACTTTATCTCCAAGGGAGACAGCAGCCAAAGACGGAGCTTCTTTAGAGGAGTGAGTTACTGCACCGAAGAGCTCAAGAACACCTGCAGAACACAAACGCAGGCGAGGAACTCTGTTTGTCTCCATCCAAACTACTGTAAGCTAGCCGCTGCTGAATGGACAGGCTTCTATTCATCAGGTTGGGTCCAATAACCTGCTGCAACCTCGCTCAGGCTGCACAAACTCTGCTGTATTCACAGAACCATCAGGTCAACAAACATCTGTGTGTGTGTGTGTGTGTGTGTGTGTGTGTGTGTGTGTGTGTGTGTGTGTGTGTGTGTGTGTGTGTGTGTGAGATTCAGCTTTGAAGTTATGCATGTGCACACAGTTGAAGGAGGGAGACACCGAGAGTCAGCGAGACTTTATGATGAATATGGAAGCATTGTTCAGCCGTGCTTACCTCCATGGGGAACCATCTGCTCCCTGTCAATGCATCACCTGCTCGTCTGAGCCGTCTCCACAGCAACAAGACTCAGGGGGGGGATTAGGAGAGGTTACCGCTTCGATGGGAGGGGCCGGGGTCGGAGGGAGACGGCAGACACGGGGCCATGCGAATGTCGTCCTCTGCTGGATAAGAAAGAGACGGGACAGGAAAACTAACTAAACTGACATGGAGCCACCTGTTGAACACATTTTGTGATAACTTCCTGTTATCACAATTTCCATAAATTATGTGTAACTTTACCCATTTAATATATTATATTTCATCTTTTTAAGTTCATTACAGGGCACCTGATCCATGACTTCTTGTTTAAGGCATTACACAGAAGCCCATTTCTCTTAGCCCCGCTTCAAAAATGGGAATAATAAGAAAACATCTTAAAAGAAGGAGGTATGTTGATCTTCAAAAGTGAGGAAGTGTCCACAGCAGTAGCTCATCAGCTAAAAACTTGCCAGAATCTAAAGTCAGAGCAATAATTAAAAACAATTTGAACTGTGCAAAACAAGGCTGGAATAAGCCTTCATTGTCCTATGACCAAAAAGATACACATATGGAGCATAAATGGCTCTGAGCTTCAACTGCTTTGGTCAGATGAAATGGAGCTTTTCTGCTTGAAATGAATGAATGTGCAGGAGCTCACCTCATGCCCCGTGTTAAGTATGGTGGAGGATGTGTGATGCTGAGGGCTTTTTAAAACTCATTTTCCAAAGGAGATTATCTAAACTTGCTTCTAAACCAGCAGAGATGGTTCACCAGACACAAACAAAACAAAAAACACCTTCCTCTAACTTTACTAATGACCTGCAAATCTGGTACATGAGGAACTGTTTAGGGCAATATGCAATCAGAAAAACTTTAAAATGAGTGATGTTTTAACCTTAAGAGTATAATTTAAAATGTTGTATATTATGCTGTTCATGTTGCTTGTGGATTGTAATTTACAGTTTAAAATCAAGGAATGATCCCTGTTAAACTTTGATTATTTTTGACTGTCTGAAAGGGACTCATTACTAGGGACTCTGCATATACATCTGTATGGGTTATAATTGAATTAAATTTAAATAGTCTGGTTACTATTCATGTGTCTGCATTTTCTTGCTTTGTTTATATGCATCATAGCTATCTATAAACGTAGATCTCCTTGAAAGCTACCCTTGATCTGGAAATAAACGTAAGAATGCGCCTGGTTTCAGTCTAGAAAAAAAAAAAATTGCTTGTGTGAACTCTGTCATTAGATTGGAAGTGCAACATATTTTATGGCTTTACTCAAATCTTTAGTTTAGAAGTTTGAATTTTTATTTATTTATTTATTATTTTTTTTAAATGTTAACACAATTAGACAAATCGATGATTAAACAGAGATTATTAGAAACCTTTTGTGCAACGTCTCAGGAATCAAATCCTCTACATTTCCAGGTCCGAAAACAAGATTTAGTTCTGGTGCCGTTCTTCCTCATCGTTATGAAGCTCACATCACATTCATACATAGCCGAGGAAATGACTTGTCATACATCACCGTGATTATCACCTGCAGAGTAATTTCTCCTTTGTGTTTTTTTTCAGCCATGTTTTGTGTTACAAGCAGCATGAATGAGGATCAGTCACAAGCTTCTCATTATGTCTGTGTTTTCTCCACCTCTGGTACATTGTGCGTTCTGCCAGTGACGGCTGTGTAAACACAGACCTGAGGACAGCTCCAAAAGCAAACATGAAAAAGTTGAAGTGAGGCCAATAAACATGCCACACAATGACAAAACTGAGCTTTTAATTGTTTTCAGCTATGAAGAAGTAGCTTTATAAATAAATGTGCACGCCAAGCTAAAATCTATTTAAACATCCACATAGATGTAAATGTCTTGAAAATATTACTTTTCTTGTGAATTTATGCAGATTCATTTAAGATTTTGAATCAAAACATCTGAAAGCTTGAAGTGTCATGAAGTTTTGCTGATTAAGCTGATTTTTGATGAGCGTCACAAATGACCTATTGTTTGCATGAAAAGCATCAAAATCAGCAACCCAAAAAGCTAGATTTTAAAACATAAATGCTAAAATTAACAGTAAAATCATTTTTATTTCAAATCTGAATGGTCATCAGTGGCAGTAAGGGCAGTTGCCCAGGGTGGCATTAGAAAGGGGGTGCACAAGCACTAGATTTAAAAAAAAAAAAAAAAAAAAAAAAAAAAAAAAAAAAAAAAAAAAAATTATTGTCAGTTGTGACTTAAACAAGCTCTGCTGCTTTTTGCAATCAGGGAGTTGGAATCCCCTGCTTGAAAAGGGACGATTAGGTTACATGCTGTGTGAAGACCTGGAGTGCATTTTAACCCCCCCTCCCCCAGAATCTCAAATGACTCTCTGTATTTTGATTGGTTGAGAGGTGGAAGAAGAAAGAGCATTCTCAGGGAACCATTCATAAAATAAACACCACCAATTATGGTTCATTTCACACCTGAGGCATTTAGATCTTAAATCCGAACTACAATTTATTTCTCCCCTTCTTGCAGTTTATTCTTGTAGATGTGGACACAGCAATCACACTAGAGTGGGAACCAAAACAACTGTACCGAGACCACCACCTCCAAACGGCTCGGTGTGGCTCCAAACAAACTGTAGCCCAGTTCCTTGATGGTGTGAACATGATCAGACACAGCTACAGGGTACATGCTGCAAGCTTGAGCCAAACACCTCCCCGCAGCCAGGTTTGCATTGCATCATGGGATGCGGTGGAGTACAAACATAAAGCCCTATATAACTTTCTAGAAGTCTTCTCAAAATTCATTCGATAACTTTGCAAGCTGAATGTTTAGCTCTAAACTAAAGGTAATCCCTTTTTGTATTTTGCTGTTTCAGACATATTTAATTTGAAACTTTAAAATTTATAAATGAATCATCAGTCATGAATCATGACTGAAAATTAACCTCCATTATTTTAAATAATCCTGATTATTGCTGGTAATCTTTGACTATGTAACTTTACAAATGGCACCCCGTAGTAATGAACCCACAGATTGTCGCTAAAGCCAGCATGAATATATATTAAAATAAATAAATAAATAAATAAATAAATAAATAAATAAATAAATAAATAAATGGCACTGTTCCCCCGGTTCCCTGCACACGAACTACCAACAAGTCATCAGCCACACTTGAATGCTCACCTGGAACCGCCCTCCACAGACGTAGCGACCCCAGAAAGTCTGAGTGACAGGTGAAAGTGACCACAGCTGAAGGAAGGAAGCACCTTTTGTATTTGGTCACAGAGCAGGACGAAGGCGATGACCCCAGTCCCACGGCTCACACGTACCACCTGATGAGCTCATCGGCCTGGGGCAAAGGAGCAGCACGTCCTCCGGCGACCACAAACACGCAGCAGCATCCTCTTTAGTGACATGCTCGCTAAAACAGCCTCAATCTAATCTAGATCGACAACATTTGTAGGAAACAGAATAAGCTGAAAAGCCACCTGCAGGTAACACTATACCTCTGTACCGTGCAGCAGGGTGACTCGGCAGCTGTCAAGCTCAATAAAGCCTTTAAAGTCCAGAAATCAATACAGCTTTTTTTTTTTTTTCCCTATTCTAAAGATTTTCTTTTTTTATCATTGATTTTCATTTTGAGTGCACATCAGGATGTCTATAACCAGAGGCAGCTGAGTTGTTTAGGGGCTATTATCTGGAACGTGAAAGTCATAACTGTCCCCATTTTTTGTCACTTCCTGCTTTATATAACAAAGAACAAAATAGGTCTTCTTTTTCCCCCCATGGTGGACACTGGCATTTCTGACCGTCTATAAAAACAATTACAAGGCAGCCGGTGTAACTCTTCCAGAAAAGAGAGAGAAGGTCTGAAGCAAATGAACAAATATTACTGAGGAAATTTTAACGACCCCTGATCATCTTAGGAAAAATAAATCACCAATCCTGGTCGCCCAGTTTTTGGGCTTTAGCCACCCTATTCAACATAGAGGGACCAATAAATTATAAGATTTGTGTTTTACCTCAGGTGATTTTTATTTATTTATTTATTTATTTTTTTGCCACAAAAGCACAGCAGAAATCTGATTTTTTTACAGACGGAATCACAAGCAAGCCACCCATCCTATTCATGAACAAGTCATTAAAATCAAAAACACTTAACAAAAGGGAGTATTCCACCTCCTCTGAACTGACAGCCTCAGTCTTAGAGGAGCTGACTTTCATCCCAGCTGCTTCACATTTAGCTGTGGAACGATATAGTCATCCAGAAGGACATGGCTGAAGAAGGTTAACAGAAACGCATCATCTCAAAAACAAAAAGCAGAGATGTAGCTCTGATATTCCCGGCCCAGACCCTGATTTTCTATAACTACTGAAATTACTTAGACAGCACTGGTCTGTAGCAACAGGATGTCATTATTTTGTAACTTATTTTATACAGATCAGAAATGACTAGTTCATAATTGGCAAAAAAGGTGTGTGAATAAACCTAAATTGGATTGACTTAATACCCCAGATCCCCTGACATTCTTGGTTTCATATTACAGCAGAACCCCCACACGTTTGACGCATCAAAACTCTACATTCCCAGACTTACATTTTCAGAGGCCTTAAGTATAAATATAAAACTTCCTTGAAGTTATGGCTGATTTTTTTTAACAGTTGTCAGCATCTGAATACTGAAGCTGGAAAAACAAAACAAACAAAAAAAAAAAAACTACAGACTGTAAGTCAGGAAAGTGGATGGTTGGTTCTAACTTTGGGGTAGATGATGATTCATCTGTGACTACACAGTTTTCCATACTTCATGTTCTTTTCCGAGCTGCAAAGAAACTCTGTTCCCTGCTTAAATAAGTGTGATCCATTTGTTCTAACAGCCATACAATTCAAAAATATGTATCCTTCCCCTCACTGGAAAACATGTTAATCCTGGGAGAGTTTCTGTCAGGCCCACGTGTGCCCGGGCCACATCCGGAGTGAAGAAGGGGTGACTTTCCTGAGAGTAAGAATTCCATTATTCAGCTGGGAGAGCGTGTCTGTTGTGAGCGGCAGGCGCACGGCTGCCTGTTCCCAGCGTGCAACAAGGGGGTTAAGAGCCACAGAAAGGCCTCCTTTATCCCGAGTGAGAACGTCCCATGTGGCTGGCTGCACGGCTCCGGCTCTCATTCACTCTGCTTTACAACGGCGCTGCCCAAAGTCCCAAACTTTCATTTTGTGCCCCCTTTGCTCTCCCTTTTTCTTTCTCTCAGAAAGGCGCCCTCACAATGCTGCTGGAAGCCTGAAGTGGATTCTTCAGCACCCCCCGTGAACAGTGCACATGTGGACAACATTCACAGGATATCTATCAACTTGTCCATTAATCAATGACATCTCATGAAAGCACAATTAGGAACCTCACAAGTCTATAAGCGATTATCATATCTAAGCACCCCTGCTACTCCTCCTGCACAGCGCTGCACTGTGCACCAAGTCGGTTTCACACAATCCCACTTTATTACAAAAAAAAAAAAAAATCTAGGGTTGCATAATTGTTACAAAATAATAAGTGTGGACAGCTGCTCCTCTCAGTCTCAGGAAAACTGACTCACATCTGGCCAATCATTATTATAGGAACAGATCCTCAGTGTGTGAGTGAGAGCAAGACGCTTTGGTCATCTCAGAAGCCACTTCTTGTGATAAACGAGCAATTGTGTCCATCATCAGTAATGATGGTAAATGACTCAGAGGGGAGATCTCCATCCACTGTACAGCGTGAGGGTGACCTTGGAGGGGTTATGTGACATCACATCTCTGATGGGTTCATCTAATAAATGACTGACCAGTCGAGGCAAGCAGGTCCCACATACTGAAGCTCATTGTGAGCGCAACACTAACAGCAAGCGAGCTTTTTCATACCATATCAAACATATTTGGTGTTTGAACTACTAAAATAAACATATCTGCATTTTTAAAGGAGGTCTCAGGTATTACACATGCAAATGTATTGTGACTATTTTCAACATTGATGTTATCGTCACCAATTATCTCGTTATTAGATTCCATCTTAAACAAGCTTTTGTTGTTCCATCATTATCATCATCACTTTGTTTATTATCCTTCTAAACCTCAATATTTTCTCATTCCCATCATCGTCATTCTTACCATTGACACCCTAATTATCTAAATGAGCAATATCTTATTATTCTCAAGTGTCATGTTTATTATTTTCATGATCAGTGTATTATCAGTCACTCTAATTATCATTCCTAAGATTACTATCATCATCACCATTATTTTTACTTTTTTCACTATTATCAGCATCATTATTATAATCGTCAATATGAAAAATAATCATTCATTAACAAGTCCATTGTTGTGATTTACAATTTCAACATTACATAAATAGCATCCCATAATTGTCATCACATTATGGCTCAATATTTCAAGTTTCATCATTATTACCTTCATCATAATCCTCTCACCCAGTTACTGCTGGAGATAAGCACCTGATTTTGCAAGGATAAGTGAGTATAGACGATGGTTGGATGTTTATTATCATCATCATCATATTTATAATCTTTTTTAGAATAATCATTATCACCAAGAGAATTTTCATAATTTTTATTGTCATCATGATGATGCACCGCTTCAACAAAGTTCACTGGCAATAAGCATTAAAAAAAAAACAAAAAAAAAAAAAAAAAAAAAAAAAAAAAAAAAAAACCCCAACAACACTCCTTCCAATACTTATATTTATGTAAAGGTGTTAGTTCTCTATTTCACATACCTGCGCATCTTATTTTATTTTGAATCTACCTCATGCAGTAAAATTATTTTTAAAATGTTAGCAATTCGCTGTCTGTCTGCAGAGAAGCTAAGTAACAGGAGTCCCTAAAGTCAGCTTCAATTCATCATAAGAGTTTCTTTAATTAAAAAATAAGAGCTCATCTAAAGACAGTTTACAGAAATAAGTAGAAAAGGCACCCAAAGAGAAATTTATAAGAAAGCCTGGGATTACCATATCAATATCACTTTATAAGATGATTAAAACTCACATTAATGTCCATTTTAGATGAAACTTCGTTTGCTGTGTTTGTCCTTAAACTAAACCCAGAATCATCCTTCTTCAGTCCAATCAGCCAACCTTTTCACCACACAAGGACACCAGAAATTAGAGGCAGTTTAAAACGTGCTTTACTGCAGAGCTGATGACAAATAAGCAACAGGTGAGAGTCAATCAGTAGAAGACTCCAGGTGTGAAACACAGAAAGCTGACCTGAGCAAGAGCTTATATCTTTTACAGGGTTTTTAAAGATAAATTAAACCAATTAAATAAAAATTTCGAGTATTACAAATGACACGTTTATCTAAGAAATTTCATTAAACACAGACAGACAAAAAGTAAAATATGTTAAAAAGTGAAGAAATAATACATGTTTACTAAATACAGTCTATATACTGTAGAAATATTGGTTTGCATTATCACTACTTATCTCATAAACATAATCTATGAGTTATATAGTAATTTTCATATAACTTGTTTAAACTTCACTTTAGTTAAATTTGGTTGTAGACAACAGGAAATGTCATTTAAGTCATTTTACGAGAGAAACAGGTTCAGTTCATGTCCACTGATATAGAATCCAATTCAGTCCAGATTCAGTGAACAGAAATCTCACTCATTCCAACTTAATCCGATTACATGCAGCCAACTTCCATCCAAATAGTTCATCTGACAGCGGATTATTTAATGTCAGCTTGTTAATCTGAGGAAGACTTGTTTATTTCCATCAAGCTGTTAATTTTGGAGTGACCCTTCATCCTGAGCATGTGTATGGCAACAGTGGAGAGGAACAACTCTCACACCCTATGGCTGGTTCGACCTGCAGCAGAACCAGACTTGAAACATCTGCTGCAACTGAAAAGACAGGGAGGACAAAAAAAAAACAACAACAAAAAAAAAAAAACCCACCAGGTTGAGAGCACTTATTATGAGAAAGAAACCCAAAGAGAAAACAAAGTTAAAGACAGCCGCAGCGCTTCTAAAGACCCTGTCCCAGAGAAATACCAACTGATAACAGAAACAGTGACCCATGAGCACCTTCTATAGGAAAGCACTAACTCTCTCTTAAGGGCTGTTGAAAGTTGACTTGGTTTACAGATTACTTGACCTCCACTAAAATACTGAGTGAGGTAAAAGACAAAACAATCAAAGGCAGGGATAGTTTGGCATTTTTAAATGAACTGCAAAAACATTTGAGACAGCAGTGGGAGGAAGCTGAGCTCGTTGAGCTGCTGGTGTTTGCTGATTATCTAACCAACATTGCCCTCCTGTGGGGCCTGTTGGTCTCTGCATTCATTTTGGTTTTGCATCTCTTTAATTTTGTAAAATTCTTAAAGAGAGGAAATAGAATTTTCTCATTCTGACTTTAGGATGCAAAGATTTATTATAGCCTGATGGCTAAAATGTGATTTCTTCAAAGCAGTGTTTCTTTTAAACTTTTCAATTGATTTTGATCAATAGCTTTCAAAATTTTCCTTCAGCGTTGGCTGTCTCTCCAACTCAGCTCTATCCAGCATTTGTACTGGACCATGACTGCATATTGTGCCTGAACAATAAGGAAACTATCCAGGCAGACACCCTGCAGAAAACAATACTCATATTTAAAAGCAGCATTCACACTTCAAACCTCTTTTAGTGTGTGACACAAAGAGCGACCTGTTTAAAGAAGTTTCCCATGAAGAACTGATTGTCTGTTCACAATCACAGATGCATCCTGGGGATCTGTAATTCTTGCAGAGACCAGCAGAAGTACTGGTTTGTTTTCTTCCTGAAAACCCTGAAATTGTGAGTATCACGAGTCCTGAGGGGTTTTGTCTCTCTGAGCTAACTCTCACATGTCACATGTTCATCTGTGTGGTGTAAAAGCAACAAAGAACAATGGATCAGGAGAAGGAAAAGCAGAATAATGAGCACCTACTGTTTCAATGTTTTAGGACTGTTACACTGCACTTTAATCGATAATAACAATCTTTAGAAAAGCTTGACAAGCTGATGCAGAATGCTGGCTCTGGAACCTCTAGAGATGATTGCGCAAAGAAGGATTCTTTTTAAAATTAACATTACAATCATCAGCATCAGACTGTTATACATCAACAGTGTGTCTTCGGTCCATTTTAGGCGATTTTAAATACAAAAAATAAGATTTATGACAGATATTCCTACAAAGGTCAGAAACAGGATGGATGGATGGATGTACATACAGAAGAATAGACTGATGGATAACATTTTTAAGCTAATGGGAATGGAAATACAAGATTTTCAATAAGTTGTAGACAAAACAATTAAAGCTTGAATTTTCTTTCATACTTTTAACTGTCTTTTAATCATCAAATTTTACAGCAACTGTCTGAAGTTAGAGAAAAATGGATTCAGAAGAAATTCATCAAGCATCCCTGTTGTTGTGGGTTGTTGTGCAGAAAGCATCGGTTAGCAGACACAAAATTAAACGCTATCACTAGCAAACCACAACAACTCATTGTTTCTGAAAACCTGCTTTTCCCACCAAAAACTGTGTTTCCATGGGGGATGAGGCGCACAACCACAGCAAAAAATGGGTATTTCACAGACTGTCCGCGTTAACAACTTCGAGGTTTTTATTATGTGCTTATGAATCAGAACATTGTCCTCTGACAGGACGTGGTTCCTAAAAAATAGCAAATGACAGATAAATGTTCAGACCAGAGGAAATCTTGTCTTACAGTTATTGTTTTTGTCTGAAATGGAAAATAATACATACCAGAAATCCCTTGCATTTTTTATTAATACTAAAAATGTATTGATTTTATTTGCAAATATTAGAATAGAATAGAATAGATATGTCCTTTATTGTTCCACAGTGGGGAAATTCAGGTGTAACAGGAGCAAAGTGTAAATTCGCACAAAGATATAAGTATGAAAATATATAAAAACAAAATTAAGAATAACATACAGTACAGTAAAGGCAAAATTACAACATAAATACTGTGCAGTTATCAAAATACCACCCTCCAATCCAAAGGAATGTGCAACTGAATAGGATAATTTAAAAAAAATGTACAAATGTGCATTTAAAAAACAACAGACTATTTCGAATAAATGAAAATTAAGCCATGTAGAGATGTACAAATACTAGCAGAAAGATTCTTTAAAATGGGTAAAGCTGTGCAAATAGGGCAAATACCAGCAACGATGTAAACACAATCTGTGTGTAATTAATCTATATAACGTTTTCACTTAGTGAATTAGGTCACTGAAATAAATGAAGTTTTCAATAATATTCTAATTTATTGAATGGGCCTGTTATCATTTAATGACCTAATTACTGAATTGTTGCACTTTTGAACTTTCTGTGCTGATATTTGTCTTTTTCCAGCTGGTTAATTAAAAACAGGCCTATAACAAACATTTCTAGGCCACTGTAATTCCTTGGGAGCCCCATAATTCATTATGGGGCCTTGTAGTGATTTAGGATGCCTTTTATGTTTGTTACATAGTTTAATTTTTGTCCCTGTATAGGCAATATTATCACATCTTCAAACATATTTCAGTGAAGTCACACTTCAATGAAGCCATGAAATAAGTAAAAACAATGCAAAGGCAATAACTGTGACCTCATTACTGAGGTGAGCTAAATGCTGTGTCCGCATGCACAACAATGTAAATATAGTCATTTATTTAATGGATTTTAAGGCATAGTTAGATATAAAAAATTAACAATCCAGCAGCCGAAATCTATTAACATGTTAATAACTGCAAGATTAAGAGATTAAATGTTTATCTAGAGTCAGACAGAAAGGGATTTTTTACAGTTATGAGGACAAAAGGCCTTTTTCAGGACAAATGGAAGACTGGAGCCTTAATGACAACAAATCCATCATCGGTTTTGGACCAGATCTGCAAAATTTGGGGTTGGGAACTATACTAGTACTGAGCACAAACAGAACAGCAGAACAAAACAAATTGCCTTTACTGCTGACATTTTAACTGAAACACAGTAAAAAAAAAAGAAGTCAGTGCATAATGGTACATTAGATGCTCTAATATCTAAAAAAGTATTTAATTCATCTTGAACTGATAGATGAACTTAAACTTTGTATTTTAAAACTGCATCTTATGTCAGCTTTTGTGGTTTGTGTAAGAAACAGAGGACATTAAGTGACATGGATTCTGTCCCTCTCCACTTGAATAGATTTTTGCTTGACAATCTCCTCAAGCTTGCTGGTGCACCTTTTCCTATCACATGTTCTCCTTCCACTTAACTTTCTATGAATATGCTTGCCAACAGAAGTCTGTAAACAACCAGTTTCTTCAGCAATGACCATTTGTGGCTTACCCTCCTTGTGGAGCGAGTCAATGACTGTCTTCTACACATCTGTCCAGTCAGCAGTCTTCCCCATGATTGCGTAGCCTACTGACCCAGCTGACCGACCATTTAGAGGCCCAGAAAGCCTTTCCCTGTGTTTTGAGTTAATTACTGAGTTAGGGTGTGACACCACGAGTTCCCAATATTTAACTTTTTTTTACAATATATCCTAATTTTTTTTTCTTTTTTTATTATTATTTGTAGGCCGTAACCATCAACATGACAAGAAATAAAGACATGAAATATTTCACTCAAAGTGTGATGAATATTATATAATACATAGATTTTATTTTCTGAAATGAGTGACAATAAACATTGAACTTTTTCATGATATTCTAATTTTCTTAGATGTATCTTTATTATGTGTGCACCACAGTTCCAAATAATTTCTGCAGGTATCCAAGCTTTAGCCTCTGGACAGATGAACTCATATTTGAGTCTAAAATACGAATGCACTGGCATACAGATGAGTTCATGGTCGACTCAGTGACACCAGGGTCCCCAGGTCCTGTGTCTGCAAAACAAACCCAAACCATCATCCCTCCACCACTATGCTTCAGAGCTGCTGTAAGGTTTTTGTGCTGATGTTTGTTATTTTTCTTGGCAAACATAGTGCTGTGCATTATGGTCAAACATTTCTATTTCTACTTCTGACAACCATTCAGACAAACCATACTTGTTCAGTCATTCTTAATTCCCCTTTCCATCTTAAATTCTATGGAAGCTGAGTTTTTTAAACATAATTTTTGGCTTTTATTGTTCTGCTATTTGTTTTTGTACACTTTAATTTTATTTAATCCTTGGGAAGCCTGTTGATTGAGAACACTGTGTCTGTCATTTCAACTTTACAATTTATCCACTTTTTCCATTTTTATTTATTTATTTTTTATTTATTTATTTTTGTCATTTAAACTTTTTCTGGTCATTTTGACTTTTTTTCCTCATTTTTTCATCTTTGATCTTAAAGCAGGTGAGTAACAACACCAGCAAAAAAAGCTTCGTCCTCATTTCTTTTTGTCCTTCAAGTGATCCCAACATGACAAAATATTTCGCACTGAGACAGAGGTTCACCTTAAACATACTCCCAGAGCTACAACTGGTTTAGGTCAGAGCATATTCATCCCTTAGAGTAAACTTGACTGACTATGGTGCGGTGTTAAAAACTACATAAGAACACCTGTATACCTCTTAACCTGGTCTCTATAGCTATATACAAAGACTGGATTTACACACCAGGTGTTGGACAGTTTCAGGCACAGATATTTCTACCTGTTCTCAGGTTAGCCAGGTTGCACCAGAACAAGCTGTTTTTGCAAGCAGACATTCATGAGCGCAGCCTCGGAGCCAGCGGCGGACAACAGGATCCAGATGTGACCATAATAGTTCTGCTTCACAACCGTCCTGTGACATACCGATACACACACACACACACACAGGGGGTGTGGTGTCACGTGGCCCACTTACAGTTAAAAACTGACAGACAGACAGACAGGAGAGGCTCAGAAACAGAGAGACCAGCATCAGATAATCATAACCTGCACAGAGAGACGATGGACGCAGCTTACAAGAGAATAAACGGAAACTACAGCCCGGAGGAAGAGACAGGAGAGCCGGGCACAGGGGTAAAAATTTAAGACCTGCTGTATCTGACTTTTTTCTTACTCTAAACCAACTAATCCACCTGTTTTATACATGTTCTGTTTACTTCTATTTGATTTTTAAATGATTTTACAGCAAAAATAGCCAAATTTCGCTCCTTGTCATTGGAGAATTCTGGTTGAAGCAAAAGACAACAGAGAGATCTGCCTTTATGTGCCATGAATAGAAGGCAAAACAGCTGATGTGAGAGAAAAACAAACAATGCCCACTCTCCTGCACAGATCCACCAACAACACAGTCAGGAACTTTTAGCAGCTAAAATTTTGCTCCTGAAATACAACTTCTCTACTTCTTTTCAATTCTTTCAAATTCTGAGTGCTGCTTCAGCAATAATCACCAATTTTCAGCTTTTAAAAGGCAAAAAATTCCTGATTTTTCTCAGTTCGACTCTGCTGAAGGAGACGTGTCGTGAATCTCTCTGTGCTCCATGGGCCAGTCGGGTACATGGAAGGACAGGAATGCCGGGGTCAGACTCCAGAGGTCAGAAGGTGTAAAAGCTGCTTCAGGGTCGTCTCCTGAATGTTACGGCTCAGAATGAGATTTCATGCTCGCTCAGCAGAAATAAAACTTGGCCATTAAAAAAAAAAAAAAACAAACAAGCAACAAAAAAAAAAAAAACAGAGTTCCAGTATAGATGAAGAGTTTGAGGTGATCATTTTGCTTTTTTTTTTTCCGGAAGAGAAGGAACTCATATCTGGAGGAGGACACCAGCAGGAAGTCGGAGGTGATCTCCTGCATCTTTTCCTTGAAGGAGGAGGTTGGAGCTTTGGCCAAGGCCCTGCGGCTCTTTGAGGTAAAAAATGAACCATAATCTCTATCCTAACATTGATCTGACTTTTTATTTTTACTTAGGATATGTGGAAATTAGTGTTATTGGCTTAAAAGAATAGTTCAGCAGAGAACGACATTTTTTCAGACAACATCAGTTCTGCAGAAACTGGTCCTTTAATGACTCAAACTGACGAACCTGATGACACACTCTTGGGCTTCGTGCCTTCATAAAGTTACATATTAACATGAAACAAATCAGGACACACACGTAGAAACAACATTTCAAGTTGCTGACATATTCCCTACAGCATCTAAAACATTACTATAAAGGGCTTGTTTTCATTTTATTTTTAGCAAAGTTTGGGTAAAACCAAGCATAATAAAAGTATTTTTTTCTTATTTTTGTACCGCTTTTAGGAGATTTAAGGTGATCTAATCTCAGTTTGTTTGGATATCAGTTGTGTGCAAACAGAAAGCAGCTCTTTGCTCCACTGACTTTTCACCTGCAGGGTATCTCTTTTATTAAAGCAGATATGCCAGGAAATATTCCCCTCCCACTGGTGTTCAGCTGGAAGCTTTTACAGACAAAGTAGTCTAATACATGTGTGTTTCTCAAACAGTTAATCAATCACATCGTGACTGAGTTATAAAAAGATCTATTTTCCATTTTTTATTAAAGTCTAAAAGAAATTAAAATACTAAAGTTTTAAACAATAACTCTGAATCCTAAGTTTCCCACAGTGCAACTCTTTCATGAAGCCCTCTTCTTATAAAATTCCATCTGTCAAACTTTATAGCTCTGAGATCAGATTTAGGCCTTATAATAATTGCCCCAGAAGTATAAGATCCATGTCAGTCAGAATAAGAACTGGTAGAGTCCTTTAATTGCTAAATTAAACTTCCTGTCTTCTAAGAGTGACAGGTTGGGTCACATGGTTGGACACAGTCGGGCTTTCCAAAATCCAAGTGCATGACGGAAAATCGATCAGCCTAAATTAACTCCACCAATTCTGTGAAACAGAGTTGTCAAATATCGAGCCAGAATTATGCCAGAAACTTGTTGATGGCTACAAAAAGTAAGGATGAGGTACAACTTGGGACATTTGACCAAATATTAGTAGGCTTGTGTATGTATATGTAGTTAAAGCTAGATATTTACATACTCTGTATAAATGTCTGATATTATCTTATTTTTTTACTGTTTGAAATTAAAATTAGACAATGTGTATAGTGTTTTAGGATTGCCTAAATTAAAAGAAGAGATTTCTTTGCATTATTTTTTTCAGTTTCTACTTTTTTCATACACTAAGATTACTTTCACTTTAAACAATTTGATGTCATTGCTTTTTAAGCGCCTCATAAGTTGATTTAAAACATCTGAGTTAAATGGAGGCACATCTGTAGGGCAACACCTCAAACACACTGCTGTGTCGTGTGACATCATGGAAAACTCAAAACAACCAAGATTCAGGGAGAAAACGGCGGACCTCCATAAGTCTGGTTCATCCTTGGGTAAATTTCCAGATTTCTGAAGGCACCACATTAATTTGTTTAAATATCCACAAGTATGAGTGTCTGAACAGTATTTAATGTTCATTGAACTCTTCTCAAGCTTTGTGAAGCATTTCTGGCAAGCCAGCAAGAAGTTTGCAAAAATATCAATAATATCAAGTATATTGGATAAATACTCAAACTGCTTGCCACAGAGAGATAGTTTGGTGTGGACTGCCTTAGGTCCTTCTTCTGATTGAGAGTTGTGATTTCTTGTGACTGCCAAAGTCTTCATCTGACTGCATCTACCAGCACTTCACATCTCTACCGTCAAAGTTTGCTGCAAATATATCCAATATAATATGTCTGCTACATACAAATGAAGAAGTCAGCTGCACAGATCCATTTAAGAAGGAGAAATCTGAACAGACTTTAAATTTCTTTGTTTTCTCCCAAAACTGCCTTGTATTTAGCTCCATTTAATCTTACCATCAGCTCTGACCAGCTTCTCTGTCCCTGCTGAAGGAAACCATCCCAACAGCATTATGCCAACAGGTGTGATCAAGGTGATGTGGGGGGAGTTTGTTGCCACACAAAGCAAATGAGAGATATTTAATCATTTAAATGATGACTGTTAGTATAACCTCACAGAGTTTGTTCATTAAAAGTACTGTTATAACCGAATACAGCACATTGTCTTGATTAACATAATTTCAAAAACACTTTCAGTCTGACTTGTTGTTTTTAGCCTTCTTTTCTTTCCATAGAGGATTTTATAACAATATATGACTAATTCTGAGATAAGCTATATATCTTCAGTCAAGAGTGACTGTCGAGAGTTTTATTTTGAGTCTTGTCAAATAAACTGTGAGTACGTGACAGTATGACTGTCTGAGTAAACAATGATTGGCAGAGAGGCAGCATACCCTTCAAGTTCATGTGGTTCTCTTTGTGCAGCCAAAAAATAAAAATAAAACAATTCTGCAGCAAAATTATAAAATAATAATAAATCCTGTTTTGGATTGAGTAAAAATTTGGAGGAATTTATGAGTGAAAATGTGGGCATTTTGGCTCTAATCAGTGTCAAGTTTGTGCAAAATGTTGCCCTCAACAAGCAGCTGTAAAATTCAGGATTTTTGGTGAACCTATGAGCTGCTTCCATGCTGATCCTCCCCCTGCTCCACCTCCAACCCCTGCTCCTCTTCATATTTTACATCCTCTATAAAACAGGCCAAATATTCCCCAAACCGTAAAGACAAAACTGATTCCCTGCTGATTTGATACTAGCTGGCTCCACCCTAACAAACATTAATGTCAACATGAAGACAGCTTTGAAGAGAAAATACTTCCATGTTTGTGAACCCATGTGGCAGCTATATCATAGGTTCACGCTCGTGTCTGATCTTCATTCAAAAACTGAAAACTTCCTGACTACTAATCCACCAGGGATGGTTTGGAGGGGTAAAGTGAAATCAGAAAAAGTGACAACTGCATCCCACTCATTGCAGGATTTAACACTGGCTGACGGCATAAGAGGCAAAGCATGTTGTTTTTTGCTCAAAAGCAGCAAATTCACTTCTGTGTTTAGGCTTTTCTTTTCACTTTGAGTTTTTATGCAAAGACAAAAAAAGGTAATGCATTTTGCTTAGGATGCACATAGTTGAATTAGGTTAGGATATTCAAACAGAATTCAGAAGAATAAGATGAGATATTTTTATTTTTCTAACATTAATTAATAGATCAACTTTGACTTGTTTTTAAAGCATGCTACCACTCACAACCAAGGGAAACATAAATTCATGGCCCCACACTTAAAAGTAGAATAAGATCCAGATGGGGGTAAACCAGGGGCCCTCTCACTCACGCCTCTTCTTTTAAGCCTATAGTAAAAAGAGAACAACATACTCCCTCTTCCTCCCCCTAAATGTTGAGTAAACAAGAAAGCATACACAAACATTGATTTAGCCCACATGGTAGGTGTCTTCCATGCTGGCCATTGAAGAAACACTTGGGAATGCAAACAAGAAAAGTCCGGAAAACTTGTTGTTTTGGACTTTTGTTGAAGAAAGCAGAAATGCCTTCATGCCATGTGGGTTGGACCCAGCGGTTCATGAATGCACTCTTTATGCAAGTCTAGTTTGGCTGAGTTAGTTTGCAGACAGAGTTCAAGGCTGGTTACAACAGGTCATGGTGGGCTCAATGCATGCTGGTAACTCCATGACTTCAGTTATTACACACCACCCTCTAGTGGTGAAGGAAAAGCAGTGCTCCAGCAAATTTAGTTCGATCCAAAGCTTGTCATTTAAACAGATAAAGGCTTAGCTTTTCATTTGTGTAGGATAACGGCATCAATCTGACACACATCGAGTCCCGTCCTTCGCGGATGAACAAAGAAGAGTACGAGTTCTTCATCAGTGTGGAACCCAGCTGTTCTCAGGCCCTGGATGAGGTTGTTGACAGCCTACGCACACAGATCAGTGGCCATGTACATGAGCTGTCACGCAACAAGCAAAAGGACACAGGTGAGTGAGTGGGATATTATCCACCCGTATGAAGTTGAGATCTAAGTGCTTGTATAACTGGGTCGACGGATTAGTTTTAAATACCTGCAAAACTGTAAACAAATTAAACACTTAAGAATTTAGGATCAAAGTTATACTGTATTCAAGATTTTTAAAGGTATAACCATCAGCCTTATTGGCAATAAAGTAACTGAGGATGAGCAATAAATTACTTCAATGATAACATGTTGAAAATTTTGTGTCAAAAGGGTACAACTTTTGATCTGATACCGATGCTAAAAAAAAAAGTAGGTATTCCAGTAGATGAAGTGATCCAAAAATCCTAACCCCAAAGGGTCCTGAAAAGTTTAAATAAGGATATATTTTAACATATTTACCCAACACCTATCTGCAGTTCTAAAGCTTTAAGGTGTAATACTATTTTATTATTTTTCTGAATTTCTTCAGCTGAATTTCTTGATTCATTTGATTACATATTAGTTTGAGACACTAAATTTATTTTGAATCTTTTTTGAAATGTGCCTTAGCAGTAGCAATGTTCAACTATAATCTTCAGTGTCTAAATAATCCCAAAGTGATTAGCAGTGAAACAAATCATGGGAAACAGTTGTTCACTGACTGAGAAAATTAAACCTTTCTGCAGCTTTCAGCAAAAAGAAAAAAACTCACTTAAAATGTGTTTGCCTAATCAATGATGAGTTTATGAAACCTGAGAATGACAATAAGATTTTTTTTTAACATAAAACACTATGAGACTTATATCTTATTTTAGAAGTAACTGACTAAGGTTGGGGGAAAAAGCGTTTGATTAATGTTAAGATGTGACACTTTGAAAAACCTGCTGAGAAATTTTCAGATATTTTCATATTTATGAAAAATACACAAGAAAACTAGAAAAACAAGAAAACTTTTTTTTTTTTTTTTTCGTAATTTGCAAGCAGCATAGTGCTCTTTGACCCTACAGCTAACTTGGCTTAGCAACAGAAAGCTTTTTCTAAACTAAAACAAATTCAGGAACAGTATAGTCAGCTTTTTACTACTTCTTTAATTAATTAAATTGTGTTGTTGACTTTAGTAACACAAAAGCTGCTAAAACAGCAATTAAATTATATCAACATATATAGACATTATGCTAACTGCTAACAACTAGTGCTAACTAGCTAGTTAGCTAGTGCTAACTAGCTGTTAGCAGAGCATGGTGAAGGATAAAGAGCTAAGGCTTATGCTAATGTTAAAATTTAAACAACTCTACTCATTTTTTTTCCTTTTGGTTCTACTACTTTGCTATGAATTCACACAACTTTGGTAAAGTTAGGCTTTAAAAAGTATTAAGTAAAGTTTTGACAATATTTTGCCAGGTGTTGAGACAGGTGTAATCTATTCCTCCCATGCTATTTATTGCATTAACACAAACTCATTTAGAAAACACTCTATAAAAAGAAGACATAGATACTTTGCGACTGCTTTTTGTGTTTTAAAAAAGGGATTTTTTTTTTTTTTAAAGTAAACACATTGATCCTAATTGTTATTTTTTTGGGCTAGATAAGAAAAAATCTTATCTTGAACTTATCTTATCTCCAAGTATTCATATACTTGGATGAAATTTAAAAACTGACATCTTTAGACCCACGGAGTCAAAATGGTTTAAAAAAAAAAAAAAAATCTAATAAAACTGACATTATTCCCACTGAAGTGTCTCATTTATTAACCAAGGACAGTGCTGAGTGTTAGGCTGCGGTCAGACTTGGTAATAGACAGCCAGTGTCGCCAGCAAGACTCATGTCCCTTCGCCTCCATCCAGACCTCTTTATTAGTTGTTTCCAGAAACACATTAGTTTAGCTACTGAGGACCAACAGGCCTGGTGTAGACAGAGGACCTCTATGTTTCACACAGGGAGAGAGAACATGCCAAGATCATGGCAGACTGAGACAGACAGGGCCACCAAGGATCCCACTTTAGGCTCCATGTAGACACCAGGTCAACCGGTCAGGGTCAAGCTGGATGCAGGGAATTTTACAGCCTGTTTTAGAGACAGGCTGTTTATAGACGAGCCTGATCTGGAGTCTTTTGTCCTTATGGAGCCTGAGGCTGGACCACACTGGATAAATGTAGATTGATCACTGGACCATAGTGTTTTTTGTGTACCATAAATCTGTATGAACAAGGAAATGTCTGTCATGTACTTTTCAACTGCATCAAATGCAGCAGTACTTGTAGGCAGACCAAGCACAAGCAATGATAACCAATACCAATGCGCCGAAGAGAAAAAAAAATGAAACTTTTTCACAGATAATTTCTCATATTAGATTAATGTAAAGAAATTATTAAAAGTAAAATAAATAGTCCAAAGTTATTCTTTTTTTCTGTGGGGGGTGATTTGAACACTGGAATAAAATCTCAAGTAGTTTAGGTTAAAGCTAATATATAGCTTCCTGTGAAAAACATAGGCCACAATATGAGAACCTTTATGTTTTCTAATATGTTTAGACATATACACATTTAATAACAATAGAAAAAATTTCAAGTAATTTTAAAAAAAACCCATAAAACTGAAGAGAAACATTTTAAAACATTTGCAAAATATTATTTAAAAAATTTGGTGAGGAATGAATTAGGAAACCCTCACATTTTTCCCAGTCTGACAGTCCAGTGAAGATCACCCTAAGGGTAGACCACTGATAAGAAATACAGTATTCAAAAACCCTACAATGGACTTATAACCCTACATAGGACTTATATCAGGCTAATAAAAACATGTGATAAATGTCTTTGTCCTTCAGTGCCATGGTTCCCAAAGGACATCCAGGACTTGGACCGCTTTGCCAACCAGATTCTCAGCTATGGTTCGGAGCTGGATGCTGATCACCCAGTGAGTTCTGACTCATCCATCACCTTCTATTTCATCACATCCTGAATCTTGCCTGTATGTTTGTGTAAACACACGTATGTTCACGACCACACGGCTCATAAAAAGCCGGGCCGCGAAGATGACAGGGTGCACTCCACCGTCGATTGTAATGGAAAGTATTCAGACTCACAAATTGATGTTATTGCTTTAATGGAGCCCCTGTAATTATAGATAATTGCTCCCTTTTGCCAGTGTCATTAAAGCAAAATGGATTTGCTATGAACTGAAAGACACTCCTCAAAGGTTTCATTTGAATATGTAAATACGGGCTCTTGTTAGAGACGGTGTGCATAATGCTGTCAAAGGCCACAGAGGGTTTAGCAGAGGATTTCCACTCTTTGATTTAGCGCATCAGTTCTAACATGGCTTTCCCTTTGTGCGTTCAGGGCTTCAAAGATCCGGTGTACAGAGCCCGTAGGAAGGAGTTTGCTGACATCGCCTACAACTACAGACAGTAACTACGCTTATTAAAAGATCAATTTTTTAGGTTGTGTAGTAAAGATAAGGCATGAAATGTTAAATTTATAACAATTTGTCCTCTTTCTTTTAATCTAATACCAGTGGAATACTTAGGGAAAAAATATTACAAGCAGGAATGTAAACACACAACTACAGCGTCATGTAAAAGTATTCGTATGCCTTAAGTTGTTCCATGTTTTTTCACGTTACAACCCCAAACTTTAGAAGATTTTATTAGGAATTTATTGGAACACGAAAAGTAAATGAGGTGGTCTAGCAGTGCTTGCCAACAACTGAAGATGCCATCCAGGACATATTACTGTGGAATATCATCTCTGCTTGCTGGAAATTGAGCTGTTAGCATGTCATGACAGTCTGACATACAGCAACAGTCTTCAGTCAGAGGCCTCATCAGATTCACTGCAAGATTGACTGCTACCTGAGATTCTTTCTGCTCACAGCATCATCATCACGAGTTGTGACAGCATTCAATTTTCCTTTGGGATGAGTAAAGTATTTTTGAATTGAATTTTAAAAAGCTTATTATTTTATTAATCAGGGAAGCAGCCACGTAACTCTGGAGGAGTTGCAGAGATCCACAGCTCAGGTGGGAGAATCTGTCCACAGGAAGGCTAATATCTGTGGACTCCTTTAATCTGATCTTTTAGAAAGTGTGGGAAGAAGACAACAGTTCTTTATAGAGAGGTATAAATAAGTTATTTTCCCCTTCACCACAAGCCACAAAAGGGACACAGCTAACCTGTGGATCAAGGTGCTCTGGTGAGATGAGACCAAAATTTGAACTTTTTGGCAGAGATGTAAAAGCATATATCCCTCAGAAAACCAACACCCGAAAGACACCACCCCAGCTGTGGTGACTGTATCATGCTGTGTATGCTTTTTTTCAACAGAGACAGGGAGGCTCTTTAAAGCTGATGGAAAAATGGAAGAAATTAAAAGGAAGGCAAATCCTGGAGAAAACCTGTTAGAGACTGGGGGAAGGTTCATCTTCTAGGCAGAAAACAACCCTAAACATGCAGCCAGAGCAACATTGAAACGGTTTAAATTAAAACAGTATCATGTGTTAGAATGGCCTAGTCAAAGTCCAGACATAATCCAATTGAAAATATGGCATAAGACAATAAATTTCTGTTTATAGATGCAGATCCAATCTGACTGAGTTTAAGTTATTTAGCAAAAAGGAATAGGAAAAATTTACTTTCAGATGTGGAAACTGTAGCTGTAGTTAGAACAAAACAGGGTTCTCCACTGTATTTTCTCAAGGGAGCTGAATAAAAATGCAAGTCATATTGTTCAGAGGTGAATTTGGAAAAGGTTTAAATTCATGCGTCATTTTTGTTCCACTTCACAATTATTCTCTGTTTTTGTTGGTCTACCACATAAAATTGCAATAAAACACATTAGCGCATGTGGTCGTGGGGTTTTTCAAGACAGTATGTCAGGTGGCTTCAACAACTATTCACTAATATTCAGTGCAAAGTGTTGTTTGTCTCCAGAAATAACTCACCACTTATTCAATTAATCCTTTCCTGTAAGTGTTAAATTGTGCCCTTGAAACAAACTGCTACACAAGTTAAGACCGTTTTATGTATATATGTTTACCCTCATCTGTGTCCCAGTGGCCAAGCCATCCCCAGGGTGGAGTACACAGAGGAGGAAAGGGCCACATGGGGAGTAGTCTTCAAGGAGCTCAAGGCTCTGTACCCGACTCATGCCTGCCGTGAACACAACCGGGTCTTCCCTCTGCTGGAAGAATACTGTGGCTACAGGCCGGACAACATTCCGCAGCTGGAGGATGTCTCCCGCTTCCTGCAGTGTAAGTCTTGTCTTGGCGGAGCCAATCTGGGAACTCCCAGAGACTCAACCTTTACGTTTGACCAAAAAACAACATATATGTTTTCCTTTATAATCAGTTACTTTTCACAATAGCCTAAGTAAAAAAATTTGGGCTATAAAAAACCTTATCAGATTTGTTGTTGATATTATCTAGAAGTATCAATGTTTTTTTAGTTGTTACTCCATATATACTAATTCATAGTATTACTTTTCACAGCAAAAGTAAATTCATTTGTTCACATAATAAAAATGTCAGGTAATCTTTGGCTAACAGTAGATAATAAATAAATTAGCACTAGAATTAACCAGAACCGTTTCCTTGAGGACCAACAGGTCTGATGTACTCAGAAATCTATTTTTTTCTAAAAGCAAATCAATTTTCCATAGCACTCAATTTACAATTTCACAAAACCTATAGAGAATCTTGGCTAACAATCGCTAGCTTAACAGATTGGCATTAGGTGTTATCTTGATTTCTGAATCTTGGTATATTTAAAAATAATTTTGTGTTTAATTTCTTTAAAATGTCATAATTGTTCTGAAAATTAATAAAATAACTGTTTAAACTTCTATTAACTGGTTTAGGTATTTATTTTCTTGTTCATTTTTGATTGCTGCAGCGATTACAGGGGATTCATAGCAGAAGTTATTGTTTTAGAAACAAAAATGAGTAAAAATCTCTCTTTCAGTGACTGATAGAAATTTAAAATGCATTACTGAGTCATGAATTTCTTACACAACACACAACATGACACACCTCATTTTGGAGACTTCTTAACGTGGGAAGCTCGACCAATTGAAATGCCCCACTTCCTGTTTTTTGCTCCCCCTCAACACAAGTAAGGAAAACACATCATCTGTCGTATTTCGTGTCTCTGCTGCTGTCCCACAGCATGCACCGGTTTCCGGCTTCGCCCAGTAGCTGGTCTGCTTTCATCCCGGGACTTCCTGGCTGGACTTGCCTTCCGTGTTTTCCATTCCACGCAGTACATTCGTCATGGCTCTGAGCCCACATACACACCTGAGCCGTAGGCATTGAAAAGTTTGTCATCAATCTAAGAAATATGCATTGTACATTAATGATGTAAAGTGACATGTAATTTTTATGACAGGGATGTCTGCCATGAACTCCTGGGACATGTTCCACTGTTTGCTGACCCTCGTTTTGCTCAGTTTTCTCAGGTATTTATCCTACTAAAGCAAAAGTCTTGATCTGAATAGTTATTCACTATCTGCAACAAATAAAATATATATTTTAGTTTAGTTTTTCTGCAGAAAAGTTAACTCATTGTTTATTCCAGGAAATCGGGCTTGCTTCTCTTGGTGCCCCCGATGAGTACATTGAGAAACTTGCTACTGTGAGTATATTATTTAAAAAACAACTATGCAATAATATTACTGTTGAAGAAAGGCTGCATTTGTTAAAATTTTGCAAAAAAAATCATTTTAAAAATTAAAAATCATTTTAATTTGAATGACCAAATAAATGGCTTCTGCAAAACTAAAACTATCCTACTAGACCTACTAGAATGAAATGTGAAGGAATCTGTCTGACAACTAAAGCTTGGCTTAAACCGGCTCATAAACAGGACAATGATCTAAAAGCAAGCAGCAGCAACAGGAACATTTCCTCCTGTTCAGTCATGAGGTGTACATAGATTTTCCCATAATTGTATAATAGACTATTTCTACTGTCTTAATAACCCATTGGATTAGTGAAGTCTAGAGTAACCTGTTGACCAGGCTTAGAACAACCTTAGTGACCCTATTCTATGTACATTGTGTCTTCAGGTGTACTGGTTCACCATCGAGTTTGGCCTCTGTAAGCAAGGGTCTGACATCAAAGTTTACGGCGCTGGCCTGCTGTCATCGTTTGGGGAGCTGAAGGTAAGAGGAGCCCCCACAGCAGGGATACATCATGTGTTATAACACATCCACTTTGTTGCACAGCAGCAGCAGCAGCAGCACAGGGAGTGGGTTAGTGGTCCACTCAGACTCAGGTTTAATGTGTCACTGGGGGAGTCCACCTGCTGGGTCAGCAGGGTGGCCACAATTTAGTTTACTGGGTGAGCCGATGGAGAGCGTAGGGGATGAGCAGCTTGAAAATTCAGGTCACAGCTTACATCATCTGCTGTCAGCGGAGGATGTGCACTCTGCCAAGTCACTGACAGCCCTGAATCATGCTGCACTTCCTGCTTATTGTTATGGAAATAGAACCATTGAGGAATCTGAATCCATGCAGTAAACATGGTTTTTTTTCCCAGTACTGCCTAACAGACAAGCCCCAACTGAAACCTTTCGACCCAGAGAAGACGAGCCAGCAGAAATACCCGATTACACAGTACCAGCCGGTTTACTTTGTTGCTGAGAGCTTTGAGGATGCCAAAGAGAAAGTGAGGTAAGATATGTGCTCTGTTTTTAGGCTGTACTCTTCAAAAACATTTACAATTTCACGATTTATTCTGAGCTTATTTGGTAGTCACAAACATGAAATAGTACAAAACGGTGAATTAAAAGATAATAATGCATGACTTTCAACATTTTTTTACAAATAAAACGCTGCACTTGAACACACCATCCCCATAGCGACACATGGTAGTGGCAGCATCATGCTGGGAGAATACTCTTCTTCTGCAGGTACAGGAAAGCAGATCAATGAGGAGAGAAAATCTGTTAGATCATGCAAAAAATTGTCTTATTTTCCTTCCACTTCACTATAACAAACTACTTAATGTTGGTGATTCACATGAAATCCCATGAAACACATTAAAGTTTGGAGTTGTAGCGTGATAAAATGTGATCAGGTTGGAGAGGTGCGAACATTTTGTTTTCAAGTGAAGATGTTTCACCAGGATCCTGAACCTGTTTGTCTCTGTCTGCAGGAAATTTGCCACCACCATCCCCAGGCCTTTTTCAGTCCGCTACAACCCCTACACCCAAAGCATCGAGGTCCTGAACAACACCCAGCAACTGACCAACCTGGCAGACTGCGTCCACGGTAGGCACCCACCACACGCCTGTCCCATTATTTTATTCGTCACTCACAATTTAAATAGTATTTATTTTGGCTTCAGATTGTTGGACATTGAACAGTGGCTTATCAGGAATCAGGAGACTGAGTTTAGAATCAGTCTGATTTCTGAACATCCATCCAAAACAAGCAGCAGGCTTGTACATAGCACTTTAGGGCGAAGCGTTTCTACGCATCTCCATTAAAAAAAAATCCAGATTTTTTTCAAACTCAACTTTCCAGAGTTCTCCTTAACCTCACCGAAGAATATAAAATACCAGAGTTCACCATTCATTTATGCCACATATTTCTACAGTGGGCAGAGTTTAAATATGTAATCTGCAAACACAAGAAACTGGAAGGACAGAGGGAAGGATGGAGGAAAGGAAGGAACAAAAAGGGATGAGAGGGAGGAAGCAAGGTAGGAAGGAAGGACAAAGGTAAGGAAAGAAGGATGGACAAAGAATGGAAAGAAGGACACAAGACAAGTAAGAAAGGATGGAATGAAGGGAGGCAGGGCTCAAGGATGAAGGGACAAGAGGAAAAAAGTGACTCAAAGATGAATAGAAGGTGAGAAGGAAGGACACAAGGACTGAAGAAAGGATAGGCCAAAAAGAGGAAGGAAGGAAGGAAAGAAGGAAGGAAAATGAACAACTTTCTGACATCATGATAGAGCATAAATTCTGGGCAAACAGAATTGGGTGGTCAAACTTATTTGAATAATTGCTTCTAACTACATGCTCTTAACGCTGTGGATCAAAAAAGATACAAATAAAGCATCATTATCTGCTATCATTCTGGATTTTAGATTTACTTCAGGTCTCTTTCAAAAGATTGAAAATAAATAATATCATTAACATAACAACTGCTCCTTAATTGAAAGCTAAAGATCGCTTCTGATGGGCTGCATCAGACTAAACGCAGAAGCATATTAATTAGATGACTGAAAGCAACACGAAGGGGTTATTTTTATCTCTCTGCTTATGAAATCTATTAAAAAAGAACAACAAGAAGCATACGTTTCATCACCTTTTATTAACTAAATGTTCTACTTGTACTTTAATTTTCTTCAGGTGAGCTGGGGAAGTTGTGCGAAGCCCTGCGGAAACTGGAGTGACTGCTAAACCAGTTGGACCTGATTGCCTCTCTCCTTCATATAAATGATTGTTCAGTCACCAAGTTTCTTACGTTTCTTGTCAGTTTGCTTGGAAATCAGCTATACAACAAATATAGCAACCTGACTAGGACTATATTAGGGTAAAGAAATATATGAAATAAACTGTATTTCCGGTAACGTATACAGGAAGTTGTTAGGAATGTGTCTGCTGAAGCTGGAAGTGTTTCTGTCAGTATTATACCTGCATGCATGAATGTTACTGAATTTATTCTTCAAAATATACGTATTTGATAGTCAACACCTTTTAGTGAACTTTGTTGAATCTAAACTTCACCTTGAACACTTTGTATTTCTCTGATTTGTTTCCAAGCATTTTGTAATGAAGGAATATTTCCAGTTTCTGTGTTTTAAGTTTGTCATTAAAATGTAATAAAAACAAACATTTCTTACTTATGTGTTCATTACATCCCCCACCAACCTCCAGCATTTTGGCCAGAAATTGATCTGCAGGATTCAGAACTGGCTTTCAGGACGAACATTCTCATTTTGAGAAACTGTTAATTTTAAGGAATAGAGGGATGGATGGAAAATATGAAAACCTTAAAGCTTCTGAAAACGTTCAATCAAAACAGTTCAGGGTTGCAAAACTTTCTGTGGCTAAAGATAAAAATTTAATTAGGGACACATTTTCAATTAGGCCAGTCAGATGCAGCCGCATCAAACCGATGCAGATCTTACATTTCAAAGAATGTAAACTGGTTGAAATTTAATTTTCAGAAACCTTTTGAACAAATCTACAACTACAAGTCTGAAGTTTGGAGACCAAGTGGGGGAGAATTCAAAGAATCTTAAAGAAGGTGAGATGCTGCAAGACGCAAAGTTCTTGACGTTAACCTATACAGCAGGCAGAAAAGAGAAAATGAGACAAAATTCATTTTGTTATCATAAGTGTAACATTTATGTAACCGAGCTTTGTTTCTGCTTGAACACATCTGCACTCACCTGTTAAACTGGGTTTTTCCTCTGCAAACAGAACCAATTGTAGACCCATAAATAGAAATAACACAATGACGCACGACGGGTCCCCAAAAAGCCGGACTCACGTGTTGCACTTGCGCAATTTATCTTCATCAATCCGTGAGGAGCGCTTATTTAACCCCAACCTGCAGCAGGAGCTGGGATGAAGGCGCACTGTCTGCCTGCTCCGGTGACCGAGGAACCTCCAGCACAGGGCGGCCACATGAAGACCGACGGCGCGGCGCAGACGCTCGGCGGCAGGAAGCAGAGTCTGATCGAGGATGCGCGCAGGGAGCGCATTGGCAGCGGCTCCGCGGGGCCCTCACCGGGGCCCTCCAGGTTCGGAGACGGCTTCGTGTTCGAGGAGAAGGACGGCAGGGTCACCCTGAACGTCCTGTTCGCCCTCAGCAACGAGAAAAACTCCGGCTTTTTTCAAACCGGGAAAATATTCGAGGTAATAAGACCAAAAATAAATAAACAAATAAATCATTTAATTCAGTTTTATATCAACTTTCATTTTGACTTGTTGGTTCCAATGTAATTATTTTAAAAACTTTTTAGAAGCTGAAAATCTAGTCTAATAAGGTAAAGAAGAAAATCAAACGAAAGCAGTTATTTATATTTATTTTACTAAATTATTGATTACATATTGTTTTATTTATTACTGAAAAATGCATTACTTATTGAATTATTACACTGTTTTTAATTTTTTTTCTGTCATTATGTTATTATTTGTTGCTTTGTATCATGCTATTTACTATATGGTTTATTTAGGAGAGCAAATTTACAAGTTAAATCTAATCCTATTCAACTTTCTCAATAACTGAAATGCTGTTTATTATTTAAAAATAAATATTTTATGATGAAGCTGCATCAAAACTAAAAGTATTTGACTAGAAAGAAAAAATCTGGATCTGCACAAAGTTAAAAGTAATGAGTATTAATATTTTACTATGTGAGCCAAATTATTTGAGCATTTTTCTAAAATATTCTTTATCTGATTGTAGCATCTAACGTTTGTTTGAAACTTTTATTTATTTATTTATTTATTTATTTATTTATTTATGAATTTTATGCTTACTGCAATAGGAATGTACTTTTTAATTACCACTAAAATCAATATTCAGAGCCAATTCAGAGCCATATTAAGAGACCCCAAAGATGGCCAGTTAATACATAAATCTAAGGTAAAGACCCTACTGTGGGTCATCAAACATCAAGTAGGGAGTCTTGAAATAACCTCAAAGAATTTCAGTTAAATTTAGGAAAAATTGCTAATCCTTAATCAGCAAAATGGTTCCAGGAAGATTTGTTTTAAATCTTCCTGGAAATTACATGAAATCATTTAATGTAATTTTTAAGCAAACTTTTAGTGCCAATTTGACCATTTCTCCAATACATAATAAGAAATGTACATTTTGTATTCATAATGAGAAAATGCAACAGAAAAAAAAAAAATCCACAGGACCAATTTAAATTAGGAAATATACGTCCAACCCAGTTCAACTCTGAAACCATAACATATGGTTATTTTGTATACTTTGTAAAAGTATATTTAGCTTAAGAAGCTGATGGGCTGCTTTATGTGTTCTGCAACTGGAAAAAGTTATGTAAGTTCTAAAAAACAAATAGTCAGCGTAGAATATTTGAAGATTTTGCATGATAAATTTACTTATGTAGACATTTTATTTATTTGTTTATATTGACTGAATTGACACAAAAATCAATGAATTCAGATTCAGATTCAGAAGATTTGTATAAAAAGAGACCCCACAGATGCCCAGATAATACACACTTAAGGTCAGGACCCTGTTAAACCCCCGTTAAAATCATCAACAAATTTAGGAAGGCTGCAGATGTTATATCATATATTATTAGGTGTTCTATTAGATATTATTTTCTGCAATAAAATGTAAAAGAAAGCCATAAATTTAACAAAAATACAGTTTATGTTGTCATCAGATTGGTGTTTAATGGGTTATCAGCTAATTTTTCTGTTGTGACCAACAGATGTTTCTGCTGTTGTTATTTACTGGGTCAGAATCAAGCATTTGAAATTAGAAAAATATTAACAATTCTTCGATTTTCTGCTTTAGCTTTACAAATACCAGCGTATTGAATGGAAAAGCAAATATTCTGTCCATATTCTCCTCATTTAGACGTTTGAGGCCAAACTTCTCCACGTGGAAAGCCGGCCGAGGAGGAAGTCGAAAGACGGCCTTCCAGATCTGGAGTTCTTCATGAGGTGTGAGGTCCACCGATCGGACCTGGACGTGTTCATCAACTCACTGAAACGGGTCGCAGATGATGTTCGCTCTGTGCCCGAGGAAAAAGGTAGGACCCCACTGCCTTTTTGCAAGGCAGTGTAATTCCAGGCAGTATTTGAACACTTCTTTTGACTCTTTATGAATGAATCTTTGTTTCTTGTCTTTGCAGCTCCCTGGTTTCCTCGACAGATAAAAGACCTCGACAGGTGTAACATGCTGATAACTAAATTTGATCCAGATCTACACTGTGATCATCCTGTGAGTGTTTATGTACACAACTGCTTTTTTCTTCCAGTCGGTGCTGTAGTCTTTTAAACTGGTCTTGATGAACAGCTCTCAAGACTCTGAAGGTCTACCAAGGATTCTCTTTGGACTTTGGTTGCCTTCCTTCTCCTGAAAACTACAGATCCAGACCACTTTTAAAAAAATACAATTGAGATTGACTCCTTGGGAGAAAAATAAGTAAATTTTGCACAGAATTTCTTGCTTAAAAAGAAAATCTAGGGGTAAATGAAGCTAATTTCCTTCTTTTCTGCAGGGATACAATGACTCAGAATACAGAAAAAGACGAGCTGCCATCTCTGAGCTTGCATTTAGATACAAACAGTGAGTAAAATCTGTTAAACACGTGCTGATATTGATAATTATTAAAAAAAACGTTCTCTCCTAAACTACATCTCTGTGCTGCAGAGGCGACCCGCTGCCCACGGTGGAGTACACGGCAGAAGAAATATCCACATGGTGAGCTACAGACACCGATGCTCCATGTGACAATGATCTAAATGTGACAGAAGACGTGACATTGTAGTGTTGTGGTGCTTACAGGAGGAAGGTGTACCAGCAGTTGAGGAGCATTTATCCCAGTCTGGCCTGCAGGCAGTTCCTGGACAGCCTGCAGCAGCTGGAGGAGGAGTGTGTATACGGAGAGGATCGCATCCCTCAGCTCCGAGACGTGTCTGCTTTTCTGAAAGGTGAGGAAAAAGTTACGATTTCTCGGGAAAATAAGAACAAAAAAAAAAAAAAATCGATGTTTAGTGTTTTCCCTCAGGGGCCAAAAAAGGAAGAGAAGAATGAGAGGAGGGGCTTTAGAAATCGAACAACTAAATAAGCTGTTTCTTAAAATTCAGGGTAAAAACAACACACAAGAGGTACAACAGAAATATTTTTTTTATTTCTAAAGCAGTGTTGCTATCAGTAGTTGTATAACTCAAAAAAAATAAATGTCTGCAGTTGCGGATAATTAACTTCATTACATGAGAAAGGCTGCATCTGGCATCAAAGTAGAAGGGAAAGGCCAGGGGCACCAAGCCCAGAGCCGGGTCACCCCTGCAGCCAGCTACCTGCACAAGAACTGATGAGGGAATCTCCGGGGGCCGCAGTCAGCCAGACACCCTCCGGGAACCCAACATGCCCCCACTTAGATAACGCCACATCAAAGAACGCTGCCCCCCACCAGCCCCTGCCAACCTAGAGACAGAGTCGGGGGCAACAGAGGGCCATGCTAAACCCCCAACACCCCTTCCCCTGTTCCTAGTGTGCACATGTATGACTATGTTAGAGTAAAGCGTCACTTTCAGTGCAGGTGTGCTATTTATGTTACTGTATTATATGCTCAATATAAGAAAAGCTAGAAAGAAGGCAGATCATAAGAGGTAAAACTACTTTATACACAGTGCTGTGTAAAAGTATTCACACCCCTTGAACCTTTTCAGAGTTTTTCATGTTACAAGTACAAACCTCTGCCTATTTTTGGGGAAAATTATATTATATAACTATATAGTATTTATATACCAGACCAACACAAATAATAGCATAGTATGGGACAATCAGTTGTGAAGCGGAAGGAGAACACCAGATATACATACATTTAAAACATTTTTTTTTTCATTTATTTAGTGACAAATTTAAATATAAAAATCTGGGATGCAAAACGTTTATGAGGTGGGAAAATTTTTGCATTCTATATACATCTATGTGATCAATCAGTGTACAAGCCTATATGTATATACAGAAGACCATCAAAAAGTTTTTCCTTTCACTTAACTTTCCCCTTAATATGCTGGATACAACTCTGTGAAAAGCCAGCTTTTTTTAAGTAGCGTATTTAAATATGTATGAAAAAGGATTTTATCGGTCTTATGTAAGATATATATATATATTAGAGAACATACAATTAGGGTTTGAATGAGCTTTGCTCTATGATAATCAAAATGAACAACAAAAAAAAAAAAGTGTTGCTCAGTGTCAAATGAATCTATTTTTAAACCTTCTGGATTGGATTAAAGACATAAATCAACTTTCTGATGATATTGAGATGTATCTTGTCTCTTGGCATTGTTACCAAAAAAATCTTCAAAAATACTGAATTTATTTCTAATACAAACAATAAATCCACATTTACAATTCAGAAGCTAGAAGTGTGTGCCAAACTTGAGTTTGTATTTAAACAATAAAATATAAGATTCAATCGAACAAATAAGTAAAAATATTTGATTAATGACCAAATTAACTGCAAGCAATATTTTAAACCTCCTACAATAACAATAAGAAGTCATATGAGTGATATTTTATAGGGTTTCCATTTTATTCAGATACTTTAAGATGTTAAAATGGATGGATGGAAGGATGGATGACACTTTAAGGCAGTGGCATACAGACTGAATAATGGAAATGCAATAATTTGTCTATATTTTCAAAATTATCCACACCGAGATAAACCTTTTCAGAACATCAGGTTTTTCAGGTTTCTGCCACGCTAAGGGGCTTAAAATACACCAATCCTTTGAATAATGACATAAATCACTGAAGATGCCCCTAAATAAAGATAAAATATGATCAACATTTAATGCAAATATTCCTAACTTTATCTGCTTTTTCTCTGTGTGTTCAGAGAAAACTGGGTTCCAGCTGCGTCCAGTCGCTGGCCTGCTGTCAGCCAGAGATTTTCTGGCCAGTTTGGCCTTCAGGGTCTTCCAGTGCACCCAGTACATCAGACATTCGTCTTCCCCCATGCACTCCCCCGAACCGTGAGTTAGTTTTTCATCAGCAGGCTCATTAATCCATTCATTGAGCTCACTCTGTTCCTAACTCAGATCAATCTGCCCTGACAGGGACTGCTGCCACGAGCTGCTCGGACATATCCCCATGCTGGCAGATAGGGAATTTGCACAGTTTTCCCAGGTAAACATTCACAGGTCTTTCCATGTAGTGTCATGCAAGCTGCATGTTTTTACTAAAATCACCTTTAACAGTTTTTTTGGGGGTTTTTTTGCTTGTTACCAGGAGATTGGACTCGCGTCACTTGGAGCTTCAGATGAGGAGATTGAGAAACTTTCAACGGTAAGAAAGCTATGAGCTTCTGCTGCCATCTAGTGGTCAAATTTAGTAACTGCACCTCTTTATAAATAAAACGCTCCTCTGACGTTTTTGATTCCCCTCCTCTGCAGTTATACTGGTTCACTGTGGAGTTTGGCCTCTGCAAGCAGAATGGTGAAGTGAAAGCCTACGGAGCAGGTCTCCTCTCCTCGTATGGAGAGCTTGTTGTGAGTTTCCTCTTGTTTTCCACATACAAATCTATAGCATTTGCTTGTGCTGACAGTACTTTGACGCCCCACCCCTCAGTACGCCCTGTCAAATGAGCCCGAATACAAGCCGTTCAACCCAGAGGAGACAGCGGTGCAGCCGTACCAGGACCAAACCTACCAGCCGGTTTACTTTGTGTCTGAAAGCTTTGAGGACGCAAAGATGAAGCTGAGGTACTCACAGGGGGGCTTCATGAGAAAGAAATTCTGGAAACATGAGAAGTTTCTTGTTTTGTTCTTGTTTTAATTTCTAGCTTTTGTTTGAAGCCAAAACCATCCAACACCAAATCATAGTCAAATGTCAGGGGGAAAGTTGTGGAGATGTTAAAAATTGGCTTAGATTATACAATCTAAACTTTGAACATCTAATGAAAGACTGTTATAATCATCATTTGCAAATTAAAAGATTACTACATAACTGGAAGGATACAAAGACATGACCATCAACCTATTGTAACAGGGATTAATCAGAGAAGCAGCCAAGAGGCCAAAGTTGACTCTGGAAGAGCTGCAAAGATCCACTGCTCAGGTGGGAATATCTTACAGCACTGCTGTCCGTCATGCATTCCACAAATCTGGCCTCTAGTGAGTCTGGAAAGAAACCTATAGCAGAAACAAAGCCACAAGTGGTACTGTTTCCTGTAAGCTATGTAGGGAAAACAGCAATTGTCAACTTGAACACACCGAAGAACACGGTGGTGAGAGCATCATGCTGTGGGGGAAACTTCTCTTGAGCATCCACAGGCATCTCCTATGTAGGAGTTGGGTCCAGTATTATGTTGCCACCAGTGCAGAGCTTGCACAAGACTGGTAACAGATGGGTGTGAGTGCATTTAGATGCACACTGCAGACTTTGTGACAAGAAAGACAGCAAATGGTAGGTTGGATTGTGAAGTCCAAGAGGGGACAGCAGGAGACTGGAGCAAGGTTGTTTCCATTCATTGTTGGGGCATGCTGAAAGCTACCGTGAGTTTTGGGTGGTGCCCACAGTGAAGCATCCCGATGCAGTTCATGTATGGGGTTGTTTCTCATACCAGAGAGAGAAATTCCTCCCCATTCTGCCCCCAAATGCTTCCATGAATGAATAGAGATCAAACGCCCTGCAAAAACAACTTCCTGGTAACAAAGTGGCCTAAAGATTAGAGTGTAAAAATGTTGGAGGTAAGGTACAGCAAAAAGACACTATACTTGTGTCATTGGAAAATCCTTCAGCCACAACTGACAGAGACCATAGGGTGTTTCTACCAGTGAGGAAAGTAATCGGTCATTCATAGTATTTGCTCAGAATGTTTCTAAGCAGGCATAATGAGGGTCAACCTTTGATCAAAGCAGCTATCTAAAGTTTCTGGTAATAAATATGCGTTAGATGAATACATATACCTCTCTTCTCTGAATCACTGATGTATTTGTTAAGATATTTCAGCCATTTATTGAAAAATGAGATGTAATGCATATAAATATGTTTCTTTCTGACAGGAAATACTCTGCTAGCATCAAGCGACCTTTTGCAGTTCGCTATGACCCTTTCACCTCCAATGTGGAAGTTCTGGACCAACCAAACAAAATCCAGAACGCTTTGAGCCAGGTTCGAGAAGACCTGAAGACCCTCCACAGTGCTCTGGAGAAGCTCAGCTCATCCTAAGACCAAACCAGATCATCTCCAGAGATCAGAAACAGAAGCTTGAAGGAAGGTAAATGATCGAAACTGGCCTGAGTAAACATCCCCAAACCTAGAAAATCTGACTGTAGTCTTCTTTTATTTGTGTGTTAAAATGTAAAGACTATGTAAAAAAAAAATAAATAAATAAATGTTTATTTTCATGAAATGTGTCCTCAAAAGTTCAGTTTTTACATTTAAAAGAGGCAGGAAAAGTTGCTGACGCAAGAAGAGTTGAAAGAAAAGGAGGCTTGTAGACCATTTTCTAGCTTCTAATTCCAAACCAACTGTTTTCATTTGGGAAATTCTTGGAAGCCATCCGTCTTTGTGTGTTATTAAGCAAAGGGAAGGAGCTAATTATGAATGATTCGAGTATCGTGTTGCCTTTCTGCTGGACGGGGTTGAAGCCAACAGTGAGGCCCAGAACATTATCGGGACCAGGTCACCAAGACCTTGCAGTGAAACCGCAGTACGGTCTGCAGGGCTGCGCTGCTGACAGATGCTCTTCTCGCTTTGTTTCTCCCTCTTCGTGCGACTGGAGAGTTTTTTTTCCTTCTCTCTGAAAGAAGACCAACGTTTTGATATCAGGTGACAGTGCATATCTCACCAGCTCATGCCAGGGCTGTCCCTCAAGAAGACAGATCATCTTCATCTGCTGGACTCATGAAGTAACAGCATCATCAAGACGTCAGCCGCAGTGATTTGGGAAGAGTTTCTTTTCCCATAATTGGACTCCACAGTAAATCAAACCTCCCTGGGAAAGCCTGTGTTTGCAGAAGAGGAAAAGATCTCACACTTTATACTTTAGTGAATCTTGTTCTACAATCATTCTCTCCCTGAAACCCACAAATCCTCCACAGAAGTTGGGTTTTCAGGATGCAAATCCACAGAGTGCTAAACAAAGGCAGGTTGCTGCAGCAACTGGACAACCACAGAGAAGGATTCAGTTCAGTTCATGTGCCTTTCATGCGTCATCCAAGAAAAAGCGTCTCGTGTACTGATGTCAGGGCAGGCCCATCTTAAAGCTGGCTAGGTTATCGCCACTGGGCTGGAGACAAGGTCATCAGGTTCACTTTATACTTAGGACTGAAGGGAATTAATTTCTTTAAAATCAGCGAGTATCCACCCTTAAGTTTTAAATCTTATGTGTAAATTAGTTTATTGTATATTATTTTTCTGAAGTCAAATAACCACCTTTCCTTATCATAGAATAATCTATAGAAAACTACATTTACAAAATGATGTCAGTTCACTTCCTGTGGTAGATGGCTTTGATTTGTTATGGAAAAAGTCGGGAAAGAAATGCAGAGAAATGACAAAAAAGCTAAGAGCTCAATTTCAGGGCCGACAGGCCTCAGTCAGCTTGAAAATGTTAAAGTTCATGGCGGGACAAGAGACAGCGGCGCAAAAGACTGCGGCGCAAAAGACTGATCAAGTATGACTTGCTTGGAAGGGTAATAACATCTCTCGCTAAAAGTCAGTAGGATTTAGGTTTGCAAAGTTGCATATGAATGAAGACTTCTACAACAATCTCCTGCAGAGGGATGAGATAGACATGTTTGGTCAAAATGCAGATCAGCAAGGAAAAAAAAAAAAAAAAAAAAAAAAAATGCAGAGTAGCATGCTTGGAGAAAACCAAACAACATCCTCCCCAAGCAATTTTTTGTTGTGAACAAACGCAGATGAAAAGACTAGGGAAGCACCGATTGCAGTTTTCTGGCCATTCACTGATCTTTAAAAAGCCTGACCTGCCAACTCCGATTTTGACAAATGCTGCTTTTTTGTCTAAAAAGTCGCTAAGTTGGCAACAGTGGGGTGACCATTGTTAACCCACGCACACGCAGATCTCTCACGGCCGAGCAAAAGTGGAACGTATCAGTGGCTGATTTTCAGACCTTTGCGGCAGTAGATAAGATTGGTGGATAAGATCGGTTTCTCATCTAAGTATCAGCCGATCGCTGATCTCCCAAAATTAAGGAAATCAAGGCTAATTTATTGGTGCACCCCTACAAAATACTGTTAACTGCTGTCTCGACAAGGTAAAACTGTGGTTGAAAAATGAAGTTTGAAAAGAAGTCCACATAAGGACTTGTCTATATGTCTAAATGGGGTTTAAGATGTTGGTTAGCCCTAAAAGCAATTTCCTTGTTTTGGGCTTTGCCAGGATAAATAAGAACCAGGAGTGGCCAATTTTAAATATTCATAAGAAAGACGTTTATGGATGTGAGGAATATCTGCACATTGCATACAACTCATACCAGATGCCAAGCATGGTGGTGAAAGGGTGATAATTTGGACTCAGAGGACCTGGGCACCTTGCAGTCCTTGGGACAATCATAAAATGGCTATATGTCCAACAGCTGAAGCTTGGTCCAATCTGGGTCATCAACAGGTCAATGATTTTAAACAACTCATGTTGCAATGTCCTCATTGAACTCCTGACCTCAGCCTGACTGAAATGCTGGTGGGACCTTAACTGCCTGAAGCAACATGGTAATGAAGAATGGGTCAAACCTCCTCCATAATAATGTGAGACTGGAGTGAGAGAGAAAATGACTGGGTTGTGACCCTTGGTGGCAACAACTTCCATCAAGTGTTTGAACATGAACAACCTGTTTAAGGTCATGCCACATAATCACTATCGAATTTCAGTTGAGACATTGACTAAGCCACTTCAAAATTTTCATTTTGGTGTTCCTTGGGAGGTGGAGTTGCTGGTGTCTTTTCGATCATTGTCCTACTGCATAACTCAAGTGCACTGGAGGTTAAGGTCTCTTAATAAATGAAGTCATTACTTGAAACAGCATTTTGTATTTGAATATTAAAAATTAACATTTAAGCATGCCATAAATGTAAAAAACCTCTTCACAGCACTGTATATGAATAATTTAGTTTATGCAGTTTAGCTGATCAAACTTCCCATAAAGAGCAGCATCAGCAAACTATTTTTCCCATCGATTCTCTTCTTCTGATCAAGATCAAAATGAATCGTTTCATCCTGGGAAAGGTCTGCAAACAAACCTGCTTCAAAGAGCCGTAATCTCCATCTTCTCACATCACGCTCCTCATTATTTCTGTTTGCTCTCTTTGTGTTGAGTCAGGGATTAAAGTTATCTGAGGGGAAGATTAGAGGAAAGCCGGTTTTGAGGAAGTCTGATCTCACTTTTATCCCATTTCACAGTTTGTTATTGGTGTGCACTAGAAAGCGAGGGATCGAATTGCTTGTGAGGCATGAAAACTTTCCTGAGGTTAGATCAAAAAGGTAAATGGCTGCATCCGAGGATGTGCTTACAGGAAAGAAGATTGCATGACCAGAAGATGGTCAAGAGGCGCTGTGCTGATTGTTAGGCAACAGATGGCGTCCATGAGTTGAGATTTAGAAGGAAAACACTGGACTCATTCACACAAAATAGCAGCAGCTGAAGCAAAACACTGGTGAACGTACCCTTTCCCCGAAATGTACAAGGCTAGTGAGGAGGTTTGAAAGAATGGTGCTTCTTGCTGCCTCTTCTCACTTCGATCTTAGAGGAACAGCTGCACAATATATTCCAGTGTGTTTCAGCACAATGAGCAGCTCTGTTAGCACTGAACCTGGAACATATGTGGAAACAGGTGACTGCCTGTCAAACTGAGAACACTGACTCTGCAGCTCAAACATGACATTTCAGTTTTAACACAGAGAGAATTTGAGAGTCTAAGGTTTGCAAACAGACATGAAAAGCTGGATGTTATTAAAATATTTTTCACTGTAAGTCAGATATCTAGTTTAAAAGAAAAAATTATCAATTCAGAACAAAATACATTTAACTACAGCAAAAAGCCATCCTAAAGAAAGGGTCTGGTTTGGAAGCACATGCAAACCAGTAGTGGATATGTCAATGACTAGATAAGCAAGAAATGGCACACCAGAGGGCAGGATGATGAGAGGGCTATGCATCAGGCAGCAGATACAGAAGATGCTTCATAGTCTTAGAGTTGAAGCATAGGGTGTATTACTTCTGCCTTATCTTGCATTATCGCCACCTGCTGCAGATTCAAAGACTGGGCCTTTCTTTCTCAACCTCACAGATGCCACAGAGCACCGAAACCATACAGAAGACCATCAGGACCATAACTTTTAAAAATCAAAACATCAAGGCCAGGCCCCTTAACGTTACCAAACAAACAAAATGGTGTCAATGGCTTGTGTTTTATTTGTTATTCATGGAGACTACATTTGTTTTTACTTGTGGTTCAGGACAGAAATGATTTAAAAGCCTAAGATTTCACTTTGTGGAGTAAAGGCGAGTCGATCATTACTTCAGACGGCTGTAAACACATAGAACATTAAAGATATATTACTGTTAAAGTTAATAGAAAATATGAGCAGAAGATTTTACCCACATAAACTGATCAGAATGAAATCAGTTTTTCTATATAAGACTCAACTTCCCAGAATTCCCAGTCCTTGACTTTACCAGAGCATAAAATACTAAAGTTCTCTACAGATCTATGGCACATATTTTTACAGCAACCAGGAAGGAAGGAAGGAAGGAAGGCCTGAGGAGGGAAGGAAAAGTGGAAACAGAGAGGATAATGATGGCCCCAGAAAATGACGTTGGTTCTTGTTGAGGAAATGCACCTATAATTAGATCTATGTATGTATCTGCAAGACAGCTTCTGATAGTGTCATTCCTGTAAGTCAGATTTTCTCAGTGGAGATATTTACTCCACCTACTGCAGTGCATCTCAAGCACTGGGATATAAACAACTTGCTCAAACCTTAACCTACCTGTATAATCTTAGGGTAGGCAGTTCCATAAATTTTTCACACAAATTCATAAAAATTCCAAAAAGATATTTTATTGAACATATAAACACCCCCACCCCCACAAACAGTGCATCAATTCAAAGAGTTGCTACATTTCAGTCATCCAAAAGCACAGCTTCCTGTCACCGCCAACCACACAGACCGGCAGCATCCGGTGCCAACTGAGGCCCGATCCGACTGAAGATGATCCGATCATTACAGGCTGCAACGACATAAGAAGTAAGCATCAGCTGCAAGGACATAAGAGCAGCTGCTGGTCTGGGCTGTCTGAAGTAAGCACCTACCTGTGGGTGACCAAGGTGGTGGATGAAAACCTGACTGCTCATTTTTCCAGGACATCCAGTTGTGGCGAAGAGGTTTTCATTGGCAATAGACCACCTGAAGAGAACGAAAATATCTATAAACAGTCTGCTTTCAGGATAAATTTAAATATTGACAAAAGAGGGTTGATATTTTAAATTTTGTCAAAAAAAAAATCTACAAATTCACAGTTTGATCAGGTGGAAAAGGAGGTAAGTGGATAATTTTGAGGTTTTAAGGGTCAAAATTTAAGAAATACAGGACAAAAATAATCAAAAGAAGTTCCTTACCTGAAAAGTCGAGCTTTATCTTTATGAGCAGGTCTTTTCTCCTGAGGGTAACTGCAAAAATTAAGACATAAATTAGATGTTCTGCAGATGAACGCATGAAGCTGCACTACTGCCACGCCCTTCCCCTACCTGGAGCGCGTGATGTCCCAAATCAGCCAATCATTGCCCACCACGGCACCGACTTTGATGGTGTTGGTGAGGCACCAGTCGGCAGACATGAGCGGCCCGCTGTGTCCGCAGTCCAGCGACAGGATGGCCTGCTGGGTGACCAGGTCGTAAAAGCGAATCGTCCCTTTCTTCTCTGCCACCATTAACTGATCAGCAAAGATGTGCCAAAAGTGATCAGTTTCACGAGAAACACCAATGTCTGGGTAAACTGAACACTACGGCCCCACTTCGCATGTTAGGTGTAAAATTTTATGATAAGACAGTTAAAAAACACAATGAACAAGCATGGTTTGATTAAAAAGAGTTAAAGGGGAAAGCCTCTATTGCAGCTCAATGAACCACAAGGAATAATGATTTTTGTAGGGATGAGACCAAAATAGAGATAACGCAGAGCAAACCAAACACATCAGCAATCCAACACATCTTTAATATAACATTTACATAATTTTCCACAAAGAAATCATAGAAAAAAATTTAGTTTTTATAAAACTCTGGATCTCAGAGTACAAAATAATTACCCTTCTAATACTAATATGGGTCATCTGTACTGTAGATGTGATTAAAATGTGTTTGTCACAAAAATATACTTAATTTATTCTAACAGAAGAAAGAGCTCAAGTACTTTAGAGCTCGCTTAATGTTTTAGTAAAAAGTCAAAGGTTTATTTAGCTCATATGAGATCAAGCTAGAATGTTTGCTCATAAAAATAGTCCAAACATCCCAAACTACTTCCTCCCACCTTAAACACTTCCTGTGGATGCCAGCAGACACTCATACCCGGAGAGCGAAGTCTCAGAACGGCTGTTTCATTCCCATCCAGGTCCCACAGCCTGCCAACACAACAACGAGGAAATGAACACAATTAAAATACTTTACCAAAAATACTAAAATACTTATTGTTTGACCTACTTTGATTTTAGAAATGATCGGAAAAAACATGCCAGTGTGAGAGTCCGATACAGGACATTAATCTTCTGTAATTAGTGATGTTACAGACTAATTCTTGTTGACATGTGAACAGCTTTTGGTCTGAAATCTGCAAAAGATCAGTGCTTTCTCCTAATTAACGCCTAAATATAGCCCAAAACTAGGAAGCAGACTCAGATGCTTATGTAATAATAACTGAAGGAATTTGCCTTCCAACGCTCCTCATTTGCAAACATCCTCGACTCTGACTGATATAATCCCCGAATAATCCTTTATTCACAAACAGTACGACCAATTATCCCCTTGCAGAGTCAACTTCACTTTTGGAGCTTTAAGACTGCACAACATGGCTTTAACGGATCACATTAAAGGTTACGCTGTCCTTAATTCATCAAACTTCTGCTGTTTTTTTTAGTGTGTCCAGATGATGTACACAGGCTTCCCACTTTTCCAGGGGGAAGGAGCTTTCACCCCCCCCCCCCGGCAGCCTCCCCTGACAGCTGGAAACGTCAGCCTCACATTACGCCGAACTACGACAGCCGGAGCCGCGCTACGCCTCATCCAGATGGCAGCCGGTGTTTGGATGTGGGCGGCTCACCTACGTCAGACGGAGGAAACCGAGCAGGATCGAAATTTGTTCAAAATGAAACAGAAAGCACAGCCTGACCTCTGTTGCTCCTCGACCCTGGATGTGTGCTTGGCTGCATCCAAAGTGTTGCAAGACAAGAAGAAAAAGCTGGAAAGCTGCAAGTGTTCCAGGAAATAAAAAATAAGCTGTTGTGCAGCAGGGAAGGTGTTACTATTGTCATATAAAGACTAAGATGTCCTCAGAAGACCATTTAAATGTAAATTGCCCAGTAAAAATATTTATACCCCTTCAACATTTTCCAGTTTTTTTCATATTAGGAGATTTCATGTTAAAAAATAAATAAATAAATAAATAAGCACCTAATAGTTATGTGGAAGAAATACTGTACAAATAAAAATCAGAAACTCAACCCTCTATAAACCTTCTCCATAGTGAAGCATGGTGGTGGCAGCATCATGCTGTGGTGATGCTTTTCTTCAAAAGACAGGGAAATCTTGGAGGAAAACTAGCAGGAGGATCCAAAAGACCTGAGCTGGTGATGGAGCAGCACAACAATGCTAAACATAGCCCCCGATGAAAGACGGCCTAGCTAAAGTCCAGATTTAAATCCAGTCTGAGAAACGCTTGAGTTGCTGCCATGTTTTGCAAAAAGGAATTGCACAAAAATCCCTCCAGACATGCAACGCTGTGGTTCTAGAATGACAAGTGAAGAAGTTAATGAGGTATTAATACTTTTACAAGGAGGTTGCTGTGTTCAGTACTGTGGCATGAGTGAGGACGTTCTCCGTGTCTCCAGCTAGGACAGAGTCCCGTCAAAACTGGAGGCTTCTTCTCGCTTGCCCGACCATTGCAGAGGCCCAGAAGAAACCCACTAGACCACATGAGGGAAACAACAACTACACCCTGTTCTTTCTGACCAATTGCCAAGCGGAGCTCAATCGCACGCAATACCACCAACAGCCAAACTTTGGTCAACCACGCTGCCCTGCAAACGGCTCTCCACAAAAACAGAACCTTTGCAGGAAGAGGTGAAAGACGTAAGGCAACAGCACTCTGCTTCCATCTACCACAGAGTTGAAAAGGACGTCTGAGGTCCTGTATTGTCTTATCAAAGTGTGAAGAAAAACAGCAAAGGCCTCGGTGTTTATTCTGTGCTTCCAGTAAGTGGAGAAACAAGAGCTGTTGCTGGTCCTCTTGAAGAGAGAAGAGTAAATAATTAAAAGTGGCTCTCTGGACTGAGCTAAACTGTCAGCAAGGGAGTCTGCAGCCTTTGTTATCTAGTGAGCAATTTTTGTGTCCCAGGAAACTTAGCTTCGATAAGCTGAGATACTTTTTTGTCCATTAACAAGTACATAAAATTTTAATTTTCCTTCAGCATCGAGAAAGAAAAGGTCATTTAAATAAATTTCAAAATGCACAAAGCATTTTGGAGACGGATGGACAGATGAATAGGTGGATGAACTGATAGAAAGATGGATGGATGACAAATGGAAGGGTGGAAAGACAGGCGGTGCCAGAGCAGAATTACTGGGTTATGTGCCTCATAAAAAGATCGTGTTCGATTCAGACCACAAACACAAAACATGATGAAACATGGTGGTGGTGGCAGCATGCTGTGGGGATGCTTATTTGTGTTCATATCCAGCCTGGCTTTAAGGCAAACAAGGTTGTTGTTTTTTCTATTAACATCCAGAACTGGAAAACACCCAAATAAATCCCAGACTTTTCCAGAGAGCGTAGAATCTGGGATTCTAAGTAATGAGTGTTTTTGTTGTTCAATCAGTAAAACTGGACTGTTGAAAGTAAGTGGCAGAAACATTGTCATCACTGTACTGAATATTTGATTAAAACTGTCTGTTAAATAAATCCTGATGCTAGAGGGAAGCTGCTGTCCATCTGAGGGGCGCATATTCAGAACAAAATGAGCAGAGATCATTTAAACTAAAAAGGCTGCTGCGTTGCACTAAATTACACCGTTTCAGTCAGAAACCAAAGAAAGGATGAGATAATATTACAGCTGTGACGTGTTTTTCCTTGCAGAACACATGCAGACAGAGATAAGACTGAGATCAGCATCAAACCTAACTCAGTGCTGCAGGTGTGCGTTATCTGAGTTCAGTAGCGAACTCCGTCAACTCCAAATCCTCCCAGGACCCTGCAGTGCGCCCCTCTGACCTCTAGGTGGCACGCCCCCCACTAACTCTGCTCCACCCACAGTGCCCTGCTGTGCAGCTCAGACTACATCCAGCCTGAGGAAGTGGAGTGCGGCTCCCCACCTAGGTACTGCAGCATCAGGTTGCATACTGACTACAGCAGAGTTCCCAACGCTGCAGGAGACGGCGATGACAAAACTAAGCAAACTTATAGTGGAGGCTCTCCTGCCAAAGCCAACAGACTGACCGAGAGGTCATGAACTGACACATGCTGACATAAACCTCCCTTCCCTTTCTGCACGACCACTTCCCTCCTCTGTGATCGGGGCTCGGTTTGTGTGGGCTGACTGGAAGGTCGGTCCTCCGTTGCTAACTTGATCTATCCTAATATTTCCGCCCCGGTCTTCCTCCCGCGTCCCGTATTTTCTCATCATGACAGCGTTTAAATCTTTCAGCAGATGGAGCGCTCTCCTGTTTTCTCTGGACACTCAGCGGAGGGAGGGGAAGCGGTTCAGGAGATGGGAGAGGAGGAGGGATTTTAATTTGGTGTGATCCAGGGCAATCACAAAGTATTTCTTCAGATTAACTGATAAAAATGCATTTTGACTTTTTCTTGCAATGAGTGTTTAAATTTGTTACAGATTGATTTATACTGATTTCAAATAATTAAGCTTTCTTTTATCCAAATCTATTTTAATAGACTACCACCGAACTAATTAGGCCCAGAAAGAAGGAAAGCAAGAATATGAAAGGAAATGCAAAATCCACATCAACAAATAGTTCCGCTCAGTTCTGCGTTTTTACTAAAGTTTCAAAAATTTGCTGCTCAATAGTTCACGATTCAAACATATTTCTCCATTAAAGTTCATTATTTTTTCTGACTAAATTGTCCAGGCTTTTTCAACCAATTTTTATGTACAAATACAAAAGTTCAGTGTGGAGTTATTGCGGATGGACGGATGGATTTTCCCCTCCATAATTTCATGTATTTTGAATGAAAACAGTTAAAGGGGCAGTATTATGTAAAATCAACTTTTTTGACCTTTACATCATGTTATAATGTTATTCCCTCATCAAAAACATACCTGGATTGTTGCCTTGATTCTTTCATGTTTAATAAATCCTTTAATCTACTGTGGCAGCCATTCAGCAGTGCAAAACACCTGGGTGGTTATAGCTCCGCCTTCTAGAGGCAGCTCCTCCTCAGAGCTACGGTTTCTCAGCTTCAGAGCTTCTGCCTCACAGAGACCCCGTCCCCTGTGACTTCCCCACTCAGCTCCTTCAGATGAGCCAGCAGCGATTAGCAAACACCTGGTGGAATTGCACATCTGCTCAGCTCATTATACGAGCTACTTCTCAGTGAAACACTGAGTTTTAAAAAGACAGAGGCACAATTTCAAGGCGTTCAATTATGAAATCAAATTTCTTTTCTATCAACTCATACTTGATATATACAGCATTTTTGTAACGACTGAAGATAACATAGTTACTTGATTCTGCAATAAAATGGCACTATGTGGCTGGAAAATACATGATACTGCCTCTTTAAAACTGATTGTGACTGACTGCTCAGTTAGATCAGCCCTACAAGTTTTGCTTGAATCTCATTATATTCAACCAAAAATTAAACAAAGGGGAAAAAATATATATATATATATATATATATATATATATATATATATATATATATATATATATATATATATATATATATATATATATATATATATATATATAAATGAATCACAAAAATTGTCCTTGATTTTACAAATGTCCCCAAACACTGACCAGTTAGGATTCACTGCTTCAGGACAGTGGCAGCCAACTCCGGTCCGGTCCGGTTCGGCTGCTTGCTTTAGAAGTGTCTGAGCCTTCATTGTGGCTCTGGACATGACACAACTATCCAGGCTCAGATTCAGAGTAGACATTTCAGAGCGTGTTGTTCACTGTATTGACTGTCGTAAAGCCGACAAGTTCAGCTGTGATGTTGGGACATTTCTATGTTTGAACACAGGATGTCCAAACAAAGAAAAGAAAAAACAGGTCACAACCTGGATTTAATTAATCAAATAGGTCCTACTGGATAATTACAGCATGGATGGTTAGGTTTTAGTTTGCAGCAGGTTGTTCAACCCTAACTGATGCAGTGAGAAGCTCCTCAATTCTTCAACAGCCAGACACATGCTGTTGTTGTGGAAAAATGGTTAAGTGTTTCAGAAGAGTCAAATTATTGGCATCCATCGAGTAAAGAAAACATCTACGGAGATTGCTGAGATTCCTGTCCAATGCATTTTTAACACTGGAAGCAAAGTAGGGAAAACATCATCTCTGAGGATGAAATGTGATTGTGGGAAAATCTTGAGTGACCGTGATCTCATAAATATAATCGTACAAAATAGTGATGTTAAAAGCATTTCCACATGCACATTTCCACAATGTAAAGATAGCTCAAGGGATTGCGAATAAACAGCTGTGTAGCCTTAAGAAAACCCCTGATCAGGGAGGCGAACGAGAGAAAAAAGATTCAATTCGCAAGGGAGCATAAAGATGGGACTCTAGAGCGATGAAAGACAGTCATGTGGTCCGATGAGTCCAGATTTACGCTTCCAGAGTGATGGGCGAATCAGGGTAAGGAGAGAGGCAGATGAAGTGATGCACCCATCATGCCTAGTGCCTGTTCAAGCCAGTGCTATACTCTGGGGTTGCTGCAGCAACATTATGAGCCCAACAAACGATTACCTTACTATTACCACGTTGAATGCAGGCAGTAACCAATGCTAAAGGCAGCCCAACGAAATATTAGTGTGTGACCTTTTTGATTTAGGACTATGTAATTGGTATAAAGTTGAAAAAGTGAAAGAAGGTGTAAAAGGATAGTATAGGTTCCAATAAAAAGTTTACAACCTAATTAGAGGTGGAAATTGTTAGATTGATGGTTGAACTAGAAAAGGCTGGAAAGAAATGAAGTTAAGAGCTGCAATTTCCTGTTCAGGGGCTGTCCCTTCACTGACCCTGGCTACCGACACAGTTTTTCCCTCTCTGAGCCTTAATTGAAGAGGAAAATTTAGGAACCTCGTTACAAACTCTCCCCTCTTGGAGGGGAAAATCTTTCTGCAGCTAATTGGATTTCCATATTTAACAAATTAGCAAGAAATGCTCCAAAACAGTTCTGTCCTTACACACAGTCACAGTGGAGCATGTTGTGCTTAGCATCAGGTTTCACTGTGGAAACACAGTCAGAACTTTCTGCACCATTAACAAAGAACAGGACTGAAAATCAGAAGCTGGGAACACGCGGAGAAACGGAAACAAAGCGGCTCGGACCTGCAAGTGTGGTCATCGCTGACGGAAGCGATCTGTTTCCCCTCGGTGGGCTCGAACACCAAATGGTTAATGTAACTGGTGTGGCCCTCCATCACCTGGGGGAAGCAGAGAGAAGACAGTCAGTAAAACTGAGCAGAACTGGCTGCATATCTGCTTTCTGTGTGTGTGGTTATATTTCCTGTTTAACTAAGTACCAAACGTCTGCGCTAAGTAGAGAGAAAACTCCACGTCTGAAGACGAGAGCAGTTCCAGATGTTGGGATACCTTGACTTCGTTCTGATCCTGCAGATCAGAAGTGAGCAGGCGCAGTTTTCTGTCAGCCGCCGCCGTGCAGAATCTGCAGAGAGGAAGAGGGAGAGAAAGAGAAGATGTAACAATAAACAAAGAGGGAACATAAAAAACACCCTCAGTGACAGACGACATCTCCGAATTGGAGTCTGTGTGTGGCAGGAACTTGGAATGGGATCGGTGGGGAACATTGCCAGGGATATTCAAAGATAAACACGGAGAAAAACAAGACGGCTCACGCCATCTACGCATGTCTTTGTTGGAAACCCGGTGCCGAGCCGCGGAGAGGACTTTCCCCTCTAATCAGTCCTCGTACACACCAGCGCCTGCAATTACTCACACAATTATACTAACTCACTTATGACAGGAAAAACACACACGTATCACCAGTATAAACAGACAGCGCTTCACACATTTTCAGGTGCAGGCACAGATGGATTTGGCATGATGTCATTATAAATATCCTTCAGACAGCTTTGCCTCTACAGCAGGTTAGATTATACGGGTACAGGCACAAGAACTTTACAACTTGAACTTTTTATCATGTTGGCCTTCCTTTAAAAGAACATTTACACACTGATATGAGACAGAAAAACACTTTAAAGCCATCTATAATGCACATTTCTTATTGTAAATGTTTATGGGGCCATAAACATTTAAATTTTTTCCCCTAAATCATAGTTAAAATCTCAACACCATTCATCTGATGACTATAAAAAGGAAATTTTTGACCTTTCAGGAATTACTTTTATGCATTTGTACCAAGATATCCACAAAGAACAATGTTCCTGCAAATTTTTCCACAAAGAAACGCCATTAAATTTTTCTAGACTTTCCAGAGTTCTCCTTTAAACTTTCATTTAAAATGATAAAATACAAAAGTTCACCTTCCTTCAGGGGGAAGGAAGGAAGGAACACAAAGAATGAGAAAAGGACATATGAAAGGCAGAAAGGACACGTGGAATAAAGAAAAGAAGGAAAGGCACAAGGGCAGGAGGTAGGAAGAACAAGGAAGTATACGACCAAGGAAGGACTCAAGAAAAGAGAAAGGGCAAATGGAAGGGAGGTAGGAAACAAAGAACAAAAATACAGACAGAATGAAGAAAAGATATGGCGAAATAGGAACACAAGCAACAATAAAAGGAAAGAAGCAGGACATGAGAGAAGAAAGAGGGAGGGAATGAAACAAGGAATCAAGGAAACAAGGAACCACACAGTGGGAATGACAGAAAATACATGGAGTTAAGACATAATGAGGGAGGGAAAGGTATAACACAATCAGGAAAAGAAAAAAAAGACAAGGATGAAAGAATTAAGGACATGAGGAAGGAAGAAACCGAGGAAGGACAGAAGAAAGGAGACGAAAAAGGAAAAAAGAGAAAAGAAGAAGGATGCAAGAATGAATGGAAGGATTCATAATCAAGGAAACCTTTGGACAATGAGCTGCAAGAACCATCCATCCATGTTCTATTATGATTATTGTTTGCAAATTCTTTAAAGGTCTCCGTTTAACTTCAGCGATAACATTTTTAGTAGTTGAAGGAGTAGTTTTCAAGGATGTTGCACAAGGTTTGATTTAGATTTAAAAAGCTAGCTGATGTTTACAGCGTTTCATACATGGCTAAAGCTCGTACTCAGGTGAAAAAACAGAAGCACAAACTGTTGTGTTTCTATTTTGGTGGAAGTATCAAAAATGCAAGCCTTGTAGTCCGATACATCCGACTAAATGGTAAACAGATCTGTCGCGGGTGCTGGAGGAGAGGGCTGTTCTTGGACTTTCCTTCTGCTTGTGATGAGGTTAAAAACATATTCAAAAAGCCCGACTCGCACGTTTTCCAAACCCAAAGTATAGCTCTAACAAACACTTGGTGCTCTTAAGTGGTTACAACATCTCCGCCATGCTTTCATGGCCTTCTACTTGCATCTGTAGTGGCATGTCTAACACGATGCGATCGATCGACAACTAAATCTAGCATAAATACATAATTAAAACCAGTAGCTATTTCTTCCCTCCTACATGAACTAATTTGTGAAGCTGGAGGAAAACGAGGAAACTAAACTAACTCCATAGAATGCGCCTCAGATGATCCAACGATCTGAGGCAGCTTGTCAGCACTTCCTTAATGATCTAAGATCGTAATAACACCCACCCCTAATTATTGTGACATTCATGCTAGTGACAAAAGGTAAGCACACGTTTGACAGGAGCGACCTTTTTGAGGAGCTTGAGATATCCTTAGATTTGATCAGGGATGCTTAAGTTTATGAGATACATATTTTAATCAGGCAGCAGAAGGGGCTTTTCAAGGGGTTGTGAGGAAGCTTCTACCCTTTATTTTCAAGCCATGTAATTTACTGATAAATGCTGATTCCGTTTTCCTGTTAATCCCATCTGTGGCCATCCCGGGATCTGTCCCCCGGAGTGTGAACTTTACCCTCCATGGTTTGGGTGTAGTTGCTCGCACGTTGGCCGCTGTATTTACCAGATGACAGCCAAGCTTGAAAAATGAGCAAGTGTGGTGGAAGTCTGTGGTTTTAATAGTCTTCAGGCCTGTTTTTCAACACAAGCTGCAGTGGTGGCAGCTCAAGCGCCCCCTCCTACTCCCCTCGCCTCCCGTCAAGCCCGTGAGAACGCCGGACTTTTCCTGGAAGGCACAGCTACGTGCCGACTGAAGGGAGAGCTTGAACCTGAGCGGGTTCTCATCAGCACAATAACATGTGCGCACGTCACAGCGCTGGCTCAAGGGTCCTGTGGAGTAAACCACAGAAGGCCAGGAATTAGCGCCGCCTTTCCTTTCCAATTACACAGAGCCTGTGCGCCTCCAGGGGGAATGCAGATCCTTCACATCCACAGCTCCAATCAGGTGGAAACTCTACTTTCTAATAATCCCTAGTTGGGCGACTTCCCACCTGAAAAAACCTGGCTCCAGACCTGGACGTGTGACGGCGAGGATTGAAGATGAACACTTCTGGACAACGTGACTGACGTCCTCTCCCAGAAAGAAAAAAATAATAATCCTGTTATTTTAAAAGTCACAGATGTCAGCTTTTCAGGGCAGAAGCAGAGGATGGCTCGACACCCTCTAATCCTCCAACAGCAGTCTGATGCCATCTTACATAACACCCCACACTCTACCGCGACGGACATACCACAATACTCCATGTCTATTGTGGTAAACGACACCTCTTCATTTGGTTTTTTCAGAAAAACAGCAAACCAGTCGATCACATGGCAGTAAATCTAAGCACTTAAGCATCTAGACATATTAAAGACGTGTTTCTGAAGATTTTCAGCACACACAGATTGATTTGAGACGACAAAAAGGCATCAGTGGCTCAAATACCCACTTGTTACAACCAAGAAGTCCAGAATACCATCTGTGAGCACAGAACAGGTCGAACTTTGAGGCAGATGGGCTACAGCAGCAGAAGACCGCACCTGATCCCACTCCCATCAGCTCAGAAGAGGAAACTGAAGCTACAATTCATACACCAAAAGTTCACAAGTGGTCTTGTGTCGGACCCCAGCCTTGGTATATGTCGTCCTCCTTCCCTGCCTGTAGACTGGGATGCACCCCACCTGTTTTAAATATGCAAATAGAAATGTTTACCACAAATTTACTGCAGTGTTTTTTTTTACAGTGGTGAGGCTTTAAACATGCAACCTGAACACAAACCCTAAAACTAATAGAAGGAAAGTTTGATAGATGAAAGGAAGGATGGATACTGATGACTGGATGGATGACTGGAGGCAGGATTATGATAAAATACCAAGTTTCAACTCAATAACTTGCCTGTTGTGAACGTGTATAACTTATATACCACTAATCTTATAGCCAGTGTCAGAAGATGGATTTCAAACTTTTTGTCACATGGGCCAAAATCTTCACATTACAAGTATTCATGGGCCAAAAAGAAATTGTTCTTTTAAAAACTAAAAAACAAATAATAATAATCTGCTCGACAATCAATGAGGCATGCAATATTTTAATTAAACAAATAAATTAGTCAGAGTTTTTTGTTTTGTATGGATGCATAAATCACTTCTGTAATAAGATTTTAATATGTCGGTAATAAGTTTGTCCTAATTAAAAATAAAAAGTCCACATCTGCATCAGTCACCTGTGCTGATGGGTCAAATATCTATAATTCTTGAATTGCATGCAAGAACAACAACAACAAAAAAGTAATCAGTCCCGGGGCCACACATGGTAAATGCTCTGTACCTATATAGTGCTTTATCAAGTCCACAAACCTTGATATACAAATCATTCAGGCACACATTCACGCGCTGATGGCAAATGGCCCATGAGCCGCACTTTGGACACCACTGGACTAAACCAATAATCAACAGTTGGCTCATTCATGATCTTTTTCTTGTTTTACTGATTAAAAGGTTCTTTTAAAAGAATTTACAAGTCGAATTAGCTCGAAAGCACACCATGGGAGGTTGTTACTAAAAGTGGTGAACAGCAACACACCGACCTTGCTCGCATTTCACCGGCTCCGTTAGAAACTGGTGACAGGTTTGAGCCGCCTGCAACCTCCACCAGCTTTCTGCTGTATATTATCAGATTTATGGTGAGTTACAGTGATCCAGCACTGTTACATCACTTAGAAAGCTGATCAACACTCATTCATTTTACGTTTCCTGTCCATTGCTGTAAACTGTCCAACTGAAGGGATCTAGTTGCAAAGTGAATTTTATGACGTGAGTTGGATCAAATCAACTCTGAGGTGAAGGAAGGTGGGACAAAAAAAATCTATCACTTTTATATATATATATATATATATATATATATATATATATATATATATATATATATATATATATGTGTGTGTGTGTGTGTGTGTGTGTGTGTGTGTGTGTGTGTGTGTGTGTGTGTGTGTGTTTTGTTTTTTTTTGCTTGCTTGTTTAAAAACACTACAATAACAATAAACAGACACTTTGAAAATCGGATGGCATCCTGAAATTACTTTCTTTGACTGATTTTTTCATGATTTATACTTGACTGACCTAAAATAAAAGCACCTGTGCATAGAAGTAAAGGTTTTTACTTTAATGCATAGATAAGCTTTTTCGCATACATCTCACATTTTTACCCTTGAAAGGCCTGCAGTTCAACTGTCACAGGAAACAAAGATAATTCAATTACTTTAAAAGAGGACATGGGCGAGTCTTTTCCAATCAGGCAGATATTAAACCTTACTTCCAGCTGTGTAGCACTTTGAGGCTCCAACTGAAAAAAGTCCTTTCAACAGCCAACTTGCAATACTAATCAAACACTTCCAAGCAAAGCATTTGGATTATCGCACCAGTGAAGAAGCATCTGAGCAGCCAAGGGGCTCTTGTGGTTGATATTAGAGCAAAAATAAACTTAAACTCCTGAACATTGATGTCAGTGAAACCCCCACACTGAAACCTTTGCATTGTGTGTGGGCTGCAAAACAAACAGCATATCTAATCCTTAATGATACAATATGCTGTTACCAATCAACATATAAATTATCTTGAAAGGTGATACCTGATGGTGGGGATCCTGTCCAACCGCGACTCGGGGCTCCAAGCCAGCGCATCAACCCGCAAGTCATGATGAAAAGCTCGGAGAACACTGAACTGGACCCCATCCATCTCCATGTCCTCCTCCTGTGGAAGCAGATTCATGTTTAAAGGCGAAGTCAAACACTGTGGTGGGTAAATCTGGCAGCGTGGAGCTGCATCTCTTACTTGAAAGAGACAGGTGCCCACCACCACATACTGGTTTCCACCATAGGCCAGGAGAGAGGCAGGAGCACCTGAGCTGAAAGGGCTGAACTCAACCACGTGGACATAGTCCTCGCACGTTACTGTGTAGCTGGGACTGCGGGTCAACTCCTCCTGCATGTTGGGCACTCTGGCAAAGCTGGCTCCAGGTCAGAGTTCTACTGGAAATGCAGCAATATAACAGGAAACAGACAAGCCACATTAGTTTGCAGAAGAACAATAAGCTTTGACACTATAAAAGGCAGATTTTCATCTCTGAATGGCTCTAACCCTTTAGACAGATACAGGTTATTAAAATCAAACACAGATTCAGTCCAGTAGGGAAAGCAAAACCCACGCTAGAACGTTTGTCATGTTATGACCACAATCCTCAATTTACTTTACCAGGATTTTACGAAATTAAACTATACAAAGTTGTACATAGCTCTGAATTTCCTCAGTCCCCTTTATTCTGACACATCCAAATCAAAACCAATCATCCCAGCAGAAATAACGCTGTTCAGTGAAGGGCTCTGAGGTTTCTTGGAGAACATCAGTAAACACGAAGACCACACCAGGAGCACCACAGACACATCAGGGTTAGGTTATAAAACAATGCACCAAGCTTTTTACATATCCTATAGAACTATTCAACCCATCATTTAAAAATGGAAGAGTATGTACAAGTGTGACTGCTACTTTAACAGACATTTATCTGTCTTTTCAGTGTTCAGCTAATAATAAGCACATTACCACTCAAAATTTGGAAACCATAAATCGTGCAGTCTGTCATCTTCCACTGTGCAGACATCTCAAGTGTGCATGGTTTTACATGTTCAAGACCTTAAAATTGCACAGTGTTTGTTGGGCAGACAGTGAGAGTGGAGGATAACGCCTATCCTGTTTAAAGAAACCCTGTGGGGGACACTGCAGACATGTGGAGGAAGATGATCTGGCCAGATGAGACCAAAAAGTGAACTTTTTGGCCAAGATTAAAAACGCTACAAGTGGTATTCCTCACTGTGGTGGTGGTGGTGGTGGCACCATGCAGTGGGAGATTTGCTCAGAAGACAGATGGAGTTATATACAGAGCAATCTTGGAAGAAAACCTGTTAAAGCCTGCAGAAGACTTGACATTGGGGTAGGAAACATCCACCTCGAGCAGAGGCTCTCCACGCAAACTGACTAAGCTTAAGCTATTATACGATAAAAGAAAAAATGGGTAACAGTTAAACTTCGTGATGTGCTAGGAAGTTTAATACAAATTGACTCTTTTTCATTTGTAAAATTGAAAGTGAATGCTTTTGCCAGGCACGGTGTCTACCTGCTTTTGTGCATATTTGTTGGGACGGGGTGTTATTACTGAACTATGAACACAGTTTACCTCTGATTTGCTGCAAGAAAGCTGAAATAATTCACTCAATCACAACAGATCACATATTTACAGCTTCTCTTGCAGTATGGCTAGCATCTAGTTTGCTATGGAACAAAATAAGCAGTTCATACCGTTTTTAAACTTTAAGTTACTGTTTTTTACCACCACGACAGGTGTTGAAGATTACCGTAAATGTCACTTGGGTACGAGATAAAACGGTTGTCTATTTTTATAGTTCAAATGGACAACAGATTAACTAGTTTCGTTAAAAGGGATATGTTCATGTCACAAAAGTAACAATAATGTGAATATTTACCAAGTTGGTCTTTAAATGAGCTCGCTGACTCAAATACAGCGCGCCTTAGAAGTGTTTTCTGTCGTGTTTCCGCATACGTCACCGGAGCGTACCGTTGACTGAAGAAGTTCGGGGGGATTTGGGTGTAAGACAAACTCAAAAATATAGATATAGATGATAAAAATGTTGCAATATAATATTATTAAACTCTGTTTTATGGAAATGTATTAAAAAAAAAACTATTACGAAGCTGCAAATTTCGACGGACATTCAAAAGAATATCGGGAAACCACATCTGATGCTTGCTCCGAGCTGATTGGCTGGAAGGCGAAACGTCATCCTCGATTTAAATGTTCAAATCGGCAGCTGTTTTCTGGTTGACTCGCTTCTGAAAGCTGGGGACATAATAACAGGTTAGAACTGATTAATGCAACGTTTTTTTGTTTTTTTTTTTACATTTCTATACTTTCAATACTTATACTTTCAATATAATTTCAATGCTTATGGAGGCATAAATACAGGTCTGATTTTCAAAAAATAGATCAAACAATTGCTGGATAATTTAATATCTGTAGGCCCTCAGAGGCCTATTGTCCATTTTCTATTTACACAAACAGGTAGAAAGAAATCCACACATATCAGTCATTGTGTACTTTTAAAATTGACATTCTTGACATATATTTGTTTTTTGGATGCCTGTTTAATACTGCCTTATGAAAATACTCACACTTATACTTTTTATACATGGAGCCCATTTGAGTTGGTAATAGGCAGAATAATGGACCCAAGATATAAATTTCTGTTGTTTACATAACGGCCCCTATGTTAATTGCCTATTTAGAGGTGATGCAGGACAAACTCTAAAAACCTTCTTGTCTGTTTTGTTTACATAAAAGGTAGAAGGAAATTCCTATGTGTTACTGTGTGCATTGATACAGTAATTCATGCAAAAGGAGTCCCAGCCAAGTATTAATTGCATAGAAAATAACATACTTTCTGGTTAAAATACCTTTTTTTTAATCTTATGTAATATTCAAATTTTCCAAGACACTGAATTTAGGGTTTTCATTATCTGTAAGCTATAATCACAAAAATCACAAGAAATAAAGGCTTGAAATATTTCACTCAATGTGTAATAAATCTATATAGTACGAGTTTCACTTTCTGAAATGAGTGACAATTACTGAACATCTCCATGATATTTTAATGTTTTAGATGTACCTGTAAATGTTCTCAGGGCAGGCTTAGACTGTTTCTGTAACTTCTGTTTTAGGTGACAATGGAATCATTTGCAGACAATTTGAAGCTGATGGTGAAAACCTTCAGAAGGGAGAGCCACAGGGTTTTACAGTCCGAGAGGACCACCGTTCATGGAGCTGACAGCATGCTGATGGTGCTGCAGCTGGCCATGGCAGAGGTCAACAAGCAGGTAGCAGTTTAGCTTCTTTATTTGTTAGTTAATCGAAAATATTACCTGGGTTATAACAATGAAATAAAAAAGGAATGCAAGAGTTGAAAGACATACTTATGGCACCCCTTGTGAAGAAAAGGCTTTAAATAAATGTTCTATTACAGCAGCATAATTACAAAATCCAACACTTAATTTAAATACATTTATCATGTCGGAAAACAATTCCATGTTACAACAAATAATTGTAAGAAGGTTCTCAGGGCCATTTGGAAAAGACTTCCAGGACACTTTGATCAACGTAAAAAATATAAAGCATGCACATAGAAAAATTAATTTATTTACATTTTTTTAAAGATATTCTTAGTAATACTAATATATTTTCTTACTGAAAGACATACAATTTAGGTTTTTCGAAACAAAGTAGTACAAATTCAACTCTCATCTCTTCACATCCTGTTGGTGCACAACCTTCCAGCTTCTTATTTTCGAACTGAGGCGGTCGGTTTTTTTTTTTTTTGTTTTTTTTTTTTTTGGGTGGTGGTGGGGGGGTTTCCTGCTTCTGATTCGATTGTCCTTGCCTGTTAGTAATCACCATCTCACCATCTCTTCTCCTCCCATTGACAGCGTGGAGGAGAGTTCAAAGTGGCTCTGAGTGACGTCCTGATGGCCTGGAAACACCTACTGTTAGACAAACTTCAGCTGCCACCTCCCAGCTCTGTTCACCTGGAGAACTCTGAGCTCTGCCTGGAGGCGTACCAGTCTTTCCTGAAACGCTCCAACACTGTGGATCTTGTGGATGTTCTGACCATGTATAAGCAGCTGAGAGTGGTGGACTCTGATCCAGAGGAACCTGTGAGCCCGGTGAGCAGGAGTTGGTTGATATTAAAATCAAAATTCTATTATAGACATGAGGGTACTGCAGTCAGAGTGCTTAGCGAAACTGTTCACATCTCAAACTTTTTCACATTTTGTCACATTCCAACCACAAACTTTGATGTTTTATATTGGGATTTTATGTGGTAGACCAACACAAACCAGTAGATAATTGTGAAATGAAAGGAAAGTGTAAGGTTTTCACATTTCTGCCCCCTTTACATTGATACCACCAAATAAAATCCAATCCATCCAACTGTATGTACTTAATTCTCAGTATGACTCCAGCTGTTCTGTGAAGGCCTTAGAGGTTTGATAGAGAACAAACGGCATCATCACCCTGAAACCACCATCCCCACAGTGAAATATGGTAGCGGCAGCATCATGCTGGGGGATGATGATTATTTTTGGGTAGTCCTCATTAAACAACTGTTAGAGGCTGCGAAAAACTTGAGACTGAGGAAAACGTTCACCCTCCACTGAGTTCCTACCCTGTCTGGAAAAGCATGGAAAATTATGAAATTTGAGTTCACAATTTCCCATACCTGGAAATGTATAGAAAAGACACATAAGAGTATGGGGAAAACATTAGACATGAATTATTTCCAGTTTCCGACTGTCTAAAAGTTGTTTGTTCTTTATTGTATCCTTCCTTTATTCCTTGTGCTGCTTCTTCCTACATTCTTTATCTCCTTCTTTCTTGTTTTTTAGCCTTTCCTTCCATTCTTTTGTCCTACCTACCTTGTTTCCTACCTCTCTAAAGTAACTCTAAAGTGAGATTCAGGACGGAGAACCTTGGATTATACTGAAAAATATGTGTGAACCCTGTTTCCAGCAAGACAACAACCCTTAACATACACCCAGGGCCACAATGGAATGGGTGAAATCAAAGCATGTTCATCTGTTTAAATGGCCCAGTCAAAGTCCAGGTTTAGATCTAATCGATAATCTGTGGCAAGACTTGAAAATTAATGTTAACATATGCTCTTCAACTAGTTTGCAAAGAAAACTGGGGGTGGTAGCATGATAAGACATACCCCAAAGACCTGCAGCTTTAACTTCAACCAATGGTGGCCTTATAAAGTACTGGCTCAGGCAGGGCTGCACACGAATGTGTGCAATGCCTTTTAGATTTTCAAGAATTTTGAAAACTAATGTTTTTTTCCTATCACTTCTTTAATATGGAATACTTTTTGTTGGTCACATAAGATCCCAATAAAATATATTAATATTTATAATTTTTCAACAATAGAAGTTAGAGTTTAAAGAGTAAAATACTGTACATTTCTAATATGTTTCTTATTCCTTTACCAAGATCCAGCTGTTTGAGTTCCTATCAGGTAACAGAGAAGTCCCAGATCTTCCAGATTCATCAGCTCCTTTAACACCATCTAGTCAAAGCAGGCCCTGCTGCTTCCAGGTAGGCCCAATCCTGTAATAAATCCTCTCTGTTTCCACTTGTAGTAGCATGCAAGTCTTTTTACCTGCATGTAATGATCCAGACTTTTGCTTTTCCAGTTTTTCTTGTCTGGAATCCATCCTGTTCTTATTGACAGGAACTCTATATCACATCACTTAGGTTTCAGAGTGTAATGTGAAATCAATTACGGCACGGATGTTTAACACTTGGCTCAGTGTGGAGCTCAGGAGCTTCTGTAATGCAGTGTGCTTCCTTCTTCTGTCACTTGCTAATTTATGAGGTTTCAGGCAAGACTTGCTGCTATATTACCACTTGTAGGCTGGTTTCATTCTTTAGGAGCATAACAGTCTGAGTTTGAGTGCTTTTACTAAGGCTATGAAGCTACTATGTGTTATATTTGCCCCTTTCAAAACGTCTGAAGTAATAATCTAAGATTTTGGTAAAGTACTTACTCAGGGTCCTAAAAGGAACAAACTGCTTTCTAAAAGTACCAAGCTCTAATCAAGCATAAAACCTGCCTTTTGCAATATGCAAAAGGCAGAAATTTACTGTTTAAAGGGGCCATATTATGTAAAATCGACTTTTTTGAGCTTCATGTTATAATGTTATTCCTTCACCAAAAACATACCTGGAGTGTTGCCTTGATTCTTTCACACATGTTTGAGAAATCCTTTATTCTTCCATGGCAACCATTCAGCTGTGCAAAACGCCGGGCTGGTTACATCACCACCTTTGAGACGCAGCTCCTCCTTGGAGCTGCAGTTTCTAAGCTTCCGAGCTTCCGCCTCATAGAGCACCCCTCCACTGCGACTTCCCCTTTCAGCTCCTTCGGACTAGCCAGCAGCAATTAACAAACACCTGATGGAACTTTGCATCTGCTGAGCTCATTGTACGAACTACTTCCCATCACTACGCTGATAAAAATGTTGTTAAAGGATTAATAGAGGAGCGATGTTGTGATGACTTCCTGAAGGTGTTAGAAAGAGCAGGTCTTTCTTAAAATGACAGAGGCCCAATTTCAAGGTGTTAAATTACGAAGTCAAATTTTTTTTGAGTCATATTTGATATATACAGCATTTTATAACGACTGAAGGTAACATACTTACTATAAAATGACTCTATGTGGTTGGAAAGCACGTAATACTGACCCTTTAAGGTTTGCATGGGTATGCAAAACGAAAGTTGTTGTTTAATCATCTGTCGGTCTGTCTGTTTATTTATCCATCGGTCTGTTTAACCATTTTTTCCACCTGTTCCTTTCTCATCAATCCATCTATCCATTGATCCATTTCATACATCTGTTTGTTCTCCCATCTGCCATCCATCCATCCATCCATCCATCCATCCATCAGTCAATTTTATCTGCCCCTCCATCCATCCAGCAACTTATTTTTCTGTTTATCAATCCATCTGTCTACCACTTGTCCGCCTGTCCATCAGCCTTTCTATCCTTCCATAAATGTGTCCATCCATTCATCCATGAACCTATCAGCCAATCTCTTTGTCTATTTGTCCATCTATCAGCTTTCTACCCTCTCATGAATTTCTCCATCCATCCAACCTGGTCATCCATCTCCTTGCAGCCCGGTTCCATGTTTAATACCTGACTTCTGTAATGACAGATATCTGACTAAAACACAAACAGGGATCTGATTATGTCACAATAAACAATATTTCTCAAGACGAAAAATGTTGTTTTGTTTTGATATGCTAGCTTTGTACTAAAAATGATCTATTTTCTTTTTATTGGAAAAGATAAAAATGGCAGTGAGACGAGTTTTCTGCTCCTATCTGAGTTTGCTGGTAAACTCTAAAAACGACATGGCCTTGGCCCTCACCCTCAACGTCCCCTGTCGCTCTCTTGAACGACAGGCATTTACTGACATCAAGCGTGCTGCACGAGATAGCCAAACCTCTCTCTTCTTGGTAAGAAATTCTGCACTTATTTATTTCACACTTTCGCAGAAAACTAAAGTTGGAATAAGCCTTCTTGTTGCAACACTTGGGTTTGTTTTGTGGCCTTTGCAGGCTGTGACATCTTTCGTCAGAGCCATTCAGCTTGGAGGGAAGGGGTATGCACCAGCAGAGTCTGATCCCCTGAGGAAGCATATCAAAGGCCTGTCTGACTATGTCCAGTTCATAGACAATCTGGAGGAAATACTGGGGGAGATTCCTGACCCAAGGTACCCAACACAGCTTAATCTTAACTTGGATCACGGTACACAGTGTAACTTGTTAACTTGAACTTGACATTCTTGTCTGGTATTCAAGATTCAAATTTTTAAGTTACTCTTACTAAGGTAGTTGCCAGAGCAAGTCCATTATTTAAATTACTATCATTATATAAATTAGATTATCTTTACCAAATTCGGGCCAACTTGAAATTACATACCACAGATTTTTCATGTCATTATGCAATAAACAAAAAAAGAAACCAAATCAGGGAAAGAAATTAAAATCAAAGTAATCTCTCAGAAAACCCAGTTTTGTACAATATTTGTGAAGAGGCTTGTGCTATTTTTCCCCCTACGAGTATTAGTGATAACATGTAATCAGTGCCTATAATTTTAAAAAAAGGGTGTAGTCAGAGTTACACACCAGCAAACTAATTGGACTATCTATCATGCAGTTTTAGCATGCAACTAAAACAAACCTTAAAAAATTACAAAATAAATATGTTTCAAATAGTTATGTGTGTTAAGGTGTGGTTAAGATGAATGCTTTTAAAGAAAATATGTTAAGCCAACAGATGCTTTTATATTTTAAGGTATTTTAGAATATGGCTTTCTAAATATCAACAACTCTCTTAAAAATTAACAACTTAAAAATGAAGTTTATGGGAACAGCCTTAATTGATACCTGTGTTTCCCCCATGTTCAATGTTAAGGCTAAGCTCGTCACTTCAAAAGTTTAGGCTTATATACATGGCATGCTGTGTTCCCAAGTAAACTTTGTGAATATTTGGAAAAGGCCATCACATCCAACACATATGTTTAGTAATGATACTAAGTACTATGCTGACTATAGTATCATGCTGACTTTAAACAATCCTGTTGTGATTATAAGGTTTCCAAAATAGGATCGTGTAATACTGTGAATTCCACATCATTCATAAACGAGCTTTAGAAAGTATTTTTATTTGTTTACTTCCTTTTGGAAAAGCCTAAAAATCCAACTTATCCAATACTTAGCATTAATGCCTAGAGGTATGCTAACTGTAGCAGAATACTAAACTTTGAGTCTTTTTTTTTTTTTTATTCACCCTTGCTAAAGCAGATAATTTTTTGGATAACTTTTCACATTTGGCAAGAAATCAGTTAAAGTAAAAAAATGAAAAAACAAACAACTTGTTAATGGGACATTAGATGGTTGTATTTGACATGAACAACGATATTTCCCCATTTTTCAATGTTAATGCTAAGCTAGTCACATCACAAGTTTAGCTTTGTATTCATAGCAATGTAATAAATGACACAGTGTGTTCCTAAATAAATTTTCAGGTATTTCCTCTTCAAAGGAAAAAGCCACCAAATCCAATTTTTCTTAAAAACACGTTTAGAACATATGCTAATGCTAATTATAGCAGCATGCTAAACTCTGAAAGTCTTATTAATGTCATATAAAGGTTGTCAATCATGCCTTTTTCTATTTTGCATAAAACATAAGTAAAAAAAAAAACAATTAAACAAACAAAAAACTTCTTAATGGGAACTTTAAATAGTTATTTTTGAAAAAGCCTACAGGATTTATACAGGTTTTCTTTCCTAATATTACACTAGTCAGCTCACAAGTTTAGCTTGTATTTATCTCAATGTAGTAAATAACACATACTGTGTTCCTAAATAAGCTTTCATAGTATTTCTATTTATGGAAACTAGATTTATTCCATATGGAAAACACTACAAAATCTAGCTTCTCATACTTTTATTATTAATTCAAACCAATATGCTAACCATAGTAGCATGCTGAACTTTTCAGCAAATAAACTTGTTGTAACAAGTTTGAAAAAAAGAAATCTTTAATAGAAGTGCCTTTTATTAAAATTAGCATTTGTTTCCTTTGTGGCAAAATCATTTTTCTTTAGTACATTTGGTCCTGAAAGCTAAACCAAGCACATCCTGTTCGAGGTAACGGACCACTACTCAGACTGGTGGGAATATTTCCAGCTTCTTGGATAAGGAGCAGGCCAGCACACACATTTACTGAAATCGCACCTGCAATCATAATATATACCTGGGCCAAAGCAGGTTTTTATTTCCAAGAAATCCTATTGATAACTTCTATTCAAGCTTTGTTTTCAAGATAACACAAGATAAGTATGTTAATTTTTGCAACATCAAAGCTAGGCTTCTTCTGGTTCCCTGACTTTGATGATCAATCCTTGAGTTCTACACATCATTACAGATCATGTTTAGACGTCAAGGAACTTGGCTTCACAACAAAAGTGATTATCAGAAATGATTTTGCCGTTCAATCATGTAGATTTGGAAGGGAAGCTGTTTTAGGGCAACTCCTGTTGCAGTCCCTGAAGTGAAATCTTTGTTTCTGTTAATCCATAACATATTGTCATGTTTATGCAGTGTGAACTGCTTTTCAGAGGGCTTTTCAGTTCATCCAATCTGATGAGAGCTCCCTTCTAATGAGATGTTGATTACCTCATCCAACATGTATCTTTTAACAAGCAGGATCATTACGTTCTCAGCAGAACACTATATTCCCTCAAACACCTTCTGTGGTGACTTCAGCACCCCTTGTTCACCGAACGTCTGTTTTCCCAGATTATATTGTTAATGGGCCTCAGTGTTGGGTCAGGGTTGGAGCACTACCTCTCCACCTTGTGGCAGTCTTTTCTTGCACGCCTTAGTGCACTTGATAACAATGAATCCAGTAAATGCTTAAAGGTATGGTTGAGTGCAATGACAGTGCCCAAGGTGACTTTAATATGAGTTGGGAACATTTTTCAAAACTATTAATATTGGCAAAGCATTGCAAGGAAATAAAAACATTGAAATGCTTTTGCTTAGCCTTTAAAGTCAATCTCCAAATAATTGAAAGCGAAGCAGCAGTATATCTTTTGAGTACTTAAAGTTGAAACCCACTATTTACATACTCTGTTAAAAAGATTTTCTCACTGTCTGACAGTAAATCATTCTAAACTTTTACTATTTTAGGTAGGTAGAAATTATTTACATCATTTTTATTTGCTAGATGACAGAATGATGGCAAAGATTTCTAAAGAATTTGGGTTTTGGGGGGGTTTTTGTTTGGTTTTTTTTTTTTGCTTCGTTCAGTGTATGTGGAGCCAGGCTGCTGGCTGCCGTCAGAGCAGCACTGGTGAAAGGACGCAGTACTGGAGATCCAGTGTATGGTGCAGCAGAAGAAACTACAAAGGAGCTGAAGGAGAGAATGATCCATCTTTACCAGATCCAGAAACAAGCTGCTAATGTGGATGGGACAGGAATAAGTCCTGCCAGGGTAATCTTCATCCTTGTCTCTGAAGGTTATACAACATTACAGTTCACTGTAAGGTTCTGATTGTGGTCATTTCCATCCGCAGCCAAAAGCTTACGCAGTCAACCACGCCACTGCATATGGAGGGCGAGAAACGGTAAAGGTGCTAATAGCGCTTCTTGATGAAGAAGCTGTGGCTCCTCCATGTCCTAACAAGGCAGACCTGCTGTCAGAAGACCAGCCAGTCCTCAGTGGAGCCGAGGGAACCTGTGTCCTCATGCTGTTCAGGTTGGTCACAAGTTCACAGAGCAGCACACGTTTGAGCTAAGCTGGCAGAAACTGGGTAACAGATTTTTTTTAATGGGTTTTAATATGAATTTTCATGGCATCTTACTCAGCAGTTGTTTAAAAGTAACAGACCAAAGCTGATGCTTTTTTTGGAATTTGGATATATATCAAAAAGCTGATATCACAAAAAGATAACATGATTCATTCTGCAAGCCTCTAGTCATCTTAGGTCTTCAAATGTAATGCTGTCTAAGTAATAAAAAAGGTTGTGAACAGTACTAAACATATTTAGGGTTAGATTTACCTGGCAGATTGCAGTTTCCACCGTAGTTAGTTTTGGAATACCTCAGGGTTCAGTGGTTGGACCGGTCCTCTTTGTTTTACGTATGGTTGCCCTGAAATAAGAGAGAACTGGATTAATCTTTCCTTTAATACTGACTATACTGTATTATCCATAAATAATATATAGTCAACATTTGGTCAAATGGGATCCAAAAGTTTTTTTTTCCCCAACAATGGTTGTGTTCATAAAGGCCAGATTTGTTGAAGGAACAATTTCCCTGTCCCAATTGAAAAGCATCCCCATTCCCCCAGCATGATGCCGCCACCACTGTGTTTTACCATCGGTATGGTGTGTCTGAGGCCTTCACAGTACAGCTGTTTTTATAATGAAATTAGATTTCAAACAGGTGGACTTTGTTTGCTAATTCTAAAGACAACTGTCTGTACTGGATTTTATTCAGGGGTGTCAGAGTAAAGAAGCTGAACACATAGGCACACCAAAATCTTCTGGTTTGTATTTGTAAAGAAAAAAGCTGAACAACCTTTATGATTTTCCTTTCACTTCAAAAGTATGCACTACTTTGTGTTGGTTTATTACATAAAATCCCAGTAGGATACATTAAAATCTGTGGTGGTTAACATTCAATCCCTTTATTAGTTAGTATTGGCTGTGTAAGCTGTGAACCTATTCTATGTTTTTCCTTCTTATTCTTCTCATATACAAGATGGATATGAATTTGCCTTATTAGTTTTGTTAAATTTGTTGGATTGGGTCTAATTAAACCTGAACTGATACTTTGATATTTGAAATAATCTGTTTTTTCTACACTTTTTCTCAAGAGAAGTCTGAGGTGCCCCAATAAACTTGCTTTCCCTTGGAGTCCATATTGGAAAAAGGATGGAAATCCAAAGTTTGTGCTTGTCATACTGAGTTTGAATTAAATTAGGCTGTTTTTACACTCTGTGAGAACGGGAAAAGCCCTGGAGCAACAATCCGACCAACATGGGACTTATGGCAACTCTCGATGAAACCACACGGGGGGAAAATCCTCCCACATCACACTGGAACAATTTATCGGGTCAAACATCTGAAAGAAAAATATGGTAAAATCGTAGCCTGAGGGTGTCTTTGCAGTCTGTTGTCTGATGGTTGCGAAGATCTTTGACAGGACAGCAGATTTCTTAAAAAAAAAAAAAAAAAAAAAAAAAAGAAGCAAGCATGTTGAAGCTTTTGGCTTCGTTAATTTATACAACTCCCAACTTCACTTTTTGCTTTCAGATCCCCTGAAGTGTCCACTGGATGTTCTCCAGAACCCCTGAGGAACAGAGTCCAGAGCCGACTAAACCTGCTCAAGCCCAAGGTAGCACCAGCCCCCAAAATCCAAACCATCACTTACTTCAAATTGAATCAGATGTGCAAACACTGAAAATAATGTCTTTACATCCTGTAATTTCTCCCTGGTACTGTATTATTTATTTGCTTAGCTGAACTCCACAACTGACTTCCACAGTTAACGTTTTCACAGCTGTGTTTTAGCTCCTAATGCTGGTTCAAGTGTGCAGTTTCAGTCCAGGGCATAAAATGAATTATTTGTGGGGGGGCTCATGCCATTAACCATCACCTTATGATAGGTTATTTGCCTATGTGCTTGCAGTGCACAATACTGTGTATTTAATATCAATATTTTACTATTTCCTGCCCCCTTTTGTTAGTTTCAGATGATGCTTTCTGCATCAACCTTTAATTCTTAGTATGCAAACTTGATGTTTTGCTCCGTTTTAATAACCTTTTACCCAGATGTTTAACGTGAGGCACAAACCTCACCTTATCATCATGATGCTCTGCAGAAACACTTATTATTCAGAGCCATGACTGGGTAGCAGAAGCAGACACGGTGGTAAACTGAAACCAATCTGGTTGACGGAGGCAAATAACCGCACAGCGGTAATTCTAGTTTCAGCTGAAGAAATGTTCCACTCCTCATGCATCTTTGTCAGAGTGAGTTTAGCAGGGATCCCCGCTGATTTTTCACACATGAAACTGGCTCGTGTGTTGGATGGGTTGTGTAACGTACGTAGAAGAACATGTGCAATAAGAGTTTTGTGAGTCCAGAAGTAGCAGAAGGAAACCTGAGGATGTTCAGACAGAAATAACTTCTGAAGTATACAATAGCAGCAACAAAATGAAGTCCATTTCACCCCCTGGCCTGTAGCGAAAAGTCCAAAATTCTGAGGTGTTCACAGGAATGTAGCGGTCATAAACTCTATGTCCGCTGTAGTTCTTACAAAGCTTAAGCGCAAAAAGTGCTATAAAGTGTTCTTTTGCAGAGAAACAGGCCCACAACATCACAGATCCTTCACCATACTTTACAGTGGGCATAGAGGGGATTTTTCACATGTTTATACTGTGTTTCATGCTAGTCCTACCTAAATGAAGTTTATCGGTTTGTGGCTGAATAGATCCATTTCAGTTAAAGTCCCAGTCGAGTTTATTTACCTTCAGATGTTTACATTTCTAATGCTAGGACAGAAAAATCCTTTTTTCTGGCGAGCCAATCCAACACAGCCCTGTATGAGAAAGTAATGCCCCCCCCAGATAAATCATGAATTAATTGTGATTAACTGCATTGTTACAGTGCAGCTTTACTAGCCACACCCATGCCTAACTACTACCGGACATGTAGACAATGGATCAGTGGGAAGAGTATTGTCTTGCAATCCAAAAGTTGTGGTTTCAATCCTAGCTTTTTCCTTCCGCATGTCAATGTGTTCCTGGGCAAGGCACTTTAACTCCAAGTTGCCTACCGATTGGTGTATCTGTGTATGAATGTTTGTGAGTGTGACTGGATGAATGTGGCTTTAGCGTAAAGCACTTTGAGTGATCAGTATGATGAGAAAAGTGTAATATAAATTTACCATTACCAATTTACCATTAAAATCACTCAGATAGAATCAGTCTGACAACATGAAGTAGGCTAAAAGATCTCAGGAAGTAACACATTATTTCTCAATCTAAAGAACCTCACGAACAGGTAAGAAAAAGGCACTTATTTCTATCAGTCAAGAAAGGGTTTTAAATTTCTAAAGCTTTGAGACTCCAGCAAACTACAATAGGAGCCATTAATCCCAAAACATGGAACAGTGGTACACATTGCTAATAGTGGGCAGGCTACCAAAATTACTCCAGGAGTGCATGACAACTTTACTAGGAGGTCACAAAAGCATACACAACATGTAAAGCACTGAGGGACTCACTTGTCTCAGTTAAGGTCAGAGTTCAATAAGAAAAAGGACTGGGCAAAAATCACATCCATGGAAGAGTTTAAAAAAAAAAAAAAAACCATGAGGGCCCACCTCAAACTGGTCAAGAAACACCTTGATGAACACCAAGACTTTGGGGAAAATATTCTGTAAACTGATGAAACAACGGCAGAACGTTTTCTTTGAAAATGAGCGTCATGTTACAGCTGGCATAGTCTGGCCATTACATTCCTACGCATTTCCACTCAATTTTTATTTCCCTTCAGTGCTTTGTCTGGGATTTGTCCTACTGGGCTCGATTTCTCAAGATGCATTTCATCCTGGCCAATCAGCAAACAGGAGGAGGAGTTGTGAACGATGAGGTCGATTTTCTGCGCTGTTTTAGGATTGTAGTCTGCCTGTAGTTTGGCAATGGCAGCCGAGGAAGTGAATAAAGCCATTCAGTCCATATTGGCCACACTTCCAAATACTAAGCTATTAAAGTCAGACCAAGAAGAATGTTTAAGACATTTTATTGCTGGCAAAGATGTCGTGGCCCCTCAGCACTTCTCTCTTTGCAGTAGCGATTAGGTAAAATCAGAGCCAATCGTTTAAAACTTCAACCGAGTCTAATCATTTATTAGGAACCAAGGTTTCCAAACCCTCTGTATGAAGCAAAGCGTAGAACAAGGGGCCAGTTTTTACCTGGTTACATCTGGCATAAAACAAACAGCATTTCAAAACAAGAACATTAAACATGGTCACGGTATTGTGCTGGTCTGGAGTTGCTTGAAGACCTGGCATAATCGATGGAGCCATGAACGTCAAAGTCAAGTCTGAAGATCAGTTCTGATTCTGAGGCTTGACTGCAAATAGACAGTTCATCATAGAAAATCCTTCCTTGTGAGTGAATAAAAGCAATTTTACAAAGAAGAGTGGGCCAAGATTCCTCCACAGTGATGTTAAAGACTCCTCACCAGTTATCAGAAACGTTTCATGGCAGCTGCTGTTGCGAAAGGAGGAACAACTACTTATTAGGTTTAGGCTGCAAATACCTTCTCAAATGGAGCCATTGTGATGATGTAATATTTACACAAGTCAAATAATTAACATAGGTTAAGATAGTTGCTATGTCTGTGTAATTTCACACACTTTGAGTTGGAAATGGTCTTAATTTAAAGCTAATCACCTGTGTGAACCTTTCTTTTCGTTTTCCAACATCATATGCTGAACACATTTAGTGAACCAGCTCCTTCATTTGATGGAGCTACCAGATGTCATCCTAGCTCCCCACAACCTGGCTGCCTTCCTGTTCGAATGTGGCGTAATGGTCCCGGGGCCGCTCACCGCTTCCTGAACTCCGGGAGCGGAAGCTCTCCGCTTCAATTTCTCTTTGAAGATGCCGTATCAGTCACACAGCTCGTCTAGCCGGGGAAACATGAAAGGTTATTTGTTGTCTGCTGAACGACTTTATCCACAGAGTTCTCTTGTGATTTCACCATACACTGACGTCAGCTGGCACACATGGAGATGGACTGATCTTGTTTTTGAGACATTTTCAAATGCGTTTCCCAGGGCTACAAACCCAACCTCTGCTGACACTCAGCATAGTTTGCAACAGACATTGATCTCAGAAAACTGCAGTTTATTCAACTTTAAAAAACACAGTTTATAGACATTTTATTTCAATGAGATTAAATCAATTTCAGGTCATCTGGTACTTGTTCCATCATCTCTGTGTTGAAACATAAAAACCCAAAGACCCAGTTTTTGGAAATGTGTCAGTCAGATTATTGTTGCTCATACGTTAAATTAGTTTTATTTGATGCTTGATTCTGGAACAATTTTGGAAGCATTTACAATAAATCTATAGATTAATTCTCATGCAACTGGAGTGTCAAATTCAAATGTGCATCTTTAGGTTATTTTTGACCTGAAAAAGGACACTTATGTACTTTTTTACATTTCAAAACTTCAAACTTTTCTCAGTCGAAGTGTTTCCCCTCGCTTAAAGCAACACCATACCCATCTGAGGACATTAATTTCTTTACACAATGAGCCTAAATAATAACTCCATGTTACTTTGATTGCTGCAAACGAGCAGTTATTGCTTTCCTGAAGGGTTTTGTCCATAAAAATCCCAACTGTGGAAAAAATGAGAAGTTGGTGACTAACAGAAATAAATTCTAAAACTTGAACGAAGTAAACATTGTACAACCTTGGGATTTTAATCAAATTAGAGGGTTAGATGAGTCCATGTAAGAAGACCGCACAGCAGCAGGATGTCTTAGTTGGTTAATTACAGGAAGAAGTTTTGGATTTGGAACATTTTAATTAGGTCTTGCTGTTGTGTTATAGTTCTAAAGAACTATCTCATTTTGTTGTTGTGTTGAAAACACAGAAAAAAAATCCCTCAGTATATCTTGAAAGGCAGGAATCCTGGGCATCAACTTGAATTCAGTGATACCGATCAGCACCGTCATATTGTTTGGTGTTTTTATTAAAAATATTGATGCATAAGACTGATTTCTCTGAGCCACCCACAGAAAAAGACGCTAATTACTTTGGAGAGTCCCAATCCCCTTCCATGTCATGTCAACATGACTGATGCCAAACTACAAACAATAGGTGCCTTGACATTTCAAGTCCAAATAAGAGACATTTCTGTTCCCTTGAGGATAAACTCAACTTACCATCTCATATAGCATTTTTTCCAGTGCACAAGCTTTTCATTGCTAAGAGAAAGTCATTTAATGAGCTGCAGTTGCACAGGTAACTAATTTTAGCAGCTACACCAAGTGTTAGATAGCAAGTAGCAAATAAAATGTCTTGTGAGTATATGAAAAACCTCTAAACTTTGTAATTTTTTTTCCCCAAGTTATAGTTACACTAATTAGGTCACGTTTGAAGGCAACTGGTTGCACAAAATTTTATTTGGGAGGGGGGGTGGAGTAAACGGGGCTAAACTTGTATATGCATGCCAGTAGTCAGCTATCAATTTTCCTTGTGGCTGTTTAGTAAAAAATTGTTAAAAAGTTCATATACTTGCAAGGTACTATACAGCATCTATGGACTTTTTGTGTTAATTTCTTAGCATTGAAGCTGCTAAAACGATCAAAATTAGAAAGCAGTTTGATAAGTTAGTAAAAACTGGGGTTACTTTGTTTAATTTCAGAGTATTAGGTCCAGGCGAGGGGAAGAAAAGGTTTTCATTTTGAAAAGAATGTCACACAAGAATAAAATCATATTACAAGAATAAAGTCATACGACAGTCAAAATGATACGAGAATAATTCATAGTCACATTACTAAAATAAAAGTTGTAATATGACAATAGTCATAATAATACGATGATAAATTCATATTACCAGGAAAAAGGCATAACAAAATGAGTATAAAGTCGTAATAATACCAGAATAAGGTTGTATATTAGGAGAATGAGGTAGTAATTTTGAGAATTCCTCTACAAAAAGTAAAATTAAAATGAGGAACGTTGAGCATCTTGTGAAGTTATACTGTACTTAATCTTTTGACTTAACAGCATCAAATTATTATCAGTAGCAGAACTTTGAAACAATCGTGCAAACGACTATGTATTTTGAAGAAAAAAGCACACGGACTTGACCAGGTGGTCATGTCAGATCTTGATAACTCTATCGAAGCTTTGCTGTTATTAAAACAACTTTTTTTTTTCTTGTAATTTTAATACTTACTTCTGGTAATATTGCATCTTTATTCTGCTGATGTGATGACTTTGTCATATTATGACTATTCTTGACATTAATAAAAAAAAAAACAAACAAACAAACAAAAAAAAACGTAGCCCTAGTACTCTGTCGTAGATTTACACCAAAAGTTGATCCAGGAAGTTTTGAAAACAAAAAGACATCAGTGTCGTCCAGCCTACTGCATTTACATTTGTTTTTTTTTTTTTACTTCAGGCTACACAAAGGGTGATCCGATCTCAGTTTGCCTGCACATATAAAGATGAACCGCCGCTCAACCGAGTGCTGGACTTCCCAAGCACCAGCCAGATGCCAACTTGTGTTCACCCAGCAGCAAAGCCAACAACCAGCCCATCTGTGGAAAATGGGTTCAACCCAGACACAGCAGATGCAGCAGGTACACATTTCAGCCTGTTGTTTAGAACAAGCTAAAGGCACTTTGTGCAACGCATATGCAGAAACCCAAAATGTTAACATGAGCTGTGAGTTGAGTTACTACACAGGTGGGTTGGGAAACTCCTCTGTGCTATGGCCTTGAACCTTCCCCACTCTGGGACTGCTGCTTACCTTAAACCATTAAATTAATCTCTTACTATAACATTTTTCAACCCCCACATCTATAGTAAAAACCAAAATGATCCCATAGACTTCTTCCAATGCTTGTATGCATTTTGATTTGTAAGAATTCAGGCTCAGCTTCACAAAGTTTACATGACAAATGTTGAAATTCAGCTTCATGACATATACGCAATATGCTTGGACTTCCAGTAAACTTCAGGAGTTTACATTTTGTTGCTTTCAACATTTAAAACTTGTTTTTGGGTTGTTTCAGTTTTTGCAGCCAAGCCTTCCAGTGAATCCCAAAGAAAAGAGCACTTCAAGGCACAGCGGGGAGTTGCTCCCGAGCAGAGGAGCGGAAATGCTCAAAATGGAGGTGGATGTCCAAGTAATAAAAGGAAAACTGGCATTCAGATGCAGAACAAGGGTAATAAGAGGAAGCAGCTGGAGTCTGAGCAGCACAGCGAATCAGAGAATGAACCTCCGGAGAAGAAACAGCACACCCGTGTGTCAGTCAAAATGCCCGGCAAAAACGTCTGCAAGGCCTTAAATAAAAAGAAACTTATCGCTGGACAGGGAAAGCTTACCAGCTTTTTTAGAGTTTAGGCATGTCTTTCACTGATTTTATGACACAATGATTGTAAATTTGCTTAATTTGAGTCAGCTAAATGGTTCATTTCACAAAGCACAAATTGTGACGTATATTTTTCCCTACATTGGTTCTCCAACTGATCTTTTGACTCCTTTTTAGTTTTAAATTTTGTCCCTTTAAAAATGTAGTGATTAGGTTTTTTTTTTTTTGGTTCTTGAACACTGCTATGCAACAAAGCTTAGTCACCAATTAGCATGAATACCTAAAACAAAGGGAAAAAGATAACTATAACTGGTTCATGAGTTTTTCCACACTTAAATATTTCTACAAATTAGTTGGTAAATCGGTTTGTTATGAAATGAGTCTGTCCGACAACAATCTGAGCAGTAGTTAGCAGAGCAAAACAAGAGAAACAGCTAACTACAAATAGCAAACTGGCCACTAGCAAAAATGTTATGTTCTACAAACTAATTGCTAATGACAAGAATGTCTAGCTAAATTAAAGATGGGCCAAGCAATAATAAGCATAAGTATCTAAAGCAGAGCAAAACTGCTAACGACAATGTAAAAATGGCTATCTCACCTTTAGCCATGGATGACTGGATACGTTTTTCTAATTAAACGTGGTAAATGTTAGTTGTAAATTACCTATGTATATTTAATTATAAATTAAAGACAAGATATCTCTTCAAAACTGATATGTAGATTAGATGGGCCAAGATTAGTAGAAGTCACAAAAACTGGCAGAAACTGCTAACTCGCTATTTAGAAATGGCTAACTAGCCACTACCAGTAAATTTCAATAGGTTTTTCTACTAATTAAAATTTTTAAACATGTCAGATGTTTCATAATTTTGCCTTTTGGATCATAACTTGATAGTGAGATGTGTCTTGTCATGTTTAACTGTAGTTTGATGAGCAAGCATTCATTTCTTTTGCGGAGAGAGGCCCTAACTTGCTGAAGTTCCTAACTAAAAACAGCTTTCTAATCGCTTGCAACAGATGAGAGTTTTCCACATAAAGGCACCAAATGTTAATTATGTGTCCTTTATGCCTTTCAAATCAGAAGTTGACAGGACATAAAAAACAAAAACAAACACTGCTTTTTGGCTAGCAATTTTAGACAAAATGTTGACATTTAGCTCAACAATCTTAACACTTTATTTTATTTAGTCAGTTCTTGGTCAGCTTTGTGTACTTTAACATATTTCCAGGACAGCTTAAATCAGAGTAAAAAGGTTTTAGCTTTTGAATTTGAAAGTACTTTTTGGTCCAATTTTAAACAAATGAACTAAAAGGTAAGTGTTTTCAAATGCAATTACCTTTAAAAGGCAATATTGTTTCTTTTTCCAACTTAAAGCGGCATTTTATGCATTTAAAACTTGAATTGTGTGAGGCAGGAAATCAAACTTGGAGTCCATATTTGATCATTGCACTTTATTTCTAAATTATCTATATACGTGTCAACAGAAATGTATTTAATTACTACTTGGCAAGTTGGATCTTTTATTATATACAATTTCAATGCAAACTTATTTTAATAAACTGTTTTGTTGAAGTTTTACATGTTTCTCACATTTTTCAGAACGAGGACATATTTGCGGTGTAATACAGTAGATGAGGAGGACACTTTTGTAGCATATTCAAGAAACAGTCAAACTTCCCAACAGGGTCGGTATACTCTTCCAATCATACATCGCAGCACTGCAAGGAAGAAAAAACAAAAATCAGTTGAAACAATGAGTTGATAATCCTGAAGAAATGAAGTAAAATACTTTCTTAGATACTTACTGTCAAGGTCTTTATCTCGTTTATTTATTTTCAAAGTGAACTCATCAGGTGTGCGATCCAAGCTTCGTTCTGTGACCAGAGGATAGTGCCGGGTCAGCCCACGATTGCTGTGCCCCTCCAGGTTCATGTCCTAAAATATATTAATCACCACATGTTACATCTCACATTCACCCTCATCCTGGAGTATGTATAATCTGAATGATCAAAAAACAGCAACAGCTTTAAAAGATTATTTTTCCACTTGGCAGATGTTGGATTTCCCTTTATCAGCTGATCCAACTCTCAGAAAATGGAACAAATGTGTCCTCATGTTTTTTTTTTTTTACGATATCACAGTAGCCTGTTTTTTCCAAAGTTCTGGCTTACTCAGATGTAGATGTCTTTGTTGTTTCAATTATGACTCTCTGTTCCCCATTACCACAGAGATAACCACCGTGTTCATGACACACTAGAGACGTAATCGCCAGAAAAACATATTGCAGCCAAAGGGTTTCATGAAACACCAATATATCATCATTCTTCCCAGTGTGATTTCAATAAACCTTTATAGGCTTGTGATCATCTGACCTTTTCGGGTAATGGCATTTCCCGGTTTTCCAGCACTGCTGTAAAATTATTTTATAGGCGTGTGGGTAAAATACTGACTTAACAGTAGATGACTGAATGGTGGCCAGTTGAGAAGGGTCAAGTGTTCAGTCACAGCATGGAGATAATGTGCACTGTAAAGAATTCTGATAATGGATGCTTCTGGCTATTTGGAAAAAATTACTTTTGCGAGTTTGCAGTCAAATCCATGGTTATTGGCTTCTAATATGTGGTTTGATTAATTTTCATAACATTCAGCCTTAGTGAAACACTGACACTTCTAAACCACCATAAATCCGAAGTAAAAATTGTTTCCCCGCTTGTGCAGATGTTTCTATTCATTGTATTTCAAATTAAGCTTTCATAGTATTTATGTTAACTGATGCTGTCTGGAAAAAATTCCTTCAAATGCAAACCATGCACTGCTAAGGGCAATTTTATCACTTGCATCACTTACCGGTATAATGATGACTTTGGATGTCCCATCATTTGTGAGGCTCCGTCTGTACATTAGAGGAACTATAGCATGCTCAGTCATGTCATCTTCAGTCAAAAGTGAGTCCAAACCTTCTTGTTCTGCAGCACCATCTTCTGCTGTAGCTGAAGGCATGCCCACAGTGACCAAATGGCTGTTCATCTCAGAGAACACCATTATAGCGAACAGGAGAGAGTAGACAAACATCATCGAAATCAGTGTTCACACTCAAGACTTGCCTGATCTTGCCTCACCTAACAGCTGATCTGATGGGGCACTAAGCTGCTTTATATATTGAAGAATAGTGGAAAATCTCACAAAAATACAATCATGCTTCTATCTTTAAAGGCTGAAGGCCAGAGGAAGTTCAAAGGTGACTTCAAATATGCTACAATCCTATTAAAAAGAAAAAAAGGGGAGAATACAATTATTCACTCTGTTTAGAGATATAATGAGAAACATGCTGGTTGTCTGCTTTTGGTCTTATCAGACTTGGGTTGACTGGACACATATAAGGTCATAGGGCAGGAAATGGCAGCAGATGTATTCTTTTAAAAGCTCTACAAACTGAGGTACACTCAACAGGTGGTAGGACAGAAGCAGGACGGTAAAAGATGCCTGTTGAGTGGTCATAGGGATCATGCTGTGTGGCTATTCAAAACCTACTGAAAAGCCACCAACAGATGTCTTAAACACATAATAATCTTATCATCTCTACTTTATAATACTAATCCTGACACACTGTTGCAGAGAATGACGTGTCCTCTGTTTATTTTAAGTTATTCTATGAATTATCTTTTACAATTGGTATATACCTGTTTGTGCACTAGCTTGGGTTTTAGCTTCAAAAGTGCTCCAACAAGTTCTTGTCTAGTCCAAGCATTTCATATTTTATATATATATATATATATATATATATATATATATATATATATATATATATATATATATATATATATATATATATATATATATATATATATATAAATAGGTATTTCAATAGCTGCTTGTCTACTGGCATTTTGATGCCATCTTTCAGGTTTGCTGACAATGAAGAACAGAAAATATCCAGTGAACAGCCAATGTGTGGCTGAAAATACCATGTTGATGTAAGAGGAAAAAGGACAGACTGGTTTGAGATGATAGAAAGATATAAGGTAGGACATCTCTGAACTCAGTCCATGTCAAACCTTGAAGCAGATGGGCAGCAGTAGCATAAGACCACACTGAGAGCAAATACTGTCAGCTAAGAAAAGGAAACTAAGGCTGCAGTTCACATGGGTTCACCAAAATTGGACAGTAATGAACATGAAAAATGTTGCCTGGATGAGTTTCAGTTTCAGTTGCAACATTCAGATTATAGGGTGGTCTGAATTTTACACAAACAGCATCTAGGCATGGAACCATCCTGCTTTAGAACAAAGGTTCAGCCTTGTGGTGGTGTAATGGTGTGAGCAAAACAGTATTTCTTTGCTCCCCCGCTAACATTGTTTTGAGCCCCAGCATACCTGGACATTGATGATGATCAAGGTATCCCTTTGATACAGCGCTCCATCTTCTGATGACTCCATCCAGCAGGATAATGCACCATGTTACAAACCTCAAATCATCTCAAAATCACTTGTTAAGCATGACAATGATTTCACTGTAGTACAATGACCTCACTAGTCACCAGATCTCAGTCCAATTGAGGACTTTTGGGATGTGGTTGACAAAGCAAATCATGGCAAACTAATTTTAGAGGTAGATGGAAAACAGCATAAAATACATACAGTAGCAGCAAGAAGCCTGTTGGCTTAGCTGGAATAGTATGTCAGGACAATTTTTCTTCAGCTCTATGTTTCTTAAAAAAAAAAAAAAAAAAAAAAAAAAAAAAATTGCATAAAGTAAGCCGTCTAAGCAATTGCAGCTAACGTTTTTTGAAAAAGTATTTGCACCCTGACAGAAATATTTTGTTTCCATCTTTGACAAATGATGATTTCTTTGACAAAGGGGAAAAAACTAACCAAACCAATCTGGCCTATGTGTAAAAGTAATTGCCCCTTATAAAATAAATAAGTGATTACCAATGTTTTTTTTGGAAACCTGAGTTCAACTTTATTTTCCACATCAAGGCTTGATTACTGCCATTATCAATAAATTACTCAGATAGAACTTATATGACAGCATGATGTAGGCCCCAATCTAAAGAAATTCAAGAACCAATGAGAAATAAATCCATTGACATCTATCAGGTTGGTTTCTCTAAGGTCACCAGACTTTAACAAAGTATTTTCAAGCAGCAGCAAAGCTCAAAAGAACATAAAAATGTTGCACATCTAAATGAACGGCAGATCCTGGTCTTCAACACTATAGACCATTTTTCCATGCTCCAACCACAATTCAAAACACTGCTAAATTAATTACAACATATCAAACTCAATAAACCATTGCTATTATCCTACACACCCCTTTTCTGTCTTTACTAATGCCACAATTCACCCCAAACACAAAAGCCACGCCCCAAATGCAAGCTGATACTCTGCAGATTTCAAATATGAAAACACTCAAAGAGCTGAAGCATCAGAGATAAAAGCCAAAGAAAATCAACAGCAGAAGTTGTTTGACTGTAAAATTTGTCTTACCTCTGCTGTTTTGCCATGAAAAAGTTATTTTCACCAACATATCCACACTATCCTCTTTTACTCCCAAATCATTCCTCTGAGAGAAGCTTTTGAATTTCCTTATGCTTATTCTGATTGGCTAACAGTGTGTCAATCATTTTTGGGTCGTTATAGTGCGGTTCTACTGGCTCTAAAGATTCCAAAGAGGTGTCGCTTGCTGATTTCGATCAATCCAGTGTCATCAAAAAAGGTTTCTTTGTCGGACTTAGAAATGGGTGAGACCCAGATTCTATATTATTTCACAAATTCTAAGATTTTTCTTAGAATTTTACCTTGGTACAATAAAAGTTTTTCACAAAGCACTTTAGGGAGGAGCGTAGGGAGGAGGACTTTTATTGAGCCTAAAGGTATACCACGTACTCGGGCGTACTTCTCTCCATGGAGGTCTGCACATACCCGAGGCAGACTCAAAGTGGACGTCCGCAGGACACGTCCTTGCAAAGGAAAACTTTTATGACAGGTACTCATTGTTGTACAGCAAACTGCTCTACGGCAAACAGTGTTCACATTGAGGTTGAGAGTCAGAAAAGCTGCGAAGATGCGTAGCAGCTAGACTGCCACTCTGTGCCACATTAATAGGCATGTGGTGGCTGCTCTGGTGGAGAAGAAACGGGCTAGGCGCCCAAGTAGCTCATTAAACTTGCAAGTATCCATTCAGATTGTGGGAAATGAAGGAATTTGTCACAAGAAATGTATGAAGTTAGTATGGTATACTATGAAATCTCAACTGTCAGTGTTCAGTGAGTCCATGTGGGTCACAGAATACCCACACGACGCCCTTGGTTATTGGGGAGCCTTAAGAGTGTCTTAAGCAGGGAAGATGGTGGAAAAGCCAACAGAAGGGAGAAATATTCTCTGAAAAATGGATAGAGCTTTGGTAACAACAGGCACTGTTCATCTGTCTTGTTTGGTTTTTGGGTCCTTTACTTACCCCATTTTATGTTGGTCGTTTTACCAGATCAAACAACTTTATACAAGCAAGCAATCACAATAAATTGCTGGCAGCTGAGTGTCCACATTAATATCAAATAGATGACGTAGAAAAATGGCCAGCAACAAATCAAAAGAATGATGAGGATGGGAATAAGGAACCAATCAAACATGTTGATGTCGTGTTGCAATCAATTTATTTTCCATGGTTACATCATCATGACACACTTTTCTTAATCCAGTCTAGATTGTATGATTGGTTAATTTCTATCAGTTGCCTACTGGGGACATATTTGAGTTTTTTAATGTCTAATTTTGTTTCGTGTATCAACCAATCATAGTCCCTCAAAGGCAGCGTTGCACCTAGCAACAGAGTCAACTACACCTCCTCACTAAAACAGGAAAATCTATCCACTCCGCGCTCAAAGTCGCTTTCAGCACCAGGCTGAATCACCCTTGGCAGGATTTTTTAGGCTAAGATAGGAGCTCTCTGAGAGGAGAATCTCTGAGAATATGGACCTAGATATTTTACTATTTAATGGTTTAGTGCTCCTGCTGGGTCTTCTCAAAGTGATCCTCATCATGAATTTTAAGATAGCCTTAAAAGGTTTTGTCATTGTTATATTGCAAGGATTCTCTTTACTGTGACCTCAAAAGTATCCAAATAGACCTAATGTTTGAAGAGATATACTCATTCAATTATGGCTATCCAATTTCCAAGCAGAGGTCCAAAAAATACACATATTAAGGTTGGTGTTTATGATTCAACAAGATGGACTTGAATGGCATCACCGGAAGGGAGAATTCCAAGACAAAGACCATTGGTATTGTCAGTATGCCCCTTCCCCAGGGGTGTGTTCTCTCCTCACTTTTCTATGTGTACACAAATGACTTCACCTCAGCAGAAGTGTGCAGATAACACCACTGTCATTGGTTTCTCTACCTTTAATTAATGTCTTTACGCTGTGAGCACTTGGAACCAAAGTCAAATTCTTTTTGTGCAGACTGCCTTGGCCAATAAAGCTACCAAAACGAACACAAAGGCCTGTTTCCATTTACCGACAAACATTTAGATGATGTTCAAAGCTTTTGGGAGAATACTCTGCACACAGTATTTAAGAAAAATAACTTGGTCCAAAAAGGTGGTGATAGTGTGATGATCTGGGGATGTTTTGCTGCAACTGAATGAATTATGAATTCTGCAGTCAAGCTAAAAATCCTGTAGGAGAAAGCTTAATCACATTTGGGTTATATAGTGACCTGAATAATGATCTGCAGCACACTCTCAAATCCACCAAAATCATCCAAAATGATGGTTTTAAAAGGACCTAGTCAAAGTCTGGACTTAAGTGCATCTGAGATGCTGTGATATGATTTTAACAGGCTGTTCATGCTCAAAAACCCTCTAACATGGCTATAACAAAACATTTTTTCTAAAACAAGCAAACAGTTACTTTAAACATAGGATCAGGTGGGTTTTGACAGCTTGTCTTCTCAGTGATTTATGAAAACATAATTTTGAATCAATGACCTTTACATTAGGTCATTGTTACCTGATCATAAAATGTATTTGATGATCTCAAACATTTGTGTCACAAAAAGAAAAAGAAAGTGGAAGAAATCTGAAAAGTAGCAAACATTTTTCCAACCATTGTAGCAACCATGAAAGGTCTGATCTTTAAATTGAAATGGCTCTTATTTGAGTTCTTCAATAGCTCTGTAATCTGATTGACAAGCAACAACATGAAAATGCAGACCATCAGCTGGTGATAAAAAGGCGGAGGCAAGCATAAATGTTGACACAGCTCTTTGTGGGTTTCTTCCCAGCTCAAAGGGCTTACCTTATTAACATCAGAGAATCCCGTAGAGCAGGGGATGGAGAACCAGGGCATGAATAATAACTATGGATCTCAGCTGAAGGGATTTTACTTGGAGCGGTCAGCCTTTATTTTCTAAGTGTTATTGTTGGAGGGCTGGGAATTCTGCTGAAGAAGATGGCTGATCCAGCAGAAGCACAACTGAACATTTGAGCTCCACACATTGCTGTTTTAACCTTTAGGGCTCCTACTTTCTGTTTAATAAAACCACCTTCTTTTCAAGCAAATCTATCCATAGTGGGTACATTTATTAAACCTAAATGCACAGTGGATGGACAGCACTTCAGTTTTACACCACCCAATTTAAAGCCTCTGAAAGGAAATTGAAGGAAATTCAAAAGAACTCTGAATTGAGGTGAAACTCTTTATCTGGGAACTATCACACTGTTTTCTCCAATCTGGATTTCTAAGAAATCATTACCATAATTCTCTAACATAGAACATTAAAAGTAAATCCAAGAGCCGAATAATCTCATGAGAGCCAGATGTGATTTGAGGGATCCTTGCTGAATCTGATGTCTTTAAGGTATTCTCAGCTCTTGATAAAGCTGTTCCCGACTTGCAGCTGGTCTGGAATTAATCTCCTCCATATCTGCCTCATGCCTCGTACGTATGTTTTGAGTTTTGAACTCAGAGAGGCTGCTGAGTGTTTTATTCATCAACTCTGTCGGATGCTTGCATCACCTGTCAGATGGCGGTGCTGTATTTCAATCACACCGCCTACGACTTGAAGTTTGGGCTCCATGACATCAGTAGCAGCATTGTTTTATGATCCTCTAGGGGTGCAAGAAAGGTCATTTCCTCATCCTGTATTAACACACTGCCTTTCATCAAAGACACTCGTCTTCTGATGGGAAGCAAAAACGGGAGAGAAGACAAACACGTTTGCGGCGGACGGGGGTAAGAAGCTCCAGTTCCAAGGAAATTTGATGCTCTGTGCAGGATGCTTCACATGTGTGTGCTTGAAGCCAGGGGGGCTGGCGATGATGTGGGTGCAAAGATGGAAAGGGAGTGAGGGGTGGTCGCATTTGGGCAAGATTTTTTTCTTTTTGCCAAGAGAACCGACCATGGTTTCCTGGAACAATGCAGCTGATGAGAGTCTCTCCAAGGAAAATAAGGCTCTGACATCATGGGTTCTTAAAGCACACAGCTGAGCCAACACTCTCCTACTATAATCAAGTCTCAGTGAATTTCCACTGTCGACTGAAACCGAGAAAGAGGGAGAATCTCCAAATCCCAAAGCTTAGTCGCTTTAAAAAAACACACACACACTTTAATCTAGCTGCTAATGCTCTGGTAGCACTTGCTGGACACTCTTCCTCAGCTTCACATCTGGACGATAAAGTGCAACACAGGGCTGCCTTAAAGTTGGTCACAATCAATGCATTACTTTCATGGCATCTGGGCATGAGAATTTACTGGGATTCTTGGGGATTAGAGTAATAAAATGCTGATCTGACAAAAGCAAAAACTCAGCAGAGTTAGAATACAGCATGTGCTACTGGAGGAGAAATGAATGGCTTAAGACAGATGAGGCCTTACGTGGTGCCTTTTTTTCCTCCCTGTGAAACAACCACCAGAATAAGTAGTAAAATTGGTGAGTGTAGTAAAACAGACCACAAGGTCATTCAAAAGACAATTGTGTGCTTAAGATGAGGAGTTGAAGAGTGTGGGGAGATTGTGTTTCAGAGTTCAGTCCAAAGTACGTGTCCTTAGATGCACTGGATCTCAGAGTCTGCACAGATCAATGAGAGGGGAGAGTGGTTTTTCCAGTCCTGGTTTCTGAGGTTACTCAAATATTCTCATTTCACGATGCAACACTAAATAAGAACATACAAAGAAATAAACTAATCTTTAATTATTAGCTTGCTGTAAATGTTCTGCCTTAGTATTTCTGCCAATGCACGCAACCTCTCAGGCTTATAGAACTCTGCATCCTGCAACTGGATCATTAGGGTGAGATAATTGATTCTGTATTAGGCTTGAAGAGGGATGTAATAACATCCAGGATGGCCTCCATGACCTGGAGCTAGCCGACCTCCCCCTCTGCTCCACAGTTTGATCCCTGCCGCCTGCTGGGCGGCTGCCAGAGAGCCAATTTATCAAGGTCATACCCCTGCTCCACATATGCATCTGTTTGGAAAGTGCTGACGGTGAGCGAGCTGGAGCTCGGCCCTGTCACTGCGAGCATCCTTCAAAGAGCTGAACATGCAGCTCTGGCCTCAAGGAGAACCACACCCCATTCTGTTTTCGTTGGCGGACCCCTCCGCCTCTGAGGAAGTATCACGTTGTCTTTCGGTACGACCAGTGCGGTCAGTTTCAGAGAGCACACAGCTTGACTTTTGGCTTTATCTACAGCCAAAATATCTTAAAGAATTTAAGAGGGACAAACATCTACTGTGTAATTATCTGCTGTTTGTGTGTCTGAGTCAACAGGGTTCCTCATAAAATCTGTGATGTTATATAAGAGGGAAATAATATCTTCACAGTATTAGCTTTCCACCAACAGCCTGTGGATACAAAGTGCCTCATAAAACTATTCACACCCCTTGTCAGTACAAATAAAGCTGAGTGTTTTTTAGTTGAACATTAATGAATTATAAGCATCATGAAAGGTCATCTGACCATCCACCAAAACCGAATATTTATACACTCCAAATTTTACAATTTTAACCCCTAAATAAATTGAAAAATATGAAGATTGTCCTTCTTGCTTTAAAACGACGTGCTTTTTATGCTGGTTGATTACATAAAATCCTAATTAAGTGCCTTGAGGTTGTGGATGAATTGTGACAAAGATTAAGGGCTATGAATACTTTTTTAAAGGTGTAATATGTGCATGTTGAATAACAGCAGCCTCCAGACATTTCTGTGATGTTGACAAGTGGTTTATTCAGCAGGAATGGTGAACAGTTTGTCAGTATTTTTTCCTACAGAAGGCAATCAAGCACCATAAATAACAGGGCTGTAATCAAACAGTTTCTTGGACAGTGAGCTTCAGGAAAATACATTTACTTTTTAAACACTTCAGGGAGTCATGAATGAGTCACACACTTCCTCCCACGCTTAAGTCTTTTTTGATTATTTCACACAATTGACAGCTTGAAATGTTCAAGTGATTAATAAGCAGATGATCTGAAGTCATTTCTGTGGTTTGCGCCTTAAAATATGCCTTATACACCAAGGGATTTCTGTCTGGTCTATTTGCACTTTCACTTTCTACAACACAAGCCATATTTCAGATACTTAAGCATTGTCTTAAACTGCAGTAGAGTTGAGATAACAATGGAATCATGCTATAGTTATATTGTCATGGGTTATAATTTATTTAAAAAGTCTTTGGTATGTACTGTATATCTAAACATCTAGGAAGAACACAATTTCTCCAACTAGCTTTTGCTTCACCCTACTCACCCAGGCAAAAATATATATTTTAAAAAGAACATTAAAAACTGTTGCAAAAGATTCACACACTTTAATGTTATTTTTTGAAGTTCAAGAACAATGACCATGCCATCAATGGGATGCAAACAAATTTTTGAGAAATTTGGTGTTTGAGGTGTGATCCTGCTCCTGAACTTCTAAAATTAAGTCAATTTTTACCTCAATAAATTATCTAAAAACCTATCTTACTTCGAAAGTGGGACCATGCAACTTTTGTTAAATGGTAATAAAAATGTAAATGTTGATTTGTGCATGTATAAAAAAAAAACTCTAAGGTGGTAATTAAAACAAGCAATTTGATCTGGTGTTAAAATACAAGGTTTTAAATTTGGAACATACAAGGATTCAGAATGTTTTACCAAAGTTATATAAGTAGCTCCGACTTCAGAGACAAACAGTATGCAGCACAAGTACATTTACATAAATTAATCAGGTATCTAATAACAAATCTGGACCTATGATGCTCCGTTTTGCCAGATATCTTATCTTTTTTTAGATTTATACAATGCATTTGAACAGGTCAGAATTTTCATGTTCCAAACTGAAACTTTTATGTGAAACCTTCTAAAGTTGGAATTATAACAACCTGCTTTGGCATGAAATTTAAGTGTTTTTAGAGCTTTTTTTTTTTTTTTTAGCTAATAATAGTTGTCCTGGTTGTTGAGTAACCAAATTCTAGGTTTTCCGACTTGCAATCAGAACATGGTTAGGTGCCATTCCATTCCAAGATATGAGTTCCGACTTTCAATACAAATAAAGTGTGTATCTCTGAAAATGGATGGAAAAATGGATGGAGCAGTAAAATCATGCTGAGTTTAAGTAATTTCTGTAAGGAAAATATTTTTTAGGAAGTTTACCTGAAATACTTTGCAATCCTAAATATGATCATGCAAAATATTAAAAATGGTTTATGGCTATTGTGAAATATCACAGACAAATAAAATTATAATAATGAACACAATGTAATTACTTTCTATAAAGAATAGGAGATGTTAAGCTAAAGTTGCATAATCCCACTTTGAGTTCTCCTAATATTTGATACTTTGGCTTCCAGGGAGGCATATGCACGCACACACACACTCTGGACAGACAAAAGCACACCATGACTTTTAACAAGCTTAAACACAACTGGAAAAATCACAGTATTTTTGTCAAGACATTTGGCATAAGGGATTTATGTTGAGAAAATAATTTAAGAATAGTAGAAAAAATAGCATTTTGCCTTCTTGGGGCCACAACATTGTATACTCATTTTCCTTTTTTTTGTTTTTTGTTTTACTCTCCATGCATTCACAGAGATCACACAGATACATTTACTTGCTTCCACTACTGAAACTGCTTACAAATAAAATCACAATTAACATGGTGGCCACAAGGCTGTGCAAAAGGGAAGACCTCCAATGTAAGCCCTGCCATTTGTCTGTCTTAGCCATCTCTTTGCAAGTACCAATCTATAAAATAGCACCATTATACAGTGGATAGGATTTTTAATACAGTTTTGCTATATGAAACCAACATGTACAATGAGTGATAGTAATGCATAGGTTAACATAATGGGAGTACAGTTTGATTATACACAGAGAGAGGAGACAGAGCCAGATATGAGCCATCTTTGGGGTGTTTTCAGAGAGGCTCAAACAAAAATCAGTTTCCTGTCAATTATCATGCAGTGACTTCCCAGAACTGGCTTGTTTGTGAAATTTGTGAAGGTGATCTTGACCTTTAGTCAAATTTGGATTATTTATATATTTACTGTGGCTGCTTTGTAAGTGTAATTGTGTACTGTTGCAATTCTGCATCCACCCATCAGACATCGGTTGGCAATATTTACCAGTTTATTCTGCATGACTTTTCAGTGGACTTTAAACGGATGCTGTGTTGTTTGGTCGTCATTGCGTCAAATGATAGAATCCAAGCCAGAACTAGTATTAGGATTTTTTTTTGCGTCCCTTAATTAATAGTTCAGAGAATGATAATTAGACTAATTAAACTTTACTGTGCCTCGCAAAAGAATTGATACCGCTTTAAAAATATCAACGTTTTACCATGAAGCAACTACAAACTTCGCTGTGTTTTACTGGGCTGCTAGGTAATAGAATTACACAAAGTAGTGCACAATTGAGAGATGGGAAAATGCAGTTTTTTTGGGGAAAAAAAAAAAGCTTGCAAACAAAAAGTTGAAAGTTATTGTGTGCAAATGTATTCAGTCCCTTTTATTCTGATACCCCTAAATTACATCTGTCTACAAAAACTGACATTCCTGGAAATGCCTCTGGAAGAGCTGCAGAGATCAACGGCTAAACTGGTAGAATCTGTTGAGTGGTAGTTGTGCACTAAACAAATCTTTGCTTTATGAAAACGTTGCATGGAGAAAAGGAGATTTTTGAAAGAAACCCACCATAACTCCTGTGTAGAAGAAGGTGACTAAGTCAGATGAGACTGAATTTAGGCTTTTTGTCCTCCATGTGGAGGAAAACCAATACTGCTCATCTTCCTGAATACACCATCCTCATGGAGACACATGGTGATATCAGCATCATGCTATGGGAATGCTTTTGCTTTACAGGATCAGGGAACGATGGGTGTAGCCAAATACAGGGCTACCACTACAGCAGGAGCAACATTAGAATGGCTTGGATCAAAGCATATTCAGGTATTAGAATGGCCTAGTCAAAGTCCAGCACTAAATTAAAAAAGAAGATCTGTGGCAAAACTTGAAAAATGATGTTTACCAGTGCTCTCCAAACAAACTTTCAGTCTATAAATGTGCAAAGCAGGCAGGGACATATTCCAAAAGACTTGCAGCTCCCATTGTAGTGAAAGACTGAACACAATGCATACAAACCTTTTTATTTCAGAAAAAAAAAAAACAAAAAACAAAAAAACAAAAAAAAAAAACCATCATTTCTCCTACTTTACAACCATGAGCTACTTTGCGGTGATCTATAATATAAAATCGCAATAAAAACCATTGGTTTCTCTTGTTTTAAAGTGATGAAATGGTCAAAAATAGTCATATGGTTAATTATACAAGGTGTGGTAAACGGCCATTGTTTAAACATTTTAGTTTGTTTGCATTAATCTTTGGTATTGGCGCAGTTAGCAACAATTCTTTGACTAATGCTAAGAAGCTACTTTCAAAAACGATTATTCACGATTTGTACAAAACGTTTTTGTACTCAAACTGAAATGTTTGTCTCCTGGTAGCTGGACTTTAGCAATCAGATCTGGAAAAGACTGGTGACCTGTGAAAACCACACAGAAAACAAACATATTGGCTGACTGTCAGTATTTGAGTAATCCTCATTTATGCCAGATGAACTTTGAATCCACTAACTGACCTATTTCTCTCCATTAAACAACCTTGATAAGCTGACATATCAGAAATCGTAGGTTATTTCTCCGCTTTAGAAAACAGGAAAAGCTGAAGTTTTTGTTTTTTCACTAAAATCTACAAATTATGTTTTAGCCTTTGTTATAGAAGTGGATTGTAGACCCAGTGGGGCTTAGAATGGATTTGGATTGCTTTCAAACCCTCTAGCCACTCCACTTAACAGGGATTTGATTCGGCCTCAAGGTGAAATTGACAACAGCAACGTTCAAAAGTCCAACAATAAACCACACGGTCTTGGTCTCTCAGATAAACAGCATATCCACAGTAATGTAGAGTGCATAAAAACAAATGCTAAAGATAAAGCTGAATTTGAACAGGGATAGTAACTGCTATATGTGGCTGTGACAAAGTACTCAGAATAGTGAAAAAGATGTGACCGCACATTCCTGTTTGGGTGATGTTTCCACCTTTACTGGAGCCAAGGAGGGTGGTGGTTGTAGCTCAAACATGGAGGTATAGCAAGCTCTTATTGTGTCTTAGCAGCTAAACTAGTCTTTTACATTGAGTTAAAGAATTCCTCCCGATATGGAATGGTGCAGTGTTTAAGATGATCATAAGTACCCTCATCCAACCTTTTAACACAACTTATCTAATGTTTTAAAGCTTTTAGGCAATTTTTAGCATCCTTTTGTTTTGTTTTACAGTGAACCATTCCACAGGGGTACCAGGTAAGGCCACTCCCTTCTCTCTTCCAAAGGTGTTGTCCATTTACTGCTTCCCTACATTCTGTAAGTTTTGCCCCCAGAGCTGCCTCGACTTGAATTTTTCGGATGGACCTCCTGCAACACAAAAACAAACACATTTTAGAAGTCGCTACCAATGAAAGTTGAGTCTGTTGTTACCACTCTAAAGGACTTTGGAAACTGTTAAGTTGAAAACTGTTGTATTTTTCTGTGGCATTTGAAGATCACCACTTACAGCCAATGGTATTAGTATATTTATAATACCATTTCCAAACAATACGAAAAACCACTCACTAATGGAAAGCATTTAGGACAGCTGCCAATCTCTAAGAGTGGAGATCCAAGCAAATTTACCCCAATGTCAAACCATGAGAAACTGAGAATAACCTTTAAGTCCCATCAAACTCTCATGTCAGACTTTACTATTGCACCTGATTGGTTTTCGCTTCCCAAATCAAGTCACAAATACATGAATTTAGGTATAGAAATTCTAGACAATGACATGAAGATGGCATTAGATGTGATAAGATCATCCATACCTTGAAGGGTGAATGACTATGTCCGGATGAAGGTCTCTGTGGGAGGAAAATAAAGCCAGTTAAGTTGGATTTATTTCCAATAGACCTTGAAGTAACAACAGTCATTTGGCCTTTAGCAAGATACTGGAATTATTTCTTATTTTCAGGATTCATTGTGTCTGTTCATTGATCTGAACCAGACGCGTAGAGTGTATATATGGAGCACTGTGCACACCTTCTTGTTTTTTGTCTTGTCTGGCTGCTGTGCTGTCCTGCGCTCTGTGCCCTTGTCCGCTCTATGTCCTGGGTTGCTGACCTTGGGTGTTCTCGGCACATCTGTGTGGCGCTGTGCGCGAGGAGAACGAGATGTCTTGCTAGTTCTGGCAGGTGCGCAGTACATCTCCAGGCGCCACAGCTCACAGCTCTGGAAGCAGCATTCATCCACAATGCCATGCGACCGCCTTGCACTGGGCCCATAGCCTGTTGGTTTATCTGTTTGGAGAAAAGACGGATTTAGACAAATAAGGAGAAAGAAAAAGCTTGTAGCCACTGGTGCTTTACAAAGTAGCTAGTACAGAGAGTATCAGGTGTTTTCAGTGTTAAGACAATGAACATGTCTCCCATGGGAATTTGTGAGAGTGAGCTTTGAATGTTGGTTTTAAACCAAATCTTGTCATCTCGGATTGTTAACATTCGAATACGTGAGCAAAATTTCGCCAAACTCTGAAACTCTTTAACTGTAATAATTTCATATGGCTAATAGACTTCCTAGAGACTAAAAGCAATCATCAAAGCAGAGTTTAATGGTATTAAAAAGCTTTTTTCCCCAAAGAATTTTCATTTCTCGGAAAGATTTGAGGCTGCTCATTTGAGCTGGAGTGACTTTTTTTGTAGTGTTACTGAAAGAGTTAGAGGTCAACACCATCAGTTTACAAACTGTGGATATTGTTTATAATGTTACTATTGTGAAAGAAAGAGATTGTTTATGGGGTGGGTTTGGATTACACCACTGCTTTGTTGTGTTGATCAGAGCTCCCTTTCTTCTTTCCAGCAAAAGTGTGTGAGAGACATTGAAAATCTGTTGCTGTTATTTTTTGTGTAAATTTAGAAGAATTTTACCCATGCTTTGCAGTATTACCGAAAGAGAGAAAGGGTAACATTTTGGAACTGGAAATTTTTTTCATCCCTTCAGTTGAAACAAGGGCACACTTTATTGGGAAAGTTTCTCTGAATTTACACAATTTTATCTCTTTAAATATCGCAAACCAAAATTCCTATTAGCTGGTCTACATAGCGAGCCATTTACCAAAAAAACAATTCATGTATAATTGTCCATTCCAATTTTGGTTGGCCATACTAATTCTTCTTCAACCTTTATTTAACCAGGATAAGACTCCTTAAGATCAGAGATCTCTTTTACAAGAGTGTCCTGACAACTAAACATAACGATAAATGCAATAGCTGTGCAGACTTAGCAAAGGTTCAGTCCAGCTTTGATAAATCAGATTGTGTTTTTTCTCCTGTATTGTGCTGGCAGGTGTCCAAATCTTATGCTTGTAGTAAAGCAGTGATAATAGCCATAAGTTTAGTTTTCCTGATATATGAACCAAACTAATGACATTAAATTCCTACAAGTAAAATTTACAGCATTGAACACTACACACTGTGGACCAAATTTGGCAGCTGCATATTGGAGAATGTCCTATTCAGCCATTTTTGGCTCTGTTAAATTTTTTCTTTAGCCCTCCGAGTCCGATCCACCTGCAGAAACATCGAGGCCTCTCTGTTCATTCACATATTCATTTGGAAAAAAACACCCTTTTGAGCCATTCAGATGCATACATAAGCAAAAAAGTCTATGAAAATGTTTTTAGTTAAAATTTATGAGTCTATTTGAAGGTAATTTTCTTTTCTTGATGACTGCATAAGCCTGCAGTGACGCCAGAACTCATTCCCTCTTTTTGCTCAAAGACGATGCTCTTCATTGGAAAAACTCAGACCCTCCATTTAGAATTCCCAGCTCCTTTGGTAACAAGGAAAAGGCTGGGAAGAGATGGGCTTTTCCCTGTGACCAAATGAAATAATAATAATTTAATATGGCATTTACAAGGAGGAAATGCCTCTCTCTCTCTCAGAGTTAATAGCTCTTGGCTCCAAAGCCTGCCAGCGCTGACAAAGTGCATTAACTCCTGCTCTGTGTTTGCCTTGTTCTGACAATGTTGCTTGGACAGAGGGCAGCTTTCATTCAGAAACATAAGCATCTTTCTTTTCTGAACTGAAAAATAAAAGCACAGGGGAAGATATTGGAGGCGTGAATAAGATAGAGGAGAGGAGGTGTGGTGGATGAATGATGATAAAACATATGCAGTGCAGCTGAATCATTTATAAAGCAGGAAACCCAAGTTATCAAGATATACAACTTCTGAATGAAACACCTAATTTCATTGACAGTATCTTAATCCTGTTAAGCATTTTATGCTTTTCCATGAATTTCCTCAGATGATGTGTTGCAGTGGGAGCAACCTTGGCTGTTATGTTAATGACTGATGTGAAGACATTAAGAAAGAGAGAAAACTTTAACTCATCTCCACATTGGTAGTTATATAAAGACCAACCATCACAAGCAAAAAACAGGGATGTGTGTCCATTTGTCTGGCTGGATTTCCAACCCTTCCCCTTAACAAGAAGAAGGAGAAAAGGCTTTGTAATCTAACACCTGGTGTTATTCTAAACATAGTTTTCCACCCTGTTGCACAAACAGCTTGAAGGGGAAGAGAAATCAACTGGTTGCAACTTTGGATAGTTGGAAAAAACACACATGAAGTATTTAGCTCTAAAATGTTTGGTTTTAACACTATTGATAATTACACTAATCTCTCATAAACAGCAACTTGCTTTCCAGGACTGTTCTCTAACAAATGAGTTACTTGCGTCAGTTTTGTGCCTCCCTAAGCTAAGTTGCAACTTAGTTTATCGTCTCCTTACGTTCCAGAGCTCTCGTAGTTTACATTAAACATTTTTTTTTGTTTTGGTGTGTGACACGGTCAGCATGTAGGGTTAAATAACTGGCACAGAAAGTAGAGTTTTACAGCTTTTAATGGTTCATAAAAATAGATCTTTGGAGCTAATGCATGGCTCTAACCCACATAGTGGCTGGCGTTTCCAACAACTGGGCATGGATGATGAAAGCTGCTCAAACCGAACTGAAATCTACCAGTTTACCATTAGTGCCGCCCCAAAAAATGTTTTGGGTGATTACACTACTTCTGTGCTAAAGCCAATAAATCTGATGCAAAGTAATTTGATCTCAAATGTGTGCATTTCATGAAAAGTCAAGGGATGGAAAGCCTACGGGTTCTGATTGATGATGGAAAAAAAGAAGACACTGCTGTGGCTGATAACTGAAAACAAACAAAAAAATAAGACCAACTGAGTGTTTTCCACATGAAAAGACTTCAATATGCCTGCAGACATACAGTTGCATCTCAGTAAATTTGAATATCATTATGGCTTAAAGCTTAATAAAAGCTGACTTTTAGAATCTCAGAAAATTACTACATAACACCAACCAAAAGGTTTTTTAAGGCAGTAATTTAAGGAAAAGGAGCCCTGACTAAGTATTGAATGCATATACTGCACAGCACATGGACATACTTTTCAGTCGTCAGACACCTTATACACATGAGTCCTATGTAGTATTCTGATGTTAATAGTTAAAGTTTGGGTTTTTATTATTTTTAAGCCATTATCATGCTTTAACTAGATCACTCTATGTAAATATTAAATGAACCTTACAATAATGAGTTGCAGCCCTATTAGATGTTTACAAATCAGGCCAAGATCAGAAGTAATATAGGCCAAACTAACATTTTCAAAAATATCTTGTAGCAGAGAGTGTGGCAAGAAGAAATAAGCCAAGATTTTTAAGACCATCTAACATATAAGTGAGCTACCCACTTACACAGACACTACAATTCCAGGCTTGTGGACATTGCATGTCTAAAACCTCAATTTATCTCAAAAATCTTTTTTAATACAAATTGCACTTCTTTTCCGAGAGCCAGATAGTAGCCTGCATGGCCATGTCTCCATGGCACATCAACTAAAACTAACTATTGTTTCATATCTGCCTTTACACCAATTAGATTTAATGTTTTTTTCATAAAAAACAATATTGTTTCCCTTTTCACTTCCCAACTAAACATGGTAATGAAGCCTCTTTGTGAAATTAATGTCACAAGCAACACTGCAGACAAAAACCTAGGAGAGAAAACCCTGGTATATAAAAGAGGCTTTATGTATAAAACTTCCTGGAGGTAAATCTGGTCTACATTCAGCCAGGGATGATAAAATGATGATGAAATGGCTCATTGCAATACAAAATTCACAGTCAAAGCAACCAAAGGGACACAAAAAGAAGCAGAAAGCATTAATACTGAGGGAGGTTAACGACTGACATGTTGCAGTTGGGAGCAATTAACTAACAAGGAGCAGGTGCGACAAATGGCGAAAAATCAACAGGACATTCCCTGAAACAAAATTAGATTACTCCAAATTAAAGTATTTTATTGTATTTGAATTACACCTTTACCTTTATCTTATTTGAATGTGAGAAATAAACAATACAGAGATTGTTTATAAGATATTTTTAAATAAGAGTTCAACATATTTAGTCCAACACTCCTGATGGATCAAAACCTTGGTCTAATAAATGATAAAAAATTTTCTTCAACTTTCTGAGGTGGACCATTTTAGGAATCACCACAATGACCACTCTAATATGTCAAGGTAATCCTGATGCATTAGCAAGTAAATATGTAAAGCTTTCAAGCTATTAAATCACAAAGTGCTTCACAATAAACTGATACAACCCAAGAGACAACAGTGACCCTTACAGATGTTTTTACTTCCCTTACCACCTTAAACAAAGGTCCTCTTCCAGCTTAGTTTGTTACAGTTCCAGTTGTTGCAAATATTTTAATTATTCCTCTGACTGCAGATATGGATGGGTCTTTGGGAATTGTAGACACTTCCTGACTAATGAAGGTAAACACACATATGCCTAACAGTATGTCATGTTCTCTCGTCTTTCCTATTGTACAGAGTGGCCTATGTGTCTGAAACAAGAAGTCATGGATAATATGACTAATGATAATATGATAATAGGAACCCTATTCATTCATGTAACTTTGAAAAAATACTTCTTTAGAAATGTGAACTAAGGACACTGACAATAGCGTTGGGGATGCCTGTGCTACTGTAACATCTTTTGCACTGAGATGATATTTCAGGCCTGAATAGCTTTGTTTATGGACCAACTCCTTTTTGCAGAGCTTGCACACAATAGTCTTTTCCAGCATCCCATCAGGTTGTTTTTTGAAGCAAAAATTAACCCCCAGTGGGCCAAGAGAGGCGGCTTCGTTTTCCATTGATGTTGTTTGCTTGTGCGTCAGATTAACGGGTGTACCAGAAACACAAAACAATGTTTCCGGATCGGGACTTTTGTATGTAAAAAAAAAAAAAAAAACAGCGATTAATTGAATTAATATTTTTAACGAGTTAAAACCAATTAATTAATCAAAATTAGAAAAAATGTAATTAAATTAATGGCTAATTGTTTATGTCATAAATATTAATTTATTTTAAGACATTTAACCCATCTTTATCAGATGCCAATGAACATAGAGGGTGGTGTAACTATGTGTCATAGTAATCCATCCACAAACAGTCCTAGATTCTTGTTTTTCTTTCTGAAGGTACGACACACTGAGATTGGCTTATGCCAACAGGGCTAGAAATGTGAAAGCACTGTTAAAATACCCTGAGTACCAGCTTCACCTGACTTACAGGTCTAAATGCAGAGGACTGACTGTCCTTTACATGAGGCGCCTCTTTGTTCTGTTGAGTCGTAATTCCCAGAGTGGTTTGGAGACTTTTTGGTTCAGGTGTCTTTTTTGGGGGGAAACTACATCTTTTTTCTTGGTGTTGAAGAGAACACAGGGAGGCCTTTCTTCAGATTCCATCTCATTGTGTTTGAGCTGAGTGTATAGCAATGGAGAGAATGGAGGTGGGGGTGGGGTTGGGGGAGTCCTGATCATCCTGTAATCCCCATAATCCCCTGCTGCCGAGGGACGAGGCCTCATTGTGCGTGTTTAAGTGTGAGCATGGGCGCATGCGTGAATGTGACGTAGTGTTTATACATTCTCTGGAGCTCAAGAGAAATTGACAGGGTTGAATACTGACCAGGAACACTCATTAACGGCTGCTAAAAGTAATGTTTTTCACCCCAATGCTCCAACCCAAAATAACTCGGAAAATAATAAATTTCAAGCCCAAAATGTTCGGTTATCTCATCCTGTGACTCATAAGGGGCTATGCATTATTCATTTTGAAGATGTCCCATTCTAAATTTAGGATGCCTAAATATTTTAGCATGGCCTAAAAGTGACTGAGGCCACAGAGCTACTTGGAGCTTACACTTAAGCCAAAAAAGCCTTATAAAATATTTGATTCAGAAAATGAACATGCCAGTGAAATCACTGCACAGCCCAGTCTGGTAAAGCATTGAGAAAACAAGACAGGATTTCTAGGTCAGGCTAATATTTGGAAAAATTGACTAGCATCTTGAGATGAAAGAGTGCTACTTTACTGGCTGCTTGCTTAAGGTGGATAAGGGAGGATTTGGGTGGGCAAAGCAAGAAAAGAAAGACTTTTATTGTTGCAACCCTGTTCTTGTACCCATTATCAATTAGAGGGCTGCCAAGTTCAACACATCCGGTAGAAGAGTTCAGGGAAAGGAGCAATGCTTCGTAAAGAAGACGGGACCCAGACGGCCTCTCCGGATATTTCACACATCCGAATGTAGAGGAGAAAATAAACGAGAGTGAAACCAAGGAAGACAGCGAGCGGCATATTTTCCGAGGAACAGAACTCTGCTGCTCAAACCTAATCTTTTTCATTGAAAAAAAAAAGATCTGAGTGTCCATGAAACACCTTCACAAATACAGTCCCTTCTCAATGAAGAGCATGGGGATTCATATTCATAAATAGGTTATAAAGTTAAATATACTCACCAAATACATTGTTGGGTGCACCTGTTTGATTGATTGTTAACACAAATAATAAATCAGCCAATCACATGGCAGCAACTGAAAGCATTTAAGCATCTAGAGATGGTGAAGAAGACTTTCTGAAGCTCAAACCGAGCTACAGAATAGGGAAGAAAGGGGATGTAAGTGCCTTTGAACATGGCTTGGTTGTTGGTGTCAGATGGGCTGACTGCAGTATTCCAGAAACTGCTAACTGCTACTATTGGGAGTTTTTTTATGTACCACCATCTCTTGGGTTTGCCGAGAATGGTCCAAATGTTGGTTCAAGATGATACTTAAGTATCAACAGATCAAAGAACCACTTGTTACAACCACTATATGAGCAATATAGCAGCAGAAAACCAAACTGGGAGCCACTCTTGTCAGCTAAGAGCGGTAAGCTGAGCCTACTCTTTCCAAATTTGGATCGGAGAGGAACAGGAGACGTGTATCATGGGTGTGTATCTGACAAACTGCAGCAACTGGGTAATAATATCGCAAAAATATAGACCGAAATGTCTGACGAATGTTTCCAACACCTTCCTGAAACTACGCTATGAAGGATTAACACAATTTTGAAGACAAAAGAGGATCCAGCTCTGTAGCTAATAAAATTGTATTGAGTATAGATATTTGTACTGCAGCAGTGCTGCATATTTTTTGTGTTCTCTGCTTTATTAAACATTTTCAATTCAGTCCAGTCGAGAGTCATTCCAAGCTGCTTCCAAGCAGCCAGATTTTCCTGCAGTCATTTAAAGTGGTCTCTATTAGTAGTTTTACAGAATTTCTGAAAGTCTTTCAATTTTTTTCTTTGGACTTTGAAGAAACCACTTCTTATGTGAAATTTAGCAAAGTGGATCAAGGTTGAAACTTTGAAATCTGAAGATGAGCAAGAAAACAGCAATGTCAGGAGAAAAACCTCAAGAACAAAAGTAAGAATGGATAGAAAACTGGTGACCTTTCAGATAATATTCAGACAAAACTTTGCAGTTGCTTGGTGAGTCTCCAAAAATTGTGAAACTCTTGGAAAGCTGCAGGTTAGGGTAAACAATGAGTATCAGCAGAATGCAGGGTGATCTTACTACTGGACAGCTGATGTTGGATCAGTCTGTACAAGCTGCATTGTGCAATGCCTTAGTATTACTAATAACAGCATTGGGATTGTTGTTCAAACTGACATGCTAAATTAAGTAAGAGGAAGATCAACCACAAGAGTTTGACTTGACTGTAAAGAAGAACCAAAGTCTAAGAGTTTCTGACGTAATTTCACCTGCTTCAAAGGTTTATAAATTGGAAAGAAAATCTAATAAAAACAGCAACACCTATAACCATTGTAAACCAGTTAAGACTAGTTTTGGTCACACGTAGACACACTGATACACACAGGGGAACACCCCTAAAGTGGGTGTAGCTTAGTTAGATATATATAGACATCCTGCAGTTTCTCTTTGCTTCTTTCAGTCCATCCATAAGATGTACTGTAGAAGCCCAGTGCTGTGGACGATTTGGTGACTCTCTGTTTGTAATTGAACATATTGACTGATTGTTATGTATCATTGACTGCTTTAAAATAGAGAATGAAACTGAGTTAATCTCAACCTTTTGCTCTGTTCCTTGTTTCAAGGTACTGTGATCAGGTCTCAACCAAGATAAAGACACCAGGTGTTACAACTGCCTCTTTTTATGTCTCCTTCGGAGAATAGACATTACCAAGATTTCCTCCATCATTGCTATGCTTGTTGTTCTTTAAAAATGTCCTCTGAATTTGGAGGCTAACTCAGAACTGTGCTCTTGTGGTTATATTGTCTAACAGCGCTCCCAACTTAATGGACGCATTGAAAGCATGACAGCAGTCAGGCTTGATAACATTAGAAACGTGTAGACCCTTTACGTCTATAAAGGGAATATAACTGGACTAGCTAGCTAGTATGTAAAGTTCCAACTCCACCTTATATGCTAGCTAGCATTAGCACAGCTGTGCAACTAGATGTAAACTTAAGAGACTACCAAAAAATGTGTGGGATATTAAAAAAAATGAGGATATAAACCAATTCTACACTTGTTGCTATCTTTTACACACAGCATTAGAACTACAACACGCAGCTCGCAATTAGAGCAAGTTAGAAAAAAATCTAAAACTTGGCATTGCTTTAGAAGTGGCAGGGTTGTTTAGAATCTATTTATTATTATTGGAGACAAATTACTGTAGAGCAACATATTTATAACTGAAATGGTCGATTTTTGTACATTTTATAACTCTATCAGCATTTTGTATGAATTTATATTAATTACTTTTTTTTTGTATATATGTAGCCTAAATCTGTGATCTGTCATATATTTTAATGATACCTATTGTATCGTGTGTTTTTAATGATGGACCCCAGGAAGAGCAACTGGGTGTAAAGCCCAGGTAATGGGGATCCTAAACAATAAACAACAAACAATAGAGAACGAGGTTTGATAGTCTAGAGATTGTGTTAAGTATGCAATCCAAAGCAGTGATTAAATGAGCATTTCAAATACAGATTACAATGTGCAAACAATCATCAGAGATACTGCAATAAATGTAGTAAGCTCTGGCAGTGTTAAAGAGGAGAACAGAAATTTAAAAAAAAATACACTGCAGAAACTGAACATCCTCCACTGTTCCTGTCTTGGTACAGTGTTAGCATAGCTAGCTGTTACAAGAAGTTTAAAAAGTATTAACTATAGTTTTTTCAATGATTAAACCATTTTGGAGTATAATTATTGTACATAATGTAATCAAAGTCCCATATATGATGAACACAATATAGTTTGCTTTAGTAAATATTTCCAGCACAGATTATGTTTAGATGCTAGCTAGAGTATACCCAGCTATTAACTGGAGATAATACTAATTTAATTCAGGTCATTAACATCGCACCAATGATGAGACCAAACTCCAGCACAGCTACATGTTACATGTAGTTAGAAAAGTATCAACTCATAGGGTTCTTTGTTTTTTTGCGATGTCACTACCATTTAAACCAGGAGATACATATTATAAGGAGTGTAATCTTTAGTTATTAATGTTGGTGTTTTTATTTAGTTTTCTGCAAAGTGAAAACAAGAAAGTAAGTTGCCTAACAGGGGGCTTGTGAGAGAAACGGCAAATTGAAAAACTTTTTGATGCTCTGCAAATGAGGATGTCTACATACTAACTTAAAAAATAGGCTGTTTAATATAAAATAATACATGTCAAAATTTTATTCAAATCAGGATTGTGTGAAGCTGCTGCAGAAGCACATTTTAAATTGTTGTGGCAATAAAATGTGCTCATGTGTATTTCATGTTTTAAGGAGCTCACCTTTCCCGTTAGACTACAGTAGTTACCACTACTGTATTGCCTCTGCTTGGCTGTGGGCTGTGACTCAAAAACTGCCCCCCTGTTGGTCCCCCTGTTTTCTAACAGGTTCTTGTGTATTTTCAAACCATTCCTGGTTCAGCAATCAATAACTGGAAGGGAGAAGAACTGAAAATGTGCTATAGATGCTGATCTCCTTGAGAAATGTTATATCTTCTTCTTCCTTTCTGCTTGAAACTGGCAGCTGACAAAGTTTAACACATGTGGAAAATCTTTCATAAGTTTGGGACAGAACCAAACCATTTATAATGGACTGCAAGGTCAAAACTGGACATAAGTCATAGGGACAGTCAGTTCCTGAACAGAACAAGGTTTTGCTGGAGATATGATTCTTGCTCAGGACAATCAATGCAATTTAACCTAATTGCTGGATGATTGCCAAAGAAACATGAATTATGTGTACAAACTTCAGTCCTGTCGGTTTTACCTATAGCTAACACACAGAAATGCCTGAGAAGCACATAGCTGCTGGGGGAACACTACAATTATACTGATATGATGCAAAAGCACCTGTAAGTCTTAAACTGCTTGACATTGTGAACCGCAGATTTCAATCATTTAATTTGGGATTTTATGCACTAGCTAGACCAACAGAAAGGAGTGCATATGTGTGAAGTGTAGTTAAAGATAATTTGAACACAGAAAAGACATAAGAGAGCAAGTTGTAGAGAAGCTTAAAACAGGCTGTAAAACAAAATCTCAAACTCATCATCTGAGAATAAATAGAGCATGGCACAAATGCAAACCTACCAAGACATGGCTTGTCAAAGCTGACAGGCTGGACAAGGAGAGCGAGCATCAGAGAAGCACCTAATAGGGCCATGATAACTCTGGAGGAGCTGCAGAGATCCACAACTCCAGCAGGTGGATCTGTTAGTTGCAGAGGCCTTTAAAGAGTAGCAAGAATCATTCTTGCATGCAAAACGCTTCATGGCAGTAAAGTACCACTGAACACACTATCTCCATCATGAAACATGGTGGTAGCAGGATTATGCTGTGGAGAGGCTTTTCTTCAGAGGGGAATTTTCAGCTGAAGACAATTGATGGGAAGATGGGTGAAGTTAAATTCAAGGCAATCCTGAAAGGAAACCCTGTTAGAGGATGCCAAAGACCGGAGACTGGGGTGAAGGTTCACTTTCCAGCCAGATGATCAATCCTAAACATCCAGCTGGAGCTACAATGGATTGGTTTTGATTGGCCCAGTCAAAGTCCAGACATGAATCCAGTTGATTCAGGGATGCTGCCAGTCCAACCTAACTAAGCTTCAGCTATTTTGCAAAGAAGAATGGGTAAAAATATCACTCTCTAGATGTGAAATCCAGTAGAGACTTTTTCCAAAAGACCTGCAGCTCCAACTGCTGTGGTTTGAAAAAAAAAAAAACATGTTGGAAAGCATGTACTGTTTACCTTCCACTTCACAATTATGCACCACTTGATGTCAGTTTATCAAATACAATCCCTTTAAAATACAATGGGATTTGTTGTTGTTAGAAAATATGGAAGTTTTAGGAGCATGAATACTTTTTTTAGGTACTTTAATCCCATATATGCTTCTCTATTTTACTGTTAATGTAAAAATTTGATCTAATTCCTCTTTGGATGTTTTTCCTCTGATAGAAAACAAGGAAAAACTTTGCAGCAACATAAAACTGCTCCTTTTTCTTTCAGCTTGTCGGCCAAAATCCATTTGAAGCCCCTTTTTCTGTGAAATTCACCACCGACTATAATCACCAAACATTCAGCCGTATTTTACTTCTGTTTGAGGCAAACTGGATTAAAAGTAAAATATCTGAAGCCAGAGATAAGACTGGAAAAAAGGAGTGAAATACAGACGAAACATTAATGCAGGGAAAGTCAAGACAAGATGCCAAACTGGCTGCTGTTTTATTTATGAGCCTCCTGGAGGTGGAGAGCTCTGAGACTCACATAGCCAGCCTTTATGAATAAATAAAAAGGTGCACTTACTGAAATAAAAGCCCCTCTCTCCACAGACAAACTGCAGCGTGTCGACCAGCTCCGCCCCGCACAGGGTCTCTGGGCCCGCCCCTGTTGCTGTCGGAGTCAGGGTGAGGATGAACAGCAGTAGTGAGAGGGTGTGGCTACAGGAGATACAGCACATCGCACCCTGCATACAGCCAGAAAGGGAGAGCTTGAATGTGTTCACTGGTGGGGAAGGAGTTACAATTAGTCACCAGCTGAATTAACAGAGCTGGATATGAAAACTGTTCATTCAGCTTTAAAAACAACCTGACTGCAAACTTTAAAACGTTAAAAATCCAGGCTTCCAGTCTGAAGAGGCAGGGCGCATCTAGGGCATGGAAAGATGGAAGCACAACAAATCCAATAGCAGAATTTTATGTGGTTTAAAAAGCTGATGTAATATTAAATACATAATATAAATATAATATAATAGAAATAACAAGATGTGGGACAAGCATATGTCAATAAATCAAAATATCAGTGAGTCATGCTTCAAGCATTTACTTCTGTTCTAGAATATTACATAATAATGATTTAAAAAAGGATTTTAAAGACAAGTGTTATGGTATTGCCAACACAACCATAGAGAAGACTTTGGACTTGACAGTTGTCCAGCAGGCAGCCACTGACAGCCTCAGCAAGAAGGGTAAGCCATTATCATGAAAGAAGATGACTGTGTATTATCCAAAGATGATAATGGAAAATGAAGTGGAAGGAAAAACTATGGTGGAAAAAGATGCATATGCAACAGAGATGACTACAGTCTTGAGAAAAATGTAAAGCTCATTCAAGAGTTTGGTGCAGATTAACAAGGTGTGGACTACAGCTAGAATCGGGGCTTCCAGAGCCAATACACACAGACTCTCCAGGACATGGGCTGCAATTGTTGCATTGCTTGTGCTGAGCCACTCCTTAACCAGATGCAACAACAAAAGTGTGTCACCTTAGTGAAGGAGAAAAAGGATTGGACTGTTGCTTAATGCTCCCAAGTCCTTTTTTCAGATGAAAATGGTGTTTGCATTTTATTGTAAAATCAAGGTCCCAGTGCATGTAATTATTTATGCAAACAGGTGCAACATATTAGAATATCATCAAAAAGTTAATTTACGTTGGAAATTCAATTCAAAAAGTGAATTAGAAGTAGAAACGTCCTCTAAGGCTGTGGCTATCACTTTTGTTTCTGCAACTTTTTCTACCAGTTTTTCCTTCCACTAAATGTTCCATTTATATGTTTAGATACATCCTTGTGTGAACAGTCAGATTTCTCAGGGATAGGTCTGTGTGGCTCAACTTCCTTTTGCCCTCTGAGAGTGTACAGACCATAAACATACCACATCACATTTCCATATTAAAAATCAATTACTATAGGCCCAGTGTAATATCTTAACACCTATCAAGAAACTGAATTTTAGTTTCAGCTTTAATTTCAGCTTTTTAATTTTCATTACTGAAATGAATTAACTTTTCAATGAGATGTCAAATTCTTTAAATGTATTCGTATGCACAAACAAATAAATAAATCAACAATTGGGGATCTTGCAGATTTGTATGGATGGGTATTGCCCCTACAAGCCCCCCACTGAGTAGCACCACTGTCAATGAGCCCTAATGCTGCAGGAGGGCTGCGTATCCAAATTAAAAACACACGTCCCCCCCTTTATCACCCTATACTCCAGCCAGCATATAGCAAGGAGTTAGTAACAATCCACATTAATCAGGAACATTCATTCATCAAATATATCATTAACAAGCAGGCCACCGTCTCCCTTTGCCAAAGCTGTCAGCGCGTTATTACGCACGAAAAGTGCTTCAAAATTCAGAAATAAAGGATGCAGAAAAGAGCCGCCAGGGGATCTTTCCGATCCAAAATGTTTGATGGAAAAGAGTTATCCCGCCAAAGCCAGCGGAGAGAGCAGACTGGGCCAAAATGTGCATAATAAAAACGAATAAATTCATCCACATCAGAACCGCACAGCCCTAAACACCCTGGAGCGCCTCAAATAAAGCTTTCCCTCTGTTTTCCGGTGAAATATTAAGCTTTAATAACGCACACTCAGCAGCAATTAAGGTGAAAGTTTTAAAGCTTTCTGGTGCAAAATAGGGCATTACGCATGGAAGCGCAGAAGGTCCGTGCCAATCTAGGCAAAGGTTTCAAAAATAATAAAATAAAATAAAATAATTCAAAATAATGAATTAATGCAAAAACGGTGCTCATTTCTGATATTATTCTGCAATAAACACAAATGAAAAAAGCATGCAAAGTGAATCAAAACTATAAAAATGTCGCTAAATCCACGTTTTGCAAGCGTTTTTTAAAAAAGCTCCTGATTCAGTTTAAACTCAGAAGGATGCTGGGCGCAAGCAGTGAGCAAGGTGACAATGTAAAAATTAGCTAAGTTACCTTGAGGACATCACATAAATGCCACTGAGAGGAAGCAGCGCTAGACATCACCGCGGATCTCTGCAAAAAGACAAAGAAGCCCGGCGAAAATGAGCAACTTGTTTGAAGTCATTAAAAAAGAAATCGGGGCAAGAAAGAGGACGAGATGCGGGGCAATGTCACATCTCAATATTCCCACTTTGTTCCATTGCGCAGGCTCGTTTTGGAGAAGTGAGATTTAGCGAACAGGAGACGGATTTAGAGAGAAAATCCCTCACATTTATCTACATTACACAGACATTTTCAACAGGAAACAGCTGGGGCAGCGTTTGCCTCCTCCTAGTTCTAAGTTATTCATTAAGGATTTTGGGCACATGGTCAAATAACGTCATTTCTCCCCTTTTTTGTATTCTTTCAGTGAACGGGATGCAGTCTTGATCTTTCTCAGACTTGGTTAGACAGCAGCAGCAGCACCTAGCAGAGCACCAGGTTCTGGTTTATCCCCTGAAAGCTCAGGAGTGGGAAGTTAAAGACAAACCAAAGGTGATAGTTTCACTTTTATCAATTTGGTGCCATGAAATTCAGCAGCAAGTTCCTCTAACAAGAGAACTCAGTGATAAAATTCAACTTTTGTAGCAATAAAGGGGGGAAAGTGAAGTCTTGATCCTTTTAACTTTGTGCCACAGGAGGATTTCCAGCTTCACTGCACTCTGTCACAGTGATTTATACCCCTGGGTTCCTTTCTCTTCTCCCTGATTTTCAATCAGCCCATGTACTTGGCACCCCTCCCCCACCCCACCCAAAAAAATGCTTATGATGGGATTTATGTCAAGCTCTCCCAAATAGAGACTCAAAGTGTTGCCTGCTCTTTTTTTGCACCATGCGTGAAGCTCCGTCAGATTAGATGGAGAGTATCAATTTTGAAGTCATGCTACAGGATTCTCAAACGGATTTAGGTCTGGACTTTGACTGAGCCATTCTAACACACCAAAATGACTGAACTGTCTATATTTGTTGGCTGAAAGGTGGAGCACCACCCTAGTCTCCAGTCTTAGCCCCATCCATCTTCTTTTTAACTGACTAGAAAACTGCCGAAGACTAGTATTCCCACACCATGATGCTGCCACTATGCACCCCTTTATGCATTCTAGAATTGCGCTGCTCATGGTGGCACCATGTTAGAGTAGCTCTGTTATGTTAGTTCTGATTTGTTCTTTTTCTAGACTTTAGTTCATAGTTTTTTGGTTGAGGCATTGCATGTTTCCTCTGGTTTTGGAGGCTGCAAAGCTGGAAGGATTTTTGCTTACTTTCTTACTTTCAAACAGTGGTTATGATGAGTACAACTGGGAGCCGCTGATTAGCATTTCAAAAGCTCCAATAATACCTGAACTACGACCCCAAATCCCAAAAGAACTAAAAAAAGAAGGCTTCATGGATGCAGAGCAGGACTAAAGAGTCGAGAGAGAAGGAGGAAGTTCAAACCATCATCACAATCTATAAAGATACTTGGATGATATGAGCTATGACAACATTTAATTTCCCCTTGGCATAAATAAAGTATTTTTGAACCGAACTGAATTAAATGAACTGACTCTGGTCTACTTTCAACATCTCTGTTTTCTACGTTTTTGAATGTATAACTCCTTTTGCAGGCTGAGGGTCTTTTCCCCTGACTTGTCCTTCTTTTACAGCTGAAGCTCAGAACCATGATGTGCACCGAGCAGCATCTATATTCGCCTCCCCTGGTGGATTGCGTCATTAACCGGAATTGCTTGTTCCAACATGGAATACAATAAGGATGCTCCTCGGACCTGAAGGACAAAGCTATTTTCCCAATGACTTTGCTATCGTCCAGTAAGCAATGTCAGAAAAGGCTTAAAACGCTCCATCTCTGTTCTGAAATCTGATCTTGATTTCACTGTCTGCAGTCTGGCAGTGTACTTGTAAATGATGAGCTTGCCCAGTCTACAGATATTTACTGATGAAGAGGAGCAAGAAGGGTGGGTGGGAGTGAGCTGACCTTACCTTTCCCTGCTTCTGTAGTGTCGAGTTATCTGAACTGTCTCAGTGCCAAGTTTCATTCCCTCACTCCCTCTCTTCTTTCTTTGATTGCATGACTTTTGAACCCACTCACCACCACCTCCAGCCGCCCCACACCCCCCACAGCTTTGTCTTTGGAGACAGCCGCCTCACTGAACTCAATGACCAGGGAAAGGCTTAATTTCACTCCTTTCTAGTGTTGGAAAGAGCTTTTTTTTCTCCACGATAATTATTTTTGAATTATTTTAGATGAACAAAAATGCGTAAACATTTCACACCACCTCTCAGCTCAGCATAATTTGTTTCTAATGACCAATACTTGTGCTCTACCTTCCAAGGTAAGGGGTCTGAAATAAAAAATAAAAATAATGTGTCAGACCTAAGAAAGTGTCAACAAGAGATAAACAACTGTCACTGCCGTGCTAGGCAATGCCCTTCTCCATCAATTATAAACAAGACTTATTCGACCTGGGGGGAGTAGTCTATCTTGCTTTGGTTGAGAGCCACGTTCTCAGAGTTGGGGAAAGAACATGCTAACTCCAAACAGAAAGGACTGAGATTTGGATCGACTGCAGATTGATTCTTTGCAAGGTTTCTGGTTCATGCCTTGGATTTGGGAGCCTTTTCATCCCCAATTGATGTAGAGGTCAGAGATGACTTAACACTGATTCCTCTGAAAATGATCTGGTACTGGATTGAAAATGAGAGACATCTGGGCAGTACTATATGCAGCACTTCCACTTTAAAACAGATTCGTGACCAATAGATGGGGAAGCTGTTTAAAGAGTTAACTTACACAGAGTAAATTCTTGATTTCAAACTGAGTTGTATCACCTCATTTGGAACAGTGTTTACATGTTAACACAAGGCAATCCAAAAGGACTTGTGATTTTGTTTTTCCTGCAGTGTTAACAGCATCCCTTTGCGTCTCTGCTGCCAAACAAATGTCCGAGTCAGCGATGCACACACACACACATACACACACACGCAGGAAACAGAGAGCGGTACTGAATGCAAATGAAAGGATGAGAAAAACGAAGGCTGAAAACTGAGATAAAGCTTTTGCAAAACTTGTGCGAACTGAAGACGGACGATGGCGTACGGTGGGGAGTTTACGGCCGGTACCCAAGATGGGAGGGGTTGGCACTCACTAACAGGTTCACTTAAGGACACTCATTTGATTAGGAGAGCAATCCTTCTCTTTTCTGTTGATTGTTTTTTCTTTCTAAGTGGTCATTTTTCCTCCTTTATCCATTGACTAAAACAAAAGAAGAAGTGCTCTGTAAGAACAATGAATGGGGGAGAAATTTCTGGTGTTTTACCTTCCCCAACAGGGTGGGTGAGTCTGTGTGTGGTAATGTTAGCTCACATTGTTATCAAAGCCCCCTTGTGTCCTGTACATGTTTCATATGGAAGGAATAAAGGTGCGTCATGGAGCGAATGCACAAAATGGGGTGCTTGTTTTGATACGCTGTCTTTCCACAGTAACATTTAGGGGTCATAGGATTTTGGCAAATAGGACAGGAAAATGTGTGGTGCCTGCTGATGATCAAAACCCACATTTTCAGAAACTGTTAACTGTTTGTGGCGAGGCTTTCAACGAGCTAAACTTTAAGGCTGCACCACCCTGTTTTACTGGTGATGAAAACAAAAGCAGCTTGGACTGAATTTAAAGAAACTGTAGGCCTTTCTGTGTGGCTGAACATACAACAACTGAATTTTAACAGTAATGATAAAAGTTAACCCACATTACTGCAGCCAAGGTCCAATTTGTCTATCCATCTCTTGCTCTATCCTACAATCTCTTGTGAACAAAACACCACATTAGTTTAATTCCTCTCCTTGAGACGGAAACTGACCCACTGCTCACAGCTTTTGCATGTAGACTGGACAGCAAAACTCCCATAAGCCCCTCATCAATTCTACAAAGGGTCATTACTTCTGTGGTCTCAAAGATCCACTTCAGAAGTCTTGGGTTTCATTCAGATTCAAATGTGCAGACCTTACTCTTGACACTTTTGCTTCAAACCATTGTAATTTTTGTTCGCCATCACACAGTTGATCAGTGGACTAAATCTTTACCTTTGCAGAGTTGCTGATTGGCTTATGGTAGTTTTGTTGTCTCCTCTACATATTTTGTTAATCCCAAGAAACTCATGTCTGTTTTTATGGAGAAGTTTTCTGATCCTGTCTTTCTATGATCAAAGAAAGAGCTGTGTGCATACTTTTTGGTTGTTTTTATTGCTACTAAAATTTATTTTAGCAAGTAACCTGCTAATTGAAGCCTGTAGAGTCTTATATTGAGTTATTTGTTTTAAATTCAAAAATACTTTATTTTTCCCAAAGGGAAATAAAACGTTGTCATAACTCATATTATCCAAGTATCTTCAAAGAGTCATTGTAGATGGTGGTGCTGTGGGCAGGAAGGATGTTCAGTAGCAGTCAGTCTTGTCCTGGATGACACCATCAGTTGTTGTCAAGCACTGCTAATCCACCTCATTTGCTTTTGCTGTTCCTCTATAAATCTCTATCTGGCTGTATGGTTGGAAAGTCGGACAGAGGGACGTTGGAATCTCTGATCTTTGGTCCTACAAATCCATGAAGCCTCCTTTCCAACTTCTCTGGGATTTGGGGTCGTAGTTTCGGTATTATTTGAGCTTTTGGGATGCTAACCCAGCTGTTTCCAGTTGTAAAAATAATACTTTGTTGTCACGGTTTCACATAACAACTGTCCAAAAGTAAAAAAGTAAGCCCAAAAACCCTTCCAGCTGCACAGCATCCAAAACCAGAGGAACTAATGTCCAAACGTGTAATGCCTCAATAAAAAATTATGAACAGAAGTCTACAAAAGAACAAATCAAAATTAATGTAACAGAGCTATTCCAACATGCTGCCACCAAGAGCAGTGCAATGAACGTTTTCCTGTTGTATATAATCTTTTTCTTTGAACAATAAGGGAAGTCCCTTATTCTTTTCTTCCAGATCATTATCTATATCTGTCTGCTCTGGCATTGTGGTTTTATTGAGGTGTTCACAGTTGCTGTTGATGAGTTAATCAAGTGCATCCATTCTCTCTTAAATTAACTAGAAATAGGGAAGGTGTATTTAGTATTTAATTTTCAGCTTCATTGTTTTTAAATACATAATAACCATGGAAAGTAGCATCCAAGTGCTCGATTAAATGCATTTCAGTTCCAGCAGCAGCATTTGCTCCCTGTATGGTCCAGTAGAAAAGTGAATCACACCATAATCAGTTTTTGATTTTACACTTTTAACACATTTAAGATTTTTCTATGTACCTTTTCTTCTTAAAGAGAGTAAAAGGGAGGCTGCAGCCTCACACACCTGTCCTCTTGAAGGGGCTGTACTGGAATGTAATTTCCCACCTGGGGGACAAATAAAGAATTCTGATTCTAAAACAGCTATGAATAAAACATAGGCTTATGGATTTAGTGGCAAAAACAAATTATTCACAACCTGCATTGTAAAAAAACCCCCTGTCTTTTATGAATCTTGCACTTCCCTTCAGTTTAGCATGAACGGTGTTTTGGATTTTAAAGAGAAGGGAATAATTTTCTCAGAGAACGCTTGAACATCTGACCTCCAAGAATAGATGTAATGCGCTGTTATTCTCGTAGAACATTCACAAAATAAATAAATAAAATACTTGTAAATGGAAATATTAAGAGCTTTTTTAAACCCTTGATACTGGCCTTGAATTTGTCTTAAATAATGTTTGGGTTAGGAACCCAGTGGGTGTCGTGGTCTGGGGGCTCTGAGTTTTGTATTCAAAAGGCTTCAGAATTAATCTTAAGATTAGTAGCTTCCCCCGTGTGCTCAATCATACTGGAGTCTAAAGAAAATAATTGGGTGTTTTTTGTTGTTTTTTTTTTTCGGGTTACAAAATCATTGCTGGCACAATTATTGGTACCCCTGCTGTTACCTTGTGCAGCCCACTATTACCACTAGGACAGAATGTAGTGTTCTCTTATAATATTTTACAAGGTTGGAGCATACAGAGAGAAGGATCTGTGACCATTCCTCTTTAAACAATACCTCCAGATTGTCCAGAGTCCTGAGTACTCTCTTCTCTTCAGCACAGTCCACAGGTTTTCAATAGGATTTAGGTCTGGGGACTGACATGGCCATGAAGAAGGTCAGTTTTGTATCTGATGCACCATATATGTGTTGATAAGGCCAAATGCTTTGGAACCTGCTGAAAGACCCGTTTTCAGGTTTCTGCCAGAGGCTTCAAGATTTTTATTTAATGTCTTGTTTATTTCAGTTTCAATAGTTTTAAACATTAGATCATTGCTCTGATTGCAGATATAGCCAGATTCAGATCTGTAACTAAATATTTGTTGCAATTTTCATAATTTTAAAAGGTCAACACAGATCTACCCTATTTGAATGTAAAGTTTTCTTGTCTTTTTCATTTTGAAGAGTCTCTTAAAGAAATGGACTTCTGTGGATTTCATGTGATATACTCCAAGGACAGGAAGAAATGGATTACGAACTAGTGCCTGACATAAATTAAGGAGGCCAGTGCATTGCATGGCAAACCAAGCTGACAAAATTATTCTGTCCTTGCATGGCATACTGGACCATGCTAGACAGAAAGCTGACAAAAAAGACTTTAGCCGTTGAAAGCATTTTCATCTTTCATGTAAAACTGCAAAATAAACATAAAAAGATATGCATCACCATTTTGCATACCTTACATGCATATTTGGTCTTTAAAAAAAAAAACATGAATTAAAGAAAAATCTGTGAGCCTTATCAACAAAACATATTGCCATTTTAACCCATTTCTGTTCACACAGACACCCACAGCATTTATGAGCAAGCTGTATTTTACTTAGTAGCATTAGCTTGCATATATATCTGTAAGGGGAGCTAGAAACACATTTAGCGAAGTTACAGCTAACACAGAAACAATTTAGATAGCAGATATAACAAACTTAAATATTTCTCATCAAATGCTAATATCACTGTCTCTCTGCCATGCTGTGGGTGACCATGCTTGACTGACTGATTTTTGACAAAAACAAAATCTAACTCAAATCCAGCCACAAGGTGTAGTAAATCAACAGAATACAAACACAGGCTTTTCTGTATGAACATTTCTCAGTTTCACAGTACACTCCCCGTCTCGTATATTAATAAATATACCACTCTTAAACATTTGTCTCAATCTTAGACAAAAGTATTATTACATCAGTTTCAGAATTGTTAGAAACAGGAACTCAGGGCCTGGCATGTATTATGGCCATGACCACTGCCATAAGGGTGACCAAAACTTCATGTGTGAGGCAGATGGTTGAGGTTTGCAATAACAAGCCATCAAAGATGCGTTGAACGAGTCCGATCATTTTCTCCCACACTCCTCCCATATGAGATGAATCTGGGGCATTGAAGGTCCAGGTACAGCTTTGGTCCTGTAGATTGTTTTTGATCTCTGGGCTTTGAACATCAATTTGCAACTCTTTACAGACACTAATGAAGTTTGTCCCTTGGTCTGACTGTAAGTGTTTGACAGGTCCTCTGACAGGAAACATCATAAGGCATTTAGGAAACTCGAAGTTGACATTGCCTCTATGACCTCTATATGCACAGCCCTGGTACTCAGACAGGTGAACATCACAGTCGATGCTATTTGCCCTTGTGAGGTGGGACTTGACATTCCAAGGCCCAAAAATGTCCAGGCCAACATGAGCGAAGAGTGGGTCAATTGCTAGTCTGTAAGAGGGTAATCTGGCCATTTTCTGCACCTCTAGGCAGCTTCTGAGTTTCCTACATGTGACATATTTGTGAAATGTGCTGGAAAATAGTCTCTTGCCATCAACAATCCATAGCTCTGCTGAGCACAGGGCGCCTTCAGTGAACTATTTGCCTTGGTGGGCTACTTGGTTCTGGTAATGTCTACCTAAAAGAACAGCTACATGATGATTACCTGGAATAATCAAGGGGTGTTTCTCCATAGCTGAAAGATCTGCTGCCTGTAAGTGTCCTCCAACCATTAACAACCCACCACCAATGAAAGGATCAAGTTTTCCAAGAGGACTGCATGAGGGGATGTCTTTTCCTTTTTTAAGGCTTTCAGTCTCCTCTTTGTAAGTCTCAGTTTGAATGCACTGAACAATTGTTGTTTTTGCTTGTGAGATTTCTGTAGCATTTGCAAGATTATAACTGTGCCAACCCTTGCATGTGCTTGAAGTTTTAGAGAACAACTTAGAGATGTGATTGCTCTTACCAGAAACTTCCAGCTTGAGAAACATGCAAATCTGTGGGATCCAAGCTCCTTTTCTTCTGTTTTTGTTGCTAAGGAAATCATTCAAGGACGAATTTCAACATCTGTTGAGGGCTGCAAAAGGTTAAAGATCTCTTTGTTCTGTTCTGGATCTCTTGGCTCGGTGTCAGACAGTGTCAGGAACTGAGGCTTGGAGAGCCAGGTGATCTGTTAAAGTTGGGCTGCTAATACAGCTCTACTCCCATGATCTGCAGGGTTTTGGTCAGTAGTGACATAATGCCACTGGTCTGGTTTGGTAGACCTGCAAATCTGAGTGACCCTGTTGGCCACATACACATAGAATCTGTGAGTGGCATTGTGAATGTAGCCTAGAACTATTCGGCTGTCTGTATAGAAGTTCACCGCATTAAACTCAATGTCACTTTCATCTACAAGCACTTGAGCCAATTCCACTGATAATACAGCTGCACATAATTCTAAGCATGGGATAGTGTGGGCAGATGAGGGTGCTGGCTTAGATTTGTCTATGATAAACCCAACATGACATTGGCTACCAGTGTAAATGACCCTAAGGTATGCTGCAGCTCCTATTGCTGTTTTTGAAGCATCTGAGAAAATGCATAGTTCTCTTCTCTGAGCATGTGATGATGACACTGAAACAAATGGTCTGCGGATTTGGAGATGCTCAAGAGCGGTAAGTGAGTCAGTCCACCTTAACCACTCTGCCTTCTGGTCTACAGGTAAAAGCTTGTCCCAATCCTGCTGTCCCACAGTCAACTCTCTGTACAATACTTTTCCCTGGATTGTAACTGGGGCAGCAAATCCAAGAGGATCATAGAGGCTGTTGACAACAGAAAGTATTCCTCTGTGGGTGAAAGGCTTGTTGTCTTTAGCAACTCGAAATGTGAAACAGTCATTTTCCAGATTCCAGCCGACCCCGAGGCTTTGCTGTAGAAGTAGAGGGTAAATGTTCAAATCTAAATTTTTGAGATTTGCTGCTCTCTCTTCTGGGGGAAATGTATTCATTACATACTGACATTTGAGGCTATTTTGTGAAGCCTTATATTGGACTCTGCCATCATGTTTCTTGCTTGTGTTAAGAGTTCAATGGCTTCACTTTCACTGTCCACAGAAGCCAGTCCATCATCCACACAGAAGTTGTGGAAGATAAACTGTTTTGTGTTGGAGCCATACTCTTCTTCTCCAAGTTCAGCTGACTTTCTGAGAACATAGATTGCAATAGCTGGGGAAGGACTGCTCCCAAAAACTGGCACCTTCATGCGAAACTCCATGATTTCTTTGGTAAGGTCATTATCTTGGAACTATAAAAACCTGAGATAATTTCTGTGGCTTTCTTTGTCTCTGAAGCAGTAAAACATCTGCTCCACATCTAGAGTAACTGCAACTTGTTCTTGCCTGAAGTGCAATAGAACCCTGAGCAGTGTACTGTTTAAGTCAGCCCCCCTAAGTTGAATGTCATTTAGGGAAATGCCCTTGAATGAGGTGCTTGAATCAATTTGCATTTTGCCTGGTTTTTGGGGATGGTACACTCCAAATGTTGGTAGGGACCAGCATTCTGCACCTGGTTTGAGTAGGGGAGCCTCTTCTCCCTGGTCATTATCAAAGATTTTCTACACGAATTCAGTGAATTGTTCTTTCATGTCTTTTCTTTTCTCTAGTGTCTGAAACAGAACAGTGAGGCACTTCAAAGCCTGTTCTCTGTTGTTGGGAAGTAGAGGACATGGTGTACGGAACAGTAGTGGTGCCACCTAGTGATTCTCATTATCCATATTAACCTTTTTGTTAATAATTTCAAGAAAGATCTTGTCCACAATAGACAAGACTGTTTTGTCATCATCAGGGTTTCTTTGAAATACATTAAACCCCTGCATGTCTGTTAGATTGAGTGGATCTATTTGTGTGATGTTGGATGCATGGTCTATAGTTTGCTCAATGGGAGCGCTGAACTTCTCTTTTATGTGGATTGCACCACGACAAAGCTTAAGAAAGGAAGAGCGGCCATTGTTTAGCACATTTGTTTTGTAGACGTTCACCTTTGTTTGTTTGTGGACCCCTCCAAGGCACATCTCGCCTATGATGACCCAGCCCAAATCTAGCCGCTGGGCATATGGTGTTGAGTGGACCATTGTACTGTTCACATACTTTGTGCACACTCAGGACATCTCTCCTCAATAAGAGAAGGATGGGCATTTCTGGCTCAATTGGTGGTATTTCACCTGCAACAGGAGCTAGGTGAGGAAAATGTTGCACAATATCAGCATTTCTGAGCGATTGTTTGGCATAGTATTGCATTCTAAAAGAGATGCGAGTGCTACATGAGTCTTTCCATCTAGAGATAAGACAACAAAATTGTGAGATTTCTTTCCTATTGCCTCTTTTATTCCTGCACAGGTCCTTTGGGTATAAGTGGAAGAGACTACACTAATGCCAAACAGATCAAAGAAGGCTGACTTGGCAAGGGATCGATTGCTTTGGTCATCTAAGACCACATACATTTTCTGGGCTTTGTTAGGACAGTTAACAGGGTACACATTCACTAAGGAGATTTTTGACCATGATCTGAGTCCAAGTGATGTGTCACAGATTTTTTGTACATTTTGAAGTGACTTGCGGAGACAGGCTATTTTCTTGTCCCAGCTTTGCTCTTGCCATGTCGCTTGCGCCTCTGTAACCCAAGGAGGAGGGCCAGGATGCAAAGCAGTAAGGTGCTTGCCACTATTGCACTCTTTGCACTTCACAACAATTTTACAGTCTTTGGCCAAGTGCTTAGTTGATCCATAACAACAAAAACAGACTGAGTTTTCTCTTAGCTGAGCGTTTGGTGTCACGTAATGGGCCTGCACATACTCACTTGTGCATTGAGTATGATCCTCAGGATACATCCGGGTAATGCCTTCAAGTTGATCTGACTCTATTGCTGCTGTGGCTTCAAAGACTGCTGCTTTCGTGCTCCTCTTTACTTTTAGGATATACAGATTCGCCTCCAATTATGCTTTGCACTGTCCTGCTTCAGCTAGCATTTTTTGTTGTTTAGCTTCAATGCGGGCCTTTTCTTTAATCATTTCCTCTTCTTGAGCTGCATACTTGGCTTCTACCAGGGTCGCCTCTGCTTTACCTTTTGCCTTGGTAGCTCCTGCGCTGACTGAGGACCTTCTTGATCTCTCAGATGACTTGGACCATGCAACTTGGGACAGAATCTCCAAATCTCCGGTTAGGTCTGTTTGCCTTTGTTGGTCCATGATGTTCTTGTCTTGATTGCAGTGTGGTCGACAATGGCTCTTGTGCTAGCACCGCCATGTAACTGTCCTTTTACTATTCTCTTTTTGCTCAGGCGTGCTGGACCAGGCAAGACAGCTAGCTGACAAAAAAAGACTTCAGCCGTTGAAAGCGTTTTCATCTTTTATGTAAAACTACAAAATAAACATCATCAGCATCAACATTTTGCACACTTTACATGCATTTTTGGCCTTTAAAATAAAAACATGAATTAAAGAAAAATGTGTGAACCTTGTCAACAAAACTTGTTGCCATTTTAACCCATTTCTGTTCACATAGACACCTACCACACCAATGAGCAAGCTGAATTTTACTTAGTAGCATTAGCTTGCATATATAGCTGTTAAAGGAGCTGGAAACACTATCAGCTAAGTTACAGCTAACACATAAACAATTCAGATAGCAGATATAACAAACTTAATTATTTCTCATCAAAACAACATTCTGATAACTTAACCTAACATTAGTTAACTTACAAAGATACTCCAAGGCTTAAAAATGCTGATATCGCTGTCTCTCTGCCATGCTGTGGGTGACCATGCTTGACTGACTTTTGACAAAAACAAAACCTTACCCAAATCCAGCCACAAGGTGTAGTAAATCAATAGAATACAAACACTGGGTTTTCTGTATGAATATTTCTCAGTATCACAGTACAAAAATATTAGTAGCACTTCAGCTTAGCTGGCATATTGGCTAACTTTAGCATAGTTAACAACGTTTGCTATTGGTAGCTAACATATGAATGTTAGCACTTTATCTAAAAATATTACATAAGCTGCTGGTAGCATATAGAGAAGTTTGTTATCATATACAACAATATTTGTACATATGAGCATTATTCCTAACATTTAGCTAACATGCTAATGCAAGGATGTTCACTGATCTTAGCAAATTAAATAACTTTAGCATTGCCGATATTTGCTAATGATTGGTAAGATACTACTGTTAGCATTTTAGCTAATCATTGCATATAAACTTCTGTTAGCATAGTAAATAGTGTTATTTACTTTTAGTTAACATGCTATTAGTTGTTTGTTAGCTAGTACTAGCATATTAGTTAAATAGAGATAAGCTGCAAAAAATTCAAATCAACTTAAAATACAGTTCTAATTATGAAAGAAAAAAAAAAGAAATTGCTTAAGTTAAATGTATATTTTTTTTTAGTAATATTAAGGCTGTTAAGTGTTTCTCTGCTGATTTGGTAAAACACATCTTTAATGTGGGATTTTTCTTCACAAAATATTTTGTTTTTGTTGTTTTGTAGGGATGAAACAAGACAAACCAGAGACACTTTTTGCCACCAGAAAGAATTCACACCCATTTTTGGTTCCATATTTTGCAACCCAGTAGATTCACTCCAAGAGTCTTTTAAAAATCTACAAAATACATTACAAAATGAAAAAGATTTTTTTAATGCGTCTGGAATTTTATAAACATAATAAGTACATAAATATTCCCACTCTTCAGTATTGCACTCAGAATTGACCTCAGGGGTAATTTAAGTCCAACTGTGGTAAATTTAGAGACAATTTGAACCAGAAAACACTTATCTAGACATGGTCTCACAATTCACAGTGTAGATCGGAAACCAAGGAATGACCTCAAAGGAATTTTCTGTAGACCTCCAAGACCACATTATATTCAAGCACTAATCAGGCAAAATATACAAAATATTTTGGCAACGTTGGATGCCCCAAAAAGCACTGCGGCCTTCATTATTTGGAAACGGAAGAAGTCTGGAACCGCAAGGACATTGCCTAAATCTGGCCATCAGACCAAACTGAGTAATCCAGGTGAAGGGGCTTGGTCAGAGAGACCAAGAACCCAATGGTCAAAAAGGTGGTGCTCCAGTGTTTATTTGTGGAGACAGAAGAATAATCCAGGTTGTCATCTATTGCCAGCACACTCCACCACCCCAAAACAGGTGTACCAATCTTGAAGACTTACCCATGAAGACAACTCTGTTATGCAAGAAAGAGTGAAAAGGGAGGAAGGGTGTGAATACTTGCTGGTGGTACTGTGGGCTTTCAGTAGTCAATAAGATGTTCTTTGTTGATATGGTCTCCTATACAGGCCATATGAAGGGTAGGTGAGAAACACACCTTAGTTCCCCTCCTTCCTGAGTGTTGATTTTATGAGTTTACCCCACACACAGACCTGTTGAAGCCTGTTTCGGTGTGCAGACATTCCCCTCTATTTGCAAATCCAGGAAAGTTCCTGTGACTCAGAAACAAAAACACAAAACAAACAGATGAAGGAACAATATTATCCCCCAGTAATTATTGGCTTAATGTGGCTGCAGCACATAATCCAAGATAAGAGCCAACATTTCAAACAATGCACAGATTCAAGGTTCAGCTTTGCTGGAAATCTGCTGCCTCATGCTGCATTCAGATCTGGACGGTGGCCTGTAAGTGACACCTCTAAGCAGGCAGGGAAGAATGCTGTCTGTGCAGCTAAGTGAACCAACACAGGAGCAGTGGCTGGGAGGGTGAGGGGTGGGCTGCAGAGCGGGCCTCGCTTCTCACCATCTGGCACCGCCGAGACAATGTCTAGGAGAGAGACTGCTGCCAGGCCTCAATTACTGGGGGGAATAATCCAGGACACACTGAAGCAATTAGAGCCCCATATAAATCAATATGCTTTGGGTTAAAAAGTGATCTGCTCCCAACACTATGGAGAGGCTCCTGCTTGATTTTTCTCAGAGATGTTTTTTTCTGTTAAAAACCAACGGGATGATGCAGCTGTTGTGGTTTCCACCGTCACTCAGGCTGCGTCAACGGTCAGGTGAAAAGGACTGTGAGGAAGAGAAGCAAGATAAATATTGACTCATCTACTGGGCCTGAGTAAACAGTTGTGAAACTGATGTTGCATAAAAGCAGAAGCTGCATAAACAAGCAAGACTGCCTGCAGAACAAACGTGTTTCTAAGCAGAACCTTCACGGCTTACTGAGGATTGGTATTAAGGTTTCAAATGAAGCAGAAACTCTGGATTATTCATGTATCAGGATGCTTCGCCACAAACCACCAACACTGATTAGCAGCATGTTACTGCCATCTAGTGGCTGACGAAGACAACTACGTGTAGACTTCTTTGTGTGCTTGAGCCTCCTTTATTTTGATGCATCTCTGCAATTTAATAGCAGTATTTTATAGTCCAGAGTTTCATTTAATTTTTCCACTTTTTAAAAAGGACAAAAACTTGATGCTCAGTAAACTGAGCAGATTTAAACAGATTTATATTTTATTCAGGTTTGATCTCAAAGTTCCCAGATCACATCTTTATTTCAACAGTTGACCCATCAGTATTTTGCTAAACATACCAACAGAATCTTACTTTTTTCAACTTTAACCAGCCCTAAATCAAGTTAACCTGGACCTGTGGTTCTTATGGAAGATGATTTAGGACACTACTCTGCCCTTAGTGGTCCTAATCTTCTTCCATAGGTTCTGGACCAGGTTAAAACTGTATTTTTACATGTGAAGTAAAGGATGCAGTATCAAAGAATCTGCACTTAGTGTCAGATACTCCAGCCCTTACTCCACAAATCCAGGTGTAGTAGATGCATCTTGAGGCTTTGTTCCACACTCCTAAAATTAGAAGCTAGTTTCAGCATTACAACCTGCAGATGATAGGGCCCCATTATTATTCAGGCAGTTAAATGTGAAGGTTTTACACTCAAAATTCAAGAATGTTGCAAAAATTCCTGGAATAAAAACAGAAACTTGTTTGAAATTAAAAATGTGTAACAACCCTGATTACAGCCGTTCTGTGAAGACCAAGGAACACAGCAGATGGGTCAGAAAAAGATGGAGGAGGTTCTGTGGTCAAATGAAACAAAAACTAAGCTTTGTGTGACAGAAATCTTGAAACAATTTGCCCACCATCCAATCTGGTGGTGGCAGCATGATGCGGTGGGGAAGCGTGGAGCTAAATCCAGTCTAATCCTGGAGGAAAACCTTTTTAAGAGGCTACAAAAAACAAAACAGGGGTGGAAACACACCCAAAAGACAATTTAAATTAACGCATATTGAAGTTTAAGAATGGCCTAGTCAAAGACCAGACCTAAATCCAACTGCCAATCAGTGGTAAAGCCTGTAAATCCTTGCTTAGCTTGAGATATTGTGGAAATATGAACGAGGAAATTTAATTCGTGGGCCCACCCAAGTGGCCAAACCTATTACCAGAAGCAGAGTTTTAATGCATGGCTTGTGAAATAGTGTAACCAACCACTCCTTTGTGATTAAGACAGTCCAAAATTGTGCACCTGTTAAAGTACAGACTCAGTGGACCTTGACTGAAAACCAATGGAGGGCCACACTTCAGTTTTTTCTTTGTAAAAAAATATTAAAACCCTGAATTTTTTCCTTCCACCTCACCATTCTGTAATGTCAGTCTGTCATTAAGTCCCAATAAAATGCACAAGATGAGGTCATTTTATGCACACATCAAATGTATTTAGGCATATCTTTGGACGAATCAAGTAATATTTAACTTATTGTCTAAATAAAATAAAAACAAATAAAATGGCACATTTGAAGGATATTTAGCTGTTTTGTAATAAAAACAAAGACACCAATGAAAGCATTTAAGTTTTTAATGTTCCCAAAGTTCAGAAAAGCAACATTTATCTGCAGCCTTTCCCTGAGGACTGGTCTGATCATTTTATCTTTTTTTTTTTTTTTTTAGAAATTAACTCGGAAATGCAGAAAGGGAAAAGAAAAAACAAGATTCACAAATAAAATCCAAAGAAGAGTTCATGGGTGAAACTCTAGTCCGACTTCGGCTGCGAACGTTTCTTCCAGTTTCACTTCATGAGTGAGTGAATGTTCCCACAGCAGCTTCTTCTGCAGGAAAACCAATCCACAATCTTCACAGGTTAAGCTCCGGCTTTTCCCAGCGTGAGTCCGTCGGTGTTTCTTCATGTGATAGGACAGCCGGAAACTTTTATCGCAGATGTCGCATTTGAACGGCTTCTCTCCCGTGTGGATGCGCATATGTGACTTCAAGTAGCCCGACTGGATGAAGGCCTTGCTGCACACGTCACACTTGTACGGACGTTCCCCGGTGTGGTACCTGTTGTGGAGTCGGAGCTCGTTGGCGGTCAGGAAGGTCTTCCCGCAGACGGTGCACTGGTGAGGCCTCTCTCCAGTGTGGATGAGCTCGTGCCTCTTCAGGGATGTCTCCTTCATGAACTGCTTGCCGCAGGTCTTGCATGGATACCGGACCCCGATGTGGACCTGCTCCACGTGGTTGCTGAGCTGCAGCTTGGTACGGTAGGCCATGTCGCACTGCGAGCAGCTCCAGGGTTTCTCCTCGGAGTGGGTCCCCATGTGGACGGTCAGCTCTGAAGCCGAGCGGTAGCACTTCCCGCACTGCCAGCACAGGAAGGGCTTCTCCCCAGTGTGTTTTCGCTGATGGACAGTCAGACAGTTGGACGACCGGAACTTCTCGGGGCACATGTTGCATGCGTAGGGGAACTCTCCTTTGTGTATCCTCTGGTGGATGGCGAGGTAGGACAGCTGGACGAAGGATTTGTCGCACTGTGGACATGGAAACGGGCCAGTGAAGCTGTGCTGCTTCTCGTAGTGTTCCCTCAGGCGCCTCAGGAGGGTGAAAGTCTTCTCGCACATCGTGCAATTCATCGGACGGTGCATGAGTTTGTGCCGCTCGAAGGCGGCCTCGTTTCCAAGGATCTTTCCGCACTCCTTGCAGTAGAGCGGGTCGTGGATCCTCTGGTGGACTTTGAGCATCGTGACACTCTTGAACTCTTTCTCACAGTCGTCGCACTTCATCACTTCCCTTATTTCCACCTTGCAGACGTTCTCCTGGTGCTCCTTTAGGGCGGATGGATACTCGAAGTGTTTGCCGCAGTTGGAGCACCAGACGGGGATCTTAGCCAGCTGGCCTTGTGGGGGGTCGGTACTGCTCACCTCGCTCTGACTGGGTCCAGCTCTCTGCTCCTTTTTCCAGGACAAACGGGAGGTTTTCTTATGACAAATGGCGTAGATCTGGTGTCTCTTCAGGCCATGCATATGTTTGAATCTCTTCTTGCAGTGGATGCAGTGAAATGGTCGATCCTCCGTGTGGCACTGGATGTGCCTGTTCAGTGTTTTGATGCTGTCAAACACCCTACTGCACACTGGACACACCTTTGGGGCTTTCTTTCTGTTTAGACCCCCTACAGGTGGGTTATTCCTCACAGTTTCTGCAGGCGGGTCAAAGTCTGTTTCTTTCTTAGCCAATCCATCGGAATCAACCTGGTTCTGGGGATCCGCTTCAGCCAGAATCTGCTCCACGGTCTTGCAGTGCTCCTCCCGGATTCCCTCGTGTCCGTGGATAATCTGGTGCTTCTTTAGTGTGTCTTTGTACTTGAAGCCCTTCTCACAGGTGATGCAGACGTAAGGTCGCTCCTCGGAATGAGACCGTAAATGCTTTGCAATGTCAGCGGTGCAGGGAAGGATCCGGCCGCAGATCGGACAGATTTTTCCTTCCACCGACACTTCCGAGTGGCTCTCTGTGTTTGCATCTGGAGTGCCTTTCCTTGGTTTCTGCTCCCTGCTCTTACAAATCTCCCTCTCGTGTCTCTTCAGCACATAAAGATTCTTGAACTTCTTATCGCAAAAAGAACACTTATATGGACGGTCTTCTGAGTGGGATTTCATGTGTCGCTCCATGTCGACTTCCCGAGCGAAATACTTCCCACACAAGGAGCAGTTTTTATTTTCAGACATCTCAGAGGTGCAGGGATCTCCCAGATCTTCGTCTTTGGGGCTGTTGCTCATCTCTCCCTTCTCGTGAACCCGCATGGTGTGTCGGTTCATGTCATATTGGTCCCTGAACCGCTTATCGCAGCTGCTGCACTTGTACTTCAAGTCACGGTTTTCATTGTGAATTTCCTGGTGCCGCCTCATGGCTGCGGCTCGCAGGAATGTCTTGTTGCACACAGGACACGTTTTGTTGTTGGAGTATTTTTTCCGCAGCCTCTTGGCCGCCTCTGAATCACTGTTTGCTTTCGAAGCTTTTCTCTTTAGCTCCAGCCTCTTGCTTTGCTTCAGTGGCTGAAAAGCTGCAGGCTTTAAAGCATCATCCGAGTCCTCATGCGGTGCAGGGTTGGATGTTTCTTCGGCGTTGGTCTCAGTATCTTCGTGATCGTTGGACTCTACCAGACCGGACGGCTGTTCTATCTGAATGTAGTCCAGCAACGTCACAGTTTCGCCCTCAACCTGCACCGTCATACAGCCTTGGATCTGGTCTGAAGACGACTGAATCTGTAGTTCATCTGGATGGATCACGATCTTCTCCAGCTGCGGAAGAGACAGCGAGGACAGGATGCAGTTCCCAAAGGAGGATGGGATGGTCTGCGTTTCATCTGTGGCAAAATTAAATTAGTTTTTTAATTTCAATGACAGCTTCAAAAGAAACTCCATAAATAAGTACAAAAAGGTGCTTTTGTAGAAAACTGGCTCGAAGTTGAACTGAAACACCCCTTGAACTTTTTCATGTTATGTTACCACCACACACTAACAGGGGGAGGGGTGGGAAAAAGGTTGTGTAGTGGCCTAGTCATAGTCTACACTTAAATTTCAACCCAAATCAGGCCATTTAATCTCAAAGAGCCCCCTATGTGGCTGCATCAAATCAATTCTGCAAAGACGAGTAAGACTGCAACATGGCTGCATCGAGTTCAGACCCGGGAGATGTTCTGACAAAGGAAGAGCCCGGATGTAACCATTACACTCTGGAAAATATCCAGATGCACATCTCCCACATTTACCACTTCAATCCTGCAGGACTTTTTGCATCTTTTTTTCCAAAATGTCTGACTTTATAATATCCTAGTTTTACTGTTGTAAATTTATGCCTTTAATTATGGAAAATGATCCCTTTTACTTACAAATTTAGAACTTCTGGACATCAGAGAACATCCAACTATTTTCTCGTTAGTATGTGAAATTAATTTAGAAATTTGTAAATTGAATGTAAAAGTTTTCCTGAAGCCACGTTATTTTTTTCCTTTTATCTACAAGGCTCGTACACCAAAATAAATATATTAAATGAGATAGAATTAATGAATTAAAGAAGGTTTTGGAGGCCTTTACTTTGATTTAGTTTCCGATGTAGATGGCACTAAATACTGCAAAAGACTTGAATCTAAGGTGGATCGAAGCACATTCATGTGTTAGAATGGCCTAGTCAAAGTCCAGACCTAAATCCTATTGAGGCCTGCAGCTGTAACTGTAACAAAGGTTGTGTTCTGCAGAGTGTTGACCCACAAGGGCTCAGAGTAAATGCTCACCCAACTTCTTACAAAATCACATCAAATCCCAGTAAAAATGCATTAAAGTTTGTGGCTGTTATGTGAGAAGATGTGTAAAAGATCAGGGGTGTGAATATTTTTGCAAGGCTATGTATTAACATAGTTGTGAGTTGGCTCACCAGAAAAATCCACATGTCCGAGTGTCGTCTGGTGGCGCAGCACAGTTTTCAGGTGCTGGGGGTCAGGTACTGAGTGAGCGCACTCCTCCAGCGCAGATGGGATGCTGCCGAGCATGGACGCCGTCTGCGAAGCACAAACAGGAAGAAACTAAACATGTGACAGAAGCTGGGAAAGATGAGAGAACATTCCCTTTAAGTAAAACAGATGTGCGTGGATCAAAAAGAAAAGCAAAAAAACAACAAATCTCCCCATTATTAAGTTCACTATTGAAGAACAAGTCTCCATAACAACTGTTAAACTAAATCTAGATGCCAGCTGGTTGAGAGAAAGGAAAACCTTTTGTCTGTCTCCCATCACAAGTGTGAAGGTCCACGTTTGCGCAAATCTTACCAGGATTTTGCTCAGGGATGCATAAAGAAAAATAATAAAGAGTGAAAACTATAGTGCAGGTTTAATGATGCTGTGGGCCTGCATCTCTTCCAAAGGCTAATTTGAGGTAAAGGTAAACTTAAGGAAGAAACAAATATTCACGCAGTTGATCAGCTATCACTAATTGATTGTTATAGTTTTAATGTTTTCTATACAATTTATGAAAATACAGAATAATCACCTTCATGACAGATACGCTGCTCATTGCTTCTTAAGCATAATTTTAAAAGTGCTGCTTTAGATTTATGGAAGGCATCCCCACAGCATGATGCTGCCACCACCATGACTGTTTGCTTTCCAGAAATATTCATAAAAGATACGAATCAGATTTTGTTATAACTGACGGAAAGCTGTAGATCAGCCAGCTGACTTGGCAATGGGCAGCAGTAGAACTGTTCATTTCTCCTTCAAACCACTGAATCCAGGACTTTCTCTGATATCTCGTTAGATTGTCTTTCAATAGTCGGAGCGAAATTGTAACCTGCATTTTAAAGCCTTTGCATGTCTTCATGCTGGTAACTGGCCCGTGCCTCAGTGTACGGAAATGAGACGTGCTGAGTGTTCCTATACCTGCTGAATGTCAGGGACTGGGAGAAGCTTCTCCAGTCGGGACAAGAAATCCAACATCAGCATCTGCAGAGCGTTGTCATAATCAGGTCCAAAATCTGTGGGGAAAACATCCTGCAGAAGGAAAGGTCAGGTTTTAGTCTGCAAGTTATGGGGATGAGAAGAGCTTAAAATGAGGGATAAAAACTAAAGACCTGGAAGAACTTCTCCTTCTCTTCAGGGTCCTTCAACAACAATCCAACCTGATCCACAAAGTTCGACTCTGGAAACTGAACATCTGCGAAACAAGGCTAGAACCAAAGACAAGTTCACATTTCTGAAATCTGATTGGCTCTGAGAGATTAAACATCATATTTTAAGGGGCCAACCTGTGCTGCCCAAGTGGATATGAGGGTTTTTATCTGCTCCAGGTGCGTCTGGATGGACTCTGTGTCTGTGATCTGCTCGGAGCGACATAATTCAAGAACAACCTGAAAGAAAGGATGAGAAGATGCCAGACCTTTCAAAACTATCTTTTCATTCTAACTTTACCTGCTCCCTGATGGAGCAGAACATTTCCTACTTGTCTTTGCTCACCCGTGCTCTCAGTCCCAAGAGGAGCTGAGCTTTCTGATCTGGATTCAACAGTTCTGGCACAAGCTCAGTGACGGTGCTGACAAAGTCCTCCACTAATCCATACTCTTGAAGGTTCCCGCTCTGCACAATGTGCCACATGGCCGCAGACACCAGCCGAATGGGGGGGATGAAGAGGCGAAGGGACGGCAGCAGGAGAGGTGGATCTGGAAAACATTTTACAGAATTAAAAAACCACAATCTTTAAGAGCTTTTTTTATATTGAAATGTGTTAAGTGATCAAGTTTAATCTAAAAAACAAAAGGAAATTGCACAGAACAGCTGTATTTATACTAAGATTAAATTACACGGAAGAGGACTTAATAATTGGTTGAACCAGATTTTGTTTTAGGGGGGGTTCCAGATTAAAAGGGGCTGAATACGAATCAATGAAACACTTTTCAGATATTTATTTTGAAAAAAACATTGAGAACCACATTTCATTGTCCGTCCTCTTTACAGTTATTCACTGCTCTGAGTTGGTTTACCATATAAATCCCCAATAAAACACACAGAAGTTTGTGAATGTAATGTGATAAATTAGAAAAAGTTCACGAGGTGAGAATATATTTGCAAGGCACTGTGTAAAAACATTGCTTAACACAACTAAAATAATCAGAATCAGCTTTATTTGCCAAGTTTGTGCAAACAAACAAGGGATTTGACTTCAGTTCCACTTTGCTCAATGTAGTGTTTTTACAAAAGAGGAAGAGATGGTAGAAAAGTCAAGTCTCGTCAAGTTTATTTGTATGGGACATTTCAGCAGCAAGGCAGTTCACATTCAGTGTATTCACATTTTAATTAAGGAATTCCAAATTAAATTAAGTATTTGTGGGGAAGATAGAATGAATGAATGAATGGATTTATTTATAGTATGTGCTTCCAACTTTATTTACATAGTCACATACATAACTGAAAACTGCATTTTTTTTTTTAAATTTATCAAACTTGCCATGACCTAATAAAGAAAGTCTTTAAGATAAGTTTATTCTTTTGGCACATTTCAGCAGCAAGGCAGTTGAAAGTGCTTCACATCATAAAAACATCAATCAAGTATACAGCAAAATCATCAAAATTATAAATACATTTTAAAAACTACATGTATTAATTTATAACACTGAATGAATAAATGTTTATTTCTTAAATACATAAAAGTCAAAAATGAATTGTGGAAATCATTCATTTAAATTTCAATGCATTATATGTTTCATTATATACATTTATTGTGATAATTACGTGACAACTTAAAATATTTTATAATACAGAATAATTCAATGAAAACTAAAATACTTACAATGTAATGATTTTAAACTGTATTTTTTCCCGCATTTAAATATTAAGTTATGCAATAAATAACGTAACAGATTTAATTGCTAAAAAGGAGATACATGTATTAATATAACACTTACTACCAGTTTTATAATTAAGTACAATTTAAATATCTATTTAACGCCTCCTTTATTTATTTGATTTTGATCGTTTTCGTACTTTATATTCTACAACTAAAAATGCAAAATACAAGATAAAAAGCGTTTAAGATTTTGCTTTCCAAAAGTTATTCATTTCTGGTCGTAATAATTTATTCTCCGGGATTTCTGACGCTCTAAACTTCTGCTCCAGCCTACCACTTGGTGCGTTCACAGACACAGACAGATGTTGTGAAAATGAACTACAATACCGGTGCACCCCAACTGTGTAATGGACGCAACATCTGTAGCTGTTTACTTGATAAATCATCTTAAAGTAGGTGTAACTGATGAACACCAACCGATGCAGATCATTTAGTGGTTGTTATGCTTTCAGATGTCAGTTGTTTGTAGCCAGCGTTGCTGACTATAGCGTTACATTAAGCCCTTGAATGCAACATTTACTAGCGGTTAGTCTGTGGCTATAACGTAAACTATCAAAAACCACAATTAAAGCTAATATTTACGGAATGTGAGATTATTTCTTTTTGGCTATCGATCCGTACTTATTCACGCTCATTCACCCAGTTCAGCTTCCCGGCGTGCGGTGCAACGTAGCACAAACCAACCGCCATCTCAGAGCGGCGTACGCCATGTTTGAAATCGGGCGCACACACTCTGAGAGAAAAACCAACAACTTGGTAAAAACAACGACTATACAAACGCTCATTGACTTACCGTCACTGGTAGGTTCTGAGCTCTCCATAGTGTGCCGAAAAGTACTCAGTTAGAGATATAAATCAATTCGGGGACGTTGTGAGTCGACGTCCGCCCGACCCTGCGGTGCAACTAGCTGCTGGCGGGGAGGAAGAGACGGTTAGATATCCTGCTCATAGTGCGCAGGCGCAGAATGTTAACATATCCTAATTTTATTACATTTACTGCTATAACAGTACTGCATTTTCACATGCCAGCACATGACATTAATTATTCTGACATGTTAGGAAAAAAATACGAAATGAAATTATTTTAACCTTTGCTTGCAAATGTCCTTCTTCTGATGGTTAATACGGTATATGTTGCTCACCATCGCCACCTAGAGGATATTTGACATTTAAAGCCAACGACACAATTTAATATGAGGAGCCAAAAGTGTCACAATCCAATGAATAAATAAAACATTAACTACTCACTATTGATGACAAACTAAAATATGGGATAATCTAAGTAAGACTTAATATGAATATGTGACAACAATAGATTTCTGTATAATTTTTATTGAATCATAGCACTTTTAATCACTTTCTGAAGTGATTAAAAGTGTCTAAGCAAATACTGAAATAATCTTTGATTGTAGTGAAAATGAGTATAGAATGAATAATTATAATGGGTTCAAATTAGAATTCATGATTTCCACATTAAAATATTAAACTGTTCACAGGTAAACAATCAGTCAGTGTGAAAGAAACACCTGTTTAAAGTATTAATTTGTCAATTTTATGCTTTTTACACAAAAGCAATGAATCAAGACCAAGTTGGATTGATTTAAGAATCTTTCTTTTATACAGATTTCATTCAGCACCATCATAGAAGTTCTTATCACAGGATTTAATCATCGGTGATAGAAGATAATAATGAAAAAAAAGGTTATACCGAGAACAGCTTGTGACCAAAAATTTAATCAAGAAACAGGAATGTCTCAAAAAAATGAGGAAACGTTAGACATTTATGAAGAGCAGACAAGAAACCTACTAATATTCCAACTCAATTTCATTTGTAAAGACCGTCTCGATGTTCTGTACATGAGTGACAGAGTGTTCGTTCAGCAGTTTCCTCTGAGCGAAACTGAGTCCACAGATCTCACATGTGAAACTCTTCTGTTTCCCATCATGAGTGCGTCTGTGTTTCTGCATGTTTCTCGACAACCTGAAGCGTTTGTCGCAGATGTCGCAAGCGTACGGCTTCTCTCCTGTGTGAAGGCGCATGTGGATTTTTAAGTAGCTCGACTGGATGAAGGCTTTGCAGCACACCTCACACTTATACGGGCGCACGCCGGTGTGGTACCTGCTGTGCCGCAGGAGCTCGTTGCCAGTCAGGAAGGATTTGTCGCACACTGTGCAGGGAAAAGGTCTCTCGCCTGTATGAGTGAGCTCGTGCCTTTTCAGTGACATCTCCTTCATGAACTGCCTCTCGCAGGTGGCACATGTGAACCGGATACAGAGGTGGACTTGCTCCACGTGGTTCTTGAGTTGCGCCTTCGTGCGGTAAGCCATGTCACACTGAGTGCAGGCCCAGGGTCTCTCCTCGGAGTGCGTTCCCATGTGCATAGAGAGGTCCGAGGCGGCGCGGTACGACTTCCCGCACTGCCAGCACAGGAAGGGCTTCTCCCCGGAATGTTTCCGCCGATGAACAGTCAACAAGGAGGAGGTCCTGAACTTCTCAGGACACTTGTCACAGACGAAGGGAAACTCCCCTCTGTGGATTCTCTGGTGGATAATGAGGTAAGACAGCTGGACAAAGGTTTTGTCGCACTGAGTACACGGGAAGGGTCCAGTGAAGTTGTGCCGCTTCTCGTAGTGTTCCCTCAACCGTCTTGAGACGATGAATGTCTCGTCGCACATCGTACACTGCATCGGCCTGTGCAACAGCTTGTGCCGCTCGAAGGCGGGCTCGTCCGCCAGGATCTTCTTGCAGTCTTTGCAGTAAAATGGGTTGTGAACCTTCTTGTGCACTTTCAGCATTGTTATGCTCTTGAACTCCTTCCCACATTCGCTGCATTTCTTCACGATCGGTTCTGCTCTGCAAACGCTTTCCTGGTGCTCTTTCAGGGCGGACAGGGACTCGAAGTGTTGGCTGCAGTTTGAACACCAGACGAATATCTGTTGGAGATCCGTTTCTCCTTGACTGGACCCTTTCTTCAGTGAGTAACGCGGGGGCTTGTTGTAGCAGACTGCATAGATTTGGTGTCTTTTGAGTCCGTATAAGTCTTTATAGCGCCTCTTGCAGTGGACGCAGTAATATGGCCGGTCGACCCTGTGGGATTGGAGGTGCTTGTTCAAAGTTTTAATCATATCGAACGTCTTGGAACAGACGGGACATACCTTCAGGCCTTCTTTAGACATGTTCAGGACAGGTAATCTCTCCTTTGGAGAATCTTCAGATGCCTCTAGAGTCATGTCTTCTGGTCCACCAGTGTCACCAGTGCACTGAGCATCAACCTCGGAGAGGAGCCTCTCCAGTTTCGTGCACTGTACCTCCCTGATGCCCTCGTGGCCTTTGAGAGTTTGGTGCTTTTTTATAGTGTCTTTGTATTTAAAGCCCTTCTCACACGTGAGGCAGACGTACGGTCGCTCTTCAGAGTGAGATCGCAAATGCTTCTTAATGTCTCTGTTGTTCTTAATGGTCATGCTGCAGATGGGACAAACTTTATGTTTAACTGAGACTTCAGTAGACAACAACATATATGGAGTCGGCTCTGTATTTAAAGGTGGATTGCTTTGGCTGTCCTTTTCCGGACAGTTTAGAGGTTCTGCTGACACCTCTGGAGCTGTCTCTGGATTTAAGGATGCAGTCTCCTTTTTCTTGGCCATTTTCTCCTTTCTGGTTTTGCAGCTCCTCTCGTGCGACTTCAAGGCATAAGGATTTTTAAACTTCTTTCCACACAAAGCACACTGATGCGGGCGCTCCCCTGAATGAGTCTCTATGTGCCGCTTCAGATCACTCTGCCAGGCGAAATACTTCCCACAGTGAGGACAGGTTTTATTTGTTGACGTCTCCGAGGTGGAGGAATCTTTGGATCTCCTGGCTTTATTGTCGTCGCTCACCTCTCCCTTTTCGTGAACACGCATGGTGTGTCGCTTCAAGTCATACTGGTCTCTGAATCGTTTGTCACACTTGCCACACTTGTGATTGTAGTCCCGCTTTGTTTTGTGAATTTCCAGGTGCCGCCTCATGCCGGCAGCTCGCGGAAACGTCTTGTTACACACAGGGCACGTTTTACTGTTGTGGTATTTCCTTCGTACTCTTTTTGGTTGCACCAGATCTTGCTTTTCTTTAGAAACTCTTCTTCTCAGTCGGAGCCACCTTGTTTGCTGCGGGGGCTCTACGTCGTCACCTGATTCCTCATCTGGTGCTTCCTGCACAGTTTCCTCCACATTTGATTCTCCAGGATCATCAGGCTGAACTGGACTAGAAGGTCCAACATCATCAACCAGTGTCACAGTTTCTTCCTCCACTTTGACAGTCAGGTTGCCAGGCAACAGCTCCGGCAAAGGCTGCGTCTGTATCGGGTTGGAACAGACCACAAGCTGGTCCAGCTGAGGAAGAGACAGGGATGACAGGATAGATGTCCCAGTGGAAGATGGAATGGTCTGAGTTTCATCTGTGGGGAAATAAAAACTGTTTGGTATCATAGTGGCTAAATCCATCAACCCTCTCACGTCTTTGACCTGTGCTGTTCAGGAATATTCCCCTCACTTCAACCATTTCTATAAACAAGAACTAGTGGCACAAGCTTGAATTTTCTGCTTTTTCTTCTAATCCACAAATTCAAATTACACATTCAGTCAGAACTGCACCAGAAGCTCACTGAAGGCTGTAAGTATGTTTGTAGGTACTACACAGCCACTGAGATAACAGAGGAGACTCACCGGAGAAATCAAGACATCCGAGTGTTGCATGGTACCGCAGAACAGCTGTCAGGTGCTGTGGGTCGGGTACAGCATGAGTGGACTCCTCCAAAGCAGAAGGTACTGCACTCAGAATGGATGCAGTCTAAAAAGTCAGAATTTTGAGAGGAAAAAAAAAAAAAAAAAAAAATCTCAGAATTTACGGAATAAAATCGGAATTCTGAGAATAAGGTATGAATTTTCAGATTTAAGTCTGAGTTTTGAGACCAAAGTCAAAAGTCTGAGATTAAAGTTGAAAATCTGAGATTAAATGGAGAATTCTGAGATTAAAGACAGAATTTTGAGATTAACGTAAGAATTTTGAGGTTAAAGTCAGAATTTTGAGGTTAACGTAAGAATTTTGAGGTTAAAGTCAGAATTTTGAGGGAAAAAAAGTCTGAATTTTAGGAATAAAATCGGAATTCTGAGATTAAGGTGTGCGTTTTCAGATTTTGGTGTGAGTTTTGAGACCAATGTTAAAATTCTGAGATTAAATTGAGAATTCTGAGATTAAGGTCAGAATTTTGGGGTTAAAGGTGAAATTCTGAGATTAAATTGAGAATTCTGAGATTAAAGTCAGAATTTGGAGGTTAAAGTCTGAATACTGACCTTGTATTTGGGTGAATACACATTACACTGCATGTTAAGAGTGAAAGGAGGTGAAGGATGATAATGCTCTAGCTCTTCTACCTGCTGAATGTCAGGTACTGGGAGCAGCTTCTCCAGTCTGGACACAAAATCTAACATCAGCATCTGTAGAGCGTTGTCATAATCAGATCCAAAATCTGTGGGAAAAACATCCTGCAGGACAATGATTATAGTTCACCTATAAATGCCAACCAATCATCAGCCTCCTGTCCAATACCATGTTGTCTTGGACAAACCTGGAAGAACTTCTTCTTCTCCTCAGGATCCTTTAACATCAGTTCCACCTGATCCACAAAATTCATCTCAGGAAAACTGACATCTGCAAAACAAGGCTGGAACCAGAAAGAAGACACACAGCTCTAGTTTCATTTAAAGAATCTACTGAATGATCCCAAAGACATTATTTAAGGAACCAACCTGTGCTGCCCATTTGGATATGAAGGTTCTTATCCGCTCCAGGTGCATCTCGACAGATTCCGTGTCTGTGGACTGCTCGGAACGACACAGTTCAAGAACAAGCTGCAAGAAAAGAAGTCATCTTAAATAGCATGTCACAAATCAATACTTTTGTACAACTAATAAATGCCTCTGCTTACTCGTGCTCTGAGTCCAAGAAGGAGCTGTACTTTCTGCTCTGGATTCAACAGTTCTGGCACAATATCTGTGACTCTGCTGATGAACTCTTCCACCATCCCATAATCCTGAACGTTCCTGCTCTGCACAGTGTGCCACATGGCTCCACAGACCAATCGGAGGGGAGGAATGAAGAGGCGAAGAGACGGAAACTGGAGAGGTGGATCTATAAATAAATATTCAAACTAATTGTTCTTGCATCGACACAGAAAAAGGATGTTTTCACAAATCCGGTTTCCAGCTTTCAGCTGCATTTTAAGGAAATGTTACACTTAAGATGGAAAAGGTGAAATTTTAATAAGGGTATGCATACTTTTGATATCTGCTGTATTAGTACCCCCTTTTTTTTCTAGACTTAAAAAAAAAATAACAACAAATTCATATATTATGAAGAGATAGATGTAAATTAAACAGCCACCTTGGCAAAATATCTTAACAAAAGACAATTTTATTTCCTTGGGAATTTCACCTGGAGAATTTTAATGAGACAAAATCTGTAAATCCGTCCCGCAGGCCGTAATCCTAATAAATGGGTCCAGAATTGGACATAAAAAAGGCAACACTTAACAACTCGAATGGACTTTTACCACCAAGATCTTTAGAGTTTCATCTTTTTTAGCAATGTGTTGGAGTCCATGTAAACAAACAAACAAACAAACAAAAAACCCCAGCAAATTTGGATTTCACACATGATGTGAGATTATATATAATGGGATATTATGTAATTAAACCTAAAATAATTAATGTGAAGTTTGTGCAAATATTCTGTATTGCTATTTCCTTGTTATTTTAAAACATTTTTTTTCCTCAAAAAAGAAACCTCAAACCTTCTATTTTAGCTCTATAAACACATCTTCCAACAGCACGAGAAAGAAAATCCAGATTCTGAAGAAAAAACAAACAAAACAGTCAGAATTCTTAGATTAAAGTCAGATTTCTTTTTCCCAGGCGCCCTAATCGTTTCCATATAATTATATTAAGAAAACATGCATTTATTTATTTTTAGTTACTGAGTTTATTAGGACCCAATTAAGTAACCATTTAACAATAATTGTTTTTTAATTTGTGGCCTTTCTTGAGCCCCATAAATCTTAGGCAAAAGTCAAGAGTCTATGTTGCTCCATGATACGTTCAAAAATTTCGTAAAGTCGGAACACCATGCACTAAATGTAACTGTGCAATAACAACAACAGCGGTACAGGTTCTGTAGAGACTAAAGTGGTAGTCAAAATGGGATAACGTTATTTTAACATTGGTCAAGAAAGAAGATTAGCTCAAATCTGGTTCCCAGGATTTAGTTTTACTTTAAGACAGCATTGTTTTTAACCAAATTAAACCCTTGAACAGTATTTAATAGTTAGTACTGAGGTCACAACCGTAAATTAAGTTTTATCATCTTCCAGTTAGTTAACTTCTAATATAAACTTCAAGTCTAACTTCTAAGAATGATCACATTTTAACTAAGTTAACACAGCAGCTTCCTAGTGAAGCAACATAGCACCGATCCACCGTCAATATCCCGAATCGAGCTACGCCATATTGAAAATGGGGCGCACACACTCCAAATCATAAACTAATAACTCACTAAAAACAAATAGTATTCACATCTTCGTTGGCTTACCGTTTTCTATATGATCCCGCCTCTCCATGTTGTTTTCTAAAGTTAGCGATTTGAATAAACAGTTCACCTTGGCGATGTTTTAGGTCGACGTACACATGGACCTACAGAGCAAACAAGAGAGACGGAAAGGAAGGGCGGCGCGACAGTTTATACATACGGCGCATGCGCTGTAACAGAAAATAAGTTAATACTTCCATTCTGCCGCCCATCAATCTGCATACAGTAGCACAATAACAACACACCCCGCTTTTAACGTTAATTTGTGAGACGATTTAATTACTGTGAAGGAAACAAATATTAGTGATAACAAGGTTAACATCGCCCCCGAGAGGCCATTTCCTGAACCGATGCAAATCTGCTTTTTCTTCTTCTTAGGCTCCATCTTGATGTCTACAGTGCTTCAGAAAAGTACTTCTAAAGTGAATTTTACATGACAGCCGGCACAAAGAAATGTAAAATTTATCGAAGTTTTTCAAAATTGATGGATTATTTTTCGATCATTTTTACAAATAAAAATCCCAAGGGTTTGTTCTGCGTTAGTACTCAATCCCGCTGAGTCAACATTTTATAGAGCCACCTGTTACTTTAGTTACAACAGCAAGTCTTTGGACATCTAGACACAAAAATCTTCCATATTCATGTTTGCAAAACTGCTCAAGTTTAGTCAAACTGCACACAGAACATCTGTTAACATCAATTTTCCAAGTCTTGCAGCAGATTTATTTAAAACAATTTCATTGTACCTCTGGCAGTATGTTTAGGGTTGTTGTCCTTAAGGTGAACCTTTGTCTTTGAAAACCTAACAGGTTTTCTTCCAGGATAGCCTTGTGTTTATAGCTCCTTCCTTGTTCTCATTTACTTTGACCAGTTTAATTATCCCTGCTGAAGACAAGCATTCCCACAGCATGATGCTGCCCTCCAGAGTATCCCCAAAAGGGTGGTATTTTCAGGACGATGTGCATTGTTAGTTTTCCTCCACACACAGCCTTTTGCATGTAATCTTAACACTATGCAAGAACTCAGGTCACCACAATAAAAGTCAACACATCATGCTCATGGAGAGTGAGGAAAATTAGTTTTTTCTCTTTTCTTAATTAAGAAAACACCAACATCAGGGGCTGTTGCAAACAACATTTCACATGAACTTGCTCTGGTGTTCATGCACATCTGTACATCATAAGTAAAATCCTGTTGTTTCAGATGAAAACATGGACTAAGCTTCCTACTGGTAGGTTTGCAGGACTTATTTAGTAGATAATGTTGTTCTTTCTTTAACGAAGGGCACCCTTAAAGAAATCTGAGGTTATTTTTCCTTTTTATTCCTGATTCAGTTAAAAGACATCAACTAACATTCACTCGTGATTTAAAGAAAGCATTTGTGTTGTTCAGAGAGCAAAGTGGCTGAAAGCATAAAGCTGCAGTGTCTGTGCTGTATACCTGCAAACTCACAGATCTCCAACGAGGCAGAGTCCTGAACAGTAACAACAGAAACCTGCAGCACATACTTGGCATTATCTACAGGTTTTTGTGAGCAGGGCCACAAGCTGACTGCAGACTCATCTGAGTATTTCTGCAGATGACATGACTCTGACCTGTCAGGGGTATATATAGTAAAAAAGGAAAGGTGAAAGAACAGTCCCCTGTGGTGCTCCTTAGTTGCTGACTGCCTGGTTAGATACACGACCCTTGAGTCTCACGGACTGTGGTCCATTTGTCAGCTGCCATTTGTCATTGATCCAGGCAATTGCTGAGGCCACCAACTGTGTCTTCTGGAGTTTCTGACAAAGAAAATCAGGCTGAATTGTATTAAATGCACTGGAGAAATCAAAGAACATGATCCTCATAGTGCTGCCTGCCTTGTCCAGATGACAGTGAGTTTGCTGATCTCCTGTTTACTGCTGTTGGGTGTTTATTGGATTAGATGATTGAGATCTAAAGAAACTTAAAGTCATTCATTTAACAAACAGAGCCCCCAGCTGTGCGTGAGAAAACCGTACACAGCCAAAGCCTGGCAACTTCTGCTTCTGCTGGTCACACACCAGCTTGGTCACACACTACTGTGGGATGGCTTCCTGTTTTTAAACCATTTATCGAAATGTGGCACAAATTGCACTCTTGAGCTGATTCCACAGGTACTCAATGAGGTTGAGGTCAGGATTAGAGATGGCTAAATCCATTCTCTCCATCCTCAAATTAAGAGATAGTCTCTGATAAACCACACTCTGTGGGGAAAAGCACTGACATCTTGGAGAATAGACTTTGAGGTTGCTTCGCAGTGGTAGAGAGGACTTTTCACATACCTCTGCTCAACTTAGCCCACAAATACTTTTTCTTCCCACAAAAATAAGCAAAAAGCACAAAGAAGGCTTCAAATGTTTTTAAACTGAGATCTTTATTAGCTGTCCACAATATGATGTCATGGAACGACAGAAACCGTAGCATGAGTGTAACATTTCTCTTTGTTGTTATACTCCACCACATCTCTGCTTCTTACACCATGTATAATTTATATTTTTTTATATAGATATATATATATATATATATATATATCATTTGTACAATGTACATTTTTCCTTCAAAGGAACAAAAGTAGCAAAAGTTTCATCCCCATGTGGATTTGAACTAACCCATGCAAGTTATCACTGTGTCTAGGGAAAATTAAGTATATTACCAGTAACAAATACGCAGGGTAATAAATGCTCAGACAAACACAAAGGATGGTGTTTAGACAAAGCTGCTGTACAGAACACATTCCCAACAACACTAAACAAGAAGAGCCATGCAAACTGACATTTATTCTACAGCTTTGACCCATTTTGGGCCAGAAATGCCAGAAATGGGACAAACTAAGTTGTTTTTATTTTGCTACTGGCATAACATTAAGACTAACAAAAACAGATAAGCATAAAATCCTTGACTTTATTTTCATACTTTAGTTGCTGTTGGGTCACAATAAGACTTTAACTCAAGCTCACTGGTAAAATACTCTGATTGTGTGAGGCTACAGTAACACTGGCACAAAAAAGTGCTTGACATCATCATGAACCTTGGTTTGCATCAGGTTATATTTCACTTTCAAATAAAGCGTTTCCACTAAAATATGTGAATATGTGATGATTCATTTAAGTTATTAACATACGTTAAACTCTGTAAAGCATTCAGGGTAAAATAAACAAAAATGCACCATGGGTTGCCATAGATATTTAACCAAAAATATATATATTTAAGCAATTTTCAGTCACTCATTAAAGTTACAACTCTTTTAGCTCACATTTACACTGCAGCTAACCTTATGGGAACACAATCTGATGTAAATATTGCTTCTTCTAAATATCTTAAAGCATTATTAAATATAATATTTTCATTTTGTAAAAACAAAACAGCTGAATGTAAAATAAAATATATACTGCTATGTATGTAGATAAGAAAATAAAATTGTTGTATATCTATATTCTGTAAATATTTACAGAAGTCCATATATTATGTTACGGTTTTCTCAAAATTTGGGCCCAAAAGCTAAAATATTGATGTAATTTTGAATGTGCTACAGTAATTATAGTGAGAAGTTTTATATTTCATAAGAATATAATAAGTGGTTGATAGTGAAGCAAACATTAAATGTGAAAATAACTAATTTAACTTTTGCATTTGGTCTGTCGCTGGACTGACATTGCATGCTTTCTTAATCTCTAACCACTTTGTGTTACATTCATTAAATATATTTCAGCTGTATATTAAAATACTTCTGAATGCATAAAGCTTGAGAACTTTCTAATGGATTTGGATAATTTGAACAGGAAAACTGAATGTTGTGAGCTGTTGCTGAATATCAGGGACTTCTGTTGGCTTTAGGGGGATTACTTGGTATTTACGTTGAAATTATTTAAAAAAATATTGTGTATGAGACAAACAATTGTGTAGAAAATTGTAACTGACTAGAATTAGGAATTTACTGCAGGCTTTCAGCACTGAGAACCGGACGCATTTTTTAATTACTTTTCTTAAATTCACACTTAGTGTTTAGCAGAATTACCTTTTAAACTGTGTGACTTGGGTATCCTTCCAGAAGCCTCTCACAATAGTTTGCTGTAATTTTGGCTCATTCCTCCAGACAGAACTGCTGTAACTGGGTCAGATTTGCTGGCAGCCTTTCCAAAACACATAGTTTATCTCCTCCCACACATTTTTTTAAAGTTGGAAATCAGGGCTTTGCGATGGCCACTTGGTTGTCCTCAAGCGACTTTGTAACTAATTTGGTGGTGTGTTTTGGTTCACTGTCCATTCGGAAGAACCAAATATTAACTTCCTCGATGTCTTGAATTGTTAGTTCAAAATCTTCACAGTTTTTTCCTTATGAGGATCAAAATGTTGTAAAACACATGCTGCACCAGCAGGGGGCGATAATATAGATATTAACTTGATTAAAATCCAAAGTAGCTCGTGTTTTCTTTGAACCATTTGACTATTTTCTCTCAGTCATTAACTTTTTCAGCTTGTATTGTAGGAAGAAAACAAAAATGAATTCACTGTTGTGGTTTTTAGCAATGAAATACAGAGTGGAATATTAAAAGAAAGGTTTCAGGTGATGAATAAATTCAGACACCTCCACATTTATTTCCACTTAAAATGGCTAAAATTAAGATTTACATGACTGGAACATTTTTACTCAGCATTTGAAAGAGTGTTGTCACTTTTAAATCTCAGGCATCTTTAGTCTGGTTACTGTTGAAATGAGAGTTAAGACCATGGTGAGATCAAAAGAGCTGCCTGTGGCATCCTGAAGAAAGATTATAGCAGTTTATGAGTCTGGTAGAGACATCTCAAAAGAATTTGTAATCAGCTATTTCAAAGAGGAGAAAATAAAGCAACCACTAACATGTCCATGTTTGGCTGACAAAGCAGGTTCTACCTGAGAGCAGACTGTAAGATGTTAAAAAAAAAAAAGTCTCCAAAAACCCTAAAATGTCATTACAGAACCTACAGCAGGCGTGTGCTACTTTTGATATGAAAGTCTAAGAAAGAGACTTCAGAAGTTTAACTTCATTGATGCAGGGAGGAAACCTTTGCTCTCAAAGAAAAACATGAAGGCCAGACTGCCAGAAAGAACGTCAGGAAAGAACTGGAATAATGTTCTGTCAAAATTTGAGTCTAAAATTGAACAGAACAGAGGACATGGTTGGTTTAAACCAAATACAGCATTCCAGGAAAAGGACTGTACACTAACTGCGAGGCATGGTGGTGGAAGTGTGATGGTTTGGGGATGTTTTACTGCAGCAGGACTTGACTAGCTCTCCATCACTGAAAAATTGAAGCTGAAGCAGAACTGCAACATTGCAATGATCCAAAACCTACTCGTCGATCCATCAAGGACTGGCTAAGAATTAAGAATCAGAAAGTCCACAGCTGAGACAAAACCCCCATCTTGAGCTCATTAAGATGCTGTTTGGTGACTTGAATTGGTCTAAATAGGCAAAAAAAAAAAAAAAAAAAACCCTCAAACAACTCACAGCTGAAAGTGAGGAGGGGGTACCCTTTCCTCAGACCTATGAGACTGGTCGATGGCTACAGCCAAACGGTTGGGAAGCTGGGCCAGCTAGAAAATGCATTTCTGTTGGTATCTTTTGTTTAATTAGTTTTGAATTTTTGTTTTTAAATGCAACTGTAAGGCTTTGTTTCCCAGAGATAAAAAAAAAACTGATTAGACATCAATATGGTAACATTTTATTAGCTCCTTGTGATGTGTTGGACACTGTTTATCATGTTTGGGTAGTTAAGTTTCATGCATTTAGAGTTGTCTTTGGTTTCTTACTTATTTAGTTTCATTATCTTCAGTTTATGTTTTTGGATTTCTAGACTTATTTTTGTTAATTGATTTTTGTATTATTAACATCTTTATGTTTGCTCCACCTCTGCCTCCCTTTTGCCTGCATCTGTCCCCCCCATCCCTTTTGATACTCCTAATTTGTCTTCCAGAATCTGGTCAAACAATGACAATAAAATAATGTTTTGTGTGTAATCTCAATTGTATTAGAAAGTTTATGGTAGATTTAAATGAGTAAATGTGACTTTTAAAAGGGTCAGTGCCGATGCTACAGAACTCCTACACAAATGGAGACTAACATGGATCTCATAATCTATCCTGATCATCTGCAATGCTTCAGAGCAAAATAATTTAAGGGTAAACCCTTCGGTTTAACTAAAACCGGAACAACCAGCATCCCACAGTGCTATGTTGCATAATACGCCTAAAGCAAAACACAGAAGTCATACAGATGGATTAAACATGCAACTTTGCATATTCCAGACGCACAGTAGGGAGCAAGGTTAGTGGGACCAGCGTCATCAGCCAAGCAAGTGTGTGGGGATTTTATACCAGCTTACAAAAACAACCAGTATGATGACTTTCAGAAGATATTTACACTTTGCTTTCAAAAAGTCCCTGCCAAATGTAGTCCATCTTCAGAATCCCGCTCTCTGTTGTGGTGAATAAAAAGTTAATAAGCAGCAATTTATTTGACTTCCCCTCAGAAAAGTGGTCCATGAAGTAAGCTGTGCATAAAAAAGCAACATAATGGTAGCTCAGTAAAGGAGGTGTCATGCAAAAAGACAAATAATTTCCCAGTCAGACATCCGTGTTTTAGGAATCAGTCAGCATAGATTTCACCCAGTGGGCCGTGTTTATTTGAATCGGCTCTGCAGCGGCAGCCACGGTGGAAGTTCCTGTGATCGGTTTGGCTTCTGCAACATGGCAGATATAACACAGTGAAACGTGTCCAACAAGAACACACTGACAGATTGAAATGTAAGTAAGTCCACCTTAAAAGTCTGCCTCCTCACATTGCTACAGGTCACCTTAAGTGGTCATATAGCAGGGATTCAATTTGCTGCTGCCATGGCATCCACTTCCAGAAAATGTATAATTTGTAAACGTCAGAGCTGTATTACATGAGTAAAATTTCTACTTTAATTTCTGAGTGAAAAAAGTGTAAAATATGTATTTCATGCATGTGTTCTGTATGAAATACAATTCAGAGTTGAATTATTATGGTTAAGTCTGAATGAGACAACTTGATCAAGCCAGGTTTGTTTTTATCCGTAGTATGTAGGTTGAAGTGAACAGCGGGAGCCATCAGGACAGGAGCTCAAGGCAAAAAATAAGTTTAGTCACAGACGTCTACATTAACCTTCAACAAGCAGCAGAATTAAAGGGAAATCCTGGCGTTAGATCGTCCAACAGCAGTTTGACGCAGGCAGGACAGTGTTTGCTAAAATGGGTGTTACATAGATGCTGCAGCTGGATTAGAGCGCTCTGGAGTGGGACGGCGGTCACACCACGGAGCCCTTGGAGGTGGAGAGGTGGATGGAGTGGATGCGAGTGGCCAGGGTCTTCTCCAGGTCGTGAAGGATGTCAGAGCAGATGCCGGGACTGGATGCGGGGCTCTCAGCGAGAGGGGGCTCGTACAGAAGCTGCTTGAAGGTGTCGAGTTCAATCAGCAGCACCATGTTCTTCAGGAAGTAACCCTCGATGAAAGCCGTAAGCTCCAAGGCACCAAGAAACTGTGTTGGAAAACAAAAAGGAAAAACACTTTTTCAGTTGTTTAAATGGTAAAGTGAATAAGTCGGGAACGTTGTTCTAGCTTTTTCATTTCTTGAGTTGTGAGTTCTCAGGTTTTACCGGAGATTCTTCGGTTTTATCTTTGAAATTGGAGTGCCAAATATTCGGAAAAATAATAAAAATATTCAGAAATAAAAAACTTACTTAGTTTTAACTCTACAAGAACCATTCTCTATCTCAGAATCTAATTATTCAGATGTTTTAGTTTGCAAAACTCTATTTGTTCAATTATTAATATTTTACTGCAAATGGGACAAACTGGATAAGGGCTGCTGATTGCATTATTTAACTGTGGCTAAAACCACATTCGTCTTTGTAACATATATATTAAATTTTATGACCAAAAAAGGCTAAAAATAAAAGTCTAAAATCAACTTTTTATACCCATTTTCTCAATTATCTCTGAAATCAGAGCTGCAATGTGTATTAGCATTTGAATGAGCATGCTAATGTTAGCATAGTAATGTCAAAGTTTAAAGAGAATGCTAACTTTAGTTATAGCATGCTAATCTTTGCACTCCCCTTTGGGTATGCAGGGGTAGGAAATGGGAGACACGAACTGAAAAAGGGGTGAATTGCTAACATTTGCATTCAAAGGAGCATGCTAATGTTAGCATAGTAATGTTAATGTTTAAAGGGAATGTTAACATTAGCTTTAGCATGTTAACCTTAGCCCTCAAAATGGCTATGCAGGGGTACAAAATTATAGATATTAATTGGAAAAGGGGTAAATTGCTAAGATTAGCTTGCTTTAACGTACATATTTGCATGCTAATTGATGTATGTATTCTGTCAACTAAGTTCGTGGTGCAGCATGGTCAATTTTGACCAATCTAGGGAACAATTACAGCTGAAATTTGAAATATCCCATCAAAATTATGGATTTATGGCTGCAAAACTCAACATATTTACACTTTTTGGACCAGAACCCACCAAATTAAAAAAACAGCTAGCTGAAGGACTCACAGAGAATTAGAGAATTCAAAACTTACTCTGGTTTTAGCTATGCATTCACTTTTTTCCCCGAACTAATGAAACACAAATCTCCCAATGCATGTGCAAAAGCTTTGCATTGCTTTTGTCAAAACAACAATGAGTCACAGCCTTCCTGAAATCAGCGATCATTTGAAGTATTAATAAGTAATGAAAGAGACGAGCAGGTGCAGTCACAGTCTGTGGCGTATCCCCACCTTGGCGTGTTTGTAAAGGTCCACGCAGGTTTCAGTAGTGATGTTCTTGGAGCAGATGATCTCACAGTGTCTCTGAAGGGCCTCTAGCTGGAAGAACTTGGCTGCAGACAGGAGCTGCAGGGAACGGTTCATGTAGGATTAAAAAACTCTCAAACTAATGCAGTTCCTATTCACACCTTCAGTATCTCTTACCTCCATCACTTCTGTGTTGCGGATATGCAGAGACTCTGTGCCTCCACAGTACAGATACTGCATGACCAGCTGGAAGATATAACAGGCTAACAGTTAAAAAAGTAAAATGAAAAGATCTTGGAGGTTTCTAAGCTCCTAAAGCCATCTGACTGTGGAACCACTCCACTTCAATACTCATGGTACTGCTGCACAATTTAACTGCAATTATTTGTGCATCCACCCCCAGTCATTTCTATATGTAACTTGTTAAAAATACAATATGATGTACTTCTTACATGGAAAATGTTGTATTTGACATGGCTGATTTCAATGCACGTGTTTTCTGCTGCTGGTCTGTTTTGGAGCAGGGACTTGAACCTGGATGAAACACAAAATGTGCCCATTTCTCCATCTTGATAACATTGTTGAATAAAATCAAACATATCTGCATTCAAGCCAAAGTTTGCCAGTACCTGGGTGATGCTGTAAACAGCAACACCTTATGTGCATAAAAGGGTTTCCCCTCCACCAGGAAGGTGACGTCAGACATCTCCTTGTTGTTCAGGAAGTGGGGGTCTGGGAAGAACAAACAACAAAATGCTTTTATTCAAGTAATTTAATTATATGGAAGAGCAAACAGAGGAAGATAAAGCTAATGTGGCCAGTTTTTATATCTATTAGCTCCAAATGGAACAATTAACATTTAATTTGTATTCTAAATTGTTGTTCCAATGAGTCCTTAAACATTTCTCCAAGTACCCCTCAAATCCCCTTTAATGTTTGTAGCTCTTTCAATGCATCATTTGTGATGTTACTTTTTTATTTTTAACTGTGAAACAGCAGGTGGCGCTGCATCACTGTATGTTTCCTGCTCACCCCAAGGAAACAAGTTATTCTCAGCAAAGATGTATTGAATTAAAGTAATAAGGAAAAGCACATGGATTTTTTTTTTTTTAAAATATACTAAAATGATAAATCATTTATTTAGTTTCAAAATGAGTTAAAAACCTAAATATGATCATTTTACCATCTAAAAGCATATAAGGTTACAGGAAGGATTTAAGGTACAAAAGAGTCACCAACTCAAGGGAAGAAATAAAAAATGACACTGTGATGACTTACCCAGGCGTGAGGTCTGTTTCTTCTTGATTTCTGTCAGTTTGGGGATGGGGAAGGGTCCGTAGCACTGGGTGAAAATGACTGACAGCTGCTGGCTTATCACTTCATTCTGCAAACACAGAGCAGCAGCACCGTTAGGGACAAAACCTTTCCACATGTTACAGCTTTAAAGCATTTGTTTTCCCTCAGCTAATGCTGAAAAAATATCACGCTAATGAGTGATAATACAGTTTGGAGTGAAGCTAATAGATTCAGTTTGTATTCCCAACAAGCCAGCCTGTCTTTTGTCTGTCGTCTGAACAAGCGGTTTGTTGTTATGAAGGGAAGCCCCCGGTGACCTTGCTGGTTCGGAGGATCTGGAACATGAGCGGCAGCCCGTGTGTGATCAGCTCCTCCGTGTACTCGTCCTCCTGGATGCAGCTGAAGTCTTTGAGCAGGCCCTGGATCAGCGGCCGGCGGTTCTGCATGAAGCAGGTGCGCAGGGACTCGAGCCAGGTGTGCAGCGTCCAAGGAACGCCTGGGAAAACACAAAAAACACAGAGAGTGAATACAGAAAAATGAAGAAAAATAAGGGTGGATTCATAGGAGACAGACCGACCATATTTCATCACTTGATGCCATGAGTGTTGGATTAGTGGGAAATAAGAGGTAAAACAAATGGAGCATCTGAATTTAATTAAAAGTGCTTGTTAATAATGGCTCTAATGTGACTGATGGAAATGAAGTAAGGATAAAACACATCAAGACAAAAGATTAGTTGTCTGATCTCTGCCCTGCTAAAAACATATGAGGATGATTCTGTGAAAACAGTGAACTCGTCTATCCTCCAAATACTAACTTCACTGGGCTTTAATATGCCCCTGTATACTTTATTTTTCACTCATTTGATATCTGGTTGGGGGTGGGGGGGGTTAACAGGTCAAGGAGGGAACCCTAACATCCCTCTCCTTGGCAGCAATCTCCAGCTCATTCTGATATGTTCCAAGGCTAGCATAAACATATAGCCCCTCCAGGAAGTTCTGGGTCTGCCCCAGAGTCTCCTCCCACTAGGATGTGCCTGGAAATCTTCGCATTGAAAGCTTTAAAATGTGCAAATTCTATGTGCTTCATCTGTGTTTTAATAAACTGGTTTCAGACTGTCGATCAAGAAGGTTTTAAAAAACTTCAGACATTTTTTTTAGGGTGAAGTCGCAGCTTTAAGAAGCTTATTCCAGAAAGTTAACCATCAGTCTGCTTTTTTGAATGGTTTTTCTGCTGGAACTGCCAACTGTATCTGAGTTTCAAAGAAACTGCTCAAGATGTTTAATTGGATTCTTACAAAATTCCCAGAGTTTAGGTTCTTTGGAGAAGAAATGTTGGAAAACAGTTCAAATTAGCATAGAAATAACATTGAATTTTTTTAAATAATAAAATAGCTTGTTAAATTGGATGTTTTAGGTCATTTGCTTACACTTTCCCTTTGGATGTTTTTTACTAGTGTTCAGCCCAGTCTGTGAACCCGACGACTGTTTGCATCAAAGCCAATGAGCTGGTTTCCTAACAACACAGTGTGACACAGACTAAAATCTTGAGGTGAATGCACTTAAAGCTGATGACAGCTACATTTAAAACACGAGCAGTGAGGACAAAGCTCCGTCATCCTGTTCACACCTTTGACCCATTAGTTTCGCCTCAGATATAAAGGCTCCTGTTTTATAGTTGGGTGAGCTGCAGAGGGTGGGAACAGGAAGGGACAGGACGGGCACAGCATGAGCACATCTGCAGGACAGCTGGAGGCACCAGAGAGTGGGGCATGTGTGCCACTGAGGCATGCATTAGTAAATCTGACCTAAGCTGCGGATGTCAATGGTGATGTCCACATGGCCATGCTCTGCGCTATGGTACATGGCCTCTCTCAGGGCCCTCAGTTTGGCCTTTCCTGTTCGCAGCGTCCCACTGCAGTTGGCCTGAGGAGCCAGCCTCTTCTCCCCGGGTTCCGAACCCTCGGCCAGGATCTCCTCCAGGGACAACACGTCCCCTTTTTCCTTGTCTGAGTGGGACAGGAGCTTCCGGAATACATTCCTGGACAAGAGAGAAACAATTGGAAGAGATTAAAAGAATGGAGACAAATCGCAGAGTTGCACAATGGGTAAAAAACCAGAAAAAATAAACTCTGTCACTTTACACTTAAGTACTATTGCTATATCTTTTGGTAAGTAATTAGACAGATAGATTATCACAAAAATCCTCAGATCTCAGTTATTTTTATTTAAATTCTGCATTTTATAACTGGCTCTGCCTCTCTCAAGCCTCCTTCTAAGAGGTTAGGACATCCTGAGCTGTAGTTATACACTTAGGCTACTGGAGGACAAACTGACCACTTTTCCTCACTTTCTTCTTCTATGACTCTCCAATTTGCATTATTTGCTGCTATTTCAACTGTTGCCGTAAAGTCAACGACACAATGCAAGCGATTGTCTTCTGTCACTGCATGCTCATCTAGGAGCAGTTAATGCTGCAAGTTAATGACTTGATGCAATCTTCTGGGTTTCCTTAGACAGAAAACTTTTAAAACTATTTTGAATAATAAACTAAGCTTAAGGCACTTTTTTTTTTTTTTTTTTTTATATCTAGGATCAATTGGAATGTATGTGTAATTGAATTGAAATTACTTTTTTTGTAAAGTGCCTCGAGACAAGATTTGTTGTGAATTGGCGCTATATAAATAAACTGAACTGAATTGAATTATATGTTCTATCTGGTGTTTGTGCACTCCCTTTCTAATGCCACCCTGGGCAACTGCCAGATGACATACATCAAAAACTGCCAAAGTTTCAATCATTACTTTAAAAAAAATGTACAGAAATTAAAAAAAAAAAAAAACTAATAACCCGTCATTGCGTCACAGCATTTCTGCAGCATGCTGCTGCAACAGTGGTAACAGATGTCCTGATCTGTGAAGAATGGATTTTAACATCTAACAAATGCAGTGCGATCCCAGTTCGATAATGCATCACTGCACCATCTGCTTTAGTGAGGAGGAGCTTGTTGGAATGTGCAGTACTATGAAGCTGATCAATGTGGGGTTAGAGGTCTGTCCATGTGGAGTTTAATTTTTTTTGTCAGTCTATGTCAGAAATCTGTTCTGAATTTAGATCCTTAAAAATTATCATTATCAAAAGTAAATTAAAGCTGAGCAATATAGATAGCTACAGTATATGTGCAATCAGTTTTGGACATTAAACTTTATCTGAAGATTATCTCATAGAGAATCTGTGTGAGAAGAACCAGCCCTAATTCAGTTTCAACCTCTCCACAACATATCACAGCGTGATCACTACTCCATAATTGATTGTCTTAATAATGCTGCATTGTGCTGCTGCTGTCGCTCTTCGCTCCACTCCATTTCCCCACCGCCCTGAATGCTAATAGGTTTTATCTTTTTCAGCTGCACCGAGGCTGTAAAGTGCAGCTGAACAGACTGTGAAGCTCATCGTCACCTGCTCTCCTACAAGAAAACTGAGATATCTTCTGTAAGGAGCAGATGGAACGGAGCAGGGCATGTGAAGGGATCAATACTGTTGTGATGGATGGATTTACAGTGCTAGTGTGCGATTGACTTGTATCACCTGTGTCCATGGGATGCTGCCAGGCTGAATGAGTTCATGTCTCCCAGTGGGGTGGAGGAGATGCCATTTCGACACATCGTGCCGATCATGGGGTCTGCTCCTCTTTCCAAAAGCAAGCTCACCAGCTCAAAATTTCCTAAAGAGGCATTGTGAAGAGAGAAAATACCAGATATAGAAATCCCTTTTGTTTACTTCTGCTCTGATCTCCCCATTTTAAAAGGTCAATAGTTCAAGTTAGTGTTGTATACAGAAACTATACAGCTGGAAATATAATTTGTGTATGCATAATATGCATGCAGCATAAGAAAAAAGCCAAATAAGTTAAGAATAATTCATGTATTGATTCAACTGAATTATTGTTAGCTGTTCAATTTTATGCTTCATACATACTTTCCTGGATAGTTTTTTAATTTTCCCATTAATTTATGGCACATATTTCTAAATGGATTGATAGATGGATATTTGATGGAGGGATGGATGGATGGATATTTATTGTATGGATGGATAATTGATTTGTAAAAGAGAAAAAGTGACCTGAAAGCTTCTGGTACATTAAATCAAAACCTTCAGGGATAATTGTTAACATAACTGGATCAGAAATGAACATCTAAAAGAAATGGAGTCCATCAGAAATCAAGCTGTGGAGGGTTTTCCCTTTCATGTAAAAAAATGGGTGATTTAGCTGCTTAGACGTTTTATGATTTCAACATCTGATTGGGTAAATTTAGGAATTTCTATTTTTTTTTTGTTGATTTTTTGTTGTACATACAATTCCTAAAACAATACAAATAATCTAGAAAAATGTAAATACGGAATATGGTACAAAACAATGCTTACTAAAACTATAGCTTCCACTCTTCCCAGTTTACAATGGCAATAGAGCAGATAATGTAATAATTTCAGAATCAGAATTTCTTTGTTAGTCCCCCAGGGAGGAAATTTACATTTCAGTACAGCTCATCCAAGAAAAACAAAAACAGACAACATAAGACATGGGTGGACAGATGTCTGAGGCATGCAGCCATTACTGAGAGGTGCTGTCATTTTTTTAATTGAAAAAATGCCTCATTAAGTAAGTGGAGAAAAAAAAAAAAAAAAAAAAAAAAAAATCATATTTCACACTTTATTCCTGGCGGGATACAGTTACAGTACAGTAGTAAGCAGTTTTTAATTTATAAACTCCAGTCCTTTTTTAGTAAAAACAATGAAACTTGTTTGAGTGTATTCTCCATTTTTTTGTTAAATACAATTTACATTTTGTTCTTTTCTGCATTTTATGATAATATTTGGTTAACTTTATTCTTCAATGCCAACTGGGAGCTGGATGGGTGCATTTGCAAACTGTAGTTGTGTTTTGTTGTGGTTTAAACCAGGGGTGTCATTGAAGGCTACCTTTAGCTGAGTCTCTGCTTTAACACACCCGAATCAAATAATTAGGTCGTTAGCACGACTGTAAAACTTGACTACATGCTGAGGTGGAAATTCAGGAATTTTAGTGTTGTGTTGGACAAGGGACACATTTAAAAGTTGCAAGACACTTTCCCTGAAGGACTGAAGTCTGACACCCTTGGTTTGAAAATGAAAAAATATCAGGGAGCTTTTAAGTTACAAAGCAACCACTCATTTATTTTTGTACTTGCTCCAATTAAGCCTCCAATTCATATTTAAAGTGAAAAATTAAATATTCTCAACATTCTTTTCCTTTTTCTTGACCTTCTGTTGTATGGATGTTTAAAAAAATATCTACATTATCTTCAACTTAAAGCTTCTCAAGCACATGGAGGCCCTTCAAGAACCTCTTCAAATATGCAAAGCATAAATTCAGGATCTTTCAGACATTCACATTGAAACTATACTCACTGGAAAGCTACTGAAACTGAAATAAGCAACCACCATGTTCAGTATTTTAAGGTTTTATATCTCAATGAAGTTAAAATGAAAGCAAAGTAAAACCAACAGAAATCTCATCTGGAAGGTGAAACTTCATGAAATGATTTGTTTGCTCAAAAAGTTGGCCCACTCATTGCTATCGATTAAACAAAATTAGCTTTGAGACTGTGGTCTTTATTTCATCTACATTATTTTTTACTCAATGAATGGTTCATTAATTGCATTAATGCAGCTGAGTTTTATTCACTAGTTACCATGACAACATGGTTGCCCACCCCTACCAAGGACACTGAAACACAACTTTTTTTTTAGTATGGTATTAAGATTAATTAAAAAGTAACTATGTGAAAAATGTTAATGAAAAAGGAGAGTAAAGAAAAGTTTCAGTAGAATAAGATTCTTCCAACTAAAATTGGTCTTAAGCAAAAATAAAATTGTTTAAAAGTTTAAGATTTCCACACTGATAGCAATCAGTTAGCTTAGCATGTATGCTAAACAAGAACACTGAGTTTTGACTTTCTATTTCAAATTAGTAGTATTTTTTGTGTGTTTCTGCTAGTGTGTAGGCAATTGATCATATCACAAAGACATATTCATAGAAGTAAAGACACAGGTTGGTAGAAAGATATAAATATTTGTTTCCAAAAAAAGCTAAGCTAGCAGTTTCCAGTATTTATTCTAAACTAAGCTAAGTTGACTGACTCCAGGCATTATGAAATCAACAATATTTACCACACAAATTAGACTCTGGATCTGGGATTGACATCAAATACAGTCAATTAATTTCTCTGTATTTTAAGTATGAAAACATTACAACAACATGTTTAGTAATACAAGATATAAATTACTGTGATTGGCTGTGGCTGACAAAAGTGTAAAGAAACTGTATGTATGGGTGGTTAGAAATCTAAAACTTTCATTTTTATTCTGGGTTATTTTTTGAAAATCATTAATGAGAAATTTCCAATTCCAAAAACATTACTCGAGAACTCTGATATAGCAGTAACATCGCATTTAATCAATAGATGCCCTCTGATAAAAGTCTAAGGTCTTTCCGAGTGCAGAGGGCACTCCTAAAGACCTTTTTTGACTCTGTGGTGGCATTAGTCATCTTTATGAGGTAATATATTGGAACAGCAGCTCATCTACATCTAAGAGGAAGTGGTTAGATAAGCTCATTAGGATGACCAGTGCTGTCCAAGGATACCCCTTGACCCTGTGCAGGTAGTGGGAGACAAAAGAACTCTAGCGAGTATAACATTACTCTTGGACAATGTCTCCCACCCCATCCATGAAGCTGCTGCAGAACTGGAGAGCTCCTTCTGTGAGAGACTGCCGCATCCTAGGTTCACAAATGAGCGTTTTCGCCACTCCTTCCTCCCAGGAGCTGCAAGACTTTATAACTATCACTGCTCCCAACAAACTTAAACTGAATAAGCTGTTTACATCCCTGTAGGTTATTTACAGGTTTTTCATTTTTTGTTAATAGTCCATTATTTTAAATAGCCCATTGTTTTTTATGCACAAATATACATGCATATGTTGTCATATAAAAAAAAATCTGCTTAATTTTTTAAAGTTTAAATATGTCATCAATGTGGGAATTAGAATGGGTGACAGTTACTTCTCAAATACTGACAGATTTGTTTGAATAGATTTTTTTCCTTGACAAATTACTTAATAATTTCAAAACTCAATTTTTGTATTTATTCAGGTTATATTTTTTGTCTGATGTTACACTCAGCTTGATAACATTAAACATTTAAGTGTGGTAAAAATGCAAAAATAATAGAAATGTGCAAGGGATTAAATCATTATTCAATACGCTGTGTTAAGCATCAACAAACTGGTGAGCCAGCCAGGAGACAAACCTAGAATCTGCTGAACCTAGTTGTTTTATTAGATTTTTTTTACTTCGAATTTGGATTTCCAAGTTTACTCATATACTATTCAATTCAGACTATTTATATAGTCAAATATCATCTCAAGGCACTTAACAAGATAAACAGGTCCATTTCATATCCAATGTTAGAATCCAAATATTGGCCAAGATTCAGTTCTAATAAATGCAGTTAACCCCTATGTCATCCAATGATATGGGCATATTCAGATTTGATGAGAAACAGCCCAATTTAGTCCTAATTACTATACAATAAATTATGTAAATTGAACAAAAAAAAGGTTTTTTAAGGACACTCATTTCGTTGACTCATTTCATGGTTGTGCTTCAAAGTAAAAGCATGAAAGAAAAACGATGTAAATATCTTTCCACATTGATTTGATTCAGTTGTTGAAACTGTTTTGCTTTGGTATGAAGAAAATTAAGTTATTTTCATACAGCACTATAGCCATGACAAATGCAGCTTAAATTTCCCTGCTTTACTGAATCAAAGGGAGTAACTGAAGATGAATTATGGAGATAATTATAGCAGACTAAGTGTGCAACCATCAGGAATAAGAACTTGTGTGTTAGATTACAGTCTTTGCAGCCTGTGTGTGTTTACCTGCTGCAGCGGCAAGTTGGAGTGGTGTCTCTGTGTAGTTCTCCGCCCCATCCTGCAGGGCGCCCTCCACGTTGGCTCTGTTATCCAGCAGCAACTGTGGGGCAGATGGAGGAGGGAAACAAACAGGACGGGAGAACAGGGAGAGGGAAAACAAGCAAGGGAGACAAGTGGTGTTACATTTCGGTTTGGCTAGAGTAAAAGCCTTGACTGCTGGACAAGCTCTGAATATGAATCACACTTGTGGCCTTGTCTTCTCGTTTAGTACTTTATTGATGTTGAACTGAGGAGGAAGAATTTCTTTTCCTAGAGCCAAAACTCTGATTGTTGTCATAAATATTAATAACTTAAAAATCCTAGAGGCAACAATGTGCACAATAACTACTACTCCAATAAAACATATCTTATACCAAAAGTGAATAGACACTTGGTGTCCCTGAGGCTGTGTATCAGGCTGCCTGGGCTGCTCTTTTCAACTCAGCTGGAGGAGTTTCCAACTTTTTAAATGTTGGGACATAGCTTTACATCTAGTTTCTACCTTTCTGTAAAGGGATAGTTCAGATTTTTCTTCAGCTGGGGTTATGTGAAGTAGTTACCAATAGTCTGTATCTCACTTGATCTAGAGAGAAGTGTTTAGGTGTGAAACTTTTCCTTTAATTTACCCCTTAATTTCAACACATCCCAGGATAAAAACAAACAAACAAACCAGCTGAACAACATAATAGCAGAAATTACTTTAAAGATTTTATTTTAGCTTTGGAAAATGAAAACATGTTTACTGATACTTTAATGTGCTGATTAATTCCTGATATACAATGCTTTTCAAAAGTCTTCATAACCCCCTGAACTTTTTCACATTTTGTCTTGTTACAAACACGATGTCAATGTATTTTCAAGCAGTACACATTTGTGATTTGGAATGACATGTTTTTTGAAAAAATATTAAAAAGGAAAAAATATGACATCCTGACATTCTGTTTGCCCCAAGCCATATAGAGGGGATAGCAGACATGTGGAGGAAGGTGTTCATTTTAGATAAAACCAAAAGTAATCTCTTTCCTCACACAAAAGATACAACATGGGGTGGAAAACTAACACTGCACATCATGCTGAACACACTACCACAAAACATGATGGTGGTAGCAGCATGCTTTGGGGATGCTTTTTCTTCAGCAGGGACAGGGAAGTTGGTCACAGTTAGAGGAGAAATGGATGGGATCTAAATACAGAGCAATCCTGGGAGAAAACCTGTTAGAGGTTGCAAACTGTTAGACATTCAGCTAGAGCTGTAATTTATGTGTTAGAATGGCCTAGTCAAAGTCCAGACCTAAGTCCAGTACAGAATCTCAGACAAGACTTTAAAAAATTGGATATTCACAGATGCTATCCATCCAATCTGACTGGTACAAGCTGGTAGAGACATACTCCAAAAGATTTGAAGTTGTATTTGTAGCAAAAGGAGGTTCTGGAGAATACATACACATGCTACATTTGTCAGATTTGTCTTCTGTCATGCACTACTTTGTGTTACCTTATCATACAACATTCCAGAAAAGTATATTGACTTTTGTTTTAAATTGTAACATTACAAAATGTGAAAGAGCTTTAGGAGTATGTGTGCTTTTGCAAGGAACTGTACTGTGAAGCTGGATCTTTTTCATGTAAGATACTATCTACAGATGACTACTCCACAGAACCCCACTTCAAAGAATTTGAACTGAACTATAAGGCTACTTAAGTCCTCTTATAAAGCACAGCACAGACAGGACCAAGGAAGGAGTAATAAAAGGACTTCTGGCATCATTACTATTATGATGCACCACAGCAATCATGATCATTATCTTTATTTTTTAGTACAAAGGTGAGGTCAGGGGGCCAGAGGTTAGTGGTTACAGGTCATTAACGTAACTACCTGCACGACAGGGACGTGTCCGTGCAACACGGCGAATGTGAGTGGCGTCGCCTGGCGCGTTTCAGGGTAAACTGAGGGGTGCTTGTTTACTGTGCTTGGCACCTGGGAAGTCATAGGTGAAGTTCAGGGAGAGAGATATACAGCTGTTATAACATTCAGAGCTCAGGGAAAGAGTGGAGATGGGGAAGGAAGCAGTATGCAGGAGAGGTGTAAGCAGAAGAGGGCAAGATGGCATGGGGAAGATTTTCCTCTTGAGTTTTAAAGAAAATCGCGAGCAGCTTTAATCCTTCCTTTCATCTCAAATCCCAACTCTAAGCATGAAGAGCTACATCTACCTGGACCAGGTTCTCTGAGTGCACTTTGCTGTGTCTGTCTGGCTCCAACGTTTCGTGGAGTTTCATCTCAACAACAAATGAAACCAGAGAGAAAATGTATGAGTGACAACAAACACATGCAGGACTTGAGGTGAAGACTCAGAAGCAAAGCAGAGATGTTGTTCTGTGGATTTTTAATCAGTTTTATTGCTGATTAAATAATCAAAATGATTTCCAAAATCACCCAGTGGAAAAACAACTATTTAATATGATGTCACATTTCATTTGGGCTCTGATGCTAAGCAGCAGTGGGACTGTTGGTGTTTTATTGTTTAATGATATGAATTATTAATGTCTTTATAATTACAGGCAGCTTCAGCTGAGAGGGAGAAAAACCAGAGATCGGGACTGCTGTATCATCTGGTTTTACATCCTTTAAAGGCTCAACTCATAAAAATTTACAAAAAATAACAGCCTATGTATAATATATATTCCCATATGGGAATATATATTATGTTCACTTTTTAAGTTACGATGCCTTTAAACTGAAGGTTTTGAAATGATTTGATCGAACCCATTTACATGAATGAAACACAGGTGAGGTAAGGCACAGCTGCTTCGGATAACCGTTTCTAAGGCGTTCTTCGTATCTAATTAAGACCACCACATTAAAAATCAGTCAGAGCATGGATGATCTCTGTCGGGTCCTGGAGAGCTTTTCTGTGGCACATCACAAACAAACTGTGCTCCATATTACAGGTGAAAATGGTTTCACAACGGCAACGAAATAAGGGAGGGAGAGAAGCGCACACAGCTCCAAACTGCGCCTATAGACTAGTTGCTGGAAGACTGAGAGAACACACTTAGGAATGTTTTATCTCACAGATTATTTCATTACTTCTGCTGTCTGTTTACTGCCATTACTAAGGAAAAAGATAAGAAGCCCTTCCTCCTGATAGCTAATCTCACCTGATTTTTCTGTTTTAATTTCAGTGAGAAGCTTCTTGTAGTCCTCTACCAGTCTCATCGTTCTGAAGAAAGTTTGTCCCACTCCTCACTGTCAGCTGTGAGATGCTTGAGGGCTTTCATGCATGCCCAGCTGGTTCCAAGTCACCCCACAGCATCCTAATCAGCTCAAGATCAGGGCTTTGATTTGGCTCAGGAGTTTGATTTTCTTAGTTTTCAACCAGTCCTTACTGGATTTACTTGTATGTTTTGGGTAGCTGTTATTTTGCAGGTTCCAGTTCTTCAGCTTAAATTTTTTTTATCAGATGGTCTCACAATCCCCTTAAGCAACCTCTAACATGGTTTACAGTGGATCCCTGGTATTCGCAACGGTTAGGAACCAAGCCCAAATAGCTTAAATACTTGAAAATATTTTTGAATATTTTAGGTATGCTGTATGGAAATATCCATGAATAGACAGATATTCCACGAATGATACAGAGTCACGTTCCACTGAAAAATTTGTGAACAGGTTAACCTGTGAAAAATGAACTATAAATAGGCAGGTGTCCACTGTAATTCAGGAAGATGCTTTGCTGTAGGAGGAAGTAGATGGTTTTAGGTTACTGTATTTGGTTTATCCCAAAAATGTTTTTTCTTCTGGTGTCCAAATGATTCAGTTTAAGACTTATCGGTCCAAAGAACCTCATTCCAGAGGTCCTGGTATTTGTCTACGTTTTCTCCTAAATAATTTCACCGGCCATGCTTTGCTTCTGAGTCACCACAGGGACAAACCTAAAGAAGCCATCACAACTATAGGCTGTAAGGTGATGGAGAAGGACGAAGATCTTTTAGCAAAACATGACTAAAACTGAAAATTAAAGCAGCGATACAAACACACAGGAAAAACTGCAAAGAAAAAAAAAGAAAAAGCATGATTTATGATTGCAAAGCCTCTATCTTACTGTCTTATTTCAACATAACATATAAGTGCAATAAAGTTCATGCAGTCTGTGGCAGCAAGTTACACAAAGTATGCCTGCTTGTATAACAGTGGTGTATTATTGATGCGCCATAAAGCAAACTGCTGCTGGATATCTGCAGTGTGAAGTGAAATGAAGTGACTGGCGGAGCTGAGGGACTATCAGCGGATTATTATTCAGTATCAGTGGGAAGAGAAACCGACAAATGATAATCGTTTATCATCAGTGCACTTTGTGTAACGAGCTGCTGGGAGAGCAGAGAGCAAGCTCAGAGCAGGTGAGACAGAGACTGGGGGGCAGGGGAGGTAAAGGGGGGAAGGGGTTCAAAGTTCTCACAGAAACAAAAGTGAATGAAACATTAAACTGGGACAAAACTGTGGAACCATTGTGACATGGTGGACAGACTCGACTCTGACCTCGCTATTGATGTCCGCGCCGGCATCCAGCAGCATCTGGACCATGGCCTCATCACCTCGCACGCAGGCGTACATGAGAGGCGTCATTCCCTGCAGGAAATATGAGAGGGCTACATGAAGCGCTCCTACATCAAAGTTTAAAGGGAAGAAAGGATGTTGAATAAACATGTGCTGCAGATGTGTTCAGCTGAAAACCAGAAGCTCAGAAGCATCAAAATCTCTAAATCACTACTACCTTGTACATTGCTATGAATAAAAATAAAATTGTGTTCTCTGCACAGAGAAAGGTTTCCTTTTCTTATATGCAAGGAAATCTAAGGTTAGTATTCTCCATTAAATATGAGGGTAGTTAGGCTATTCATTTTTCTTTTCTGCATTCAACGAGTCTGTAAATATGTTCACTGTAATCATCCTCTTTTAAAACACCTCTCAGCTATCAAGGATGTGAAGAACTGAAGGCAACCACTGTGCAGGAAATGAGGGATTCAGGGTTCTGGTGACGTCAGTTGTCTGGCATCACACACAGAAAAAATGTCCTTCATTAATCCAACCATTTCTTTTTCTTTCTTTCTTTCTTTCTTTCTTTCTTTCTTTATTTATTTATTTATTTATTTATTTCTTTTTTCCATCCATCCAGCCATCCACCCACTGTGTCTTATCTCTAAATTTGCGACCTGTCCTGGGTGTAACCCGCCTTTCGCCCAATGACCACTGGAGATAGGTACCAGTCCCCTGGTGACCCATTAAGAATAACCATGAGTAGAAAATTAATGGATGGATAGTGCTAAACTTTTTCTTGATAGCTGCCAAGAGATTTTAGTGGATTATAAGACCTTTTTTGCAATGTCTCAAATTATCTCCTGGAATATGGTTCCAAAGATATTTCACCTGCAGCTGCTCTGGAGCTTATGCCTTGAGGTCCCAGATGAGAACTTGCCTTTCCTTTTTCTTTTTGTATAATATGAAAAGAAGAACAGGCTCAGAATGCACCATTCTGTTTATTCAGAGAGTGGAGATAAAATTAAGTCCTAACCTGATACTGCAGCACTTCTCCTCATCTGACTGCTGCCCCGCTGAGTCAATATCCCACTTTTACTGCATCCACGCATCAGAGCCATTTGGGGATTTCCTCTTCCCTCAGTCAATGGAGGTATTGGTGATTCCTTGTGGAGCTAAGTGGAAGCTAATGCGGCGTTTTGATTTTTAAGCTATGCCTGGTTAACATCTATTTAGATTCACAAGGCAACCTCCCATTCCATTGCTTGAAATCATCCACTTTTTCAGGGGTTTATTTTTGCTTTTTAGGAGCATATTTTAAACACATGAAATCAGCACATTTCAATGTATATTACTGGCAATTTATATGACAGAACAACACAATTGTGGAGGAAAAGAAAATAATGATGCATACCTGTTTTGTTGTGAATACACCCAAGGTGGTGTACAGTAAAGGATCTTAGTATTTAGCTGTGTCCGAAAAACTGCAGGATGAAACCGATTGTTGTTTAAAAATATATGTTGATATTCAGCTGGTAACACTTATTTCATAATGCAAAAGGGGGTTAGGAGCTCATGGGACCATGCGGCATAGGAATTTTGCAACATTTAGCTGTATGTAAAACACTACCTGTGTTTCCATTACAAAGGTGCGCAAATTGCCGTTAATTTCCTGCTCATGTTGAAAAAACACAATTTCGCAATTGTGGTGTTTCCATTAAATAAGAAATTTAATTCAAATCACAAATGAATAAGCTTGTTCATGCGATAAGTCATTAAAATAATGCCACGCCATGATCCTCCAACTACTTCCTGTTGTCATCATCTTCGTGGTTTGTGTCCGTGGCAACATCTGGTTGTTGATCATGTGATTCGTGTGATACGAAAAAAGTGTTTCCATTGCAGTTTTGCAAAATAAACCAATTTCGGTATGGCTGAAAAACCACCTCATTCTAGTGCCAAAACTTTTTCTTAAAAAATGAGAATTTTTTTGAAAATGGCGTGTTTCCCTTAAGCAAAATTATTTTTATTTCAAATTGCGCAATTTCAAGGTTAATGGAAAACCAGCTAATATAATGATTTAAAAGCAAAATTTGTTCAAAAACATGTTTTGACACAATTTCAAAGTCTTTGAGCTTTACCAGCATAAATGAATTAATTAACATCTGACACTGAAAATTTGTTCTATTACTTAAGTGCGTTGTGGATCTCATTAGCATCATACCTGAATTTACTCTAATGAAAGCTGCAATGCTCAAATTCATAATCTCTAAATAATTTAATAACTTATTGACAGCAAAAATGTACGCAATAAATGTTTTTGTACAATTGGATATAAATTTAAGCATTAGTGATAAAAACTGTAGTCTCTCGATGTTCAGAACTTGTAGAGACATTCCCCAAAGAGTCGTAGTTGTAATTGCAGAAACGTGGTCCTACATAGGTCCTGTCCGAACGGAGATAAGATTAGGCATACCTGCAAAGGTATTTTGTCATTTAGGCGGTGCGTCCACACAGATCTGGCATTTTGCAAATAACAAACAAGTTGCCGTTGGGTGTTTCTTTCTGTGACAGTGGTACAGTGCCACCGCTTGGCCAAACACACCTACTACAGCGTTTTCTGTGGTGCTCCATCCTAACATTTTTTCTTAATCGTTCACAAAAATTTATTGTGTTCATCTCTGTGTGGACAGGGCCATAGTATTGAGCTAAATACAAATGCATGCCACACTTTTCAGATTTTTATTTTCCAACATTAAAAAAAACATGCATAATTTTCCTTCCACTTCATAGATATTGGGACAATTTATCAATCACAAAAAGTTTGTGGTTATAATGTAACAAAATGCAAAATAGTTAAAGGGGGCATGAATAGTTTTGTGAGGCATTGTAATTTGCATTAAATTAGGGTTTTATATCCTTGTAGTACTCTTTCAACCACAAGAGAGACCAGAAGGCGTTAATGAGCAATAAAGTAAAAGCTGCGGATCACCTTCACATCTAAACTCATCACAGCAACCATCGGCATCCGTAACAGCCTCCTGATTAAGTAGATCAGTTTTCCGGAAAATACTTAAGACTGAATCACCACAGAGGGATATGAGTCTCTGACATAAAGTGCTGCAGCAGGTTACGAGCTGGTAGTAAAAGGCGTCTGTTGAACATAATGACCCGAGTCAGACATATGATTGAAGTCTGCTTTACAGAAGCCTGTTGAAAACACTTCAGCAGCTCTGATAAATGGAGACAACTCTCTGCCTTACCCACAGTAAAGTTTTGATTCTCTTTCTTTTTTATCCACAATTGATGAAGCTTGCGTCTGAAGCTCAGAGAATAATGTGTGTGGGCACAAAAGGCTGCAGAGAGAGCGCCGTGACAGATGGTGACAATCAGGGATATAAGATGACCACCTGCTATTGATCTCACAGGAAGGAAGCTATTCTGAGGTATTTATGATTATCTATAGGATATAAGATGAGGTTGAAAAGGGCCCTGAGTTTGCAGAGGGTCATTTACAACAGAAATAGGGCCAAATTGAGCATAAAGAAGTAAGTAGTGATTTAAAGATAATTACTTGGGTCTGCTCTCTGAATGAATCACCTCTTTTTCTATAAAAATTATATTTGTTTTTCTTTTATTATCAATAGTTCAAATGAATTCAGACTGAGTCATTTGGCTGGACTCCAAGAATAAGTAAAGATGATTGGCCATGATTGCATTTAACAACGGTACAATGACAGTGGAGTCCAGACCTATGGTACCTCTGGTAAAGATGTATAAAAAACCTCAGACTAAACCTTTAATTTGAGTAGATTAATTCAGAGAGGATTAAAAATGTTCAGAATTATATATATATTTTTTAACAAAATCACAAAAGCCAGTCTAGGTGGCACTTGTCAGAATTCAATATTAAAAATTAAATATATGTAAGTGATTTTTGTGATTTAAAATGTACTTTTTGTGTTTGTCAGAGACATCTCACTTCCTGTATTCTAGGGGGTACAAATATGGCATGAAGCACAAGTCCATTTCTCTTGATTGGATTGATAGATAGATGGATGGATGGATGATTAATTGGGAGAAAATGTTTAGTTAGGTCTAGTTTTGTCATTAGAAACACAATATAGTACTTTTACCGTCCACAGAACCGAAACAAAGAGCTTCATGTAAATGCATGACACCTAAAGAAGAGGTGAGCATGACTGACAAGAGAGAGAAAGAAAGAAAACCAACACATACATTACCTGTGACACAAAAAAGGATGTTAATACATTTGTAAGACTATGATCCAGAACAACCTTGAGAGACAATGTGCCAAAATCTTTGAATGTTGACGAAAACTGCATTGGATTTTTAGGAATTGACAGTAGCTGTTCAGCACAAAAACAAAGAAACTAGCATGAATCTAGAAATAATCTGAAAGATTTTTCTTCTAAACCAACAAATAAGCAAAGAACATTAAGAATTTAGTACTCTGCAGTACTCGAAGAAAGGAGGTGATGCCAAGTATGAGAGCAAACCTGAACTAATCTGCCAAGTAACACTTGTTAGATACTTATAATTCGTTGTGCATCGTTCTCCAGCGGTGATTGTGTAAAACTATGGTCTGTTGGAGCTGCATATATCAAGTAGGAGAGCGTGTGTCAGCTGTCACACCTGTTCACTCATGCTGTTAATACCGTCAGGCCCCAGTAGGTTGACGGCTTGTTTGACCAGGTCCGTCCGTCCGCAGTTGAGCATCCTGAAGCCCAGATCCTGCAGGAACTTGGCCTCCGTGGAGGCTGCATCCAGCTTCCGGGTGGCGCAGAAACAATCTTCGGCTCTGCAGATGGAAACGGCAGATACATTATCGTGACTAAGTGGGGGCTTATCTCAGAAATGGATTTGGGGAATCAGTGGGTATTCATCTCCCCAAGCACGCTGGGAGAGAGTGGGAATGATTATTGCTCGGCTTTTCCCAGCTTAAACTAGAAGCAAGTCTATATGCATCGAGCTGTTTACATTCAGAGACAATTCACTCATATTAGACTCTGAGTGCTCAGTTTTCTGCCTCCTTCAGGTGAGGCTTCTGCTGTGTCTCATTTTTTCTCTGTTATGATTCTTAAGTGATGCTGTGAACAGCTGCTGCTGATCTAGTTCTTAACAGGGCCACAGAGAAACCTCTTCACAATATTATTCTGATTCTACCTGACAATTATATCTGGCATTTGAAAAGAGATGCTAATTGGTAACAAACACCTTCACTGTTCTGTTTGTTACATCTCTACAAATGTTTGGAGTGGGAGGACTCTTAACCCATAACTCTGTGACAAAAAACCTTGAAATTATTGATGCTGTATGGGACAAAAGCTGAGTACTGAATGAAAAGAAAAGTAGAAAGCCTCACAGTGAGAACTATATGAATATAACAAGATTAACGGATTTTTGATTTTCTGTCTGTAAACTGTAACACATACAGATCTATTTGTGTGGAATTGTTTTTAAAATACCAATTAAATGCAACTTAGATTAAGCTAATAAAGGGAGCAGGTCTTTTGACACAGGTGGTGGTTTTGAATCCAACTAAAATGAAGGAAATACGTGATTATTCCCATTTGTGCATTAAAGAATATGTCCCTAAACTTGATCTCATCTTTGCTAAACTCCAGAAACAGCTTGGATCAAAGAAAATGCTGAATGCAAATTAGATTTAGAGTTGGGATTTAGTCGAATAGTGGACTGCCTCCCTCTAATTTCCTCTTTTTGGCCAGAGCCAATTTTTTACAAATATACTCCATTCTCCTTGCTTTCATGTTACTGTTTCTGTAAGACTCCCTTCACACTTGATTGAGACCGCCTAAAGATCTCCAAGATTTTCACAGCCCACTTGAACATGACTGGATCATGCCAAGTTTGGAAAACTTTCTGATACTGAAAAGTTCTTAGTGCTCGCCAAACAGGTTTTTCTTACAACAATGCTACTACTTAGCGCATCAAATCCTTTTACAGGCTATATATGGGATGTTTCTGCACCTCCACCAACAGTTTCAGCTTTGCTGTAGTGGATGAAACACCATCTGTATATTTATCACCATTTCTCTAGTGTGAGAGAATGGAGGCCAATAATATCAAGCTTTTGAAGCCTGAAGTTAAATTTCTGATACAAGCCATGCTTATCAAGAAATCACCAATCAATACTGTGACGTGCTGCTTTTACTTTTTCACTCCTTGTTGCTAAATACCACTGTGGCTTTTCTTTGACAGCCTGAAGTCAAAGATTTTACATTCAAACATGACATATAGGTAGCAACAAGATGGCAGCACCCAAGGGGAATGCTGATATGAGTGATGATGAAATAAGGTTCAAAAGCAAAAGAAATGAAAAACTAGTTGTCTTAAGAATTAGCCAAATATATTTGTATTGTTCTTGACTACTTTTTAAAATAAAAGGGATGATGAACAAAAATGGCATGATTTGTCCTTTTCTGTAAAGTTTCAAATGTTTACTAAGCAATCTTCCTACTCCCTTGTCTTTATTTAGCAACCGTACTGAAACTGAAGTGTCATTTACCACAATACTTTGTGAACTGTTTTTTCTCTTAGGGTACTGTAAGTGTCAAAGGTACAGTATGATGCTAAAACCAAAGGCAATACCTTGGGAAAGATAATAAAAACCCTCTCCAGTGAAAAAAGGATTGGGGCCTTATTGAATTCTCTAATTTAATTTTTATAAATTCATATGCTGATGATATTTGGCTATGTTTATTTATAAAACCTGTGAAATCTAATCAGTTTTTAACCAAAACAGTGAGAATTTCCCTCATTCTTTATTGAAGGTGCACAAATATCAAACTGTAATTGTAATTGCCGTCACTATATACTATAAGTGTGTAATATATCACAAAGGAACACTTGGATGCAATATTTGCAAGGATGCAATATTTCAAGAGTCAGGAATTCAAGCCTGTATAATATATTTGGCCAGTAGGATGATCTTTCTTTTTGCAAGTTACGCAACCTTACTTGATTTGTCGTGGTTCACAGTCCACACCAGGCAGCAGCAGCCTGGCGGCCTGTCTCACATCGTCGCTGTCTACAGAGAAGCTCCGTCTGTGTTCAGTGTGGGCGACAGCCACCCGGATCCACTCCATCAGCGGAGGCAGAACCAGGAACGGCCTGCAGAGCAGAACAGAGTTCAGTAATGATCAGCATCAGTCATTTTAAAGTCAGATTAGATTAATTTTGACGAGGGCAATGATTTGTTTAGCAACACGGTGTGAATAAGTTACACTTGTTATACATCAGTTGAAGCGATTCTTTGCATAAACTTCCATGAGTAACAAACTGACAATTTCAATTTAAAAATATTGCTAATTTACACCATTAGCAATTGTTCCTGTAAGCAATAAAAAGGAGAATGTATTTTATTACAATAACAGTGTATTTTTCTAATGGATAAAATTCCAGCTTGGCTAAAAACAACAACAGTTAATAGAGACTTTGGTTCCATGTGAGGCTTACAGCCTCAAACTAAACTAATTAAAGATGTGCTTATAGATATTAGAGAGGCAGCAACACAAAGTCAATACTTAAAATTTATTACAGGGATAATTCAGAGTTGAAAGAGCACTAGAAGCGGTAACCTCCCTAAGTGCTGTTATTACCCTCATTTATCACAAAGAGCAATGGCCCGACTGATATGTGCATTCTTCATAATTTATTTTAGAAGTGTATATTTTAGATTAATCAATCTAAAAATAACCCATGCTGTGCTATGTAGCTTTTTATTTCTTCTCCTGCTGGGCAACGGCAACAAAAGCCAGCTCAGTCATTCTGATTTAAAACCTCTTATAACTGATTCAGAATAAAATCAGGTTGCATCAGACAGTGAAAAAATTGGTTTAAAAAAAAAAAAAAAAAAAAAAAAGTTAAATTGTCACAGTTCTGTGTGAAGCCAATTTAAACTATATTTCACAACTGTAAAATATCAGTTATGGATGGAAGCAAAGCAATGGTGTACATTAAAATAAGTATTTACAGTCTTTATTCTGGTAATGAACCAAGCCAAAAATTCAAAGAACCACTTTTTTGACACCTTCAAATCACCTTTAACTTGTATAAACAGAAGTTCAATACAAGTTCTAGTTCAAATCAAGCTTTAAATGAGCTTGATTTGAACTTGAAATAAATTTCAGATTCATCCCATTTAAGCACATCTTTGTACCACTTCAATGGATGCCGAGTCATTTTGATGAAGAAGATATAGCTTTTTTTCTTTTATCTTTTTACTAATGTGCTTTACTGTAATAAAACACATTAGTCATGTTAAAAAAGCTTTTTAAACCTAATTATGATTTATTTAGACTTCTACTAATTAAAAAAAAACATCTTTATATTCAAACATAACTTTACCACTTGTGCTGTGAAAACATCGCCTACTCCATCTTCCAATAAATCCTATTTATTTGAAAGTCCCTGTGCATTTTTGGGCTGTCTTCCGTAACTTTCCATAATTATGCAACCTTCCGATTGCTCAGACTTTTACAAACCATATCCAGGTTCAATTACAGATACTAAAACTTTAAAGTAGACAAGTAAATGCTGTGCAATATAATAAATTAAATCACATAACAACTATATTATTAACCATCAAAGAGTTATTGCTCCAGTATGACTCCTGTAAAAAATTATATACCCAACTGAGACCAAAAAGCTGTGAATTTTAGGTTGTTTCTTTAGTGAATTTCCTCAATAACATGCTTAATTAAGCACACATTTGTCTAGTCTACATTTGAATACATTTTTTAAATCAATGAACACACTGCAGTTCTTTTGCAAATTTAACCTTGCCTCTGTTTGTTTATTCCTCAATTAACACATTATTTCTAAGATATTTGGTTTCAGGTGAAGTAACTTCAGAGATTTGTATAAACCTTGAGAACTTTTTCCTTCTTATTTAATCACGCTGCTTGTCATCCCGCAGAGTTATTCAGGCCTTCGCTACTCGTCTCCAACCTTTCAGTTGAATACTAAATAGAGTTTTGTCTCAGAGGAATGGAAACTCTGCTGACGTGTCACTCCGCCTTCACATTCCTTGTGCTCCCCGGGGTCGTCTGGATGGAGTTTTATTGTTTTTCAGCGAGGAAGAAAGAAAGAAAGATGTTGAAATATCTGTCCATCAAGCTGCTCCAGGCCTGGGCAAGTGTCAGCACCAACCAACCCACACTGTTGGAGTAAATGGGTGGGTCCAGGGTCATACATACTAGAATCAAATGGCTGAATTGCCTCCTTTGCCTGAAGTCACATTCTGCAGAGTCCTGCTAACAACCTAATTATTTCATTAATGTGTGTTGAAGATGAGACTCAGCTAAAAGTTTCAGGACCCCTGTCCTCAAGGACTGGAGATATCATTATAGTGCCTCCTAATTCAGTCGTTCTACAACATCCCAAGGTGCTTGTCCTAATGGATAAAAAAGTGTTTGCTATTTTCATGCCTGTTCAAGGAAATCCCAAGTTTTCCTAGAGGATTCAAAACTTTTCTAAAGCCACAAGTGATTGTTTCTCCAGCATGTTCTGGATAGTCCTTTCAGTTAGATGAAAGTGTAGCTACATCAGTTTATCTCTTCTTATAATTATTGTGGTGTTAAACTATTTCCAAGGCTTATTTGTAGCACTTCTAATTTCCTTCATTTCACAATAAATCTTAGAAAATCAGGATTCAAATTTTCTATTCATTTTTTGTGAGCTCTGCAGCTTACCTCTCAGTTTGTAAGGTGACTTTGGATGGCTCCACATTGGGGTTCTCCCACTCCATCTGTGGGCAGTGCATAAAGTAACAAAGGGTATAGAGGGCTTCAGGTTCCCAGTGAATCGTGGAGGTGGTCTTCTGGTGAACCGGTGTCCCGTTGCTGGGGTTCTTGATGTGTAACGGCTGGAGGTGATGCATGGCCCGGGACACCAAATCACCTGCAAGTCATTTTAAAAATCAGTCTAATTCATTAAAGCTGAGCTCAAAATCATTTTCTACAACACTGGAGGTTTTGTTGCATTTCTTTGACATAAAAAAGAAATGCATTCCCCTGATACACAAAGCCAGTCTATTGATTAAACTACAATATGCCTACACAGTCTTGAGTGGTAAATTGCTGTCTTAAAAGGCATTCTACACACACACAGAGCTCTGATTTTCTCCTTTATTCTCTAAAGGGTTCAGTTTCAGTTTAGCTCGGTTTATTTACTCAGGGTCAGTTCATAACAGAAATATTTCACTTAAGAAGTAACAAGGCCTATTTAAAATACCTAGAAAACTGTCAAAATTAGTCTGATTTAATTCAGTTCAGGGAATTTCTCCTTGTTGGAGTGGAGAATTTAGGTAAGTTTTGTTCAAGTGATGATTCAGATTCAGAAAACTTAATTAGTCCCACTGCGCAACACTATTGCAGCCCTCCACGTGTAACTCTAAGAAGCATCCTAAAACCAAAATAACTCATTTTAGTTGGTATATCACCTGAAGACATCTAGTTAAGATGGGTATTGCCACATTCATGGCAAAAACACAAAATCTTACAAAGTATTTTTGGTCTAGTTTCTTATTATTTTAATTCATAATTTGCGAAAAATGTCTTGTCCCACTGGCAGATTATTTCACTTATAACTAGAACTCTTTCATGAATATTAAGGAATTACTGACTTAAAACAAGCTCCTTTATCTGCTGAAAAGTTACTTGTAAGTTAGTTTTGTCTTTTTTCAAGTGTATTCAAGATATTTGCACCAGAAATTAGACCAAAAATACTTTTGGTCTAAGACTTTGTGTTTTTGCAGTGTTCAACAGAATGACAGAAAAGGAGAAGAAGGACTTGGATTAGTGACCAGGTCCTGGAGCAGAGCCACTGCAGCTCTGCTTTGAAAGGAGTCCCTTGAGCTGATGTTTGGTTATTAGATCAGGATGGTGCCTTTATGGAAGGAACGCCCCAAAATGATAGATGGACGGATGGCTGAACGGCAGGACGTATGGCTGGAATGAACACTTCAAGACAAATTCACTTCTGTAGGTGCCACAGAATGAAGAAGCTACCCAGTTAAGACAAAATTTGGCATTTAGTCATCTAAACCTGAAATTGTGGGAGTGCACAAGATAAACAAGATGAACTGAGCTGAAATATTTTAATTACTGACACTTTTTTACCAACAGCAACATTGGGTATGATTGGCCAACATAATTAAAACAAATACAGAAGACAAAATGATAGAAAAACTTAATAAAAATCAAAGTAAAGCAATGTTTTAACAGATTTTTACTGTTTTTGTTCTGCGCATACAGATTTGTGTTGCTGCATGTTCGCAGTTGTTAATGAGCAAAACTTTAGCCATTTTTAACCCATTTTTAATCCAATTTTATCCAAGAAGAGCAACATCTAGTAACATCTCTCCAAAGATCACAGGGATTATTATTTAATCCTATAAAGTGAGGGATGCAACCAAAGAGATTGAATACAAATCTTTTGTCTGCATGACATTTTATGCAATTTTCTTTTAAAAATGCAGTCCATTGCTTGAAGCATGATCTAATTCAAGCTGTGTTTGTGCGCAGCAGGAGTAAAGAAAAAGGGGGAGAATATTTTAAAAGGGTATTTCAGCAGCTCCAGAGGAGGTGTGAACTTCAGCTTCTAAAATTCACCACATCCACGGCACAGTAGCAGATATTTTGCCCTGACATTCAGGGAGGCATAATTCTCAGATTTACAGCGCTTCACAGCTGTAAATCGATCAGGTCATTAGTGATGTATTTAAGAATAACGATTAAATGGCTGTAAAGAGGGAAAATATTGCAGAGTAAGCCTGCAAGGTTTATTTTACCAATAAATTTATTCCTCCATTGATCTAATTATTCATTCAGTTTATTGGAACACTGGAGCTTTGAGGCTCTGTAAGGAATATAAACAATGTACTAGGAGAAGAAAAAAATATATTATTGTGATTGATGAGTGATTTCCAATAGCAAGAAGTGTGAAAAATGAAGAAAAACAACTCAGTGAGAGGAATTGTTATCACTCTGTTGGATCTATGGGAGACCATTCCACCTTAAGGACAAGGCTTGCATACAGTGTTCTTAATATTAAAGAAGTCATAAGAGATTTATAACCTTTAAGGAGGCAAAACTAACAGATGAAATGTGCATTTCCAAGGTGAAACATCCTCCTTTCCGAGGAACAAAAGGAGGAAGCTTTAGAACAGGAGACTGCAGCTCCAAGAACTGACAACACTCCTTCGGGGTTTCGAAAACACACTACACGATTGCTTCATAAATAAATCTCTGCAATGTTTTTTTTTTTTTTTTTAAAAAAAAAAACAACTAAAATAAGAGACACAACACAAACAGTAAAACCACAGTTGTCCCTCTTAGCTACAACCTGGAGTGAGTCAAAGACGACAAACAAGCTTTCTTTGGCTTCATTAATTGTTTCTGTAACTTTGATTTTGTCAGCATGACAACGTTTGCTCCCGTCTTCTCTTCTGTAATTACCCAAGCAACACTCCTGTGGGGTTCATGCTTCAGCTCATTTGAATTAATCACAGGGGACAGTTTACTGCCTTCATTTCTCCAAGCCAAGACCTATCTGAGTTGGAAGACTCAAAACAGGAAAAACTTTCTTCTCTTTTTCCTGTAAAAATGTAAAAAAAACCAAACAAACAAACAAACAAACAAACAAAAAAACGATTCCTGATGTTAGAAAATGTAAAAACTCATGAAAACAGCAACAATGGACTTAGCTTCTCTTCATCAATTGTCATAGTGAGACACAGTACACCAATGCAGAACTAAAATAGAAAGACAACTTCAAAACCAAAAGCTTACATATATGATATTAATTATGAAAGATTAATTTGATCTAAATGCCAAAACTCACACATGAAAGTTACATTAATTGCTCTTCCATGCTAACAGCTAACATTTGGTTAGCATTAAAGCTAATGCAAACAACAAAAAGTAAAAGCTGTAAGTGATGGGAATGTTATTTGATTATAAGGTAGCTAAATGCTAAAATTAGCATATGACAGCATGCTAACAGTGAGTTAGCATCCAAGGTATTGCTAACAATAAGCAATAAAAGCTGACTGATGGGAATGTTTTTTGATAATGAGTTAGCTAAAAAGTAAACCATGGCAGCATACTAACAGTGTGTGAGCATCCAAGCTAATGCTAACAATGTAGAGAAGAATGTGATTTGATTTAAATCAATTTTAGCCTCAGACTCTTTACTTCTTTATCAATTTTCAGTAGCCTTCTTAACCTGACTGATAAAAATAATTACACATCTTTGATCTCAAGTACGGCTTTCAAAATCAATTTTTTGAGATGTAAACAAAAAATAGGGCTAAACATCAATATTTGAACATTTTGTAAATACAGAACTGAATATTTAAGAGGATGCCCTAATTTTTTCGCATAACTGTGACTGTACTCTTGCGTCAAGATGACGTCATAAAGAAAAAATTTAAGCATGGCTTTCCTGTCTTCCACTGATTGCAACTATTTAATCTCATTTTATATATATATATATATATATATATATATATATATATATATATATATATATATATATATATATATATATATATATATATATATATATCCATCTTTGAACCAGTGCTTTGAAGTATTACGATGATGGAGTCGTCTGACAGAGTCTGGGATGGACGATTCCTTCCCTGTCCTCTGACTCACTGTCAAGGCCTATCGGCACACGGAGGACACGTTGTGGACATTTAATCATCAGTTAGAAATACGGCCATCTCAGTACTCTGCCTTTGGAGCACATTAGCAATTTGATGGAAAATATTAATCACAGTCAATTACAGAACATGTCATCATCAACAGAGAGAAGCAGTTACTTTTACCAGCAGTTCTGGGGATAGAATTAATCACTGGTGGACATGGTTGATATGAAATCCCTGAAAGAAGGTCACAGATAACCATCTGTGCTTAATGGATATTGGATCTGCTAGGGCGTAGCACACATAAAGGGTTTAGACTAGTTAAATCAGAGACTAATGGCTTATTAGTTGTAGTTTACCAAGAGGATTTAAGGACTGTGATAAGCAAAGGATGAAAGAAAGATGTTATTTGCACAATCACAGAAGCTCCGGAGGGAAGCAAGGGTGGCTGAGTCACAAGAGAAGCACTGATCCATCATCTAAATTGTCTTCTTGTGCTCTGAGATCATCGGAACATGACGCATTGTTTGTATTGATAAAAAAAAAAATCCAACAAGGAAAGGCAACATGGCATTAACTTCAATGAGAGGATCAAAAACAAAGAACTGAGAGAACAAATAAACTGTCTTCCTGCGGAAGCAATGTGATGATTCATTCGGGTTAATACACCAGCCGTCAGAGCAGCACTTGATACTCAACTCAAAATACCACACTGACCAAAACAGCAAGTATTAAAAGGGGAAAAACACCAAAGGAGCTTTGTAAGGAGAGCTTCGTTAGAAGGGCTAGTTGTCAGAGTGATGTATTGCCATTTACCGTTTACAGAAACCAGAGATACATAGCATAAAACCTCCATGTCTGTTTGATGTTTCTGGACAGAGAAATGAATATTGTCTCTTCAACAAACTTCCAGGCATTTTATTGGGATTTTTTTGTGACAGATCAGCAGAAAGAAGCAAACAATTGCAAAATATAAGAAAAGTACATATGGTTTTTAATATTTATATTCAGACCCATTAAGTCAATACTTTGTAGACCCACATTTGGCTGCTTAAACTGGGTCTCTAGCCATTTTATTCATCTTGGGACAGACATTTTTGATGATTACTCCATGTTAAATCTGTAAACAACAGTTCAGAGGCCATTTCATTGTAATTCTGGAATCTCATGTCATAATGCACCCACTACCATGTTTCCTTGTGGTGATGGTAAATTCACTGTGATATGCATGGTTAGTTTTCTGGCACAGCTTGTTTGGCATGAATGAAAATGTGTAGTTTTGGTCTAATCTGACCAGAGCACCTTCTACTACATGTCCATCTTAAGTCTCCTATTGGCTTATGTGAAACTGTAAACTGTGTTATTATTTTTCTTTCAACAATGGATTTGTTCTTGCCACTTCTTCATAAAAGCCATATTTGTAGAGTACACAACTTAAAATTGTTTCTTCAAAATATTCTCCCATCTGAGCTGTAAATCTCTGCAGCTCCTTCTCAGATGCTCTTTATACCTGGCCGGCCAGTTTCTAATCTCAACAACAACAAAAAAAAAAATCTCAAAAACTTTTGATTTCTGGACCAGAATGACTATAATCATTTGAAGCCAGTTGTTTCTCTTTGGTTTAGATATTATACAAACACAAAAATTACTCCAAAAACAACAGAATGTTATCTGGAGCATATCACTAGCAAAAAATACTTGAAGTTCGCAGCAGCACGGCACCATCTGTTTTGCTGCAGGTTCTAATCACAGTGGGATACAGAATAATTAAATATTTTGCTTTGAATCATAAATCATCAACATATGTTTCCTACCTCCTATGTGTCCACTATTGGAGCCAGCAAGCATCAAATTCTCATGTAGTTATTAATCCTTATTCTCAAAGAAATTCAGACAGAAACAGGCAATTGGAGTCCAGAAAGTTTGGTTTTCTGGATCAAAGCTGTCTAGCTGGGCAGAGATCATCACAGCACTCTTTTTTGGTCATTAGCTCCAGTCTGCTGCAGTGGCTCATGACGATTGTGAACAAAGCACCAGAAAAGCTCAACTCACCAGTAAAAACAGATGTGATGCTTTATCAGAAAAACATCCAGGGATCCATAAAATGAACCTTTTCAGTTACAACTACAGCATAACAAAACTGGGGGAAATCATACAGGACATTTGTTGAAAATGACCTATTTTGCTTTGAAAAGGGTTGTGAAGCATGAGAGTTGCCTCATTGTTTCATTTTAGTATTTTTTTTTTATTTGTCTTTTTTTTTTTAAATTGAACAAAAGATTACATGTATTCTCTTTCTTAGACTATTGTCATTGCTTTGTGTAACACACAGAAAGACACTTGCCAAATGGATGCACCTTTATCCTGTCTAATGACTCATTTACTTGCTTGAATGTCTCTCCTAAGACCTACAGAAGCCCTAGTGGAACTGTATCAGTGTACAATAAAATACTTTTATATGTGTGGTTTTTAGTATCCACTGCGTCAAATGAGCAGAAATGTTATGTTTCATCTAAAAATTTTTTCTCTACTCACTTTAAAATATGTCAGAAATGTCTAAAGCACTGGAACATATCAAAAGCAAATTTTGTTTGTGCAGCAATGGCTGCTCAAAAGGACAGTAAACAGACTCTGACAAGAATAAACAGAACGCAGCCGCAACCAACACACTCAGTTTCTGTTTTATTGCATGTAGCTTAGCATATTAGCATTCAAGCACTTGATATTTAAGCAATGTCAGAAAAAATAACAGAGTTAATATACTTGTCAACATGTTTGATATTTAACTGAACCTAAATATGCATGCCAGAACAGAATCTGAATGCAACAACGATATTTAGTGGAAATGTAGTTGCTATGTAAGAAAATAGTGGCTACGGTGCTGTTTACAGCCCCACATGTACCTTTAAGTACCACCAATACCCATAATAATAGGTGTATGAACACTTGCGGCCTGCTTTAGCTTTAGCATTAGGGATAATGGAGACACCATTTAAATGGCCTGTATTTATTAAGTCTAGGCACTTCACACTACATTCAGTTATTTACCCATTCACACACACACTCACACGCTGATGGTAGCAAACTACTGGATTGTACCCACAGCTGCTCAGGGGCAGTCTGACAGAAGCAAGGCTGCCCTCTGACCACCACCAGCAGGCAAGGCGGGTGAAGTGTCTTGCCCAAGAACACAACAATGGAGACGGACGAAGCAGGGGCTCAAACTGGCAACAGGTTACAGGATGAACTCCTACCACTGTCGCCATCATTGGCCCATTTAGCACATATATAAGGACTATGCAGACATATTTTATGTAGGTTTGTGAGAGGAGAAGAAGGAAAAACATCAATAAAACAAAACAAGCTCACGTTAATAGACTACGAGCGTTCAAGCCACCCATTGAGATAAAGTTTGAATCAGAGATAGACTCAGCTCCGGCGTGCTCCTGACCAACACAGTTTAAGTGTCAAAACAAGTAAAAGACAATGAAATGTACATTTAAATTGTCTTATCCTAAAATAATTATCTGTCTCTAGACATCCTTCTTCTGATGAACAGGAGAGCACATTAAGCAGCGTGTGAAGAGCTGTAGGAGAAGAGAACAAACGCTGCTGCATGCCAAGTTTTGCAGCAACTATTGCCAACTCCTCAGCAAGGACAGTAGCATTGACAGTAGCTATTAAAGTCACTAGAAGTCGCTGGATGACATCATCACTTAATTTGCATATTTTGTCATGTGTGATTCAGGCAGTAGAAGAAAGGAATATCAAGCTTGACAAGACAAAAAGTGATTAAAAATACTCTAAAAATGTTTAGAGCTACAAATGAACTTTATGAAATAATTTACCAATGTAAATTTAACAATGTAAATACTTTGCCTGAACCTACACTGCATAAATCAGTTTTGTATATCAAATTTAACCAAAAGACAGTTATTGGCAAACACAGTAGAGGAGTCGTGACAGAGTGACTGAGCCTGTGTGAGTCAAATACAGGTACTTATTTTAGTGAAACATTTTTGGTTAAAAAAACATTAGCCAACATGAAAAAAGTATATTGACATTATATTTACTGTAATCCAGAATGGGATCACCAGCAGTAGACGTTCTACCACCAGCTGTTGTAGCCAAGCTACGGACACTACACCTCAATGCCTTTGTGGCAATATGCAGGGATTTTGACCACATCCCACTAACTTCACTTCCAACATTTTAATGGTTTGTCAGTTGCGCTACCAGAGAAAAGAAGATGTTGGATTTGTTCTATGAAAATGTCAGTGATGCATGTACTTCCATTACAAGACCTCCTCTTTGCAAAATGGATCATAATCTTGTTTTTCTCTGCTTGGTGTATAAAAGCCCTTGTTATGAGGCAACCTGTCCCAAAATGAACTGTGAGAAGATGGTCAACGCTAGTGAAGGAGCTCTGCAGGGTTGTTTGAGGCTACAGACTGGGATGGATGACTCCATGACTGATTGTGTAATTGATTATCTAAACTTCTATGTGGACAACACTATCCATACTGAACACTAAGATGCTTCTCGAATTACAAACCCTGGAGCTTTCAGAGAGACAGACAATGAAAACCGACTACCTACACAAGGGAGCAAAAGACTTCATGCAGGTGTGATAATTGGCAAATCAGACCAGTTACAAAGTGAGAAGAAAGAAAAACCTGAAAGAATCAAAACAAGGAGCAGACAAGACAACATTGCACGAAAAGTAGATAAAGCGATTTATTGTTTTATTACTCCTGCCTCCATTTCAAAACGTTATTAGTGAGACTGCATTAGCTGAAGCTGTCTATCTTTCTGGAACAGAGTGCAAGGTGAGTGTTAAACACAGATAAATTCAGTCTATCCCTCAGTTGCTGGAGTCAATGAGAGAGGCAATGTTGGGTATCCTCTTTTCTCACCTGACAGGCACAGAGGCAATGATTGCTAATGAAAAACATAGATTGTTGAGTGTTTACTTTCTCCAGAGAGGTGCTTCACACATAAAGGTTTGGATTCAGAAATCAAAGACAGTCAGTAATCTAGAACCCAACATATTAAATGTACACAGTGATAAAGTAGTAACTCCTATAGCTCAAGAATCAACAAGTTGATTCCCAATAAATTTAAAGCTGTTTATATCCTTGACGACAAGTTGTTTCAAGTCAAATCATCATCACGTTATTAAATTTGGCTTTGATACTTTCATTCAAATCACATTTAATTGCTTTCCTGGTTTGACTGTTTTTTACTCTGCAATTTGGACAATTCTTCAAGTGATTTCATAGGTCAGTGCTGCCACATTTTCTTCTCATTTGGAGAGTAAACTACATCAATCCTGGATATTCATTCACTCCAGTCAATACCCCCTTCCACCACACATAAAATCTTAAATTAGGCTGGAAAAACTCCTTCAGAGCCTCAAAGGCATGCCAGTATAGACATATAGTATTCTGATAAACTGTCTTTAAATAGAGCATTGAGTAAATCTGAGATAATCACAATCAATATCGACATTTCATCATGATATCACTACGCCATGTTTTTCTAGTATTATGCTGCCCTCTTTTGCACAAAACATACAAGAATAAAGAAACAGCTTTAAGTAATTTGTGACAAGTACACTGTCATAATTTGATTCCATTTTTGTGACGTAATCTGTCAAAGATATCCAACGGAAAGAAAATAGAATTTTAGAGCTAGTAGCTGAAAAGCTGGCATGAAGTAAATATTTAACTGAAGGACAATGCATCCAAACTTCTGTCTTAGGTTTAGTTGGATGTTAGATTCTTGTTTCTAAAGTACTTGATTTTCAGACATTATTATCTGTAAAATCATATTATATGATATTTAATCTGTAATACTTCTTTTTTCCAAGCCCTGGACTGTAAAAAGGAAACCCAAGTGCAAAGAAAATTGTTAAAATGACCTTTAGGCTCTTTGGAGAACTGTTAATTTAGACCACGAAGTTTAAAACATTCACACGATACTAATGTGCACTTAGTGATAACTTTATTAGGTATACAAGCAGCAGCAACTAGATGTATTTAGGCATCTAAAAGAAGATGACTTGGTTAAGTTCAAACAGAGTATCAGAATGGGAAAGAAACTGGATTTTAAATGTGACATGGCTGTTAGAGCCAGACGGGCTGGTCTAAATATGTCAGACTCTGCTGATATACTGGGATTTTCATGCACAAAAAGGAGGTTCAAAAAGGAGAAAATATCAAGGGAGCAAGAGTTGTTTTGATGAAAAAGCCTTGTTGATGTCAGAGGTCAGAGAAGAATGGGCATACTGGTTCAAGAAAGGCAACAGTCGCTCAAATAACCACTTGTTACAACCAAGGTAAGTGGAATACCATCTCTAAATGCACAACAACGTTGAAGCAAATGGGCTTCCACAGCAGGAGACCAAACCTGTTTCCACTCCTGTCAGTTAGGAAAAACATTGTTTCAACAAAACTGAACAATAACTGTTTGGAAAAACATTGACTGACCTGAATAGTCTTGATTTCAGCTGCAACATTCAGATGGTTGGGTCTGAATTAGGTGTAAACAGCATGAAAGTATGAATCCATCTTACCATAAATCAACAGGTCAGACTGTTGGTGGATGTGTATTGGTGCGGAGTATATTTGTACCAAATGGGCATTACCTTCCTGAATATTATTGTTGATCATGTTAATTCCTTTATGACCACAATACACCCATACTGATTGCTGCTTCCAGCAGGATAAAGAAACATATCACAAAGTGCTTGTTAAGCATGACAACAAGTTCAACATACAGTGGACCCTTACCTATTCGTGGCTGATTTTGCCATGGAGCATATCTAAAATATGCAGCTTGGGAAGCTGAAATATCTAGGTGCAATGATACACGACATACTATTTGCTGGCAATTGCAAAGCAGCCAATCTAGAAGTAACATTCATTTTCCTTGGCACTGATTGGTTGTACCCCCAAGAACAGAAATAAGGAAGACAATGGATGTTAGCTTCTGTGGTAGTGCTAAGAGAGTTTCCAATGTGCATATGAATGCATATGAAGGTATTTTTGGTGTTTAAACCAATAAAATAGACAGTTATAAGCATTTTCAGAGTGGCTCTCAAGCATTTGTGGATTTCAGCTATTGGTGTGCAGTCGTGGTTCCTAGTCCCCTCATAGTCACAAGATCTTGATCCAGAACAGCACCATAGATGTTAACCTGACAACTTCAGAGCGACTGTGTGATGCCGTCATGTCAAAATCTCAAAGAACAGCAGCTGGCACCTGGATGAATCCATGCGATGAAGATTTCAAGAAATTCTGAAGGCAAAGGGCCTCCAACTCAATTATTAATTTCATTAGTTGTGCCGAATGTGGTCAGAGTCTACTAACACTGTTTTTTTTCTCCACATAATAATAACTCCAATGTGACATAAATCCTGCAAGATACGTCAAGAGCCGATAAGACATTCTTTCATTTGTCTTAAATGGATGAGTATGAACCAGACATGGACTGTGAGGTGGAGTTGTGTTGTCAGCATGCCTTTACTGTCTCTCTAAAGGTTTTAGTAGACAGACAGAGAAAATGGCACTCACCTGGAGTTAAAGCTCAGTGAACATTTCTTTTTCAAAAATATTAACTCTAAGTTGGTGAGACATACATTGGAGAATGGCACTGCAGACTTGTAGGAGGATTGAGCTGTCCATTATAAAAAGACTGAAAAAGACTCGAGCGGTTTTATCATCACTGGCTAAAGTGCTGCAGTGGGTACAGTGCCTGTTTTTAAACTTAAAAGCCCCAAATCACAGAGATGCCGCCTCATCGCACCCTGTTTTATATTGTTTACTAAGTGCATGATGGTTTCTATGAGCTTTTAACAACTTAACAGAGATGTACTGACTCATTGGTCTCTCTCTCCCCTCCCCTCTCAATCTTTCTATCCCCACCTGTTCTGAGAAATGGGTTAGACTGTGAAAGATTAGGAATGATGATGTATGGCAAAGTGAGAAAAAGTATTTTAACTCTAATAAAATGAAAAATGACACAACCTCTGATGGACTCGAGATGAAATGTAACACCCCCTCCTGTGTGCAAAACTATCCCATTATCCCATTTTCACACAGTGAGAGAGGGATAATGGAGCAGAGAGGATGGGAAGATGTCTGAGTCGCAGCAATAAAAAGCAGAGATGTTAATGAAATTTTTCAGGAATGCTGTAAAAACTCTTAACTATACTTTTTGTATTCAATGGACTGAAGATTGGGTATGGGTGTAAATTCAAAGATAACCCTCCAACAAATATTGAATTGTCTAACATCTATGTTGTCAGGCTGAGGCACGAAAGAAAGATTTCTTAAAGGGTCAAAACACGGACCTACAAACAGATAGACATGTTTTGCTTTTGAGCTCTACTCTCAAAATACAGAAAGTACACATTTTCATTTTTGGATACCTGCAAGTTAATTTTTTTTCACCAAAGTGTGTCCTTAAAACTTGGCACAGAGGCAAATTCCATAAGCTCATCAATTAGCGGCATTATTCTTATGTGGTAGCACATACACTGCAGACCTCCCTGCAGACTGCACTTCAGACATGATGATGCAAACCCAGCAATCAGATCAAACAGATCCAAACCACTGGCACCTGTTTTTTGTGTCAAGTCACAGTTTTCCTTTCTTTGACCGCAAAACACAGCAGATGCAGAACTGATCAAGGAGACAAAGAAAAATATTTCTCCACAGTGAGCTTCTGGCCCTAAGAGGCACTCCTCAAGATTTTTGAAAGAACATCTGAATGACATTAAGAGTCATAACCACACCACCTATCTAAATCGGTAATCGAATGATTCAACCCCAGTTTGTAGTTAAAGCCCGGGTGGTTGGGTGGACGTTGCTTATTTAAAGCAGGGATGCCAAATTAATTGAGGTCTGAGCTAAAAAAGTAGTTTTTCAGACTAATTTGCTTCAGTTTCTTTGCATGTGTGGATTACTTGTGTTGTTGCATATGTTTGGTAAAAATTAAAACAAGATAAACGTGCAAGATTTGTCTTACCTACTCTGTTTATGCATTTGCCAAAAAAGGTTTAAAAAGTTAACTTGACCTACATTAATGAATAAAGTCACCAAAAAATGGACATTTCAAAATTTTATAAAAACAAGAAAATGTTAAACATTTAGTATATTTAAAGCAGATTTTTCCACAAATTAAAGATTAAAAACTGCAGCATGGCAATAGTTTTTGTTTTTTAATAAATTGCTGGAATCACTCAGTTTCTGCCTTTCTCATAATCAAAGCCACCTGTTATTTTAAGTTTAGCTGTTAGGGGTTAATCTAGCTCAAGAAACAATAAGAAACCAATCTTCTATTAACAAGCGGGACATTGCATAGTGTTAAAACGTTGGTTTAGTGTATGAATTTTGCAGAATTTCTATGAAGCAGGAACTCTAGCAACAGGAGAGCCTCATTAGTAAAGCTCTGCATTGTATTAATTCATCATTTTTTGACAAAAGGCTGATTGTGTCTGAAAGGTCCAATGTTCCACCTGGTCACAATATGTCAGTTCCACACTTCTGGATCCTTTATGCCACACAGAACATGGCACGGAATTGAAAATAAAGGGAAAAATTCCTGCTTTTACAGAAATAGAATACTTCAAATACCAGAATCTTTAATCCCTGCTCAAACAAAAACAATAAGATAAGATAAGATAAGATGAGATATAATGTTGGCCTCAGAGATAAAACACTTAGCTTTTCCACTTCTAAGGGAATCAAATTATGGACATAGTTATGAGTGCTCTTCTTCAACAGCCTCTTCTATTATCCGTTAATTACCAAACAAGTCGAGCGTGAAATTGCCCCGGCAATCGGCTCTGTGAGGCTGCTTTACTTTTAAGCCGTCCTGTTTATAGTTCAGATTTTGAGCTAATAAGTTAGAAATGATTTTGGTGAAAACAATTCAGCTTTTCATTGCTTAGTGTCTGATGATCAAACACCTGCTTCTTGCTGCTGATTTGTTCCAGGCCTTTTCTGCCACACTGCAGCTGGTTCATGCAGCATTTTCACAAACGTTCCCTTATTATGAGCAATTATTTTGGATAATTACTGTAAATCAGACCCCAACTGGATCCAACATTTATCAGGCATCTCCATACTTTCATTCTGGATAATGTCTGAGCAATCGTGGTCAAACTTTTTCTCTCTCTGCAGTTTCACACATGCACTTTACGCCCAAAGATTGCAGACTTGAGCTGTTTTCTAACAACAGGAAATACAAAAGGAAATTTACTCTCCAGGATTCACACACAGGTACACTTTGCAGTTTTTTCAGACTTTACAGTAAAGAATAGGCTTGTTAAAGGCTCTGATCTATCCAAGTTGTGCTTTATTCACAAATTTCTTGCATATTGTCTGTACTGCATCTCACTCACAAAGCAAATAGCACTTATGATGTGTTGTCCTTGCTTCAGTTCCAAACAAATAATCCCAAATTTAAACTGGATGAAATCTGAGTATACCCCACAAACCTACAGTGATATCTAATTCTATCAGGAAGCACAATCAGCTGGAGTGTAAGGTTTTGTCCTTTTACAGCGATTTCTACAGTTATTGGCACCAAATTTTTATAACCCGAGGAATAATCAAAAGAAATAGTCACAGCAATGATGAAAAACACAAAGAAAAAGAGAATTTTTTTTATAGTTCCTGCATAATCTCAAATAAAAAAAAATGAAAAAACAACCTTACATATAAGAACTTTAACTCAGAGATGAGAAAATACCAGACAAAGGACTAACTGTTTGTAATAAAATCCCCAGTGCCACAATGTTCTTCAGTTCCTATAACATATAGATAACTGAAGCAATTTTGTCATTTATACTTTACTTTGTTAAGGTGATTAGAGAGTCTAGGAACTTTTAACAAGTGAGGAAGTAATTTATAATGTTAAGTATTAAATATTGCCATTAATACAAGGTTGAATGATTATCATTGTGTTAGTAAATGAAAACCATAACTGCTAAAAAGAATGCTGAAATATAATCACCAAGCTTCAACTGAGTTTCAACTTTCATCGAACTGCTGTTGTGGAGAAACTGCTGCTGCTAAACGAGAAAGTTACATTAAATCATGCAAAAAACAGCAGACATTGCAAATTTGATGGGTTTAGGTTAGAAGTTCTTGGCCCACTCATTTTTAAAGGCTGGAAACATAATTTTGGTTTGCCGTTCCAATAAGTCTTTAAACTGTGGGAGATAAGATAGTTACTAGAAGATCCCTGCATCAGTTGGAACATTTTAATCGGCACGTCTTTTAGAACATTGCGAAGATTAAACCCTTTTAGCTAATTAGCAGATAAGTAGATCTGAGGAAGCAAGGAAGTTTCACCATTTAATTAGTAATCCATGAGTTCCTGTTACAAAGATGATGTGAGACAAGTCTGTTTCTCTTAGTCAATCTTCAAACTAGGAAAGACAAGAGAACATAACATTTTGTTAAGGCAAAAGTGCATTGAAAATCTCAGTATCTACACTCAGAACAATCACTGAGAAGTGTAAAAATTATGGGATTAAAACAAGAAGTGCTAGCACACAGTGAGGCAATGGAGGAAAGCAAAGACTTTCATCTTTAGGTAACCGAGTCTCCATAACAACCATTTATTTTTATGGTTTTGTGTACATCTGAGCACATTTAAAGCAACAGTGTTTTTTAAAAAGTGTAGAAAACCATTGGCAAGATATCTCAGTAAAACATGTTTAAAAATCCATTAAAAATCTAGCAATTAAGAGTGCTTAAAAGCTGGAAACTAAATAAAAACAAAGAAAAGAGAAATAAATTGCTCTAAAAATGTATAAGGGAATAATTAAAACTCTACTCGCATTAAAAGCCAAAGAGAAAAGGTGAGTCATCTCTGATGTCTTTAAATTATTGGGTGTGGATTCTTAGGCTCTTTGAATGGTAAGTCCACATCAGTCTGTATACTTAAATTATTTAAGAGTACAGGAAGATCCTGACTGTTCCCTCCTCATTTGGAGATGTAACATTGCCATAAAGTGCTATTTTTCCTTTGAGTCTGCTGAACAAAACTATAAAGTTGGTCTTTTTAAAGCAATCTGGCATCTCTCCCTGACTGCTTTGATCAAAAGCATTATCGATTCTTTTAAAAAAGAAAAAAAAGAAGAAAAAAATTGAAGGTCATTATATATTTTGCCACACAGTCACCTTTTTTCCCATCCCATGTATTTGAAGAGGAGGACACATTTCACCATTAAATAGGGACCACACTACTTTATATCTGTCGGAGAGATGTAATAACAGCAAGTATTTATTTATCCACAGTGCTCTGGGAGGAAAATTGCCATCTTATATCTCATCTTTGCTGCTCTGGCCCATATTTCACCTGCGACAGGGGAAGACTGATGGGTCAGGAACTCCATACCAGGAATGAATTATGTATCACTGCAGTTTATATCTGCAGGTACACATTTTTTATAACAAAACTGACAAAGCATAACATCTTTAGACTGCTTTCATATTGCCTTTACCTTTTTAAGTTGTAGCTTTTCCAGTTGCTTATAAATTGCTATTAATAATTTCAGTTTTTTAGTGTTAATAGAATGTTTCTAAATCAGTGACAGACTTTTCTTTGTGAAATAAATGTTACTGTTGTGTTGCTAGATCAAATCTTCTTCAAAATACAATAGGCTTGACTTACGATTTAAAGTACTGTTTGAAAATAACAATTTTTAAGCAGATATTAAACATATTTTGTTTTATTTTATTTCTGTATTAGAAATGCTGTGTTTATTGTTGGTCCTATAGGATATTCTGATCTTAGAAATGAAATGTCATGTTTTCATTAGCTTTAAGCAGAAAATCATCATAAGTACCAGAAATAATGGCTTGAAAACATCAGTCTTTGTGTAATTAATCTGTATGATGTGTTTAACTTGGTAAACTGAATTACTGAAATAAATAAACTTTTCAATAATGTTCTAGTTTATTGAGTATGACTGCAAGTATATACACAGTTTCCACAATTTTTACGCAACTAACTTGAATGGCGCTCACTCTGATGTCATCCAACACCCCATTCAGGGTGTCTCTAAGGGGCGAACGTTTGACACACAAGCAAGCACAGCTGTAGCATTTTCCCTCAGAGTGAGCTCAGAGTGACTGTTGAGTGTCTCCAGTATGTGTTCACACATGGGGAGCAGAAACAACCTTCAGCTATTCACAGACATGCAGGATGTTTTTGCTGTCTATGTAAGAACCATATTGGTAACGTAGACCTATGTGTCTCCCCTTGATTTAAACTTCCCTGTGCTACCTTCAACCAACCTTTGCTTTAAACAACCATATATTACCTGAAAGCTCATGCCCCAGCCACCTAAAACTCTTCTATCTATGACTGCATGAGAATGGTAAATGCAAATCGAGCTGAGCAAAGTTTGGTTTTCCTTGATTCAAACACTGATCAGTGCTTCTTTTTAATTTTGGAAAAAACTGTACAAAATTTTGGCCAAAAAAAAAAAAAAAATAAAAATAAAAATCACACACTACTTTTAAATGAGTCATGCAGTTTGATGTCATTTTACTATTTTGTATACATTATTCACAATTATTCCCTCAAAATATTGTATTTGGCAAGGATAAAGTAAGGCCTTGAGCCAGATAAGGTATCAAGTCCGAGCCACTCCTACTACACTTCTACTTCATTATTAGAAAATACAGACTTTTCACATTCATTAAATATATACTCAGGGAGGCTGATGAAACACAAACTACACTTTAGATAAGAAAACAATCTTTACAGTTTTCTGCACCTGTTTGAATAAAGGTCTATATGTGCTCACCGTGTCTAAATCAAGAAGTATCAGCTTTGATAAATTTTCCCTCTTCTTTACAAAAAAGCAGATGGAGGAACATGTTGGAAGTAGGACTCTTGATGCAGTCATAATGTACACTTGCTAAGCAGATGCACACTTGTGTAACTCAGTGATTCGTTAACTGAAGATCAATCTGTTCACAAAAAGCAACATGAGGAGAAAATCATGCCACATAAGCCACTCAGATCCACTAAACTTACACTCGCAAGCAGTTTGTGCTAGCTGCATTGTATCAATGTTTAACTCAGGCAGTGTTTGAAGGTGAGAAAACCCCACAGTCCTACTGAAATGTCTAAGTCCTATTCATTTTGTGTATAGGTCAAATTTCACAAGACATTTTTCTTTCTAATCACTCTAAATTTGGATTAACACTCAAAATATACATGTATTAAAATTAAATGTGGTTTAGTAAAAATGATTTTTCATATTATGCTGGATTTACTGAAATTATATTTGTATTTAATAGGCTGTTGAGTGACTGACATTATTAGTTTGTACATATTAATGATTACTGTTGCCTGGGAACAGCTGAGGAGCAGCTGCTGGTTTCCTATTAAATGAATAAATATCGGATGATTTTTCCATATATTCTCAGCTTCTGAAATGACTGAAGGCAAAACATAACTTTTAAGGAATAACTTCAGGCAGTAGTGATAAACTATGAATTGCTGAAATCATGAGTACTGTGGTTGCTAAAGCTTTAACCATGCATTCACTCCTTTCTCCTACAAATCCCAAAACTGTTTTGTAACCTTTGAAAAGCATTGATGTTATCATTTCTCCAGACCTTCTGGAAGTCTTTTGCGGTTTTTCTTTTTTTGGACTTCGGCTGCTTTTCATTTCGACACTTTATGAATATTGTAGAAAAAATAATGTTCATGTCACTTCGCGTTGGACTTCCATTTCTTTCTTGAAGTTCACAAACTTTAAGTAAGTACAAATTCAGTAATAATGGCAGTTCTGACATTAATGGCGACCTCCATCAGAAAATAACACCGATTACTATTTTCTACCTGTTGGGGTAGCTTCCATAATACACACAGCCATAGAAAACAGTCCCAGTTTGTGAAGATTTCTTGAGTTTCTTCAAATTCCCCAGTTAAGAATAGGTAAAAGAAAACAAGGAGTCACAGAATAACTTGTGCATCACCCCATGTGAACATTATCTGATTGACAGTAAACACACCCTGATCAGCCTATCTTCAGCACCATACAGGGGGAGTCTTATCAGGATGCTGGTATGCAAACTACCCATTGACTGGAAATACATTAAAGCAAAAGAAAATGTGTTCAAGACTGAACCAACAGATAAATAAGTTCTTTTTTGATATAATCCTTGAATGCCCTCTTTCTAATGCCGTGCTGGGAAACCGCCCATATCAAAAACTGCCACTGCTCGGTGAATGCGCACATTAACTCAGGGATTTCTATCGGAAGATCAAATGTTGCAATGTGTGATGTGAAACCCGCAGAATCCAGAGAAGAGTTTACACCAAAATCTGTTAATCTTCATTCCATCTGGATATTTTCAAACAACGCAAGTTCTTATTGACTACCGTGCAAAATTCTTAGGTCACACCTTATCTCTTTAACCCTCTTAAAGTGGTCTCAAACAGTACTTTTAATATTACCCCTCAAAAATATGGCCCCTAATTTAAAACCTTAAGTGAGTGGATGAAAACTTAACTAAAGAATAAAAAAATATTAGTAATAATGTATTTATTTTAAAATATTTTTTGAATGTACTACAACTACTACTACTGCCACAACCACTACAGCTACTACTAGTACTATTACTACTATTAACAACAATAACAATTTTAAACAGGATTAAATCAAATGCAGTTGTTTGGTAAGCTAGCTCAGATTTATGTATCAACAATTATAACAATTTACCCAATAAAAAGTACATAAAATAAACCTATATTATTGTTTACAAAAATATCAATTTCTCAAAATTTGCTTATATTAAACTTTATCCTGTGTTTTTTTCAATTGTAAACCAAGTTTTCAAGTATTATACAGTGAAAAACTTGCCACTTACAATATGACAGATATGTTGACATGGCTGCAAGGTAATAAAGCCAGAGCAACATCTCCCCTTTTAGATCTGCACCTTCACTGACAGCTGTCTGAGGATATCTAAACTCAAACAGACAAGAGGTTGCAACAGCCGAAACAGTCTCTCTTGCTGTCATTGTGAAGAGCGAAAAATGTATTCATAGCATAGAGATCAACAAAATAAATTGAAAAATCTATAAAATTGTTTTGCGAGTTGTTCGGTCATTAACAATGATCCAGCCTGCTGTCTCGGATCCCCAGATCTCCCTGTAACAGATTTCAGAGGACTTAAGTTTATAATTTCTTCTACATTATGTGGTGACGCAACACACTATGTGTCTGAGTGACTCAATAATTGGAGTTAAATGGTTGAATAAGCAAAAACATACTAAAAAACCCCCCAATAAAAACAGGTACTGAACTGAATTAGTCTAATGCACAAAAAACTTTGAAAGCTCTTCAGAAAGCCTGAAGATTTTTTTCTGCGAGACCACTTGATAATATTATGAGAGAGTCTGAGCCTTTGGAAGCCAAAAATAAAGAAATGAAGGATGACTCAAGACTTCTGGAGCAAAGTACTTTTTCTCCTGATAAACGACATCATGCCTCACAAACTGCTCACAGGTCAAGGAACAGACTTGGAATTCATCTGTCGAAGCACAATGATTTATGGCTCTATAAGGCGCTTTAGGGTTAAAGTAAACAGGATAAATGTACAAGGACTCGCCCACGAAATGTTCGAACGTCTGTGAGGGACAGCCTGATCTAATATGAGAAACATGTGGAGGTGAGAGAGTTAAAGCTTTTCGCTTCAAGGGGAGGTTAAACGCCTCCAAGGCGATGACCTTGGATTTAAAGGATTCCCTCAGCACGAATCATAAACAGGTGTTGGAGAAGCTGTAATACAAAGGTTCCGGGCTGCTGAGTATCAGAGGGAAGTCGGAGGTGTGTAGGGATGGAAGAGCAGCGAGGGGACAGCAAAATGACCGTGACAGCCTGCGGAGAGCGGCGTGTTCATTCCTCCGCATTAATGTTGGTTTGTGGAAAAAAGGAGCAGTAACTCCCTCAGCTCATACTTATAACTTTAATGACCTGATATATGATGCTCAAGTCCAAGGTATTCAGTCTAAGTTTTTGTTACACAATTTTCAAAAAATTTAAATACTTAATGACTGAGCATTCTGTGAACTAGAATAAATAATACATTTACATAGATGAGCTGAGCTAAGAAGCAGTTTTTCAAAGACTTAGTTCTCAAAGTCATTACAAAGCTTCTGCTTTTTTTTTTTTTTTTTTATTAAAAAGTTATTTTATATTTTGGGAACAAAGAAAAAAGAGCATTGAAACATTTCTTTCCATGTCTGCATTGGCTGCTTCTTGCCCATCAAAGGCCACCGAGGGTTCACAGAGTCTACTTCCTTAGCAACCTTACATGTCTTGGATTCTGCTTTTTATTTTATTGTGAAAAGAAGCCACTTGTGATAAAACATTTGGTAGTTAAGTAGGGCACAGTGACATTTTGAATCAGTAATGTTTTTCAGCATCAGAACAGTGCGAGACTGAGCAAAACTATTCACTGAGTACATCTCAACAACTTGCACTGACAACAAAAAGATGAAAAACAGCTCCAAAAACCTTGAAGAAAAAAAACCCCATTACATTTATATTTTATTCTCATTTTACATTTTACATCTTTTCGTCTCTTTAACGGAAGTTCACTGTGTAAAATATTTTCAGGGTTTAGTTTAATTTCATATGTAATCAGAATGAACTTTGAATAAAATAATTTAGTGATTTGAGTGTCTTTTTGTCAGAGTTTGGGTCTGTTTGTGTGGTGTTTCTCTTTGTGCTGGAGCTGCAGGGTTTCCCTGGAGGGAGAGCAGGGCTGAGCAGGGGTCTCCTGCACACCTGCTCTGCATTAAGCCTCATCAGCAGCTGGATAAGAGGAGCTGGCTGCCGGTCCTTCGACGCCTGAGTGTTATTCTCCACGGTACCTCTCGCCCACTGTGTGGTTCCGTATTGCAAACCTTTATTCGTAGCTTTAAGCTAACCTCCTTCTGATCCTTTCCTGAAGGTACCTCTCTGTGTGTTTCCTGGAAATACACCTCCAAACCAAACACCCGGACTCTGTTCACTCTTACCTGGCATCTTCCTTCATCTCCAGCCTCACCGTTCCTAAGCTCCAGAACTTTCCTGGACCAAAATCATTATCATTTGTACATTTTTTTGTAAATAAACCTTTGAACCGTTTATTCCTGTATCCTGAGAGTGTCTTGCATGTGGGCCAGAAGTTAAACCAAAACCATGAAACTTTTAAGCAGAGTTGAAGAAACTTTTGAGAAACAAGTTGTAGTCATTGACTGTTCTTAAAGGGGTCATGACAACAAATATCATTTTTCTGTGGTTTTGGGGGTATAATATGATCTGTTGTGCACTGATGATGGTCAGCTTTGTTTCTTTGCTCAAAAATCACCGAATCAGAGAACAGCTTTTTTTTTTTTTTTTTTTTTTTTTTTTTTTTGGCAATAAGCAAAAAAGTACAAAATATAAAGAATATAAAAGTAATACGTAATAAAAACTCTTCTGGATGAGAGTTATTACCTGAATGCTTGTACCTGGAACTGTCAGTACAATGACATTACAAAGATACATGTACCGTTGGAAGCTTGACTGCTACCAAATTCAACTTTTCATTTCATCTACTGCTTTCTGCTAATTAAAAGCATCTCTTGACATGGCAAAGAAAGCTAGTACCCAGGATGCAATCCACCATGCTGTCAAAGTCCATTTCCCACACATTATAGCAGCGTGCAGAATAAGAGACATGGTCCTTCTCCACTAGCACCTAACGGCGCTCAACTCAACTGCACACAGTTCAGGTGGTTTTCCACTAAAATTGATTGGCTTTTTATCAGACTCAGTAGCTGTTGTGATTGTTTACAAATGGCGGGTCCTATTATTGTGATAGAGTCACTCCTGTGACACAACCAGTGACTCCACCCCCTAGCCAATCAGTGACTGACAGTCTTCTGACGTCATGTTTTCACCCCGACTCGGCCTGCTTGGAACCAAAGGAAAGCAGGCTCTAAAAAAAGGCCTGGTGCCACATTATTATCACTAGTGGAAAACCCTTATAGAGCCTAGTCGAGCCATGCCGAGTAGGTGCTAGTGGAAAAGGGCCAATATAGTGCAAATAGTTGCCTTGCACTCAAGTAACAGCATCAGTCAGTTCACACAGTGAGGTGAGTTTTGAGTGGTTCAATATGGGAGGAATTCACTTTACAATGATTAATACTAAGCTTGACTCCCCCATGAGAATTTCTATTTGATTTTCCAAGCTAATATCGCTCTGACTGCTGTCTGCTGCAGGAAGGACTCATTCCTTTAAAACAAAACTTGTTAATGCTGTGCCTCCCATGTAAAAAAGAAGGAAACTACACTCACTCAGCTCTGCGATGCTGCCCACACGGGTCGCCAGCAGCGACTGTTCGAGCGTGCGTAGCTCAGCTTGGGTGTATCCATGACCCTCGCTGCCTCTCCCTGAGCGCTGCTGGTCTCGGTGTAGGTTCAAACTTTCTGGCAGGCTCAGCACACCTGGAAGAAACACAGAGACAGAAGCCATCAAGCAGCTACACTCGTATTTGAGTAGGAAATTTAGTTAAATGAAATCATGAAATACCAGGGGAATGAAAACTGCAGAAGAGCAGCAGAAACGCAAATAAGCACTTTCAGCTAAACGTGGAAAAACAGACCCGGGAGTCAGGAGATCCACATTTATTTTCCTCACCAGCTGCAGGTAGGGGTAAACATTTATCTTAATGATTAAACATAAAGCGTAGGGTTAAAAGCATTGACAGCTCCTCATTTTTTGGTTAAAAACAACCCACCAAAGATAAATATTAGCCTTTTCTTAACAGCAAAAACCAGATTAATGCTTTTCATCAAATCATTTTTAAAATAAATTCCCTCTGAAGTTGAAAATGAGCTTATGTTGCTGCTTGCCTTCCTCCTTGTCTATTTTTTACTTCATCACCTGAAGTCTAATTCAGCAAACCAGACTCTGTGCTGCATTTGTTATTTCTATGATATGAATTCAAATGGTGACCTTGCTGATGGTGGGGGGTGGGGGGTTCTCGTTTTATATATCCACTTGTGATCTCAGCTGTATTGTTTTTGTTCTTTGTTGCAACAGATTATGTTTACGGACAAGAATGAATCCATTTGGAGCCCATTATTGCAGCCAGGCATTGTTGAGCTGCAGAATGACTTGTGACAGATTGGATATTGAGTTTTTTCTGCTACAGGAGAATAGAAGGCAACACAACACTGAGGGCTAATCCTAATGACAAGCGCAGCAGGATAAGCCATTTCTCAACAACAGTAATTAAAACATGGGGGAAATTAGTCCATTTGTTTTTAATTGATGCCAGAATTAAAGACAAAAGACCCATACAGTTGGACAGAGAGCAACCCGGAGTTTTCCTCAAATTCAACCTCAAATTCCTCCCACAATGTTTTCTTCCCACAGTGTCCAGCCCAAGAATTCCAGTATTCCCCAATCAGAGTCCCACTCCCTTCTTCCCACAGCCTTTCTGGGTAGGTTTACTTTATTTAGAGCTTCCAATAATTCCTTTAACAGCTTTTTTCCATTGCTGTTTGGCCGCTAAGCAGTAGCCGCAGAGCAGCTGATATCTGGGTGTGCCTGAAAATAAATTCCTTGGGAAAAATATGTGAATGAAATGGAAAGTTTCAGGCAGCAGTATTGCGGTATGTCTATATTCCAAAGAGTAAATGTATTTCAACAAAATAGATGTAGATTTAGATCATTTTCACCGTTTGATGCTATTGAAACTGCTGTAACACATTTATAAAAAGTCCATTTAAAGGCAGATACAGCACTGTAATCAACTATTTCCTCTCAAGTAAAACACACTGAACATACATTAGAAACCAGATATTTACAAAAACTGTATAAGACACATCAGCATTTTCTTCCTGTATGACATTCAGTTCTCTTCAATTCAACAATACTTTATTCGTCCCAAAACAAAATAAAATGTTGCTGCAACTCTTACGCAATTTTCTTCAGAGTTTTTGCAGATACTGATGACATTGGGCTGGAAGGATCTCCTGTAGCACCCTGTATTACAGTGATACAAAAAAGCCTCTGACTCACGACACACAGTTGTTGTAATTAAATGATACAAGTCATAAATGTTGCTGGTTTTAGGTAAGCTATTCTGATGTTTTGAAGATTTTTGTCATCCCAGATAGTTTTAAATTAAATAACTGCCCTTAAACTCTTAAAGAAAAAGAATTTATTCAAGAAACCTAAAATTTACATGAATTAATAGATAAAGCTTATTCTCTACCTTATGACACTGGACATTCATTGACGTTTTTATGTGGCCACTTCAACTCAGCCAGTCATTGTCCTGATTTAACCAAAAATATTTGTTAAAATTTGGACTTTGTTTGGCCTATAAGTCATGTCTAAAGTTAGCCTAACCAAAGATGGTGAAAATCTAGGTTACCCATTAGATGTAGTCCACATTCACATACTAACAACTTTTTAACCATACCTTGATGAAAAAGTTGGATATGAAACTGCAATGGTATTTAAAGTGTGAAAGTTATATGATCAGCAGCTTATTTAGACACCAGTAGTTGTCTTCATGTACATGCTTAAATTCCATGATGGAGATAAACATGAGGGGTTTCAGTATGGAGTGAAATGAAAGAATACAACATATTGAGTTGGTCTTGCAGTAGGTTGTTTAATACCATAAATGTCAAGAGAAAGCAGCTGAAGCCTAGGTTCTGACAGAAGACTTCAGAACACCTCAAGGCAACCAGAAAGTCCATTGCGAGTCCACCTTTATCTCCTTTCTCACAGTGAGACAGAGAAATCTCCTTGAATTCCTTGGGAATCCAAAAATCATTGAAATCGCTCTCCTGTCATTCCCTGCTGGAGATTTTGAACGATGCAGACTGACTTTTGCAATAAGTTTCTACATTTTCTGTAATCACTGCCTGCTATCATTATTACCATCCAGATTTAATCTGTACCATTTTTTTGTCCTTCCACTTCAAATAAAACTATGCTTTTAAAGTACCCATGGGGTGCAACATAGGTGTTGGCTGAATTATTCATCCCGTCAGATCAAGACATATAAACAAGTCCGCAGCCATCTCTTTTCCCACCTCCCACTCCCTCTGCATGTTATCTCTCACTAACATTTGGCTTCTCCCAATAGAAAAAAAAAAAGTAGGAATATTTGATCCTGGGTGATGTTTGTGTAATAAACATCAGAGGTGAGAAAAAAAGCCAGGCTGGATCCTTGGAGATGAAGAAAAATGTAAGAAGGTGGATTGAGTAGGGAAGGGTGATGAGAATGAAAGATAATACAATGACAAGGAACATAAGACCCTGAGTTTCATAACTGAATATATTTAATGTTTAACCTCTGAGGCAACAAGAAGAGCTCAGCGAAACGTTCACATCTATTTGAAAAACGGTCTAATCCTAAATAAACAGGTAAGAGTCGTACTTTCTTATTTGGGGAGCCTTCATATCAGCTGCTGTCAAGTAGATAAAAATAGAGACTTGGTCATTGGGACGAGACCACTACAGAGCTCCACGAGGCATAAAGGAATCCCTGTAGTGATTTCAACAGGACCACTGCAGCTCATACAAGTCATCATAAATAATGTAAAGGATATTGAGCTCTGCAAGGATACACACCATAGCAGTGTGTGTGAGAATAAAACACTGGAGAAAGAGTCATAGGAGAATTTTTCCAGTCAAATAAAGATTAAACTACATTGCCTGAATCAGTGCTGGTAAAATAGTCATCATGGTATGAACATACAATGTAATAGACAGTGCTGCTTAAAGCTTCTGCCAAGTTAATGAACCAATCTTTTTTCCAGATTTTTTTCAGCATGGCTGCATAGCTATTTGAAGAAGAAATCTTTTCTCCCGGCATAGTCTCCTCACACATTTTTATTTGTGAGATGAAATTACATTTTAAGCAAGACTAGTGCACTGATGGCTTGGTCACATTTAAAATACTCCCCACATTGATTGAGTGTTTCACATGCCTGGGAAGATGGAAACCAGATATTGTAAATGACCCAACTTAACCTTGTTTTAGTTGCAGGTCAGAAAACCAGTTAGATTTATGAACTGGTGCAGTCAGTTACCAGACTGACCACATTTAGCTATATAACCCCAAAACAATATATTTCTCTTTATTTTCCATGTTAAAGCAATCAATTAGAATGCAGGAAACTATCTTAGATTCAAGGCCAGGATAAAATGCTTTACAGTGGAATGATCACTGAGAATGTGAGAGCACCAAATCATAATTGACAACACATGCAAAATTCAATAATAAACCTATTCAGGCCACCACCAAAAGATAAATCACATATTTTTTTTTATCTGGTGTTTGTGTGAACGCCACCCTGGGCAGCAACCCATACGGTCCATATCAAAAATCAAAAACTGCCACTGCATGCAGCAGTCATACTGGATTTTGAAGTTTCGGCTGGTGAGAAACATCTAAGTGCCAGAATTCACCATTCCAGTTGATTTTTCAAACTTGGAGCTAAGACTTTCCACCTTCTAAGTATAAATGTAATGCAATCGGAATTTCTCAGAATGCAAGAGTTTCAGAACATCAGAGATGAAAAAAAATTCCCCATTGTGGCACATTAAAGGGTATTTCTATTCTATTCCAAATAAACAGGTCATTGCTGCAGTTGTATTTTATACACACGCAGTCCCTAGTAGATTTATGTGTTAGGACTGATGAAAAAACCTCCAACTTTTCAAGTTTGAATTCCAAGAGCAGTGCACAACAGCCAGTTAGCACAAACTTTCACTGTGAATTGCAACTTTGTCTTTTTCTAAATATAGAGATATTTAGATTTTGCTAGATTATTCCAGAAGAGGCTCACTTGAACTACTTTAACTTCCGAAACTATAGATCCAGTTGAATTGATTTTCATTCAAATTTTATCCAAGATAATATTGCAATTTTCTAAAAGCACACCACACATCCAATACCAGAGGGAATTTAAAAGCCTCATTGAAAAATACTCTTTGAAGACTTTTGTGAGGAATACAAAATACGGTTACAGATAAATACAAAAAAAGTTGTCAAATTTTTATTTTCTATATATAGCCTACATTCTGACTACCTTTATATGCGAAATATAATATCCTCAAGCAACAACGGATAAAAAGCACATTTTAAAAAATAATAGTCTGAAGGTTTTGAAAAGATTTCACACTGCACAATTGTGTGTGAGCTTTTGGCAGAACGGGAAAAATGACAGCCTCTAATAGGCCAGCAGAAATCTCCTTTTCTGAGTCCACAGGAGATCACTCTGAAGACTAGCAGGCACCATGGAGGCTTAGGAAAAACAGCTTACCATTTTCACAGGTGACAGTACAATGCAGTTTGAACAGAGCTTTGAGGAAAACACAGCTGGTTTAATGGCACACCTTGACATTTTGAATTGGAAACATAAATATCTTTCTAACACCAGACATTTGCTCATGATATCAGGGAAAAAAACACTTTTATATTTGTAGAAACATGTTATTTCTCTTGATAGATTTTTTCACTAAGCCAGAGACAATGCATCATGCCTCCCCCACTTCTGCTGACTTATCAAGATAAAGCTATAGTAATATCTGAATTTAAAAAGGGAACTGTTATACCAGTTTAATTCATAAATATGAAGCATTAAACCATACAGAATTGACAAGATGTATTGAACCATCAAGATGAATATTTTCTAATGAAATTATTGACTTGAAACTTACATCTGATATCAGCAACAACATACAAAGAATTTACTACAAATAGGTCGCAAACTCAGTTTATGTACAATTGAAATAGACTTTGTTGGTCAGGGGTGGCTTTAAAACATCCTATGTTTGAGGAACCTGGTCACAAGCATTGCTGAGATGTGATTTTGAGCCATCCTTCCAAACAAACAGACATGAAATTTCTACAAGCCTCTTCTCAGTACTCTGATATTCAGTTCTGTCCACAGATTAGCAGTTGGATTCATGTTGGGTGACTGGCCCTTCTACCAGCTCTATTTTCCCTCTCTAGGAACAATTAAAAGTTTCCTTGGCTGGGCATTTGGGATAATTATTTTTAAAAATATCCTTAATATCCTTATACATTTCTCCCTTAATCCTCCATCAATTACATGAAGTCGGCCAGAGCTGTGTGTACCATCTCCAAAATTCACTGTTGGTATGATGTTTTTTTTCGAGAGATGTGCAGCACTATTCATCCAACGAACACAGTGTGTTCAATGACATCCAAACAAATCAATTTTGGTCTAATTTGACTAGAATATTCTCCCAGTATTCCAATGACTTTTCAAAATCTTTCAAGGGAAATTTTAAACAGGCTTCAACATGCTGTTCCTTCAGCAGTGGAGTCTTGAGCAGTGCATGGTTGGTATAACTACAAAAGTGCTATATCTATTTATTGTTTTCTTTGAAAAGCTCTACCTAATTCTAGAACATTCTAAAGCTCTCTGATTGGCATTTGACGCTTGGAGAAGTCTTGAGTTTTCTTTTGACTCTTCAGATACAGCAAGAAGTACCTGTCATAGCTGACATTTGATGAAATTGTGTTTTTTTTCCACATCAATATAACGGTCATACTGGTCCTCACTGTAACATAGCTAAGCTTAGAAATGTCAAAAACCAAAATATAAATATATTTTGCAATAAGGTTGTGAAGGTCTTGAGAGACGTCTTTTCTTTTACCTATCATGACATGCTTCTTGTTTGATACCTTGCTGATGATAAACCTTTTCATAATCCATCAGTTATGACTAAACCAGCTGAAATTAACTGGCACTGGTAAGGGGCAGGATTGCTTTCCAAATATTGAAATATCAAGCTGTTTTCTTGGCTTTAATTTATTTTTTGCACCTCCATTTCTTTGTGTTCAATAATTATTCCCCTTGCCATTCCACATTCCAACAGCTAATCATATTTATGGACTAATTTATTTTTATTTCTTTGCATTGGTGAACTACTTGAATTTTTCTGATGTGAATTTGATGTTGAGAGGCCCATTAAAATTGTATTTACAGGGAAAAACTTTGAGGTGTTTAATACTTATTTTCCTTGCTCTATTCTATACACTGGCCATCAGGTTAGTTGACAGAAGAGTGTGCATTCCTTGCCTCTTGCAGATTTTTCTACTTATTGCAAGACAAAACTAACATTAAAACAAGGTCTTTTCAAACAGAGAAAGGACAAAAGGTCTGCCTGCCCTGTTTGAGATCAAGCTGACAGCATAATGAGATCCGTGATCAATTCCTCTTTGTGACAACCTGACAATCCCGCCCGAATGGTTTTATCGCCAGGAAGCTCAACCCATTAAAGTTTAACCTTTGAATAAACTTCTCAGGAGAAATCCCATGAAGAAAAACATATCTTAACAAAATTGATTTCCCATTAAAAACTACAGCTTGTATAACAATGATGTCATTCTGATCTACAGTAAGCCTTTTTTTTTTTTTTTTTACCCTTAATTACAAGTCAAGGTCAGCAGGATCAGTCTGCAGGTTTCAGCCGAGCGTATGGATTGCAGCACCATTTAGATCCCTTTTTTCTGCAGGAATGTCCAATTGATTTTATTTTTTGTCATGAGGGAACTGCGCACCCTCCCTTGTCAGTGAGAAAACTCTGCAGGAATATTAACAGGTAGTTGCCATGGCACTAGGCGACTGCTGCCTCACATTGCAGTGATTGGCTGAGCTGGAAATGCTTTATTGTAGAAATACCATTTAGACTGAAAAAACAAAACAAACAGCGATTTTTAAACCCTGGAGCTACATGTACATCACTGAGCAAACACAACACAAGCAAGAAAAAGCATTTTATCAACAAAAGGGGAATGAATTAGTGTGATAGCTGCTGGAGCTACAACACCACAGAGACATTTATTCTCTCATCAATAATGAATGAATGTACTGGGCACTGAAATGGTCAAAATGATTAAATGGTTGACCCCACCGATGGACTTGACTGGAACTGATCCATAACACAGCTGCTGGTAGAAACCCACAGGAGAAAAGCAAAGAGTATACACAACCATTTCCAACAGTGATTCATGAAAAACACAATTTTTTTTGGTCTTTATGGGATTCAGTCTAAAAAAAATGTCACATCAGAAAGTTTCTAATCAGTTGAAAATATAAGAGTTTTCTTCGGTCACTTGGTATTTGGCAAGCAAACACAGATTAGCAAAGGAGTTCCTGTCATAGGACGTTTTGGGTATTTGACAAATAAATTAGGAATAATCAGAGAAAGCATAGTTTTATTTGCCCAAGCAAAAGAAATAAGCTACATGAAATGAAGTGGATGTCAGTGAACATGTAAACATTATTGATAAGCAGAGATTTGATTTTATCACTGTGATATGGTATCTGTCCTCTATAACCATTGTTGTCAACTGTGGTCCTCAGGGCACAATATCCTTCATGTTTTAGACATCTCTCTGCTCCAGCTCACCTGATATCAATTATTGCATTACCTCCTCAGGATACAATCAGGCGATGCAAAAGCTTGGTAATCACTCATTCATTGAAATGTGGCAGCAAGGAACAAGGACCCAGCTCAGAACCACTGATCTACAACATCTAAAATATTCAAAATTAACATCTCAGCTAATTAAAATATTTTTTTAAAGCTGCAGTGCATAACTTTTACAAAAAAACTGGGTATTTTTCTTTTTTTTTTCCTTTTTTTTTTTTTTTTTTTTTTTTTTTTTTTTTTTTTTTTTTTTTTACATATTTGTCAAAACAAACACCACGTCAGTATAACATGAGACAGATAATCTGTAAAAAAAAAAAAAAAAAAAAAAAGATTTAGCTCCTCCACCTCCTCCCTACAATAGCCGTCCCGGCCAAAAACAACCAGAGCCAGGAGGAGTATCTTAGCGCTTGTCAATCACCCTTGAGTACGCGCTGCTGCTAAATGTAATAATGGCGGAGAAACAATTCACCATTCCAGGAAAACCGCTTATCTGCCTTCATCGGAAGCAATGCTAACTAGCCTGAGCATTCATGGCAGGCTGCGGTGTGGTGAACCAGCTGTAGTGAAGCAGACAGGAAGAGGGACGGTGTGAGCGGCGCGTACACGAGGGTGACTGACAGCGCTAAGACCCTCCTCCTGGCTCGATAGGTTGTTTTTGATAGAGCGATGTATTTCTGCAGTTAGCACTGGGAGCACTGGGAGGACACAGATTTTCACAGATTATCTGTCTCATATTATACTATCAGGACTAACTACATATTTTGTAGTACATACTCCAGCTTTGATTGATATTTTTGTGTAAAGAATAAGATGCCCCACACACATTTTTATTGCACTCAGAGTACATGGACTAAGTTTCTCATACCTGACCATTTAGTATTTTTTATGGATTATTTGTCAGATGAATTTTGACGTTCTTACATTGTGAAACAAAGAAATTAAATAGATCAAAACATGTCCTTTTTGAGATTTTTTGCTGATGTGAGGTTTTCCTCGGGTACAAAGTAGCTACTAAAGATTTTTTTATTGTTTAAACTGTGTAATATATAACTTTGTATCAAATCACAAAACCTGAAATACAATCACAGTTTTTAGTTCCAGCTCAAAGGTCTGTTATCTTATGTATGATAAGCGGGTTCCGTCACGTATGTTTCCAGTGAAAAATTCCCCTTCTTCCAGCAAAATGTCTCCGAACCAATCGGGCCCTCGGATTCTTATAAATAAATCAAAACAAACAAGCGTATCTGGCATGAAAAGTCATCCAGATGACTTCTCTCACAGTTTGCAGAGCATGCTCATCTCTCTCCCCTGAACCTCTTGGCATGTTTACACATATTCCCTCCCCAAAGATTTTATATAAATGAAATGCATAACTAGAAATTTCAACTAAATCTGCATCTAACCTTTTTTTTTTTTTTTTTTTTTTAATCTTACCATTTCGTTAACTGCATATTTGGCTGTATAAAACACCAGGTTGTGTCCACATTAAAGCAGCAAAAACTGGCTGCAGACAAAACAGTTCACAATTTCTCCAAAAAAGTCCAACTTCATGATGATACAGTTATTTTTCAGGTGACATGTTTTCAGGTTTTTTGACAATCAATTACGAAATTAGATATGGTGAACCTAATATTTTAGATAAATCATTATTAGGATAATTTGAGAGTATTACCACCAATCATAAAACAAATAGCTATAAAACTGTTCTATTACTAATAATTAATTATAATGCTCTGGTTTCATTTATGTGTCAGACATTATAATTCCATATGATGAAATGGTTCTTTAAGTGCTACATCATTCTGTATTTTTAAATATTTTTGCCATTACTGAATTCTAAATAAAATTACTTTGTGTTCAAAATGTTGTATTTTCCAAAACTTTATATAAAAGTTAATAAAGCTATTTATTTTTACCAGTTTAAGTTTATCTAAAAGGTAACAGTTAAATTAAAGATGCCAGATAAAGTCAGAGGGAAAAAACAAGTACTTTCATCTCAAATGGGGTGAAGCAAGAATATAATTTAGCTTTTAATGCAAATGCTACCAAGCATGTCAAATGGCTTTTGGATTCTTCTCAGCCAATGAGCCCTTATGACATTTAAGGTCTCCATTTTAGTGGCAGTCACATACATTAATGAAAAGGAAAAAGGTCAAATTTGAATTCATATTGTTGGGAACCAGTGGTAAAGCTAATGCGTGCCTTGCATATATGAATCCTTTAAAAAGAAACATTAAGTTTATTCTGTCCTGGGTTGTGTCTTGATATTTAGTTGAACATAGCTGCATGTGTTCCCTGAGAAGCAGGGAACATATGCAGTGAAAAACTAAAAAAAAATCTTAAAATGTTTAGATAGACTGGCTAATTAGCTGTAAATTAAGATCAAAAAGTTAGTGTCTGTCTTTCTAAACGACTATTTGCAATTAGAATGGCAAGCTTGATTAGCACTGAAGAGTCTCCAATGACTTTTAAATCATTTGTGTTATAATGACTTACTGGGTTTTTTGGTTCTTAACATCTCTTGGCTTAGAGAGCAGAAAAGTCTATTTTTTAAATTAAATTATTGCACACCTATCACCAATTCCCTAACACACAGTTTGTGGTTTGGGAAACCTTTTCTTTATTTGTAAATATGAAAAAAAAAATCTGTTTTTATATATTATGAAAATCTAATCTCCTTTCACCTCAAAGTATCATTACACCCTTAATAACACATCAGTTAGAGTCAACAAAGGAGCTTCAATACTGATTTAGAAACATTTCAGTAACAAGCAAGAAAACTGTGGTATTGTTGTTGGTATTGGCATTATGATAAGCTTTATTTTTCTCACCCATGGGTTTATTTTGAATCCGAGGGAAAACAGACACTAGTCTGTCACGGACAGCTTTAATTGGTCTGACCTTGAGCAGATACAAGCCGTGTTGCTGCACATGTAGATCCATATGTTCTGGATCATAAATCACACATCTGAAAAGGCAAACACGAGTACAACGTGTGGGACTCTGCAGGTTGTTTCTGCTGCTTCATCAGCATCACGAAAGGCTCAATCCTTCATCATCTGGACATCTTTATCATGCCAAACCAGATGGACCGCAATTGCTACACCAGATGCCTTACTATATTTACAACCTCCCTTCAGGAACACGTGACTATCATTGTACTAATTAGATGAGCATTTAGTGTGTTGTTCATGTTATGGAACACATTTAAAAATGGATTCCACTGGTAACATGTTGCACTATCTTCTGTCTATACTGTATGGGATGTTGCTTGACTCATCTCAGTCACAAGAGGGGCAGAGACAAAGACAAGCAGAATGCAATTAGCACAAGAGGAAAAGGGTCAAACATGATCAGCAAGAAAATGTCTCAAAATTTAAACAGGCAAATATTTACATAGTTATGTGGCTTTAAATGGCTTAGGTCAATTTAATAATTTAAAAATTCCCTTTAGATAGTAATTAATGTAAAAGTAATGGAACATGAAAACCTGCTTTTACTTTCAACAGAATCATTATATGTTTGGCTTACACTTGGAAACAGCTTCAACCTTATTGTAGTTTTATTTACAAGGGTAGTTTTTTTCTACTATTGATCCCTCCTAAGACTGAACAGTGTTGTAGAAGGAAATCGAGAAATCCTTTAATTCTTTTTCTATTTGCTGTCAAGTGCAATTCTTTCTGAACGCTGCTTCTGATTGGTTGATCAGCACCTTGTGACGACTCCTTTCCCAGAAGCAGCCAGATACTGAAAAAGTTGTATTTTGTTTCAGAAAAGCGAGAAGAATAGAACCAGAACCAGAATGAATCTTAGGGAGCGCAAGTCAAAAGGAAGCCTGATCAACTTGTTAAATCAGATGATGATTATGTTTCATTTGCACTGTACGCATTGCTACATTTGTGTGTGTGTGTGTGTGTGTATAAAGTTTCTGCAAGATTTTTGAATAAAACATTATCATGTTAAGGAAGCTATACATTTTTATAAGGTTTTAAAATATTGCTGTGTATTTACTTTTAAAATAATTGCTAAAAAGCTCTTATGTGGACATAACAGAAAGAAAGCATGTTGGTTTCTTGAAAAAAAAGCAGCCTTTCATCTGAAGAACTTGATGTATACATGCGAACCAACCTCATTTTGAGTGGATAAAAATAAGAGAAATATTAAGAGTATGAGGAAAGCATTTCGGTGACTCATGTGAACATTAAGCTTCCTAAGGTTAAGACAAGAGTATTCTGGAACAACCAGATGAACTTCTTGAAAGAATATTACTTTGGAACAAATGTTTAAAAAAGTTTTGTATTATTTTGTATTATTCGCCTTCATTTTTTTCTCTCATGAAGGATCTTTCGGTAAAGTTGGAGTGCTCTCTCCATCCTTTTTTTTGTTTTGCCATTAAGCAGCTACAAATTCCACAGGACATGTTCCAAAATGGTTTTTTTTGTTGTTTATTTAGCAGTCCTAGTTTTGTTTCCAATGGTATTCTACTGATGTAGTCGACACATCATCACTCCATATACGGGCGTGCAGATTTTATTTTAAACAGCTCTGATTCCAGAGGTCCTCACAGCATCTCAAAAGTGCACTTCTTCTTCTTCTTTTTTTTTTTTTTTTTTTTTTTTTTTTTTTTTTTTTTTTTTTTTTTTTTTTTTTTTTGTTACAGATTTGCTTTGAAGAACTGTAAAAATGCTAACTTTGAAGTACTTATGCAAGGACTGTCAAGATTTAATGCAAATATTATATCTCCCCTTTTAGGAAGAAAAATGTGGAACTATCCTTTAAATCATCCACTAACAATGTCACAGTATGTTTGGTTTTATGCACTCTAATCACCAACTTAATGAAAACATCTCACCTGCTCCTGTTCCTAAAAGCAGCACATTACAGCACAGCTATATATAGCACCAAAACCAATTTATTGGTCAGCTCAGAGGTACCGAGCAATCACACGTTTACACCTTTTCTAATAGAGTGCTTCTGGACACTCTTTCTCTTTGTTTTTTCTTCCACCGAAATCTGCCCTTGGCATTTTTTCTCACAGTGTTTCCCAAAGCAGCATGTGTAAAGAGACGGACGGACACGCTCATCCCCTCAGCTCCTCCCTCTGAACGTAAATAGAACACGTCTAATTTGGCAAGGGCGATGTTGACATTTGGATCTGATGCCCCGCTGGGAAGGGTATAACGGCTACGAATTAGAATGCTGCTGTCACACAACACCTGATCTGTTCTTCTGTATTCAGCAGAAGGTTCTCAACACTGCATCAGTGAGAGGAAGCCAAATAAAATCCCCTCATATCAGAGGATTATTAGTCACATCATTCCTCTAAGAAGCTGTTCTGTTCTGAATGGAAACGAGAACTATGAGGCTTTTTAGAGCTGAAGCCCTTCTTTCATCTAAACCACTGATTTTGCTTTTTGCAAAAATAAAAGTGTTCCAATAAACTAGAAGAAGAGCAGAAATTTGTCAAAACCACTTTAAATTATCTCTAACAACACATTTGAAGTTCAGTGATTCTTTGACAGAATAGGTCTCAAGACAAAAAACAAACAATCCTGTATTTGATGAACAATCTTCCTCTTCCTCCGACCTCTTTTTAAATTGTTGGCTGGCATTAAGACTTGCAAATCAGACAACTCATTAGTCCTCCTCTTCTGACAGTGTTTGCATGGAAAGCTGTGCTTGATAAAAAGCTTCATCATTCTCATGTTAGATGAGGGCAGATTTTACACAATTAGTCATTTTTTGGTCAATCAGGATCAGTTTAAGTAGTTTAATAGCACGAGCTCATTCCAGTGACATGAAATACTGTGCAAACATTTTGAGCTATCTGTCTTTTCTTTATATTTTACTTGCAGATTTCTATTTTCTTTTGTTTTTTTTTGGACTTTGAATGCTTTGAACTTATTTTCAATTTTGTTTTTTCTCTAATGAGACAGTTTTGGTAAGAAGTTTACATACATTCACTGTGGGCATGGATTTTGGGCCTTTAATGATGAAGTTGAACTCTTCTTTTTTCAAGAATGTGGTTAAGTTCTGTGAAAATGTGTTTGCCTCCTTAAAGATTGATTTTATTTCTCCTTTTAGATCAAACACATTTCAAAATCAGACAAAAATAACCAGAGTAAATAGATAAAAAAAACTATTTTGAGTGAAATTAATTTATGAAGGAAAATAAAAACTATCCTAACCAATGTGACCCACTTGTTAAATCTTTTGCTGTGGTCAGCTATATTCTCAGGTTTAATTTTTGACTAATGGTTACTAATGGAGCCTGTCTTTAGAATTACATATAGAACCTGACCTGTAGAATAAAGTATCAACTTAAACAGGACCTGTCTGACGACATGAAGTAGGCTAAGAGATATCAAGACCATCAAGACCATATCCAGACCTAAATAAATTTAAGAGTAGATAAGAAACAAAGGCTTTGGGACTCCAGAGAACCAAAGTGAGAGACATTATCCACAAAGGTAGAAAACTCAGAACAGTTGTGAGCCCTTCCCTGGCCTTGCTGAACCACCAAGATTACGCCGACAAGGCATTAATGATTAATCCATGAGGTCATAAAAGAACCATCAGCAAGATCTAAAGCACTGCAGACCTCACTTGGCTTAATCAAGGTCAGTGATCATCCCAAAGACTTTTTGGTAAGTATTCTGTGGATTAAAGAGACAACCGTGGAATTTTGTTTCGAAGTTGAGTTAATTAATTGGCATAAAATAAATGCAAGATTTCAAAATATGTGCTGGTGTGGAGGTGCTTTTCTGCTCTCTACCAGAATCCTTCAGGAGATTGCCCGACCATCAGTGACCTTACACTAAAGCAGCAGAACAACAATCCAAAGCGCAACAACAAGTCATCCTCTGATTAGCTCAAAAAAGAAAAAAAATTTTTTAAAAAGTTTTAGGAGTGGCCTTGTCAAAGTCTGGATTTAAACGCTCATTCCGGGTGCAAGACAGATAGCAAGCAGGGGACAAAAAGCGAGGACACAGTGACAAAGTTGAAGTAAAATACTGAGGTTTAAAATATATTCCTCATTCAGTAACTCCCTGTTTTTTTTTAATTATCCAAAAATAACAAAAACCTTCAAAAAATAAAGAATATAAAACCAGCTTTCAAAACATTTAGAATATAAAAACTCATCCTTCTGCTGTTAATGTTCATTTACATGCTTAACAGTAAAAGTACAACAATTCTTTGTCTCAGTCTGGTTATACTAAATAGAAAGCTTAACTTTCCACTTTCTGTTTAAATAATAATTCAGATGCAAGTCAAAAAAACAAAATAAAACAAAAAAAACAGTCATGCAGATTAAGACTGGCAGCTCTATATTTGGAGGCAATATAACTTGGCCCTTGATGTTAAGGCTGGCGACGTGGCTGATGTGACCGCGCTGCATGCTTACAGGTCACCACGCCGCGGGGCACCGCGACCAGTCGCACGGGGTTAGGAAGTGGCAGAGGTTACACAGCTGTGACCGGCTGGAGCCCAGAGGCTGGCCTCAGATAATTTCACGTGTCCCCGCAGAGCTCAGATCTCACCATGAAAGAGCGAGAGAGATGATCAAGAGTGTGAAAGAACAATGGAGATGGAATGCAATAAGGATAAGGGCTGCAGAGAGAGGCAGCAGAGGAAGAAAAAGTGGAAATCTAAGAGTGATTGATGTCTGGAGATTGAAGAGGGGAGGATAAGAGTGAAGGATGAAAAGGAAAGGCCAGGAAGTCATGTTTTATCCTTCAGCTTCACAGCTACTGCCCTGCTGAGAAGTCATCTTCTCTTCCTGGCCCAAAAAAAGTGAGAGCCAACCAAAGCTTGTGCAGAAAAACTGGCTGTCCTTTGCTGCAGAGCTATTTTGGAATACATGAGTTTGAACAGCTCACAAGAAGGCACAACTCCTGATTTACAAAGTAAATAGTGCCTTTAATATAGCGGAGTGAACACACCCCTTACATTTAGCAGGTGTAAGCAATTAGTACTTTCTGGTGTCTTCCTGAAGTTGAACATTTCTTTTCTAAAAATAATTCTAAAGGTGGTCTTTTGCAAAAGAAGAGGGTTTTTCATTGTAATGTGGACATCAGAACTTATAACCTACTGATACTGGCACTGAATAATATATTTCCAGAATACAGAGATGATTCAGAACAATGATAGATAAAATCCTTGGATGAGACAATAACTTAGAGTCACACTAAAAATGCACCAGTGGGCATTTAGTGTGAATTTACCACTAGAAGATGGTAAAGTTCTGAAGCGAGATGACTGACTAATCTTTCAAAATCAAAGACTTTTTGTCTTGATACCAAGTTACAGAAATCAGTTTTTTCTTCTTGCTTCCTACATATAACCTAATTTTAATGAGAGCAAACTGCAGCAGAAAAGGAAAAGGATGTTTACTTTGAGGTGTGAAAGTAAACATCCTTGTACCACTGTACAAGGATGTTTCTCCAGGAGTCATTGGGCGAGAGGCGGGGTACATCCTGGACAGGTCGCCCATCCGTCACAGGGCAACATAGAGACACACAGGACAAACAACTATGCTAACAAGGACAATTTAGAGAGATCAGTTAACCTAACAGTCATGTTTTTGGACTGTGACTGGAAGCTGGAGTACCTGAAGAGAACCCACATAGGTAGGTTCTAGCTGCAAGGCAACAGTGCTGCCAACTGCACCACTGTTTGTCGGTCCCAACACGGTTTCTGCAAAAAGGACATCTGAAAGCTTTCTCTTTGCCATTTTCCCACAAAGTTTAGATTTGAGAAGTGCACGACAAATAGTTGTCATCATCCTAAACAAGGATATTGTTTTTAACCTCACCCTGCTTTAAACTCTCCACAACTTTCTCCCTGACCTGCTATGTTTCTTGGTCTTCATGATGCCACGAATGCTCTCTAACAAACCTCCAAGGGCCCAAATGGAAAAGCTGAATTTATGCTGGGGGGGGGACTCTATTTACTAATGAGGTGTGTTCTGCTGTATAAAGTAGAGGGGGCTGAATATAAATACATGCAACAGTTTCACCTTTTTATTTGTAGAAAAAAAATTAACATCAAAGTTCCTTTTCCTTCCACTTGGTTTATCACATAAAATAATAAAAAAAAAAAAACAACTGAGATTTGAAGTTGAAACATGAAAAGTTTAGGTGTGTTGTTATTGTTTGATTTCATGAATAATGAGATATGTCTCAAATCAGTTGCAAGATCGAGCTTCAGTTTCTGAAAGAAACAAAAGCCATGTTTATAAACAGAACATGTTTAAATATATAATTATCTTGTTTTGTTGTCTTTTTTTCTATTTCTGTTTCTCAAGATGCACTTAAGCCCATGTAGACCCAGAAAGTAACATGCTGAAAGGATTTGCTGGCCAGAATCATGACTCCAAAGCAATTTGGCATTCAGCTCAGCTGTTTCTTGTGATTACATGGGTGTAATTTCGAAGCCCTGTGTAAAACAGCCGCTCTAAAGACAAGCGATGAAGCAGTAAACACCAACATTAGTGGCGTTTTCAGCCTTCCTGACTTCAAATGATGCCCTTTTCCTCTGGAGGATTTTCTCCTCTTATAAACAAGCACAAATCATCATCATCATGAAAATGTCAAACTGCTGCTTTTATTCTGTCAATAATGTCAAGCTGCTGACACTTTGACAAAGAGCGAACGCTTCTTGGAGGAGAATGAAAGTGAAATCGATGCAGAGTTTGTGGCATTCGTTTTCACCCCTGCTCACCACCGAGGGAGCTGCAGCAGCCCCGAACGCGACCCAGTCACAATGTCCTGGCATCCCTCGGCTGGTCCAGATGGTCGCCATATGTCCTCGCACCACGAGCACCAGAACACACGGCAATGAGGAGCGCACACTTCATGAGAACTGGGGCTTGTTTACCTCTGTTTCCCTCTGCTGTTTGTTGTGTGTCTGATGGAGCATCTGCAGCAACAACAGCTGATATTAGGGGGCAAATAAAATGTAAGTAAAACTGCAGCAGACTGGGATAAGATCCTGACTTCCTCCTCCAAAAGAGAAGGAAACATTCTTAGTTGTCAGCAAAAAGTTTTGTTCTTTTTGAAAGTTTCTAAGTATTTAGGGATAAGAAAGGGAGCATCAGAGAAAACTAAGCACTCTGGGTGATCTCGAGATTGTGTTAAGCAATGGGCAAAGATCCCTCTCACTGAACGCTTCTGAGGCATTATAGAAGACTAAACGTTCACAATAAACATAAAAGAAACAACTTCCAACAAGTTGAAACCAACCTATAATGCCCAAACTGAAAATATATATCTAAGAGTCAATTCAACGCAATAAATTATTCTATAATTCAATCAACATGTTATTTCATTAGTTGGATGTAATATGAACACAACAAGCAAATGTCTGAAGGAGACTCTATCATTTTTACATGAAAGTAATTATGTTTAGTATCATTTTCAGTGTAAGACAAGCTTTAACAGATATTAGCCTCAGGGCAAGAGAATATTATTAACGGAGGGAGACGCAGTCATCAATGAAGGGCTGCTGTGACGTAAAAGAAGAATATATTAACCTGTCAAAACTGACTACTGTTTCTCATGGTTGAACTTTATGACATTACTTTGGTTCTATCTTTACAAGAAGACTTGCTGTAGAGTCAAAGTCTATCAGGTCGACTATAGTGAAGGACGTGAATTTTGCCCAGTTATAAACTGAATCATACTTTCACAGAGAAAAAAAACATACTGTGCCCATCGAATTAAACTACTGTACATGGAGCTACTTTGCAATTATAAACGTCTGTATTGTGTTTTATTAGGATTTTATGTGGGAGACCAACACCAAGTAGAGCATAGTTAATAATAATCCTTTACTTGGAAACCCTGAAATTAAATCCAGTTCAAATCTACAGAGTGTCTAGCTGCTTTCAAAAGTCACCGAGTTCGTCAATCAAGCCAACCTGTGAGTAAAAAAGCAATATGTAAAACTCTAAACATCCCCATTAGCGCTACAAATCCCCCAATGCTTGGGAGTCCATCTAAACTAACAGGCCAGGCAAGGAGAGCAGTCATCAGAGAAGTAGCCTAGAGGCCCATGGTAACTCTGGAGGAGCTGCAGAGATCCACACACAATGTTCCCAATCTAATCTGACTGAGCTGGAGCAATTTAGCAAGAATAAGGGTCAGAACATTTATTTCTAGATGTGTAAAGCTGCCATAGACTTACCCCTAAAAGATTTGGAGGTGTAACTGCAAGAAAAGACTGTTCTACTCAATACTGACTATTGGAGACTGATTATAATAACATAATAATATCTTCCACTTCACAAATATGCATTACTTTGTGGTTGTTTCTTAACAAAATGTGAGAAAGTTCCAGGGGTATGAATACTTTTGGAAGTCCCTATATATCAGGCAACATGTTTTCACTGCAGAAGGAGAAGGGATTTGTGTTAAACAGCAACAGCATGTTTACAGGGGGGATCACTGCAACAGAGATGAGGCTGTATTTCTCAGGGAATCAACCTGACAAAGCACGTCAAAGTGCACGGATGTGTGGCGGCTGCATTTACTACAATTATTGTATCAGTGACAGCAAATGAAGGGGGATCAGATCACAGAGACCTGTTCACACCTGAGGAAGAGCCCCAGCTGACACCAGCAGGTCTGATCATGTCTGCAGCAAACAGAAGAACCAAAGAACCAAAGGTGAATGTAAGGATTAACAGCATCAAGGTGTGTGCAAAATCTAACCCTAGGCAACTAGAAGATACACAGGGTTCCTACACATCTCCATTTCAAACCTCCAGACATTTCCAGCCTCAGCTTCAACTCAGCCTCCAGAATTTTTGGTCCTTTAAGTCCATTTTAAAATAGAAAGGAAGGAAGGCAAAAATGAAGGATGGAAAGAAAGAAAGAAGGAACTCAAAGTTGGACTGGAAGGAAGGGATAACGACACAAGGAAGCAAAAGGAATGAATAAAGGAAACTAGGAAGATAAGGAGGTAGGGCACAGGGAAAATAAGGAAGGAAGCAGGAAAAGACTAACAAGGAAGAGCAAGATAACAAACCCAAGGAAAGGCTGGAAGGGAGATTGGGAAGAAAGGACACAAGAATGGACTGGAAGGAAGGACACACAATAGGAAGGGATGAGGACATGAGGAAAGAAAAGAAAATTAGCGAAGGACACCAGGAAGAGGATGGGATAGGATACAAGGAAGGATTTATCTCCTTTCAAATGGAAGGAAGAACACGAATAAGGACGTGAATGAAAGGAAACTAACAAAGAAGGGAGGTAAGGACACAAGAAAGGAAAATGAATGAGTAAAGGACAGAAGGAAGGGAAAGAGGCCAGGTAGGTAGGACACAAAGAATAAAAAGATGGAAGGACACAAGGAATGAAAGGCTGGAACAACACAAGGACAGAAAGGAAGGAAGGAAGGAAAGACAAAGTGGAAAAGAAGTAAGTGCACAAGGAAGGAAGGAACAGAGGAAGGAAGAATCTGAGGGAAGAAGGAAGAACAGAACATAAAAAAAGAAAGAACAGAAAGATGAATGAAAAGAAAAACAAGGAAGGAATGAAGGACATTTAGACAATGGGATGGAGAAATTTAAATTTATTTTTTTATTTTTATTTTTGGGGGGTTCTGGGGTAAAGGGGGGTGAAATGTAAATGCATGCCACCCTTTCCAGAGTTTCATTTGCATCATTTTCAGTCTATTTTACAGTTGTGCTCTACTTTATTTCGGCCTCTCGCATGATTGATCATGACCAAATACTTTTCCAAGCTGAAAATATTTGCAGCGTTCCCTGCAAGGGTGAAGATGCCCTGATGTGTTGATTCCTCCAGGAACACATCATTAAACCCATCGCGGCACCACCCAGCCCAGTAAACGGCTGCATCTTCTGGGACTCAGGTGGGTTTTCATCATCACGCCTCACTTCCTTCAGTGAGGAGCACAGGGATATACAGCTAAGAGTTTTAGACAGTTGTTGTGCTCTGCTCTCTCGCTTCAATTATGTTCGGTTACTCTCAGCCTGAGCCTACAGATGCGGCTGCAGTTGGGTTTTATTTGGCTGCTCTGAAATCTGATTTGTGGACGCTGTCACGAACCATGCTTAAGGATCATGCTTAAGATGAGACAATAATGAGTTTATTCGATGAAGGAAATGAAAATAAAACCAGGCAAAAGTTAGAGGACTTTGGGGAAAAATGATCGCGACCACATCAAACATTTGGTAATCCTTTGATTTCTTTGCCTCCAAATATCCTGGGTTACTTTTAAGTTTTAAAATATTTATTAATCGTTCTTCTGGCTTCCTGAATGCCTAGCAGCCAAGTTAGCAAAGCACGGTTTATTTCGTAAAACCTTCTACTTTGACAGAACTATCCTCTTGTGGGCAGGTTCTCAACTATTAATCTGACTGGAGAGGTCCAGTCAAAGTCCAGACCAATTGAAGTGCTAAGGAACGACCTTAAGTAAAACGTTCATGCTCAAATCCCAGCAATGGGGAAGAAGAGTGGGGGAAAAAAATCCTCCACAGCAACGTAAACAACTCCTTTCTAGGTTTTACTAAATTTGAGTTTAGTTAAACTCTTCGACAAGTTTGGTCAATTCCAACGTAAAGTTGGTGACTCAATGCTAGATTCACCAACATGACAAAGCCACGCATTCTTACTGTAAAGATAATTTGGAGCAAATCCTCGGTTAATTTGCGGGAATTAGGAAACAACCCCTGTCTCCCGAACTCGAGTCGTTCTTCACATCCTCGAGGAAGAAGAGAGAGCAGACAGTCTGAACAACGGGCTGTCAGAGAGGCTGAGCGGCGGCGCTGTAATTACACTTCAGGAAGGCTGGATCGTGTCAGGCCTGCCCTCCCTTCGCCTCGCCAACCTGTCCCTGGAGGCGAATTAGCTGAGCTTGCTTTCGACAGAGGAGCGAAGGAGGAATCCAGAAAAAGTCTGTATCAAATGTCAGATTAGCATAGCAGAGCGAGAGGTAAATTATTTGGCATTATATAGCTCTTTGAAACCTGAAATCAGAAAGTACCAACTCCACGGTGCTCCTCTGACAGCCGCCCTTGCGTGACTTTGCAGTGCTGACACGCAGCTTGCGGTCTGTTTGAAAGGAGATAAATCCATGATGGGTGGCAAGTCAAAGGAGAGACAAGGAGCTTAGAGTCGGGCTCTGATAAAGCCTTCGTGGAGCTTCACCTGAACCCTGACAGGACTGTTTGAGGCTTTATTATCATACATATATCCTAACATAGGGGACAAAATAGAATATTAATGCATATATCAAGATTTTTACACACGATTAATAATTGACCTTTATAGTTTTATTAATGTTATGTTGTTTAAAGATCCAAAGACTGAGAGAGTTAATAAATATCACACAATCAGAGGGAGGCTGTGCAGTAATTTGTTATAAACTTCAAAGCTTGGACATTTACAGGAGTTTATTAGCATTTCATGTTATAGACTAAGTGCATCATTGTGGAGTTGCATGAAATTAAAATCTGAAAAGTGTGGCATGCATTTATATTCAGCCTGATTTTTCCGATACCTCACATAAAATATTGTGCAGCCAGATGTCATCTAATTCGCTGATAATGAAGCATCTACAGCTTCTATAATGTATTTTAGATAGTAAAAAATGGATGACAGAGAATTTCTGTCAGCTCAATCAGGACAAAACTAAAAAATCTTTAATAAAACTCTTACTTTCGATAAAAAAATGTAACAAAAAATGTGTTTTATCATCTGAGGAACTTTGGAGAAGTTGGACTGTTTCTCTCTCAATCTAAAGCAGCAAATGCTTTTATAACAACCCAGGATTGATTACTGCTTATGCTCTGCTGTCTGGCCTGAGAAAAGCTGAGGAGAACAGAAATCACACCGATTTTAAGGTCTTTGCATTTCAGAACTGTTTTTCAGTTGCTTTTATCAGTTTTAAAATTAATAATGGTTTTCTCAGAAAGGCCTTCTGTTGGTCCCTAAAGTTAAAACTAAAACTAACTGTGCGTCTTTGTTTTTTGGCCTTTACCTTTGGAACAGCCTCCCTCAAGACCGGAGGATTGATATTTTAAACACCTAACTGAAAACTTTTCTTTGTACCCTGGCTTTTAGGCCATGTTTATATATATATATATATATATATATATATATATATATATATATATATATATATATATATATATATATATATATATATATATATATATAAAACAGAAACAGTGTTTTAGGAAACCCTAAACATTTCTTGTTTTTTTTTAGGAGTGAAATTTTCAACCTCGTGTTTTCATGTGGACAGTAAAAATGTATCTTTTGTGAAAACACTGATGTCCTGTGTTTCCTGCTAACCTCGTGTGGAGTTTATGCTCATGTCCCAAACTCCATGTTTAGTGCCACTCACAGGCCTGGGGGAGTAAAAATAGCATTTCTGGAAACGGTCCCCTTGTGTGGACGCAGGTGTTTTTGAAACCAACAGGATGTTCACAGACGCTCTGCGTTCAATCTGACTGAGCTTGAGTAACTTTTCAAAGAAGTATCAAGAGATAAATCTAAACAGATGCCACATTTTTCCAGCTTTTAAAAATCTTTAAACCCATCTGCTTCACAATTCATAATTATGCACCAATTTGTGTTGGATTATCACTTAAACAGAATACACAGAGGTTTGTGGTTGAAACCTGGTAAAAACAGTTTAAGGAGTGAGAATGTCCAGAAATTTTCTTCTGTGACTAAAAGGCAGAAGATCTATAGTCTGGTTCAGAATATAAAAGACCTTTATAGTTTCACTTCATTTATGCAAACAGGAACTCTTTAACGTTAGACATCTACAATGAGGATAAGTTATGTTAGTTTTCGTTCTTAGAGAGCAATAGTCCAGAATGAGATTCTGCAGAGCTTTACAAAAACTAGAATGGGCCCAGAAAAATGCAAAAGTTGCATCTCTGCTCTACTGCATAGATGGTACGAGCAGTCTGCTCCCAACATTGAGCCATCTCATCTGTCAGGCTGACAGCGGGCAGTGACAGCTGGTGCTGACTCGCGGAGAGGCCGGGGGCCACTCGAGAACCTGGGTCAGAGCTCCAGCGGGTGTCGGATCAGGACACCATCTCCGTCTGTCAGATCCTGTCACTGCGGTGTCGCCCAGAGGGCTGTGGGTGACAGATCAGAGTGTCAGTCGGGTTCCTGGATCCTTCGGTAAAAATGTGTCCCCCTTCGATCCCTGTCGTCACCTTTTGCTGCAGGTGTCAGGTGGGATCGCGCTGATACGACCCCTGTCTGTCTTCCGCTGTGATGCTACAGGTTAAACAAAGAATGATGATCACTCATGTCAGCAGGATGCAATGACCCAGAACCCCCGCCCCCCCCTGCTTTCAACCCAAATTAGTTCAGCAGCACTACAACAAAATGAGACAATTACAGAGCAAAACTTCCAGATCCAGACACAGAGGCAGGTGTGTCGGACGGCAGCCGTGAAATCTCCAAACTGACAAAGAGAAATCAATCCGAGAGGAGCGCCGCAGCTTTGTTTGCTCTCATCTGTCTTGGAATTTAGTTTATTATAATGAATGGACAAAGTTTCTTGTTTTAACAAGATACTGCTGCTGTATTTATTTTCTAGCTTTGGCAGTTAAAGTTTTCCATACAAATGTAAAGGTGTGGAGTCTGCCAAATCCTACTGGGTCTTTACATGAACTGTTTATTCTGGTATGTAGAGAAGCACCTCATGCCCATGGAGGATCGATGATGGTGTGGGGATTTATCTCTCCCAAAGATGTTAGAGTGCCTGAGATCATGAACTCTTTGAAATATAGAAATATATCAAACAAAATTCCAGTGGACTCAGTTTACCAGTAAACTGAAACTGGTTCATTAATGGATTTTTTTATATGTAAGAATTTGGCCAAATCAACACAGAAATGGTTCTATTGACAACATCCATCTTCCATGACTGTCTCAGTCCCCATACTTAAATCTTAGAGGAAACCTGAGCTGATTAGCTGAAGAGATGGCTAAAAGCTTTCACGTCTCTTGAATCTGTGCTTAGAACATTTGAATTAAAGTAACAGACGAGGAGAGGGAAACCAAGATTCTCAGAGTCAAATCAAAGATTTTTTTCCCCAGACATAATCGTCCTTCTTTTGTAAGATTTTCTTCCTGTTTGAGGAAAACAATTTCAGTCACTTCTCTCCTTGAAAGTAGCACAGTATATGTGAGCAGAGAAGAGCCTTCTCTGAGTCAGGTAACTAGGAAACAGCCCTGCCAGCCAGCGGAGGTGGGTTTGCAGAGGATGCTGCAGGGAAACTGTGACTTTTCAGATCCTCCTCATACGTCATAGATTTAGATGCTCATCGACTGGAAGACAGGGGGGATATTGCTTGCGGATGGGTCAAAATACTTGTGGAGTTCACCTATGTTTTTTTTTTTTTTTTTTTTTCTTTTTAAAAATTTTTTATAGGAAAATGCTGCATTTGTAGGCTGAGGCATTCCTTTTTCTGTCCTGAACTCCAACCAGCCTCCCACTGAATCAGGCTTCCTGCCAGGACTTGGTTAGAAAATAACAGCGCGGGAGTTTCTTCTCAGAACTGGGTCACTAAGACCTTCTGCCTTATAATTAGCGGCTTCCACCAAAAAAAAAAACAAAACAAAAAAAAAACCACCTTTTACCTGTTTTCTGCTTGTAGGTATGATTTTAATTCATTAGATCACGTTTTTTTTTTCTGAATAAGTGATATTTGTGTCTGCTGGGATTATTTATGATAAAACGGTTGCAGCGTGGGCACAGTTTACTCACCTCGACTGTGACACACGCCATGATGCAGTGACGATAAGATCCATCTGCTTTATTTGTCTGTTTGTTTGCTGGTTTTGTTTGAAACCTGAGGGAATGGTTTATGACATCGAAGTGTTGTCATGAATTTTAAGGAGTTGAGCCGACCCTTATTTTTCATCAGATTCGGAGGCTGTAAATTCACCTCCTGGATCTTTGAGTGGAGATTTGCAGTTTCAATAAAAATAGGTTTTTTATTTATGTTCTGGACAACCCAGAGGAAGGGGGCAGCTCAACGCGTGGGCAGGGTGTCAAGTCCTTATTTTGACTTCCTTGGTTTCCACTGCACTCCGTGTTGTTTGTGTATCTGCTCAGATTTCCTGAGATTGTCTCCATGTTTAATTCATGCAGGGGTTTGTGTATAAGACAGCTAGTTACTGTCAGGTCTTCTCTTCCTTTTCCTCTCTGCTGCAGCTGAAGGAGGAATGGCAGGAACTGTGGCCGAGCAGGTCAGTTTGATCTCAGACCAGGGAGAGTTTGTGATGATTTACACCCAGGCTACCTGTCAGCCACAGATGTCAGTCAGGGGGATCGACCTGCTGTCTCCTCTGAGTGAAGGAACAAGACATTTCTGTGCTGCTCAGAAAGACTTCTGCCCCAGAGTTGTTTCTGTTTTTTTAAGGAGCCTACATTTGGTGCTGAGTTCTGGTTTTTCTGCCAGAAATCGATTCAAGGAGAATTTTTGGATCAGGAGTAGATAAGACTGTAATTAAGGATGATTAGATTGGTAATAATTTGAAAAATTTTTTTGTCTAAAAGTATTAGCAAAACATTATTTTTAGTCAATTTCATATTAAATGTATTTTTAATTAATTAATTTATTATAATTTTAATAATATTATTAATAACAATAATTATTACTATTATTATAATATATAAATATAACCAATAAAGTATAAACATAAACTATTATTTATAAATATTATTGTTGATAATAATAATGTATTAATGATAATGACACACACACACGCACACCCACATATACATATACATATATACACATATATCCATACATATACATATATACACACACACACACACACACACACACACACACACACACACACACACACACACATATATATATATATATATATATATATATATATATATATATATATATATATACACTAATTTAAAAATTACATTACATTTCTAGCTTAATGTTTCTTTTTCAATTTCTTTTTTTATGTCTTCCAAAGTAATTGTACCCGCCCCCTCTAGAAGGTCAGTTTAGGTCATATTTTTTGTATTGTATTTGATTTTATTTATTCTGTTTTGTTGCCTTATTCATTTTTTTCAACAAAATTTTTTGTGAAATTGCTTTGGGGTATAACTGTGAGTCATTCGTGCCAACGCAATGGGCACTTCAGCAAATATTGTTTAAAAAAGGCTGATCTAAAATGGATTAAAACTAAAATAAAATATCATTCTGAGTTGTGTTGAGGAATAATACCAAACATGGCTCTGATTTTTGATGTGTATATGATGTATGGTTTAAATAGAGAATTAACTGGGTTATGCGGTCAGTATGTAGAAAACACCTGAATTATGATTCAAACTATACTGGAAAATCCTTTCTCCAGTTTACACTGGCACCATAGTCAAGCTGTGGTCTTCTAAAACATGATCTATGATGAGAATATTGCTGTGCATATAGATGTAGCCACTCAAAGTCAACATGACATAACATCGTTTGATTTGTTGTCAAATTGACAATAATTTCCCCTCTTCAAGTATGAGGGGCTATCATGACATTAAAACACACACACACACACACACTTTGCAACTGACTAATCATGATGAATTACAGAATTTTTTTCATTCCAACTAATTTTGCTTGTGCTGGATCAGTAAATACATATATACAATTTAAGCAGTTTCTCCCTTCATTTAATGGAAACTTGAATGTTGAGGCTTTCATGCAATGGTTCATGCGGAGGCAGTAAAATTCAAAATGTCCTAGTGCTATTAAACCAGTCTTCTGCCTCACACTATTTTAAATCATCCAACTATGTTGAGGACAGGATTTTTATCATTTATATTTGTATTCAGAATGGTTCACTCTCTCTTTCTGTCACTCTTTAGAGTAAGTGCATTTTAGTGGAAATAGGATTTTTACATCCTTTACAGGAAATTTACATTTCCTAATGCCCCCCAATCTGAATACAGAATAATTAATCAAAAGGCAATAAAGTAAAAACAGTGAAACTTTCTGGGTTAAAAGCATGTTGGTATAGCAACACTGACTGAATATTTTTCCTTTTATCTCTTCAGGAGGTCTACTTGCACTATAGGTATTTTCTAGCTTTAGATTCTAAATGGTTTGTAGTATATTAATCTGTAAAGTTTTAGCTCTAAAACTTTAAAATAGTGTTTGGCTTTACTTACACTCCTGTTATCTTGCACTGTTTAATCATATAACACCATCATTAAACAGCTATCAAACAAAATATCTTACACATGGGTCTGTCCTTTCTTGAGCTACTTGCTTTGATTTTTTTTTTTGCATGAGTTGATTACATCTGAATTTGATGTCATTGGCCCAATAAGAAATGCTTAAACTAAGAAAAACTTTGAGAAATTTAATATCTATTTTACCCACTTTAAATCCAAGCAATCCAAGAAGTGTCATTAGAATCAAAATCAAGATGGCTGTGCACAAACAAGGAATTAGACTTTGGTTTTAATTGCTCACAGCGTACAGACATAAAGTATGAATATATAAACTTTCGTTGAAATAAAATAAAGAATAAAAGGAATAAAATGGATGTGCAGAACCATCCAACCAGCTTCTGGAATTGTTTTTTTTCTTGTTTATTTTTTTTGCTTTTGTTTTTATGCTTATTATCCTCTAACAGAGTTGCCTCTTTTTCAGTTGAACTTTTCTGGAAAAATATAGCAGTAAAATGTAGAAAAAGATCTGAAATTATTAATCTTAGAGTATCACTGAGCTCTGCAGATGAATTACTAAACTTTTGGTTAGTCTCACCACTTTCAGGAAAAACATCAGTTCTATGAAAACCCAAGCACACAGATCACCATTCAAATAAAGCTTGCAAATGTATTTCAGCAAATAGCAGCAGCTGAGCAAGAGTAAAGATCAAAAAGAAGAGCTAAATGAAGAGTAAACTTTGGTTTTGGATTCATCAGGGACCTTGAGAGTTGACTCCTAATTAAATCCAGCTCAGTATCCCTTGACTGAGTTATTTAGTTACAATTTCGAAATGAGAACTAGACTGAAAAACGTAAAGCATTTCAAATCACAAAAATCCTTGTAAGGGTATACTTATTAGTAAATAAAATAAAGCAAAGAAAAGCAAAAATAATACAATTTTAAAAAATCCGGGACATTGAATGCCAATTTAGGCTTTATGCTCTGAGCAACCAATAAACTCTGCTGTGCTTGATAAGGCTGCACATAACCAAGAAAAACAACATCTGCATCAATTACTGGCTCAGATGTGACACCTACAGGGAGACTTTAATCCACAATACTCCTAACTGTAGTTAAGAGTGTTGTAGTGACACAGTTATTATCTGGTTCTTTGTACAGTTTTTCCAGGTGTGATTAAAACTACCTCTGTGAGATGAGTTTTAATCATGCTGAACATCATTTACAGCCAGTAGCTGCAACCATGAAGATAAGGTGTTCCCTGTTGTAAACCCAGGTATAATTAACATATATATGAGAAATAGACAAAACTGATATTATCATATGTCTTGTCTTGCTTAATATGCACTATTGCTCCTGCTGTGCATGAGTGTGTCAAAACATTCATATTAATTATCCAGCTCACCCCAGACTGTCAAGATTTGAAAATAATGACTCTACTCAATCTCTAAATTTGAAATTAATGACCACTATTAATATTTATTTTTGCAGGTACAGCAACAACAGTTGCCACTGTGTTATCTTCTAATGAGGCTAAAATAGCCTATTGGGAAAGTGGACCAAGGTTGAATTTCAACAGTTTTCAATAGCAGTTCTTCTCAACACTGAAGTTCAAGTTTAATGGAATGTGAATAACTTTATACATGCAAGGAAGTGGTTAGCTTAGCTCGTAGAACTAAAACTAAAAAACCCTAGCCTTTATGCTACATATCACTGTTTAACAGCAAACTAAACATTTAATGTGAACTGATTAAAAACTAGAAATATTAAGCCAAGAATTTATTTGAGCATAATGTGAAAAACGCTAAATATCTTTACCAGTAATTACAAAGTTAAGGCTAGGAGGAGATTAGCATAATACAAGCTAAAAGATAGACCACTGCATAATCTTGTCTGCGATTGAGCAGGTTAGTCTTTTTATACGATCAAAGATGTTCACAAGTCCTTTTTTCAAAGTCCAACTACTGTTGGTCTCTAACTGCTGAAATAAACATTTTCTTATCAAATCAATAACATCTACAGCACCTGTGACTCTGCACCGCTGTAGGTTAGGTATCCAAACCTGTACTGTTAGTCCTTCGGCCTCGATTACCACATGAACCAAACAAAGTACTTTTTTGTCTTCGTAATGACTAAGCTAGTTAGTTGTTTTGCCACTAATTCTTCACTAACAAACCTACTCTTTTCAACCTCTGATTGGTTCAAATCCTAAATATATTACCCAATCACCTCATCTTTGACCACAGCAAATCACTCAGCCTACTTTTCATCACAGCTATAGACAACATCATGCTGCGCTAAAATACGGTACAAAACCTAAAACTGAATTCAAATACGGGAAGACTCAGTATTTCAAGGATGCATTTCAAATGAACTATAGTAATCTCTTTTAACACAATTAGCTGCATTTCTTCACCATTTCTAATCACTTCCTGCCAAACAATTAGCATCTGTGCCTTCTGCCATTTTTTTTACCCCTCTTGTTTGAGATGAGACAGTTGTGATCCCAGTCTGCCAATCATGTTTTTTGTGTTTGTGTACAGTGTACAGTGGCAGCCATCTTGTGAGTCCCACATTATTACTTTCCAACAATTTTCAAGCAAGAAAAAGAGAAAAACTATTTCATTTTACAGGAAAAACAGCTCCAATAAATGAGGGATGGAAATTCCTATTACTGAACACCACAGGGCTTTTGCAAAATACCTCTAACCCTGCAACTTAAGGGATCCTGGCTCTTCTTTCCCTGCTCTAGGTGCTCTGATGAGGCTGCAAGATAAATAATTTGATTTGAAAGTAAGTCAGTACAGCTCAGGCAAGCTGAGAGTAACAACTAGGGATGATCTTATTTGGTTGCAGTGCCTGAAAACCCTTCATTTCAAATGCATTGCTTCATTTTAGCCTTTCAACAATATTACTGTAGTGCTTAAAGAGGCTCCTCATCGTTTGTTATCCTAGCGTTTTTTCCCTGAACTTTAAATCAATGCCTCATTTTGTAAAAGACAAAAAGCTGTGTTTTTCACGATGCTCACAGGTTCCTTTTATTTCCAGGAAAGCTTATTGTAATCTTTCTTCTTGCAGAGTCATGATGCAGTGAACTGTTCCACTTAATCTGGTGTTTTCCTCCCAGATGCTGGACAACAGCCAGGAGCTGTAGTGTGAAAAAAAATGAAAGGTCTTATTTTCTATTCATTCATGTATTTAAACAGGCTTCCATCATTAACCGGACGATTTTACACAAGTCTAGGACCACATCCAGGTTACGCAACAGACACAGATATCATATGGGTGGCGTGAACTCAACAACGGAGCCAAGAAGGAAAACGAACATTTATGAGCAGCTATCTCTTTGCATTATTTGGGACATTTAAAAAAAGAAGCATTTAGCCACAGCTTATAAACCCTAAAAAGCCTCTTATCCGCTGCAAAACACCTGCACTAAACGAGAAGCTTTGCCAGAACTTTCAGAGGCTCTTTCTATTTTTAAAACCGGTGACTTGAAGGATAAATAATAATACCAGCTGGGTATTGTTATGCTGTGACTGTTCTTCTGCAGGACTAAATGTCTACATTGTGTTTTTTTGTGATTTTTTTTTTTCTGAGTGCCAGCATCTTTCTGAAGTTATTTGCATATGAGCAATGAATCCAGTGTGGATGAGAGCTATAGGTTTGGTAAAAAGGAAAAATGTATTTAATGCTGGTGCAATGTCAGGTTCCTTTAACATCAATTTGAAACAAATGCTGGACAGTACTGTGGTCAGTGTGTTTGTGCTGTGCTCTTCTGGTATTCTGGTCAAGAACTCTGACACCTCCCCTTTTTATCTCAAAGTAGGAACATTATGCCTTTGTTTCACAAGCTGACAAATTTCCTGTCAAAATAGCAAAACATTCCAGAACGAATGCTCTCTCAACAGCCCTGTCTTTTCAGCTCTGTTCATATCAGCTGATTTTTATGCTGACTTCTATGCCATTCTACATTTTGTACAGAGCCCCAGGGGGACATGGGTAAAAAAAAAGAAAGAAAGTTGGCTTCTCGTCCACAACAGATAGTATAGTATTTTCTGCACCCAAAATGCTTTCTTGCGCAAATGAGAGACTAATGTGAAATTAGATGAGAGATCTAATTTACCAATTGTCTTCTTTGAGTTTTTGGATGACATTATCAAATATATTTCATGTTTTCAGGAAGTTGTAAATATATATTCTTCTGCAGCCTTTTTCTGTGGAACTCTGAGTTTGGATATTGCTTGGTTGGCTATCAAAAGTATCTGATATGCACAAGAAACCAAGTTGTGTTTTTTTTACTTATGTCCCCTTAGGGTCTCTGTATGATGTCCTACCGCTTTGTACTGCCATCCAAATATAAACTTGGATCAAAAAATACACCCAGTAACCCTTATAAAATATAAATGGCTTAATGCACATTATAAAACTTGAAAGCTCATACTAGCACATACAGTAACCTAAGTCCTTGGCATGGTGTGGTATTAAGTTCTAAAAACCTTGAGCATAAATACTCTGCTATCAATCAACTTATATTTGCTGCAAAAATATTTTAACTTTTTGATCATTACAGTTATGGGAAAGATTTTGACACCACTGACCTCTCATTTCTCTTACAACAGTTGTCATTATTTGGTTTAAACAAAATAGTTGCCTGTGATTCAAAAACTGCCTCTCTGATTGTTTATAGTGTGAAAAAATAAATAGGAAATGTTGAGCCTTCTTTTCTCCCCATTTTCAAAGGTGTTCCCCAGAGTTCTGTCTTTGAGTCAATTCTATTTACCATTTATAGCAAGATGACGTTTCTAGTATAGAACTGTGAATTTCATCTTTATTTTGCTCCTTCATTTATAAGTCATTGCAAACTGCTCAAAGACCAAATGTACGTTCAGAAACTCCAGGAAAACAATATTATGAAAGCATAAAACTCCTTTACGTAATATTGTAACTGAGATAGTAACTGTCAACCAAGGTCTCAACATCAGGGTTGATAAAAAGTAAACTTTATAACCCAAAGACTTCAGTGTTGAAACTAAGACAGAAATGTTGTTTCTTTTTAGAAACAGAAAATAATCTCAAATCTAGCAGACTAGTGCTTCAAATTTGTTTCAAACCACCACACATTCAAGATGAAAGATATACACCACTAATGTCTGTTGATGAATATTCAACACATACAGTACCAAGGATCATATTTATTATTCCAAAATATTCCAAAATATGCACCATTTTGCTAAGTCAAATACTAAATACCTAAACTTATATCTGTTGCATGTGCTACATTGAAATAAACAAGCTCTACTCAACTTAGAATCAGTTTGACACCAAACACTCAAATAATTTACTATCTGATATACTAAAGTAAAAAAAAATTCAGGCAGTAAGACGATCACAGTATATTTCCTCTCTGTTCACCACCCTCAAAGACAGTGCACAGCTGACCAGCAGTGCACATAAGCCTTTTGGGGAGAGGTGGAGCTGCATTAATATATAGATAAAAGAGCCAGAGAAAACTCCCATCACTCAGGCTGTTTTTGTCGGATCTTATAAAATAAGACTTTAAACACCAGCAACTAGCTGATGCCTACTGAGCCCATGTTATCTTCTCAAATAATTCAATCTGTTTTGACAAAATGAAGTTGGACCAGCTGCAAATTTTAGGCTCAATCTTGTAATGAGTCATGAAATATTCAGGCCTGTTCATAAAACACTGAACCACAGAATATTGAAGCAACACGACAGCCTGCAGGAGATCTATAGTGAAAATTAGGCTGAAAACTTAATGAGTCCGCCTCAGACCACACCATTTCATCTCTGTTGGCACATTTTTAGATTAAAACACAAGAAAGTTGATCTTTCACACAATTTTACAGATTTGGACCACAGGAAGCATTTGTGAGCACTTTTACTTGCTTCCACTATTAAAACAAAGACAATTATTAGCTTAATAAGCAACTTTTCACATTTTTGTCTTCACGAGTGTTAGCTGTATAAATAAGTTAAACCAAGTTTTAGGGCATTAGAAAGGTACATGCTAGGTTTTCTGGTCTTTCTTTAATTTCTCTTTAAAATCTTTAAAAAATATAGACATCCTATTAATCTGCAGTATACCAGTTTTAAACCTCCTTAGCTAAGATCAGTTTTGCACAATTATTGCAGCATTCTGCCCAAGGAAGCAGTTTAAATAAGTGTTTAAATGCTCAAAGTGGCAATATTGTTCAAACCTGTAAAAAGTGTAAGTTTTAAGCTTTTGGCAGTAAATTTGTCGAATGACCAGACAAGGGAAAACATCTACCGTCCGTTGAGAAAAACGCTGCTGCCAATTAAAACGAGATGCAATCAGGCTTGACGCTTTAAAAACAACAACTTGACAGGAAGCTGCTTTGTAGATTCAGCAGTAATAACTAAAAAAGTAGACATTTTCCTCCTTTTTTATCCTACTGCTTAACATTTGATGCTCTAATAGACTGCCAGCCTCATGCACAGAGGCTGCATCCTTTTTTAAGGGCACTGGGGAACTCCATCTTATGTAATACCATCCAATTAGTAAGCTAGGTCAGTCAGAGGAGCTCTTGTAAATATAAAGCAGCTCTTTTCTACGTTTGAGGCCTCAGTTCCTCCTGAGTGAATGCGCCTGGCACAAGTTGGAAACCTCCAGCCGCAGATGTGGACAGAGAGGCTGCCCGCTGTCTGGTTCCTACATCTGACCTCATCCACCCATTTAGCAGAAGATATACATAGAACATCTGCAAATATATATATATGGAGAGGAGGTCACGCATGTGGGTTTTAGGGAAGGTAAAATAATAGCAATGAAAATAGGGATAAAACGTGCATCTTATAGTTTATTCTCTGCTGATTGAGTGAATCCTACATGCATGCTTAAAATCTCTGGGTCAAACCCAAACCAAACTGGGTAATTAGAGCACCATGATACTGGGCTAACTGCACCCACAGTGGGAGAAAGCCAGCATTTATAGGGAGCTGCTTTAACCACATATTTCATATGAACTACAGACTCAAAGCAAAGTCTGTTTTATGAAGCATTTTTAAGCATGAAACAATTTTAACTTTAATTATACCTATAGGCCTATAAAACTCAATATACACATGAAATGTGAATTGTCGCACAGAGGCCAAAATTTATTTACTCATTTTCTTAAAGGCACACAGATAGCATCATCACATTAGATTATGTAGGGAAATAAAAGCATTTAATTGCAACTAAACGCTTGTAAACACATTTAATGGACAGCACTTTCCTATTGCTAAAATGTTATGTCAACACAGTGCATTAGAGAGTGCTGTAAAATGAAACCAAACACCAACACAAACATTAGCACAGTTCAGAAGTGTAAGTCATAAAATCTTTGGACGTCTGAGATAGGGTGCGGGTGCTAATTTGTCACTTGCACTTGAGACGCAGGTATAATGTTGAGAAGGGCATAAACTTCAGCAGCCAAACAGCAGGAGGCCTTGGGTCCCAGGAGCCAAAACAGTTCCTTGCAAGGGACCATCAGGCGGCCCCCAGAGCAGCTATCTACCCGACACAGAAGCAGGCCGACACTGATGCCTCTGCTGTTTTTCTTGGTTTCCCATCCCTTACAAGCAATACTTTCAAAGCTTTGACTGATCAGATACCCCAATTCAAAGATATCAGTTTTATATGATTCTTTTTAACTATATCTCACCATAAAAAAGAACAAAATAGACAATAATTGTCCAGTCAAAGCTTTAGAACCTGTAGTGTAGCAGCTTCTTAACACTTTAAAGATGCTTTCTAACTCTAAGATGAAACCCTTTAATTTTCAAGCTGTTTTTCCTTTTGAAGACAGACAATCTTTGCTTAGAGACAAAAAGCTCCATTAAAGTAACTTCAGGCAGTTTGAGAGATTAATTTACTGGCAGCGCCTCACCTCATTATTCACCAAAACACACAGTAAATTCCTCAGAAAGCTGTAGACAGCTTCATCCTTTAATGAGCCTCAGATCCTCCTGATCTCTCCTCACAGAAAAAAAAAATAAAAATATGAAACATAACAGAGTGTTTTTCTATGCAAGAAGTTATATTTTTGTGCTCTAAGGTCCTGCTATGTTGCAGATTCCTCTGAAGTTAATGTACTGTGCATATTTTGAAGCTCGACCTAAAATTTCTGCAGGAAAGGAAACTAAATTAATGCAATTTGGGGGTTTTTCTGAAAGCAGAGAGTATAAATATTTCAGCTGAATGATTTTCCATATGTTTCTCCAGAAGGATCCTCCACTCCTGTCCTGAATGCACTGATGTGGCCCTGCATACCCTAAAAGGGTGGAGGACTTACATAACTCAAACTTTCTCTGCAGAATCACACACGCTGGAGTGGGGAAGCAGCTCAGCTTATCCTCAAATAACTTTGGTCATCGTATTTTTGGAGTGGAAAAAAGGTAAACATTCTGGAGGAGGAGAAGAAACTCTTTTTGGCGTCTGTTTTGCATCTGTGGGTTGGATGTTATTCTGCAGACACAGACCTGATCCCCTCCGGAAACAAATTATCTCAGCAGGAGAAGATGAAAGTAAGCATCATTGTTTACAGAGCTTTTTATCTCCAAGTATCTCGGTTTCTCCTGATCAATTTTCGACAGATGGCGTCTTAACGTTCCGAATCCTGCATTAATCCAATTTGTTGAGTGCTGATCCTAGGCGGAATAAATACAAAACAGTGTGATATCCTCTAAGTTTTAGAATGTTTTCTATTGTTTTAAAGCTTTTGTCTTTATCTCAACCTTTATTATTCCATAGAAATCATAATTGAAGTAAAAGACACAAGAGGGCCGTATGTGTAAAAAAAGAGGGAGTTGAAAAGTGGAGAGGAGATCCATCCAAATAGCTCATCTGTGCTTCAAGGAGCATCTGGTCTGCAGGCCTGAGAGAGCTCAAGTGAGATGAGGCTCTAACCTCTTTATCATTTAAAAACATTTTGAAAACAACATTGAAACTCAGAATTAACCCGGAACAGAAGAAGAAATAGAAATAGAAATAGAGAAACACAAGGACTTAACTGTTAATTTGTGGCTCTAGTTTCTGTATTATTGTTAAAAAAATAAAATTAAAATAAACTTTAACGTGGTGACTTTTATGAGCCAAATATTTTTCTGTCATTAGGATTCTGATTCCCTCTGCTCTTCCAGTCTGAAGGTCGCCACACCTGTGTTTCATCAGTGAACCAGCACACCTGTCTCTCCTCAAGTCACCCACCTCTCCTGTTCACTGATGCAATCCTGTTAGTTTTCAAACCCTTAAAAGTTCTGCTAATAGCCACAGGACTCTTTGGATTTTCAAGTCTTCTTCCCCTCATTGTGTCTCCCGAGATTCTTATGTTTGGGTCTTTCAGCTGCATTATGTCATAGCAGTTCCATACCAAAGTCTGGGAGGACAAACAGTGAATTGAGTTAGTAAATGTCAATGTTAATCTATTTAGCTGTGGATATTCAGCCAATCCAATGCAGTCTTTATACACCAAACTAGTGTTGGTAGCTATTTGTGTTCCAATTCCAAGCCAGGGATGGATGGATGGATGGATGGATGAATTAGATAAATGGATGAATGAAAAGATAAGTGGATAAACAGATGGATGAATAGATGTGTGGAACGATTCATCCAATAATTAATATTGTTTATCCCGCTTTCATGTGAGAATCATGACTAAAGTTCATCACATTTCTAAAAGAGGTCAAGGAAAAACAACAGGAGGCAGGATTTGTTACTATTTCACTGGACACACAGGTCTGGCTATCTGTGTGTGTGTGTGCCTCAGAGCTGCAGTTGATTTATTTTCCACCCCTGTGATGCATTACTCCAATGAAGGAGCAGTTATCCGCGTGCTCTTCCCTCCTCTCGTCTGCAGTCTGTTAGTTCAGCTCCTGCGGTCCACGTCAGGCCAAATGCTAAATGTAGTGGTGCCTCAATGAAGTGATTGTTAAACTCTTCCTGCTCTGTCAGAAACCCCCCTGTATTCACCTGTCAGTCTGCGCTGCTCTGACTCATAAAACGGGATTAGGGCTCTCCAACTGCTCAAGGCTCAGCTCATCACCTCACATTTCACTCTATATTTAGGAGCAAGGGTCAGTTACTGACATATTGATTCTATAAAATAACTCTGCTGCTCTGTTTCAACCTAAAATAATGTTGTAGAGCACATTGAAATAAAAAAAAAACTTAGAACCATCACTTACATACATCCAATTTAGTGATTGATGACAGTTTCATCAAAAGCACCACAGTAAATCCTCCAAAGTCCCACTCAGTGTGCGTGAAAAGCAAGTCCACATATGTCCTGATTCAGTCGAGAGAGTGAGATCAAAAATGTCTTCAAATAATGAAAGGAGAATCCAAATCATCAGCAGAGATGCATCGGAGCTGCTTCCACACGCCTCATGCCATCTGTCGAAACAGAAGCGCTGCCTTTGACCTTCAAAGTGGGGTTACACTGCTTTAAGTGGGGTTACTTTTTTTAAAAGTTTTTAAAAGAGGTGGATAAAGGCTTCTATATACCAGTCATTTTGACTCAAAATCTTTAGGTGTCAGAAAGCTAAAGGTGGAGGTAGATTTTAGTTTTCACATCACAGTGAATCCAACAGGGGGTGGTTATGTAGAACTCAAATGACAGAAATGACACAATAACAGAACTCCCTGAAAAATCTTGCAAGAATATTCTAGATGCTGAGCCCTAGATCCTAAAAATACCTCATGAAATGGATGGGTAATAACGGAATAATGGCAAATACCACAGCAGCAACAGAAAAACAAACTAAAAAAATTCGAAAAACATATATATTGTGATACTAAGTGAGAACAGAAATAAAAATAAAATGATTCGACATGAAAATTGAAGCAGAAAACACTTGAGGCAACAAACCAGAGGAGGACACAGGAAGGTGGCACTCAGCTGTCCAGTCAAGATGGTCGACTCGACAGCGAGGCTGCTCCAGGGACATCTGTTCCCAAATCCCCTCGGAATAAGACCGGACTCCACCTGCAGGGACTTAACCCCCCACCAGTGATGCATTAACACAATAACTACTGCGGGGGATTTTTGTTTCATAGGGATGTACTGCTGCAGACTTAAGATCCAACATTTTCTATATTAATCACTAAGATCAGTGGGATTTTAGTGATCCTGTATCATCTAAAGCATAACTTAGATCACATGTGATTTCTTCACTCCAGAAGTGCCTAAGGAGGTGACCACAGTTTGGCACTTTAATCTGTATGACTTGGGTCAAATATTCCGGGGACCTTTCCACAAGCTTCTCACAATCATTTGCTGGAATTCTGGCCCATTCCGTCTCACAGATGGACTGGTTCAGGTTTGTAGGCCACCTTGCTCACCCACACCTTTTAAGCTCTGCCCACATAGTATGGGTCTGAGATCAGTGCTTTGTGTTGGCCTCTTCAAAACATTGACTTTGGTGTTTTTAAGCCACTTTGTAAGTAATTTGATGGAATGTCTGTTTGTCCGACCCATTTGCACCCAAACCTGAACTTCCAGTCCAATCTCTTGAGATGTTGCCTCATTATTTTTGCAAACAATTGTGTCATGAAGTGCATCAGTCCTTTTTCCAGCAAAACACCTTCACAGCACAATGCTGCCACCTCTATGTGTCACAGTTGTGTTCACAGGCTTGCAAACTTCCCCATTATGCCTCCAAATCTAATGTTGGTCATTATGGTTTTTATTATCATGTTTCATGTTACTGTTGGAGTAATGGCTTCTTCCTTGCTGAGTGGCCTTTCAGTACATGCTGGGACAGGACTCGTTTCACTGTGGATAAGGGGAATCTCCCTCTCAATTAGCATCAAAACACGCTCATCTTTGGGACACAGAACCTGTCTCCTTTCTGAACAGTATGATGGCATGACATACCTCTATATTCTCCTGTATTATATTTGCACATAATTGTTTAAAAAATTACAATTCTCTTCCTAATATCTTGGGTAATTTATTTTAATTTTCCAAAGATGTCACACAAGGAAACAATGTGTTTGAAGTTTTAAAATCCCTAAAATCCATTTAATTCAGGTGTTGCGAATCAACCAATCAAACTTCCAAAGTCATGACATCATCCTCTTGGCTCCTCCTTTTGTTTAAAGGCAAAGCAGGTGTTTGTAAAAATCTGACTGAAAGAACTAACAAAAACAACTTCTTGCAAGCAAAGTGTGAAGTAATAGGAATGTGTGGGAAAGTCATGCATCATCTGACCTTTTCTGTTTCTTTTAAAGATGAATACGAAAGATTAGGATCTTTATAAATAAAAGTCCTTTAGGCCTGTTTCCTACAAACTGATTTACAGCTTTCGTTTTAACCATAACATCTCTGGGATGTCTTATATAATGCTGAACAAGCTGCCAGGTAAATTACAGGCCACAACTTGACAAGGAAACTGTTTACAGAGCTACGCCCCAGCCAGAACACTCCCTCCCCACCCCCTCAACACACACACACACACACACACACACACACACACACACACACACACATTGGCCTGCAGAAAGAGGCGTCCTCATCAGCAGATCTGGAGCGCTTCTGTGGTCAGGCGGGGTCACAACTCAGAGGGGACTCACTTTGATCAGAGGCACGCTTCCTACGCTGCCGCTTTCAGGTGCTCACAGAAGAGTGTTGTGCACATGAAAGGAAACAAGCAGCGATCTCAGCTGCGCTGTAGCGGGGGGTCTGGCAGACTCGTGTGCCACAGAAAGAAGAGATTGATCTGATAAACACACGGGGACAGTGTTTGTTCGGTTAGAACCGTTATTGTCAGGATAGAGGAAAGGGACAGTCGATCCACAGCAGAAGGGTGCAATAAAATTCGCTTGTAAGATTTTATCTGCAGGGATTATTTGAAGAGAACCAGAGCCAAAATCATGTGTAATCACCAAGCTCTGTTCATTCAGAGCAGTCTGCTGGTGAACATTATGTCATGACACTCATGAGTAACGCTTCAATGAATGCCATGCATCCAAAAGCTATTATTTCACTGAATGTTGTTCATGCTGTTCTTATTTTACTAATGTTTTATGTGTTGTAATAAAGACAATAAGAGATGAAGAATCTCAGCCCTCCCTGATGGTGTAACCCATAGCAAAATCTTTGCTGCCACTCTGCATGAACTCTTAGGAAGATTCAAGAGCCTACAGCAACTCCACATATCCCAATCTCATGTTTTCACACCCCACACTCAAATACTGAACAATCAGATTTTTTCCCCTCTGTTTGTGAAATATATCCAAGCTGAAATCTCCCACATCACCATGAGGGAAGGTGGGTAAAATGTCTTCCCCAAGGAAACAATGACTGAAACAGATCGAGCAGAGAGATAGAGCAGGGGTTTGGAACGAGCAGCCCACCGGTTACAGGACAAACGCCCTACCTCCAGTCACCTCAGGGTAGACTTGCAGGATTCATGAGACCTGATACCTGAAGAAGCCAAAAGACGCAAGAAACTGGTACACCTGGAAGAATAAATGACTACAGCAAGACTCATGAGATTCAAAGAACCAGATTTTGGTCCCAAAGGTTAAGAAACAGGCCACAATTAGAATAGAAATAATAATAATAAAAAAAACTCAAATACTGGTAGACTTAGAAGATTCAAGAATCCTGATTGTTGGTGGATCCACAAGGTTCAAGAAACCAGACTCCCTGTAGACCTAAAAAAAAAAACAAAAAAAAAAAAACAAAAAAAAAAAACTGTACTTGTAGAAGATCTGCTATTGCTAGACGATAAAGATTAAAAAAAACTGGATTGCTGGTCCAAGCCCCCCCCCCCCCCAAAAAAAAAAAAAAAAAAAAAAAAAAAGTCTGAGTTGACCTTAAAGAGTCAGAGACCCTAAGAGACACAGACAGACCTGAATTCAAGAACCTGTGGATTCAAACTAACCTGTATTGGTTAGCAAGACTATCACAATATTAAACTCCATAAAATACATCACTGCCAGCTCCCCCTACTGGTGAAATATGGCATAGTGTATCATTTCAGAGGTGTGAAACCCATACTGGAGAGTGTCAGGTCTTCCAATTTAACATCCTACATTTTGCCACCAAATGAAGCCATCTGATATAGCCAAATAAAATGTCAGGGGCAAAAATAACCCTGTGGACTTGGTTATTAAGCATAAATAATTACCAGGATGGGTGACAGGTGCCAAATGAGTGTGATAACAAACCCACAGGAGTATGAGTCGGGTATGTGCATGCACATTCATGAGAGGAAAATGAGACAGGCTTGTAACTCTGTGCCATGCCATGCCATCCTGCTGACTTTTAATTTTTCCGGAGAAAGCAATTTAACACATCAGGTCTTCTTGTGGGAAGCAGGCTGAATAAAACTGTCTGTGTGTATTAGGCTGCAGCAACACAGTGATAAGCAGAGGAAGACAACAAACAAAAGTCCCAGATGCTGGTTAAAGTTAATCAGGATTATTTTGTTTGTAAAAAAAACTGTATCGGATATTAGCAGTGTGGTTGATTCCTTAAAGATGTTGATTTCTGAACAAAAACATTCTCCTAAAATACTGCATCTATCCTTTGAGCAACTTTGCTAAAAATCAACATTATTCCACACAAAAATGCAAATAGACATAAAGCAATGAGTCAAAAACAGGTTTGCCTGGGGTTTAGCAAGCTTTCGTTTTATGAAGAAATTCTGATCTGATTCAACACCTGCCTACCTCGTTGCTTCAGCATTCACATGTAACAAGCTGAGAACTTTTCAAACCACCCATGTCCTGCTTTTTGTCTATTACAGTTAGCTTTAGGGTTTACAGCTATTTAAACTAGAGTAGCTCCTATGTATAGCTTTGATAAAATGACAAAGCTGCTTTGAGTCTGGAGGCTCACAACCCTTTCTTTTTTGAACCAATTCTAGTAACTACTAAAGCCTACAGATCTGGTACTTTATTGATGGTTAGAACCAATTATCAATCCCCATTTCCCATCATTCCTCTTTCAAATGGGTGAAATGAACCTAAATCACAAAATATGTGTTGTTGCTTAGACACAGAATCACTCATCCAAATGTTTGGAGTGGGACTGGGCGCAAAACAAGTAATTATCTTACAGACTGTTGGCTTTGTTACTTGCAAAATATCAATAAATAAATGGACTAGAAGCATTAAAATATGACCAGAAATTGTTCCCTGATATTTGAATATATCTTGTTTCTACATCAGATGCATGGAAATGCATCTAATATTTATCCTGTTTTTATTTTCAGAACAACTAACCCATACATGAATCTTTTTTGTCCAATAAGACATATGCAGTGACATAACATACATACTTTATATACATAACTTTTGGAAACTGATACAGCCTTATCAGACAAACTAATCAACACCATTCACCAATTTACAATTGGAATGGGTGGTTTATTGAAGTTTACCTTTAAGTTTAACCCAGTAATACACAAAATACAACACAATCTGGATTGGAGGCAGAAATAAATGAAACAGAATAAACTTAATGGTCAGTTTCTGCCAGTAAGCTTTGGTGCAGTCATCTGACAAAAGCACCTTTTTGTGCACACTGATAGCGTTTTAAATAACACTGACCAGACACACAGAGCGCTCCAAACTCAAGGAATTAGATTGACTGTAATTGTTTTGACATTTTCTGGCTCAGATTTAAGTTCTCCGCTTACAAACTACAGTTTGTGCGGCTTTTAGAAGAACATTAATAGAACTAAGTGCACATTTATGGAGATTTTTTTTCTCCCAAGGAAAAGAGAAAACAGTAGTTTCTGAGGTCACAGTGACTGCTTCTTCTTCCCTTGCCCTGCCTCATCCCTTCAAACAGCAGCAGGAGGATTAGATGGCTGTGTTGTCATGCATGGCTGCAGCCCGCGTTGCCCCACTTAATAGCTGCCATGAGATTGAGGGAAAGAAAGGCTCAGGGTGCTCTAAGGCAAGGAGGCAAGAGGGGAAGGAAGAAGAGCCCAGCCAAGGCGAAGGGATTCCCCATAAGTCTGGGCTGTAACTCTGGCTGACAGGCACCACTGATGCCAGGGCAGTTCAGGATGAAAGAGCTCCTGCTTTTCCCTCAGATGTTGCCCAGGAGTTAAAACTGCTGCTGTGTTGTGTGATCATATTGCTGGAATTTATGCTAGAAAAATATTATGTGTGGAATATTAGGGAATATTTTATATTGGAATGGTCTGGGAGTAGACTGATAGTTTTTATTCATTATTTCACAAAGTAAAGCCAGCATCTTTAAGTTACTGGTCTTCTCTAACTTTTTTACACACACAGAGACATTGGAAGCCAAGAAAGATTGGAGTTAATGTAAGGATCTGCATTCTCTAGGGAAACATAATGGAGACGACTGTTCTTGTAATGCCAGCTGTGCTAATTACTAATGTAAGAGCTCTATAACCAATTACTCTGTTTTAAAATAGGAAAACTCTGTTTTATACCAGCTGCGTCCACTGCGTTGTGTAGGGTCACCTCTCCAACCAATATTATCACATATTAAAGGTTTAAGGTAACAGTTTTACTAAAGAGATTGGGAATCACACACAGTTCGGATCAGTGCATCAGTCTAGTCTTTCAAACATAGAGCTGAAGTTTATGGATGCAGCAAAGGCAAAAAATGAGGACAGATCATCAAAAGTGTAAAAAAGATATAATTTACTCGATCGCAAATGTCTTATCTACTAAGGACTGAATGAGTGATAACGTGCTCATGTCAATGCCTATTTTAAAGTGTCAGTTACATATTACAACTGGATGGCACTATGCCTGACACCTGACATCTTTGAATTTTGTTGATCTGGCAATGCAATTTAAAAAGTAAAACATTTTACAATTTAAGAATATAGTAGTTATTTACAGATATATTTTGGGAACAACATTAATTTAATCCAAACCAAAAAATAAAATAAACATAAAAAAGTCTAAAAAGTGCACAATTTAAGTCCTCTAAGTAACAAGTTGATGAAATAAATACTTTAGGATCAATCAATCAGGGACCATTCACAAAATATTCTAATTGTATGTAACTGAATGAATACAACTTCTGTAAAACAAACAAAAATGAAAAAAATAAATTAACTCTAATATTCATGAATTTCAGGCATAGTTTTGAATCTTTGAAACTGAAAGACAATGATACTGAATAACCTGGTAGGATAAAAAAGGGGGAAAAAAGTTTAAATTATCCACAGACCATCCACATAAATATAGGGTTGATTGCTAAAGTAATCCTTTATAGGTGTAACTTCATTCGAGCAAACAAATTTTAAAACACCTAAATAAGGTTTGACATTTATCAGTAGCAGATGGAGCTTCAAAACTAAACAGTTTCTGAAACTCAAGGGTAAAATGCTACTAAATATTTGTGGTTGTAGTTAACCTATTTAGGCCTATATGTATGCCAAAGTGGAATTTACAGCATTACCACTAGATGGCAGTAAATCTGATATTTGAGACCTTTAAATGTGTTTCAAAAAGTTAAAATAATTTCAAGATTAAAATACCACTATTAATATTTACAAATATTTTTTTTTAAAAAAAGAACTAAAATTAGTAATAAGTTTCAAGTTAATAAATAAATACATTGCAATAAACCAACCTTAGATCCATTGCACAACCATCATTTCTGTTGAGCAACCAATTGAGAAACAACTTAATTAACTCTAATGTCCATTAGCTGCAGAGAGAGCTTCAAAGCTGCTTGGCCTGTTTTTTTATAAACCCAGCCAGTGAATGTAACTGGAACTCTATAAAAGATGAATAGGCTCAAACAAAACATTTCTGTGTCACACACTGCGATTCAGTGATAAAGTTGTCTTGTAAAGGGAGATCAATGTATGTTTTCCAGCAGGCAGAGTCCACTCCGGCTGGATGGGCTGAATGATTTTTGCCATCCCAACCTGCAGAGAAATCGATAATTACCCCCTCCTCCCTTACTCATAATAACCACAGCGTTGAGGATTATTTCTCACTACTGGTTATCAGGCGAGTTGCAGTCACCGCTGCAGGGTCAAGTGGAGGTTAATTACAAACTAAAAGGAAAGGTGATATTGAATAATTGTGTTTATATTTAACTTATTTAAATAACACAGATTCAGTTTAATTGGAATGCTCGGCAATGATGTGTGAATGAGAAACGTGGAAGATGTGCAGGTCAGAGTTACAAGCAGGTGTCTCAGCATACCTCAGCTTTTGTACCAACTTCAGGTGTGAATTATAAAAGGTTTTCTGATTGCAAGCTGAAAAATACCCCTCCATACTCTAATTTACTGCAGAATAGATTCACAGTGAACACCTGCTTACTGGATTGACATGAATATGCAAAGATTTACATAAAACGGACTACAGAAGCAGCATAACCAAAATGAGGTAAATCAAAGTTTCAGTAGTATATAAATTGTTTGCACCTGCAGGGAAAAAGTTTTGGTGTTCTAAAACTTTTGGGTTGAATACAAAATGTTATGAATTTATGGCAGTTATTGCATCATTGGGCTGGCTTTCATATGAAACATGCAAAAAAAAGAAATACAGATTGGAAGAAAGTGGATGGATGGGTGTGAGACACACAACCATGCAAATACACTCATAGGGACAATTTAGAGAACCCAATTAACCTAACAGTCATGTTTTTTGAACTGTGGGAGGAAGCTAGAGTACCTGGAAAGAGCCCATGCTCCTGGGTTCTTCTTGCAGCACAGTAACAGCAGTAACCACTGCATCACCAGGCATTTCAGCACAGATTTTAGTTACTGATATGAAGGTACACTGTGTTTTTAAAATCAGTAAAATGCATCCTCAGTCTGTTTCCGTGGTTGGAAGACTCAATAAGATGCTGGATAAAGCAATGCAATGCTTCTCTGGTTGTAGTTAGTTCTGCCCCTCAACTAACTCTAGTGTGTACTGCTGGTGGGCTGGCTGACTAAGAGGAGTGCAGAACACAGACAGCCACGGTCTGGAGCACCTTCTATTCCTCCTAAGGTGATACAGTTAAGATTTAAGTATGGTTAGAAACATCTTTTAAATCAAATCATTTAGATTATTTTACTGTCACAATCTCTAGATGAACCAAACTCAGGCAGGAGGCAGGCAGAATGATGGTGCAGTGGAATATTCCGTTGTTTTGTGTGTTGAACAGTCAGAAAAACATCATTTTTTTCCCCCTTGTTTTCTCATCCCTTTCATCTTTGGCACATTGGGGCAAAGGTGGCAGTTTTGAAGTCTCCAGAGTTGACTGCATTCAAATGCAGAGAGGAGTTTCACGAGTTGCAGTAGAAAAGAATGTGTTGTGGTCTTTATAAGAAACTCCAGCACATCTGAGACCAAAACAAGGCAGAGACTTTGAAAATGTGGAGTCCAAGACTGGTCTAGAGATTCAGACAGAGACAAGACCAAAACTTTGAAATAGTAGTTTCAAGACTGGTCAAGACCAAGATCAAGACCAAAACAGTGGACTCCTGACTATTGACAATTGATTATTCATGGATTCATCTATTCATGGATTTTTCTATGGAATGTAACTACAATTTTTTTGTGGAACATTCACCTATTCACGGATTTTTTTTCATAGAGCATATCTTAAATATTATAAATAGGAAATAAAAAGAAAATGTAGCTTGGGAAACTAAAACACCTTAGTGTAATGCTACTCGACACACCATTGGTTGCAAAACAGTCAGTCCAGGAGTGCCATTCGTTTTCCTTGTTGCTGTTTGGTTGTACCCCCTAGAGTGGAAATAAGGAAGACTGGATGTTAGTTTCTGTGGTAGTGCTAAGACGGTCTCCACTGTGGGTATTAATGCACTAAGGTATATTTGGTGTTTGAACCATTAAAATCGGCATTTATAAGAGTTTTTAGAGGGGTCCTCCAGTGTTGAGGATGCTTGTGGTCCCTAAAACCCAGGAATACTGAAGCCCACGATACCGGTCTTGACTAGATCCAGAAAACCAGGGATTTATAGAAGGATGGTAAAACTGGATAACAAATCAGACATAAAAAAAAAGTACAGCCAAATCCAAAAGTATCTCTACACCTTTCATCTGATGTGTTGTTGTTTTTTCCTCTCCAAATCCAAGCGTCAGGTTCTGACAACTCTCTGATCACAGCAGCCGAGACCTTGTGAGTCACAGTTTATTGAATCGATCCTCCATAGGAGACTCAGTCATGACTAAGAGAGGGCAGTGGCTCCTAATGATTACCTCTGCTGGACTGGCCACATCTGTCTAATTTAAGGGCACAAAAAAAAATAAAAAAGATCATTAGATCTTCTAAAGAGCAATATCAGAGAAGTTACGGTAAGTTAATGCCGTCATACAGACAAAAAGACAAGAGGTAATGAGCTTCGTTCTTTCTCCTCGCGTTTGTTTGTCTCCTCTTTTGGTCTCTGATCTGCTCTGAACCAAAAAGAGAAGGTGGTGGGGGCTACTGCGACAAATTCTTATTCAACCCCTGCAGCAGAGCGTCACTGCGATCGATCTTTTATCTCTCAGTTGCCTCACCTGTCGGATCACTTGTCTGAAGATTGAAAAAAAAAAAAAAAAAAAAAATACGGCTTAGCAGCAGAGGATAATCAAGAGGATGGACAGGGCAGGAGATTCTAGAGCTGTTTGAAGAGATCCTGTTAGAACACCCTTGGGCTTTGATTTACACCTTTTACTAGAATATTTGTGATCAAGAATATGCAGTAAAGATGAAATCATGCATGTGGAAATGCACCAGTGGAAGAAAACATGCTTTTTCAGCTACAATTCTCTGTTTATTCATCCACTGCCAGATGATAGGAGCATTTTGAAATGACTTCTCTTTGGAAATGCCTTTATGGTTTTATTCCCCTTGAAAACAACCATCATAAAGAATAAGTAATGATCTTTTGAACCTGTGACTCGCAAAACTGAATGGCAAGTTTAAAAGATCCAAGAGGCAATTCTGAGGAAGATCATGAACTTGCAGAGACGAGGTGAGAAGCTAGTTAAGACAGAGGTAAGCCTGAATGAAATCTATGGAAACCATAGAAGATTAAAAATGATCATACCCACAGTAAAACATGGTAGTGGTAGTTTGATGTTCTAGGGCTGTTTTGCTGCTTCAGGACCTGGATGATTTATGACACAGGTCCCCAACTTCAGTCCTCAAGAGCAGCCACTGTCCTGCAACATCTCTGGTTCAAAACACCTGAATTACCTTCTTAGAAGGTCATCAAGTTCTGCAGAGGCCAGGTAAGAAGCTATTAATTTTCTCCCATTGGGAAAAACTCATACATTTCTGGAAAAGCCAAAAGAACTCCAATAATTTCAGTTTTCATACATCAATTTGTTCTGTGCAGCTTTATTTAGCTTTAACATATTGCATGTTTGAAGTTTTACCACAGATGGGAATCACTGACCAAATCCACCTCATCCTGACAGAGCTGACCTTTGATGGAACTCTAAAGTCTCCCTAAATTTAATCAAACCCCACTCTGTCAGTTTGATGTTCCTCTTTGTATCCATATGTCACTGAGCTTTCCGCAACACCAACATCTCAAACCAATTACTGAGTCTCTCTGTGGCTGGGGCCACCATGAGTAAAAATACCACCATATTTACATAATATTTGAAAACAAAACTGCAAGAAATGATTGAATAGGGGGGAGTTCTTTTAATATACACTCTGTCTTTGTTTTAGGATCATTTATATATTTTTTCAGACTTACAAGTTTTACAAACATCCTGGTCATCCTAGTTTACGTTTATGATGCGTTTATTCTAGAAATCATGAAGCAACACATCTCTAGAGTTGTCTTCTGATTTGCCAGTATAGTAAGGGGCTTTTCCACTGCTTTTCTTTGAACCTGGACAAACTCAGTTTAGCTCTAAATCTACAACTTTGTCAATAACCTGAACTGTGAATAGCTCTACAGTGATGCGAGCACTCTCCTGGTCTGTTGAGGTGAAGAAATCGATTTACTGGTCGATCTACATTCCTACCATCATCTATAGTCATGAGCTCTGGGTAGTGACTGAAATGTTCAGTTTTTTTTTTTAAATGTGAGGATATATCTATCCATCCCTAGAAGCCCAAAACATGTCACTAGAAGATTAAGTGGGAAATGGCAAATAAGGAAAAAAGTCAAGGGTTGTGACCCTTCTGCCCCTTGCTACAACTGGGGGACACATCACTATGTTGCCATCAAGAAAACGACATTCAGAAAGGTTCAAGCAACATGTCAGATCCCTTTATATCCCAGTTTAAGAAAAAAACAAGAGCTAGAAACTTTTAATCAGTTATTTCAGAGAAAACACGATTTTTCTTGTAAGAATGGAGCTTCTCACTGCTGATCTGGTTTAAATCCCTGCCTTTTTTGATGCATGGGCTAGTACAATAATGCATATAGGCCTTAATCTTTTCCCTGACAGCTGTAAGAGGGAGGCGAGGTTGGAGGAGACACAGTGACAGTAGACTGTCCAGCCGTGACCTCTCTGCTCAGTTTGCCTCACCCTGCTGATGTGAGCAAGGCTGACAAGCCGGCCCAGAGCTGGGCAAGAGTGAGGCCGGCGGCGCCGTTCGAGGATTGGATTCTTTCTGAGAACAAATAACCAGATGTTTACATGTTTACATTTACTGTATCGAAAACACACAATCAGACTAAACATTTCCTGTTGCAGGTCAGTTGTTTTTAACATGTAATAAGTGTCAGAACCCCTCTCTGAACACTTTTACTCTGCTTTGCTGTGTTCCAGCTGCACAAGGCAGCACTGGATAAGGCGAAGAGCATCTCTGAGGAGATCTGTAATTTGGTTGTTTCCTGGTTCTCTCCCTCCAAACTCCTACTGACGGAGGTTGAACATTCACTAAGATTGCAGGATTATTTCCACGTTGATCTCAATCTTACAAACGTAGCTGAATTAGACTAATTCACCTGTACACTGAAGTGTACAGGTGTAGGTTAAAGGAGTGAATTTATTAGCGCAAAGGAGGGCAATGCATTTCCAGCTCAACCCTTTTCCAGCTCAAGAATCTTAAAGAATAAGTAATGGTCTTGGATTTGGAGGAGCTGATCTTCATCCCAGCCGCTTCACTCTTGGCAGCAAACTGCTCCAGTGAAAGCTGGAGATCATGATCTGATGAAGCCAACAGAACCACATGATCTGCAAAAACCAGACCCAACCTTGAGGCAACCAAAACGGATCCCCTCAACACCTTGGCTGTGCTAAGAAATTCAGTCCATAAAGGTCCTTAACAGAATCTGTCACAAAGGGAAACCTTGGCGGAGGTAAGTAAATACGCTGAATCTTAGCTGCTGGTAACAGATGTTACAGCAATCAAATAGTAAAATGAAATGAGATGCTGAGCACGACTGAAAGAACAAGATCTCGGATACAAGCGGCTGAAATCAGCTTCCTTCGTATGGTGGCTGGACTCATCCATAGAAACAGGATGGGAAGCTCCATCATTTAGGGAGAGCTGTAAGAAGAATCACTGATCCTCCACATCAAAATGAGTCAACAGAAAACAGTTCAAGCATCTAATCAGGATGTTTTCTGGACAAATCCCACAAGAACAGGGGTGTCAAATGTTACTCTGCTTCAGTTTATCTGAATCAAAAAATTAGGGCATTATCAGCAGCCTGTAGAACTGGACTCCATGCTGAGGAGGTAGTTCAGCCATCTGAGTCAAGTGAGTTGGACCAGAGACCAGGATCCTCAAGGTCTAGAGTTTAACATACCTGAACTAGAAGGAGACCCCGTGACAGACTCTGTGAGAACTGGCTGGATGGGCTATAAATCCCTTCTCCCCTGGAAATAGGTACATTTTTATTGGATATAAATTGAGGTAGTAAGTGGTTAGAAATTGAATATAAGTTACCCAAAAGTCACTTAACAACACAATCTGATAAGAAATGAAAATCTAGACAACAAACTCACAATTCCACTTAAGAACACCCTCTTCACACAGACTTACTTTGTCTGTTGATGACTTTGGCTCCTGACTTTCAAGAATCAGCCATCCAGCAACATCCAGCTGATTACCTCTGCTGTTTCCTCTACAGCCAAACAATCTGTGTAAACTGTGGGAAAAGGAGATCTCTAAGCAAACCACCAGAGGGCTGGTGTACTCTTGTCCTTTATAAAAAGACATGACAGTCAACACGTAAGAAGAGGGCCATGCATCTTCTTGGTAGTGGCTGGGAGTTGTTCAGTCAGGAGGCTTCAGAGACTTTTTAAAATACTTTATTTTTCGATTTCTGCCTCACTATACTGTGTTATGCAACCTTAATATTTACAAGTGTGGTCTGTGGAGCCGCAGTGCAAATCAACTCTGCAATTTATCTGTGGGGATGAAATTTCAATGAGCAGGTGGAGAAATGCAAGATACTGAACCCCTCCCTGGAGCGGCTCATAATTACAACAGCTCACTAGCTGTCTGCAGCGGCTTATTTTAAGCAAATTTTGCTTAAAAGTGAAGAAAAATATTCAGTGCAGAGCTTTAGTGTTAGCGCTTATAACATTTTCCGCATTATATCATTTATGGCAGCAGCTCCTCCGAGAGAACAAACTCAATTCAAGACTCTATTTTAAAGCAACAGCAGCCAACATCCATCCAGTTAAATCATATTCAGGCTAAATGGAATGGAGGTGCTGGCTGAATTTTTTTTTTTTTTTTTTTTTTTTTTTTTTTACCAGAAATTCGCCTCAGACTAACTGACCTGAGTCACATACACACTCCATTAGCTAATTATTTCCCTCTAAATGACAAATGTATCAGGCAGAGGGCAGCTGCCGCATGAATACTAACTGGATTTTACCATGTGGGTATTATAAGCAGACAGTAAAACAACCTACAGCAGCAGGCAAGAAGAAAGAGGAAAAAAACGGGACAGACTCCCTGCTGCACCAGTGAGTTTTCTGAGCTCAAAGAGGGCAGAATAATGAAAATAATGAGCATGGAATGGGGTACTGAGCTAAACTTAATTTAAACATGTTTTTTAATTCTGCAGAGATTATATCCTGACTCAAGTTTTCAGAGTACTCCTTCCCCATAAGGAAATTTTTAAAATATAACAGTATGTACAATAGAGTATTAGTAAAAAGTTCACTATGAGTTTAACGCAGGTATGGGTTTGTTGTGCTAAAGTTGGGGTTTGGATAAATGATAATAGACTAATGGATGGATGGATGGGCTTCAGATGAAAATACCTCTACATTTTAGGGCCCAAAATCATCAGCAACATAAAAATAATAAAAAAAAAAAATCTTCAGCACTTCAAGTACTTTTAACTGATTTTAATTTTTATTTACAATCTTTTATATTTATTTGCCTTTAGTCAGTTAAATACGGTGCTTATGAAACTTAAAGTGGTGAGAGGAGGTGAAAATTGTGTCAACTTATTTATGGTGAAACAAGTGATAGAGTTGTTCCATAACGCAGAATAATGATTTATCACCTCCTACAGCTACTGTAAACAGAAATGTATGGAACACATCACTGCTGACTCCTTATAGCGATTTAAACAGCCTACACTGCTGCATCTTATTTAGTTACTATTTAATCAAAAATGTATTTATTTCAGTAATTTAATTCAAAAAGTTAAACTCAAAAATTATATAGATTCAATACACAGATTGGTTTATTTGTAATTAACAGCTTAAATCAAAGCCAACCATGCTTAAGATGGGAAGAACAGTTCGACTCGCTATAGTTTAATACACCAAACATCAAGTAACCAGTAAATTTTACTGCTTGAACCTAAGAAAGGCAGTGATTGAATCACTATAGCTAGTTTTTATCATTTATTGCAGAACTAAATCGGACCGTTGTTGAGGACAGTGAATCCCATCTATTCGCATTTCAGTATTTATGTATTGTTCTGTGGAATGTAACCTCAAATTACTCACAAAATTTTTTTTTTTATATTTTTTTTATTTAGAGCAAATCTAAAATATTCGACTGAAAATGCAGCTTGGGAAGCTAAAATACCTCGGAGCAATGCCACCTGAAATCCTATTGGCTGACGTTGCAAAGCAGCCAATCCAGGAACGGCATTCATTTTTCTTGCCACTGATTGGCTGTACCCACAAAAGCGGAGATAAGGAAGATCATGGATATTACCTCCTGCAGTAGTGCCAAGATGGTTTCCACTGTGCGTATTAATGCATATTAAGGCATATTTGGTGTTTAAACTGTTAAATTAGGTAGCTTTAATTGTTTGTAGAGGGGGTCTCAGGTATTTGCTGATTTTAGATATTTGATTGTGTCTTCTTTTATTTGTGATTCGTTTTTATCCCTGCAACAAATTCCCAAGCTGGATAAAACTAATTTTTCACCACTTAGACACTTTTCTGAATCTGTCCCTGTTTATTTATGTGAAGAGCAAACATTAGCTGGAGAGTAATGACACGCTGATAGAGAGCATCCATCATGCTAATTTCAGCATTCTGATGCTGTTTCATTGCTTGAATCTAGTCATGGGAGCTTTTATGCTGTATTACATGACTTCTCACAGTAAACAATAAATCTACATTGAGTTGTTTGTTCTTCTGTAAACTTTTCTTTTAAGAAGTAAAATGAACCAGGCTGTTATTATGACATGTAATTTAATCCTTTCGCTTTCATTTCCTCAGTTCCCACTGCTCATAATATGGCAGCGACATAAGCTCAGACCGTCAGAGCACAGAAAACAGTGATTTCAGCCCAGCAGCAGTTCCTGAAATAAATTACCACACAGACGGCTGATGACCCCATTTTACTTCCTCGCCAAAGTCAATTCTTTCCTGTGTTCTGAGCTTTCGTGGAGAATGAGAGCTACAAATCTTTCCCGGAAGAAACATGAAAGTAAATAACCCTGAACATCAGCATCCAAGAAAAGGCAATTGTCTCTGGAGACAGAGTTTGAGAGCAAATCTTTAAAAAGATGCTAAAACACAAAATCTACATATTTTACTTTCCACTTATTAGCCCGACGATGTCCCACAAGAAGCCTTGGTGTCATATTAACTAAGAAACAAGTGCAAACCTTGGTTTAAAATTAAAAAAGCATAAATGTTGCAGGACCAAGTGGTTCCAAAACACCTATTGATGAAGGAGCTTAATGAACCCACATCAGCAGAAAAAAAATATGAAACTGAGCAGAATGTGAAATAATGAGGTTATGTTCCAATAGTAGATGGATATTTTGCAAAACAAACTTCTTTTTTTTTTTTTTTTTGCATTTGCAGTGTTTCCATGCAACCAGACATTTGAGAAAGAGATTTTAAAAAGTCATGACTAGGAACTCAAGATTTCTCTCTTGTTCCAAGAGAAAGAGGTTGATTGAGCAAAAAATGTGAAATTTATTCCTTAAACCTCACAATGGCACTATAAGCAATAATGTAAACTAATTGGCTAAATGTGTTTACATTAGAGGACACATATTATTTAAAGCAGGGGTGTCCAAAGCGCACCCTGCGGACCATTTGTGGCTCTTGGAATGATTTTTTGTGGCCGCTGAAGAAAAGGACAAAGTTAATCCACCACTTTTCTTACAACAGAAAATGTTAGGTAATACAACACTTCATTAAAAACCCTTTTTGATATTTCTGATATCGTAGCAGGAAGAATCTCAAACATGCAGAAACTTTTACTCCAAAGCAGACTTGGACAGACCCCTTCGTTAAAATCGGCTAAATATAGCAAGCGTTCCTGGTGAAAGAGTGACCCAGATCCTGTTCTTGTTGATGAGAACAGTCAAAAACATTTCTCTAGACAGAGATGCAGGACTCTTCTTGTGTTTTGTATCTACAGTGATTAACAGATCTCTTTCCTTCAAAAATCAAAGTAAAATATTTGCTACATTTCGTAGATCCTTCAAATGTGTGAGTCCCAACCAAAAAGGACAAGTTCCAGTTAAAATCAGTATTCAGGGACAAATTAGGCCAGAACAGTCAGGCATAAAATATGTACCATGTGATTTTAGCTAAAAACAAAAAACAAACAAAAAAAAAAAACAAACAAAAAAACAACAGCCACACAGAAACACAACAAGCTTGAGACAGAAAAAACCCTCACTTTCAAAACTAAACTCTGGAAAACCAAGAATTTCGAAAGAAGTTGCCACAAACACCAAATTGTTAGGATGAAACAGCTCCTTCCCATTTCCTCTGTTACACAACATTAAAAAAAAAAAAATTATTTGCTTTTTATATGGCCAACTGCCCCGCAATTAAACACAGCCAGCATCTCTACTGGCTGCAGTACAGTTGGAGAATGTACAGACACCAATTTCACAACTTGTTAGGCGGCAGCAAATTGTTTTTCATGCTTGGCAAGCAGCCCGAACAGTCGCAGAGCAAGTTAACACAGTGATCCCGGTGTAAGTGCAACAGAGAGGCGCTTACCTGCAGTGGACGGAGGAGAGATCAGGTCCAAAAGCATGGAAAAGAAAAGAGAGAGAAGATTATGTTAGCAAAAACTTCTCAGAAATCAGGCTGAATTTACAGACCGACATAGCAGGATTATAAGTATCTATAGTTGCTGGGGATCAATAAAAAGTACTGAAATCTTCATTAGCCCAGATGATGTTCAGTGTAAAGTTTACTGGTGTTAACTTTAAAGTATACAGCTAAATATGCTCTATGATTGTTCCACTTGACATTAAATAAATGTGCTGAAGGTAAATTTCTGCACATTGATATTACAAGCATCTGCATGTGCATCTGCCATATTGCTATGTTTTCTATTGTAATCTGAATAAAAATGCCTGAAAATGATCATTTCAAATGTATTCATTTTTACAGATGCTTTGAAAATAAACAAAAAACACAGTACCTCATTTTTATTTTGTTTTTCTAAGTAAAAATTGTATGGCCTAGAAGTACAGCAGATGGAATACCTCTCGTAGTAAATTAATCTGAAAAAAGTTTTTGAGCTGTTTCCACTGATCGGACTGGATGCTGCTCAGCTGGCTGGCTGAAAGAAGGTTGTTAATTTTTCCTCATAAATACAAAAATATTTCTGGCTGTAAAAAAAACATGGACAAACAAGGCTTTGAATAATTCATTTTTTAGTATCAATTATATCAAAATATCAGTTATTTTGACAACCCCAGTATGAACCTAAAATCAAATGTATAATTTAACAAGAGATTAGAGGAAAAAAAATAACATATGCTATCACTTACAGTTTTTCCAAAAAATTATGCTTTTGCCAAAACTATCTTTCGTTAAAAAAAAAAAAAAAAAAAAAAAAAAGTAGAAGAAGGGATTTTGGGAATGGACAAAAAGATGCATTATACAAAGGGTATAATGCATTATGTGCAACTTTTGCTAAACTACAGGGTTTTACTGATGATACAGCATTATATCCAATTTTATCATGAATTGCACAATAGTTTAGCTAGGTATTAATTAATATTGTCTGTAATATTTGAAAGTTATTTTCAGGTGATAATAACAGCATTTTCTTCTTCTTGGAATAAAAAATTAAGTGATACAACCTTTGTCAAATTTTCAGAAAATAAATATCGGCCATAGATAAGCCCATATTTGCACAGAAAAATGAAGAAAGTGCATTGAAAGTCAGAAATATTATATGTATATAATTGTTATCCTGAGATGTAAGAATAATGAATTTCATTGCTGCTTGCTAAACTAAAACATTACTACCCCATCATATTACCTGGGTCTTTATTGTTACACAACTGCATTTTGTGGATCTTTTCTGTTTGTGGCCAGAACCGATTACGACAACCCTGAGATGTCCAGAGTTGTTTGGTGAGCTGCATGCAGGGCAATCATCCCTCCATCAGCTCTCCTCCTTACATAACTCACCACCCACTGAAATAAAAGAAATCCTGCCTGTCACTCAAGTGGTCAGATGATGTGGGGGAGTAGAGGAGAAAATGTACAGCAGAGGAGGACACACCGCCGAGGTTCATTAACGCTCCTTGTACCGAGAACTTCACAAGAAAAACATTATTCTTCAAATTATTATTCAATGATAAAATAAGGCCAGATAAAAAGGTTTTGACTCGAACTAAGCACAACTCAGCTATGCAGGTGATATGCCACTCTCCAGTGAGTGTTACCTTTTAAACCATCTAAAAGGTGACATTTCAGTCTCAAGAGAGAGTTCCTTTAAATGACCAGCTTTAGATGACAAAGATAACCTCAGAAACACAAAATGCAGTTTTTCATTTACATTTTCACTTAAGGGAAAAAGGATATTCAAATGAACCTAAATTAACCTTCTTTAATAATAAATTAATGGTAATAACCCACATTTTCTGGAATATTCCGTTTAATTTCACGTGCCACATCAAGCCCTGATTACTGCAAGGCCTGTCGAAGCAAATAATCACTTAAACAGAACCTCACTGACAACAAGAAGTAGGCCTAAAGATCTCGCAAAGTAACACATCATGTCCTAATCTGAAGAAACTGAAGAACAGGTGAGAAGTAATGTCAATGACCGGTAAAAATTGTAGTGACTGTGTTTTCTAGGATATGTATTTAATAACCTGTGAAGTCATTAATTTTTAACATCTTAAACATTCAGCATGTACACATGAATATTCCAGAAAGACTATAAAGTCTTAGTAAGTCCTCAGTTATTTACAACTGAAAGTGTTTTTGAAATTGGTCAGATATGACAGGGCTTTTAAAGCTGCAAAAAACCCGATATTTTTTCTTCTCAAAAGTGTTTGAATTATTAACCTGAAATGCAGCAGCAATTAAAGTTCACCTGTATGTGTTGTTGAAATGATGTCATAAAAGTACATAAAACATGTTTCAAGATTTTTTCCATTCTGAAAGCTATTTCCTGGTTAAGGGCTCTTGAAAATGCTGTTTCTTTGTAAACACAAGGCTGAAATGTTTTCACGTAACATTTTGTGTGTGGGGTGCCAATACCTTGCGATTCTGAATGCAAAAATACAGCTTTTGTTTGAATGTATGGGGAGAACATGTGAACTCCATGCAGGAAGGCCCTGGCCAGGATTCGAACCCAATATCTTCCTGCTGCAAGGTGTTGCCTGCAGCACAAAGCACTAAAAGTTATGCCAAGTGTGTTTCCTAATCTACTTGTCTTCTGTCCCAGTGTCTGATTTTTGCATGATTTTCCAAATTTTTAAAAAACCTTTTGGTTAAGAAGATATGTTAACTTAACTAACTTGTTCAGCTAGCGCTACTTCAGAAAAATATTTTAGATCAACTGTTTATAAAATCATGGTGAAATGATGAAATGTATTATACTTGTGAAAAGCTAAAAATAATTAATAGACTAGTTTATTACTAATTGGGCTCAGTCCCCTACTTTTTTGGTAATAGTGCTCCAGGGGGAAATTATTATTTTCTAAGAACTTCAGACCAACTGTTTTTATCCAATCACATGAATCTGTTTAAGTCAAGGTGTCAAACTGTATTGGACCAGTTTGATTAAGAGTGTTTATTTTTTTGATGTATACTGGTGCTCAGTTTCCACTTTCTGATCTTTTGGCCTCATAATTTTGAATGATTCATCGAACAAGCTAGCACATTAAGAACTATGCGTGTGTAAAAACATGTCTATGCAAATTACTAAAGCTCACTTTATCTCCTACTTTTGTCTGTCATTGTTCCAAGGATAAAAATCTTGGGATAGGGTGGGTTGCAAAGGACACACCAGAACCGTTATTTCAAATTTGGCAAAAGGGCCACATCTGTGGGCCGCATTTGGAGGAACCTAGGAATTTGGACAGCTTTTGAAACATTGTTGTGACGCTTTCAGGGATGCAGCCCTTGAATTTGGACACACCCTATACTTCCTGATCTATTTGGATCTATTTCCTGATCTAGGGAGGAGGAGTACAGCCTGGACAGTTCTAGCTAACAATACTTCAGAAGGAAATACCTTCCTCCTGAGAACTTTAGATCAGCTGTTTTAATAAATCATGGTTCAATGATCAAATGTAATCTATTCAGGCCTATTTTACTGTAAACAACACAATAGACACATTTTATTCTTTATATCTGACCCTAAAATAAACTGCTATCCCAGAGGAATGCCCAACAGAGCTTTGGATAGACACAACTCCATGACATCAGTCTTCAATTTTATTGGCTGCTTTGACTGAAGAGGGCTTCAGCAATTGATTAAAAAAAGAGAAAAACTTCACAGATGTGTCAGATCGTGAGTGTCAAGCCCTGAATTTTCCTGGTGCAGCAGTGACAATGCTAACGTGGATGTCAGACTGTCGGATTGAAGCAGGCAGAAAATCCCTCCCGCTATGTTCCCACGTCCAATTATCTTCCAGAGAAAAATGACATTTACTCTGCTCCCCACAGATTTGCAGAGAAACCCAAGAGACAGGCATGAGAGGAGTCTTGAATACTAAGTACAAATGGAAATAGTGAAGAAGCACCTTAATAAATCAGCCAAAGGTCACAGACCTGCTTGCAGGAGATGTGCTTTAGTTGGTCAGCTTCTAAGCCACACGAGGTTACACAGTACCTGTCCAGAGAGCTTGTCTGGTCTCAGCTGAGTCAGTGAGGCGTAAAATATTTCATTCTCTCACATGTATAATAGAAAATGAACCAAAAGGAGGAGGGAAGAACCAAATTACTTTTCCACACTGCCTGCAGAGTTCAGTAATTTCAACATCTACTAACAATTCAGTTAAGAAGTAAAACTTATGTTGAGAGGTCTCTAACAAGATTATATCTCAACTCGGAAGTATTGGATGCTGAGTCAGTAAAAACAGAGTGAAATTTAAGGAAATGGCAGGAAAGGAATAAGAAATATGGCCTGAATTTATTCAGAAATTAATCAGTATTAAGACTCGAGGATTCTGACAGAGACTGACTCAGATATTCCTCTAAAATTCCCCCAAGGTGAATTTATATATATATATATATATATATATATATATAAACTTCCCTTCTCACCCTCCACGGGTGGTCTTTCTCAACCTCTGAGCTTGGGTCCTCTACCAGAGGCCTGGGAGCTTGAGGGTTCTGCGTAGTATCTTGGCTGTGCCGAGAACTGCGCATTTCTGGACTGAGATGTCTGATGTTGTTCCTGGGATCTGTTTTAGCCACTGCTCCAGTTTGGGGGTGACTGCCCCGAGGGCCCCGATGACCACAGGCACCACTGTGGTCTTCACCTTCCAGGCCTTCTCCAGTTCCTCTCTGAGGCCCTGGTATTTCTCCAGTTTCTCGTGTTCCTTTTTCCTGATGTTGCAATCGCTTGGTATTGCTACATCCACCACAACGGCTTTCCTCTGTTGTTTATCCACCACCACAATGTCCGGTTGGTTCTCCATTACCATTTTGTCTGTCTGGATCTGGAAGTCCCATAGGATCTTAGTTCGGTCATTCTCCACCACCTTTGGGGGTGTGCCCCACTTTGATCTCGGGGCTTCTAGTCCATATCCTGCACAGATGTTTCTGTACACTATGCCCGCCACTTGGTTATGACGTTCCATGTACGCTTTCCCTGCCAGCATCTTGCACCCTGCTGTTATGTGTTGGACTGTCTCAGGGGCCTCCTTGCACAATCTACACCTTGGATCTTGTCTGGTGTGGTAGATCTGAGCCTCTATTGCTCTGGTGTTTAGGGCCTGTTCCTGTGCAGCCAGGATGAGTGCCTCTGTGCTGTCCTTGAGTCCAGCTTTTTCCAGCCATTGGTAGGATTTCCTGATATTAGCCACTTCAGTTATTTGTCGGTGGTACATCCCATGTAGGGGCTTATCCTCCCATGATGGTTCCTCCAGCACCTCATCCTCTGGTCCCCATTGTTTGAGACATTCGCTGAGCACATCATCGGTTGAGGCTTTGACTTTGATGTATCTATGGATCTTGGATGTTTCATCCTGGACAGTGGCTCTCACACTCGCTAGTCCTCTGCCTCCGTCCTTACGACTCGCGTATAGTCTCAGGATGCTGGATTTAGGGTGGAACCCTCCATGCATGGTTAGTAGTTTCCGAGTTTTAACATCCATGGTCTTTATCTCTTCCTTTGGCCAGCTTATTATTCCTGCAGGGTATCTGATTACTGGCAAGGCATAGCTGTTTATCGCACGGATCTTGTTCTTGCCATTGAGCTGGCTTCTCAGGACTTGCCTTACTCGTTGGAGGTATTTGGCTGTGGCTCCTTTCCTTGTGACCTCATCGAGGCTGCCATTTGCTTGTGGTATTTCCAGGTACTTGTAACTGTCCTCAATGTCTGCTATTGTTCCCTCTGGGAGTGAGACCCCTTCTGTGTGGATGACCTTCCCTCTCTGTGTAACCATCCAACCACACTTCTCTAGTCCGAATGACATCCCAATGTCAGTGCTGTAGATCCTGGTGGTGTGGATCAGTGAGTCGATGTCTCGTTTGCTCTTAGTACAGCTTGATGTCATCCATGTAGAGGAGGTGACTGATGGTGGCTCCGTTCTTGAGTCGATATCCGTAGCCAGTCTTGTTGATGACTTGGCTGAGGGGGTTCAGACCTATGCAGAACAGCAGTGGGGACAGAGCGTCTCCTTGGTATATGCCACATTTGATGGACACTTGTGCAATTGGCTTGTAGTTGGCTTCAAGGGTGGTTTTCCACATCCCCATCGAGGCTGCAATGAAGGCTCTTAGAGTCCTGTTGATGTTGTACATCTCTAAGCATTCAAGTGTGTGGCATTGAGTCATAGGCTTTCTTGTAATCAATCCAAGCCGTGCACAGGTTGGTGTGTTGGGTTTTGCAGTCTCGGGCGACTGTTTGGTCTACCAGGAGTTCGTGTTTGGCTCCTCTGGTATTTATGCCGATGCCCTTCTGTGCTGTACTCATGTATTTATCCATGTGCCCACCTATCTTAGCTGCTATGATGCCTGACATGAGCTTCCATGTTGTAGAGAGACAGGTTATTGGCCGATAGTTGGATGGGACCGAACCCTTTGAGGGATCCTTCTGGATCAGGATTGTGCACCCTTCAGTTAACCATTCAGGGTGAGTCCCACTTTGTAGCAGCTGGTTCATTTGAGCTGCCAGTCGCTCATGGAGGGCAGTGAGTTTCTTTAGCCAGTAGGCATGGATCATGTCAGGACCTGGTCCAGTCCATACCTCCATACTTCATGCCTCCCTTTCCCATATGCCTTTCCAGTACTGTTGGGTCTCCAGCCTTGGTGGGTCTGCTCTGTTGTTATTACCCTGCCATTGAGAGTACACTTTAGCTGGTTGGGTGGAGAAGAGCCGGTTAATCCTCCTGGCTTCATTTTCTCTCGTGTACCTCTTTAGGCGACTGGCCAAGGCTTGGAGCCTTTGTTTGGCAGTTTCGAGCGCTTCAGGTATGGGCATCTGGCTGTACCGCTTGGGTACCGGTCTTTTGATTGCACCTCTTTGGAGCTCTGACAATTGGCTCACTTCCCTCCTTGTTACCTTGATTTTAGCCTCTAACCGTCTTTTCCATGGTGGGTATCGAATCTCATGGTTGGTCCTATAGCCGAGCATCTCAAGGATCACTGATGCTGAGTTGTACACCAGCTCATTGGTTTCCGTTATGGTGTTGGTAGGGATTGTTCTCAATGCTGCATTCACATCTTCAATGAGACTTTCTGATGGTACTTCACTCAGCCGTTGTAATTGGCATCAGGATTGCCTGGTGTTCATTCGGGCCACGATCCTACCTCTCAGGTCAGTTGCTGCCTCGTTCATTATTGGGGCTGCATACCCAATCTCCGAGTGGGGAGTTGAAGCTAACTCCCCTCTGACCTGGCATCCTGGCTCCCCCTTGCCGTAGCATTTGTGTTGTACCTCGTCTATCTCAAGTTGTGACAGCATTTGCCGTTTGCGGATGTTGGAACACTGAGCTACTAGTTGTTTGGCAGTTAGTGTTGAATGGGGATGTCGACGTAACCATTCCTCCCACATTCTTTGCATGTAACCCCTCTGACTAGGGTTACTTGAGTAGTAGCATTCCAACAGATCCAAGTTTTCACCTCTCACCCAATTCCGTCTTGTTCCAGTAACCCATTTTTCGTGAAGGTGCCCTGGTTCCCCAGCACCTGACGCAGACCTTGTTTGACCGGGCGACGTCTGAGCCGGCATGGCGTATATTCCTTTGTCACTCATCATGAGGTAGGCAGTAGCGCGAAGGATCTTGCCTAAGGACCCACACTGAATATCTCAACCAAGTGACCCGGCCTGGATTCGAACCCCGGTCTCCCGGGTGAAGGTCGGGTGACTTACCCATTGAGCTACCCAGCCGCTAAAAAAATATATATATATATATATATATATATATATATATACACACACACATACACACACATACACACACACACACATCTATCTGTCTCTCTCTCTCTCTGTCTCTCTGTGTGTAATTCTATTTAATTTAAACTGTTGGGAAATTATTCCAATTCAAAAACCAAATCAGATTATTTCAATAGTCTATTCAATTCATCCATTTCTACTATATGAGATTACTTTCCAAAATAGAAGTCAAATTTTAATTTATTCCAGCATAATCTGACTCAAATTTAAATCCCGTTTCGTACATTTGTTTATTGTCTATTAACAATCCAATATTACCTTAAAAGCCAACACATTTACATTTATACATAGATCTATTTCTACTCATGTATATTATTTACTTGCAAGCTCACTCTCAGTGTAGCTCTTTAGGTTAAGTCCGCTCTCTGTACTCTAAGTCTAGAGTTGTGAGCTTAGTTTTGCTTTGAGCACTTAATATTTATATGTGTTATCTGTAATGTGAAGATTGATTTTCATATTTCTGAGTTAATCTTTAGAGATTTTTAATTTCCTTCTAACTGATCCTGAGGAAGAGTCTGAATGTGCTACTTTATCTCTTCCTTATTTCTTTTCTCTTTCTGCAGCTTATTAGTCAGACAATATGAAGAATAATCACAGTATGACTGTAATATCTGCCAAACTGCAACTGTGAACCAAAATACAACTTGTAGAATTGTTTCTTTTGATTAAAACCACCCTATGAGTCTACTTCCCCTCTGAGTGAGATAAGAAACCTTCAGTAAACTCTGCATCTGTGTTTCCCCTACAGCTTTCTGTGTGCAGTTTGTGTATTTCTTCAGCACCAAATGAATGACAGACTGACCTTAGCAAACCCCACAAGCTGACAAAATGATTTATGCTTGCTTCTGATGAGTAAATTTGGCAGATTTCTCCCCCTAACGGTGTAAATACCTTCAGACAACCTCCACTCTTCTCCAGAGTCTTGGCTGTTTGGCAACAAACCTAAAAGCCTTATAAGGAAGCACGTCATCGATATGATGCGGATGTTTCCTCTGGGTTCACACAATCCAATAGAGTCCAAACTTTTTTGTCATGTGGGCCAAAATTGTCAAGTCAAAGGTACTAGCTGGCCAAAAACTATATTTAATAAAATGTAATCACACAAAACCATCCAGGGGGTGCAAATGGCCCCTGGGCCTCCCTTTGGACACCCTTCATTTCTATTGATGAGCAGGTCAACACCTGCATAGGGGTGTGTTAAAGTGCTTGCCCTTTACAGATCTATTCGGTTTTTACTTGTCACAGTTAAGCAATCACAACAGTGCATATATCAATCGGTTGTCGCCGGATTTGAGCCAGAAATCTGGCCAATCAGATGAATCAGCAGAGCTACCTCCCCCAACTGACAAGGCCATTAAACACCAAGAGCGAGTGCAATTTTCTGGTGAGAGTGTACATATGGGTGGCGGGGACGTTTTTTCTGCATCATGGGTCCATGAGTTAAAGGAAATACAGCAGCGATCAGAGCTATGCACTTTCTCGATCAATAGATGAGTTGTTATGATTGCTTAATACGCTCCTCGGATTTTTGGCAGGAATGTGATGCCACAGTTTCAGATCGTCAAAAAACATGTGAGCATAGGACAGAAATATAACCAGCATAGAATTAAATAGCTGTTTTTTAAATCATGATTTTCCAAGCCACACCAGGGCCAGACACAAACTGTCTGATCTCATGAGAATGAAATTCTAGGATAGATGAGAAGCTTTGGGACAACAGAGAACCACAGTGAGAGCCATTTTCCACAGATGAAGAGAACACGGAACAGTTGTGGAGCTGCTACTTTGCTCTAACTGAACCCCCTGAAGGAAAATGTCTCAGAAAAAAAATAACAAAATGAAGGTTTTAGGATGATCTAGTCAAAGTCTGGATTTAAAACCAACTGAGATGTTATTGTATGACCTTAAGTAGGCCAGAAGAGTGGGACAAAATTCCTCCACAGTGATGTAAACAATTCCTTGCCAGTTATAAATGTTTGAGGCAGTGCTCGAGGGCAGTTCGTTAATGGTCAGTTTGCTGTGGATAGCGTTTGTTCACTTAATACATAAAATCTGAAAACTGAACTATGGATTTACTTGGGTTATCTTTGTCTGACATCAAACTAGATCAGAGCACTGTAAACCAACAAAGCTCAAGAAGTTCTGAGACTTAAGACGTAATATTCTCATGTGTGTAAAATAAAATTCCCTTGACTTTAATTATATTTGGTTGGGTTTGGAAATCTTTGAGATGGATTTTCTATAGAGACGAGCAGAACACAGTTTCACTGCTTGTAAGGCTGTCACTATTGATTCAAGTCCTGGGACACAACTTCTTCTTTCATGACACAGAAAAGGCTGCAGATAGTGATATAAGTCTCACAGCTTTGGTGGAAATGTCAAGAAAAATGTGTTATCAGTCTCTAAAGGTGAGAAATCCTGAAGTGACTCTGAGAACTGTCACCCAGCCAGCTAAATTTAGAGCTTTGAGTGAAGTCCTTTTATTCAGAAATTGGAGTTTGCTCTAATTTTTATAAATGTCTTGTACTTTTGTTACATTTTGTGTCTCATAATTGAATCTGAAAGTTTGAGTCAGAATTTTTTTCTTGAGGGGTAAAAAACATTAACTAAAACTATTAACCAATAATAATTTTAAAAATCCTTTTATTCGTTTTTATGGTGTAAAAATAAATTTCTCTGCAATGATGCAGATAAGGAGAGACTTAGAACTTCAGCAAAAACACAGCAGAACCAGAATGTCATTCAAACATTGTGATTTAAACATATGCAATCAAACTGGTCAAATTCAAGTTAAACCTCTTCATTAAATTGGAGTACTTATTATGATTTGGAACAAAAACAACTTCAGGTCACAAATAATTGTTTTCATAAAAACAGCATTTCTTTTGCTTGCAAGTCGTAAGTTTACTGAAAAGGATTTCATCGCTAGTTGTTCCAGACCTCAACCTTGCTTCAGAAAATATTACACAATGAAAATAAATGTCTCTCTTTTTCTTTTTCATTAACCTTCTTCAAAAAATCTATATATTATCCAGTTAAGCTTTAAAGATGACAATAATTGTGTTTATTAAATCAACGTTTCATGACCTTAAACCATAAACAGGGCTTTAAGTTTAGCCGAAAGGGTTTGAAGAACTGGTACATGAACTGTTTCCCAAAGTTTTGCAGTCCTTGTTTTTATTATTCATATTTATTCTCTTTACTGGGTATTGTGATAGGGGTTGAAGGAAAGCAGCATTTAAAAAATGTATATCAGATGAAGAAACTATAAAGACTTGTAGAATAAAATAAAAATTTATTTGCATCTATATCTGCACCACACTGCTTTACATCGCTATCTCAAAGTTCAGCTTTATCCAAAATAAACGTCACTGAGCTCAGCTGGCTGCCAGCTCTGCATAGTGTCAGTGGACACGTGCAATCACTACCGGCTGCCTGAAGGTAATATTGTCACGCCATCTAACATGAGTTATTGATTCCGGACAACATGCACACCGATGCTTGCCGGGTCAGTGATACATTACAGTCTGCAAGGAGGGGGGTTATTACATTCAGATGTGCTGTCATTGGTTTATTGAGTCTCCTTTAAAATTTAATCTTAGCTTTCATAAAGATATAGAAAAAATTCAACAAATAAATCATGTTAGGATTTTTTCCCCCCACTATTTCATCAAATACTTCTTTACTTGTTTTTTGTTGTATATTGAAAAGCAGAATTTCCTGTCTAATTAGTGTCTTCATCAATAGCTTTCTCTGTGATTGATTCATGCAAGCGTTTTGATTTTATCACTCAGTAAATGCTGCTTTTATATTTTTAAAAGCATATGAAGAAGGAATGTTGATTCTTTCAACTAAATTCACAGATTTCAGCACTGTACACATTTTTTATTGAGCTTTTGACTTATTCTAGATATTGAAATGTAGATTTTCCTCCTAATTAAGTCAAAGATTCGTCAATTCTTCCAACAGATGGAGTATATAAGTCAAAGGTCCTGGTTTTAAAAGAAAAAAAAGCAGGAAACCAAATTCAAAACAAACCATTTTACAGAAACTTTGTCTCTGAAATCACAAACTATATTCATGTCTAAAGATTTACATTCTGTACACTTTGGAAATCCTTCTGCCTTTAAAAATGGCCTAAGTCTTCCATGCATGACTCAAAACGGTTCTTCACCAATACTGAAATGACTTCATGTAAAGTCAACATCCATGATGAAACTCCTGTTTCGCCACATCCTAAAGATTTTCTATTGGCCTGAGATCTGGTGTCTGCAGAGGCCGCTGAAGTGTAGTGAAGTCACTGTCACCTTCAAGAAACCGGTTTGAGATGATTTGAACTTTGTGACGTCGTGCATCATTCTAGTGGAGGTTGCCGTCTGAAGATGGGTAGATTGTGGTCATAATACAATTGATAATGTCAGCAACAATATTCAGGTAGGATTGTGGCGTTTGAATGATGTTCAGTTGGTAATAAATAGCTTAAAGTGAGTCAAGAAAACATCCACCACACCATTATACTGACACCATCAGCTGGCAGTCTGACAGCAAGTCCACTTATGAAATTTCCTTGCAACTGATTTTGGTCAGTTGAATGGTCCAGCATCAGTGTCTGACCTTAGAAATGTGCTTTTGGTTGAACTTTTCCATAGACAGACTCCTAAATCCTGCAGACAACCTACCTCAGAACAGTTGTGATCTAGCTTCAAAGAGTAATCATAACTGTCACATCTATAAAAATTGAATATAAGCCCATTGTCTGCTTCTTTCCCTTTAACTTTAATAAAAAATAAATAAAAATCCCTTACCAGATTATGTTTATAAAGCAAAATCAATGGGAACAGATTCTTTAAAACCCCACATCTATTTGAACCAAATATAAACCCATCCTGAGGAAAACCAAAGTGGCTTGCTGCTTCCGGCACCACCTACTGTCTGAACATCCTCCTCCTTTGGGGTGCCTGCATGCTCAGTCTGCCTTTATAATAAGTGAGAACCAGCCAAGAAATGGTCCCCAGTGGGCGGCTTGCTCTTTCCACTCATGCATTACATGGCCGGTGAGATCCTTTGTCCTTGTACTGTTTATATCACTAAGTGCTTTATCACCTCATTGGGGGAATACTATACAGGTTTAAATCAGTAATCCATACTGTGATGTACAAAGGAGTTTGCACATATATCAATTTATTTATGTGAATGTGCAGCATATACAACTCTGGAAACATTACATGCATTTGTGCTAGTTAATGAAAGCTCCTTTTGAGTACTTTTTCCAACCAAAACACACCGAGTTCATCCCTCTGGTGAAATAAAACACACACAACTAATTTTGTTCTCAGCCAGCATCATTTTTAAGATAATGTTTGTTCTTATTTCCTGTATTCTTATGACACTTTGACATTTTCCTTGCAGCATCAGTGCTAATGACCAGAAGTAAATAGAAATGTTCAGCCTGTTTGTGACATCATGCACTAGCAGCAAAACATAAACTATTAATTTAATACGGGTAAAAAAAAAAAAAAAACCATTTCATACAGCTCTTTCTTTTAATGAAGCAAAATCATTTGATGAGATCCAATGGTTGATTTGTGCATTGTGACTATAAATGTTCCTTCCCCTCCTTTGCACCTGTTTTTCTTTTAGACGTTCAAATCAGATCTCAAATTTTAGTAACTTTGCATGCTTGTTTAGTCAGTTTGCACATTTTGTACATTATTTTGGCACTGATTTATGACATCAAAAGTGGGTGTCATATCAATAAATTTTAATAAGTATGCCATAGAGTAACAACCATACACTAAATAAATAAATAAATGATAATAATAAACTTTTTAATTTGCTCACTATGAAAGTTTGGTTTGTTTTTCCCTGCTTCTGAGGGTAATTTTCTGTTTAAAACAAATTTGCATTTTGACTTTTTTCTCTTGCACATGACCTGAAGTGAACACTAAGACAACTAACAAATTACATACTGAACTGTGATTTAGACATATTTGTTCTTCTGATGTCTGGTTGTTTCTGATTTCAAATGTTCTTTGTTCAGCATCTTCCTTGAATTAATTACTCTGAAAACACATTATCTGTTAATTGTCTGCATAGCTGAATTGCATCTGTATGCTATCTAATAATAATATAATAGTCAATTGATCAACTTAAATATAACTTTGTGTTTTATATTTTAAAAAATAAAAATCCTTCCAAGTCTTTGGGCTGTGGTCAAATCTGACTGAGTGAGCTGAAACTAATTTTGATGTAAAGTTCATTTAATTTGTTAATTTGTCCCGTTAGACTTTAACCTATTTAACTCAAACAATTATTTTTGACTCGACAGCAGCTTACCTCCAAGTAAACTTATTAAGTCCTTCACCTCACACAATACACAATAAATATTCATAAAACTCTCATTATAGAGACTTAACTGGGCGTTCTCTGCACTAACCTCATAATTACCCATAATTTATCACTTTTCCGACTCACTCGATCATTACGATCTCATCAGGTGGTCTGTGACAGCTTCAGTGCAGCAGCATTCGTTCTGCTGCATTAATCGCAAAATCTAAAACCTGTTTTGATGCCAGCGCGAGGTTGTATTCTGGGAAAATCAGGCTCGAGTTGTGTTTGGAGATAAGCCCACACAAAGTTTCTGTGTTCAAGTCTAATTGCATGATGTAATGGTGCTGATGTGGAGGGATGGGAGGATTAGCAGGACTGTAAGTGTTTGTGTGTTTTATCTTTGCTTGGACTTTTTTTAGCCCTTTTACAGTGAGAATCTGTTCGTAAACCGTTTAGCTCATGATTACTTGTTCCAGGGACAGTTTAAGGGCGAAGGAATACTTTCAGCTTCTTTCAGAGGATTAGATAGAAAGATAAAAAGATTATGACTTCATATTCCATACATACGAAGCTGCAGACAGCAGCTGGGAGGGCTTATCCTTACATTAAGAACAGGATTTGAATGCAGAGTGCCTGAGCTTTGCATCACTTGTCTAAGCATCCAAATTCAAAGTATCTATTTGCTGCACTACAGGTGCATCTCAATAAATTAGAATCTCCTTAAGAAGTTAATTTACTTTAATAATTTGAATCAAAGTGACGATGACTTATCCAACATACAGTGTCTCAGAAAATTATAACACATGATCAATAAAATGTGGTTTTAATACAGAGATGTTAAAATATGACCTACACTATCAAGAGGAAGACTGCTAACTTGACAGTTGTCCAACTGAGAGACTTTGACAGCTTTTCAGTCACACAAGGTTGCTGCTGAAGAAGCTGGCTGTTTCGAGGGTGTTTTATGCAAGCATTTTGACAAAACGTTGAACAGAAGAAAAAAGTGTGGCCCAAAAAGATAAAATATGTCTATGAATTTCTATTACATAGGTTTTTGCTTTTCAACATGAATTCCTAAAATAAGTTAACTTTCCAATAATGCTTTGAATGACTGCTTGAAAATTTTAAAGTAAGTCAATACATGTAACCTTCTTTATTTGTGACACTGGAATAAATGACATTGTTTTTACAATTGAATGTTGTTTGGATTCTGGATTTAACTAAACTATAGTAGTAGGTGGGCACACAGCTCCTTGTCTATACCAAGAAATGTTCTACACATGCTGCAGTTCTTGAAAGTCCATCCATCCATTCATCCATCCATCCATTTTTTTCAACCATCAATAAGTTGCCCATCTAACCCTCTTTAGGATCTATATATCTAACATTGTTACTTGCAACCATCTTTCTATCACCCTTTAGTCCACCAGTCTACTATGTAACATCTGTTATGTTTAAAATGGTTTCTTAGATATTTCATTGCATTTCATTAAAATGCTTTCTACTATTTATCTGCACTGTATGTAGATACTGTATGTGCAGCATCTTTTACAGCATCATAATGTTAGTCTCTCAGAAGCCACGGTGAACTCCATTTTCTAGAAAATATGACACCCACTTTAAAATTGCATAAAATGATGCATTGACTCAATCGTCTGATGGCTTCATAAAACAAACAAAGGCGGACAGAACACCTGTTTCTCATCACAAAATTATGTTCACAATACAAACTATGCACTGAATAATTGATATATTTTGGTAGAGGTTGACAGTTGTAGCACTTGTATTTTGCATGCAGATCATACAGTAAAAACCACAGTTTGGCAGTTATGTGAACATCACTTTTATTACTGATAGTGGGATTTCGGTCAGTCGTTTGGAGGTGTATTTCATTTAAAATTGGTGCAAGGGTGAGGCCTCATAAATCTGATGGAATAAAAGATTTACTCTCTGCATTGTTCTTGCTTTTTTCCAAGAACTATGCATTAAAATAGGAAAAATCTTAATCTAATTATAATTTCAAGAACACTGCAGTGAAATGGCCTTTTCTAAATCCCACAGGGACCACATTTATGACTCCAGAAGGATGAAACTTCCCCTCTTCTCTCTGTCTCTCTGTACCCTTTTTATGACATTTGCAGCAGATTTCCAGGAAATTTATGGACCTGTTAGGGCTCCTTAATTTGAGCCACAGCCAGCCATCCTGGCCACAGAGCAGTGCCAGCAGAGGAGACCATTATGACTCTGGTCTGGGTTTTGAGATGACCTCGGTCACGGATGACATAAGAAAGAGGCATTTGCCTCGCAGGAGTCTTTCAAACTTCTGCCCCACAATGAGTTTGTAGAGCTGGCACAGTAGCTTCTTCTGCTGCCATTGCTTTCTTTGAATTACTGCTCTCAAAACCAATTTGGAGCTGTAGCTTTTCAGATAAAAGAAACTTTCCTAACTGGAATTCAAATCAATACAAAAAGAAAAGATAGGAAACACCTTTCAGAAATTCTAGCTCAAGATTGTTAATATCATGTGAATTCTACTCTTCAAAAATTAGAGTTTTCAAAAATAAATGTGACCATAATCTGCAGAATTTCCATTTTCGTCAATTTTTTGATTTGAAGTTTAAGATGAAACATTTATTCAATATTTCAAGAATCAGCAACATTTTTTGTTGAACCATTTTTACTTGTACCAATATGGGAAACTCTTTACTCCATTTAATTATAAAGAAAAACTGAATGCCATACAAAATTTTAATGAAACCAAAACAAACATCTAAATAAGGGTTTCTGAAAGGTTTGAAGAAGTCCAAAAATGTCTTAAATTTAATAATCTTATTTAGGTCTAAACCAAAGTCTTAGTATGTCTGAACTTTCCATACTTGCACTGAAAACACATTAAGTCTTGTTTATTCATTCATTAATTCTTCAATCGAGAATTCGGGGTTTTTACACATTTTTCATATCAAAAGTCAAGACTTTGCTGGAATTTTGCCCATTGCTCCTGACAGAGCTGGTGTAATTGGATCAGGTTTTCAAGCCACCTTGCTTCCACACACCATCTCAGCTCTTCCCACAAATTTACTGCAGGACTGAGGTCATGATGATGGCAATACAAAACCAGCATCTCAGGACATCAGCCAGGAAGTTAAACCTTGTTCAGAAATGGGTCATCTAAATTGAAATGACCAAAAACATATGAACAAACTAGTTATAAAGTGGTAACGGATAACATAATCAGTGTTCTGGAGTGACATAATGTTCTGTACCAGTCCCTGCTGCAGCAAAACACAACAACAGTGTGATGGTACTACCCTTGCTCCTCACAGTTGGGATGGTAGTTTCAGGCTTGTAAGCTGCCTCCTTCTCCTTCCATTGTCATTATGACCATCAGACAACAGAACATGTCTCAGAAATTAAGGTCTTTGTCCCTCAGTGTATTTGCAGAAGATAATCTGGATTTTTTGTTGTTGCTTTTGGAGTAATGGCTTCTTCCTCTCTGAGTGGCTTTTTAGCCCACATCAGCACAAAACTCATTTTACTGTGGATAATCATTCAAGCTTCAGCTAGCATCTTCACATGGTCTTTTGCTTTAGGTCTGGTGTTGATGAGAACAGCTCGCACCAAAACACATTCATCTCTGGGACCCAGAACACGTTAGACATTCTCGAGGTATTTATACTTGAATATAATTGTTTAAACAAATAATTGCTGTGACTTTAGGCATCTGGAAATTATACCCAAGTATGACAAAGATTGTGGAGGTCTACCATTTTATTACTGATATCTTGGCTTCAATTGTTTTTTTCTATAATGTCACACAAGGAACCAGTGTGTTTCCCCTAAAATACATCCTTGAGTTTGCCACCATTTAAGTCACATGTTGTGAATTAACCCATTAGAAGCTTAGAAAGCCATGACTTTTAAATTTAAAAATGGAAATAAATAATCTCCCTCACACTAAGCTGCCATTTAGCACATAGAAATAATTTTAGTTGTTTTAACTGAACAAAAATGTAGTCAGATTTAACATCAGACTGATCCAGTTTTAACTGTAGATAGATCGAGTCTTGCATCACAGTTAGTAGTGATTTGCCACAGGACCCTGAAGAGGCATGCTTTAAAATAGAAACAGTCAACTAACACACATTGTGCCCCCAAGGTTGAAGTTTTGGCCATCGTGTGAGTTCAACCCATCATCCCACATCCAACTGTTCAGAGATGTCATTCAGAGCAGCTCGGCTAAAACAGCACAAGTGATCAAAGTGACTGTAGCTGCATGTGATCAGTCAGTGCTGTGAAAGCATGTGTCAGGACGTAACATGGCAGCTTCTCATGTGTTGAATAAAACACAGAGCCAGGAAGATGAGAGATTTCTGCAGGGTTCTGAAGGGTGTTTATGTGCCGATAGTTTGCCTCGTCAGCTGCATCTGTTTGTGCATCTAAAGCATGAGCTGCACCTTTCTTCAGAGGTTTGTATGCATATCATACATGCTGATATTCAGCTGGCTTAGTGTTTGACTATTTTATGACAGAAACTGAGTGAAGAAGCAGAATGGGAGTATGGGGAACATAAACATGATGTCATTCTACACTCATTTTGTCATAAGGAAAAACAAAACTGCATGCGGTGTTGGTGCCAGATGATTAGGTTTCAGTCCATGTAAGCCAGAATAGGTTATGGATGCCTTAAATTACTGTTTTACTTGTTCGCAGGGTACTGAATTAATAAATGGTGAGGTGTATTAATAGCAGACTTAATTAGAAAGCCATTAGGAGCTAGAAATGGTTTGCTGCTGACACAAACATCTAGAAAAATGGCAAAAATGATACCTGAATGAGTACAGTCCTTATGACAAATTTAGTGCTGAGCCAGAAAGCACCATTTAACTAAATATACAAAATAGTGATTGTTGAAAAAAGATGTTTTCATTGTTCTGCAGCCTCTATGCTATTATTTCCAGGTTTCCAGGTTAACTACGGACATGCAGCAGGACTGACCTTTATCTCCCAGTATAATTGCTTCTTCGCTACACCAGGACCTTTTGTGTGGTAATAGTTTCATTATGGCAGATTCTGTTATGGACCTCAGCGGTCTCATTCACTGCTGTGATTTGCTCTTTCACAATCCTGCAGTTTGTCAGATACCTGCTGCTGCCTGTGTCTCACCTTTTATTCAGCTGAAATGTGTTTTCTATTTCATGAGAGGCCAAAGTGCAAAGATGACACCAGGCTAACAGCTCACGGATAACCTGTATGTCCATATCAGACTAAAAGAATGATGATTTTCTAATAAAAACCATCTGTAGTTGGATATTTTACTTCCTTCCATTGATTAAGCGCCATAAGGAAACTGAAAAGGTGCACCCTGTAAAGGATTTCGTGACCTCAGATGTGAACATGTGGGCATTTAAAGGTTAATGGAAGTACTGTTTAAAATCCTGGTGAAACTGAAGGCTGTAGAAGTCACAACAGTGACGGATTTCAACTTTGAAGAGCAAAACTTTGATTCTGTGTCAGATAAAGTCACCTGAATATGTCTTAAGAGACACCATTGACTGTAACTACATGTAATTAACATCATCTGTCATCAAGCCACCAAACAGCATCTCCATGAGATTAAGATCTGGCCTTTGACTAGGACCAGGACTCTCAATTTTTAAATTCTTAGCCAGTCCTTGGTGGCTTTATTGCTATGTTTTGGGTCATCGTCACATTGCAGGGACTAGTTCTGCTTTGGATGTCATCCTCTGATACACGGTAGAGTTCATGGTGCATTCTATGATGCTGAGCTGACCAGGCCCTTCTGCAAAGCATTCCCAAACCATGACACTTCCACCTCCATGCTTCATAGATAGCATGAAGGTTTTTTTCCTGTGATGCTGTATTTGGTTCATACCAAGCATGTCTTATGTTCTGGTGTCCAGTCAATTTAATATTTGACTCACTGACTCATGAGACCATTTTTGCAGGTTTTTTTTTTTTTTTTTTTTTTTTTTTTGATGACATTGGACCCTGCCTATTCACGGTTCAATATTTCCAGATTCACCCATTCGCAGATATTTCTTTAGAACAAAGCTCCAAATTATTCCCAGAAAACCTGCCTATTCACTGATTTTTTCAAATAGAACAAATCTGAAATATTTGAAAGAACATGCAGCTTGTGATACTGAAACATCTAGGCACAATGCTGCTGGACACGCTATTGGCTGGGATTTGCAAAGAAGCCAATCCAGGAGCGTCATTCATTTTCCTTGGGACTGATTGGCTGTATCCTCAAGAGCAGAGATAAGGAAGACTGTGGATGTTAGCTTCTGCAGTAATGCCTAGGCGGTTTCCAATGAGCATATTAATGCGTATTAAAGCTGCAGTATGTAATTTTTATGAAAAATGTATTTGTTAAAATTATCATTACGCCATGACACTATAAGACAGATAATCTGTGAAAAAAATCAAGCTCCTCTGTCTTCTCCCAGTGCTCCCAGTACTAACTGAAGAAATACACCACTCAGTCGGAAACAACCAATCAGACCCAGGAAGAGGGTCTTGGCGCTGTCGGTCATCCTCGTGTACACACTGCTCACACACTCCCCCTTCCTCTCTGCTACGTTACAGCTGGATCATAACAACACAGCCTGCCACAAATGCTAAGGCTAGTTAGCATGGCCACCGGTGACGGCAGATAAACAGTTTTCCTGGAACGATAAGTTGTTTTTTTACCATTAGCACATTTAGCAGCACGTACACAAGGGTGACTGACAGCACTAAGATCTTCCTCCTGGCTCTCATTGGTTGTTTTTTGGTTGGGGTGCATTTTTTTTAGACGGCAAAAGTAGCTCAGGGAGGAGGTGGAGGAGCTCGATCTTTTCACAGATTATTTTTCTCATACCATCCTGTCACAACATGGGGACAGTTTCAACAAATATGAAAAAAACCCCAACATATTTTTGTAACAGTGACATACTGCAGTTTTAAAGGCTCCCACATATTTAGGCACACTTGTGGACTCACTGAGCACTGTCTGCAGACGGTTAAGATGTTATCATTGAGCGCACATATTTCCAGTTTTTCCACTTTGTTTGACACAGAGCCTCCTCCTTACCCAGGGTCTGAGATACCCCATGTATTTGTTGTTCTCTGAAAGTCCTTATATTCCTTCACTGATATATCATACAAATTTCTATATTTTCTTATCTCTTCTGTCAGACTCACTTCAAAATTTAACTCAATTTTGTCCACGAAATGGCACCAACTCTCAGCAGTTTGATGTGAACACTGTTTCCCGCCAAGCAGTTTATTTAAACTGTACTGTACATAAATTTTTCTGAGTTAGTAAAATTGATGAATATATCAATTTCCTAATGTTCAAATATGTTAGAAAAACACACATTACCCCCTAAGGTTTTCACCTGACTTTAAACAGAGTATGTGCTGATTTCAGGAATGCATCTCTCTACTGTTGGTCAAGAGAGAAATGTGCTCTTGTTGAGGAGCACTGCTTAGTAACAGCTACCATCTGACAGTCACCTAATCAGGAACTCTGCTGATTGCCACTTGACTTGTTCTGGATGATCGAGTCCGTCTTGTCTTATTTTTTCTGCTTTATTTTGTCCCCTTGAAGTGGAACAACTGTGGAAGTAAACACTATTATTTCCCCTCTTTTATGTGTTTTAAACAGTAAACAGTGGTAAACAGCGCGTGTGATGCAGAAACAATTATTTTGTGACTGACATTTAATGTCACTCTCAGCCACACGTGACATACAGCAATCAGAATACATGTAAAAGGGGCAGGGGTGTTTTTTTTTTTTAGCTTCTGACATACATCTGAAACTAGTTTAGCAAAAGCAGATGACTCAATTGGACCAGACAAGCTCTGTACAAGCAGATCTATGACAGATGGGGTCATTTAGGACCACAGAACACAATGACAGCCAGTCAATAAAGGACCGGCAGGGAAATTACAGTGTGAGGCCACTCAGAGGTCTATTACCATCACCTTTACAAATGTTCACCACTCGCTCATCAGTCTCTTTAACCCTTTAAAAGCTGGATTTTTTTCTCTGTGCACCAAAACACACACATTCACTGTCCTCCAGCACAGATAAAATGCTGCTCTCTGTATTCCCATGAAGGCCCATATCCCCAGATTGGAACGTGCTCAGGAGATGATAAGAGCTATGATCATTTATTTCAGAGATCTAGTGGCTGGAGATAAGATGGGCCCACAGCAACAATGGAGGACCTCAGGGAGAGTAGATAATGAAGCCACTGACCCCTGTAGTATGCCAGACTTAGCCACTCGCCTTGCTTTCTTTCAGTGAGTTTATCTGCTGGGAATAGCGCAACGCAGCGTGTCTATCTGACTCTTCCAGCTTGGCAGCCGTTCCTACATCCTGTCGTCAGTCCCCGAGGTACAAAAGCTCAACGCAGCTTAGAGTCTGTATCCCAAAACCAAGAGGGAGTGTTCTGTAAAGCACATAGAGGGGAAGGAGGAGATAATCTGGTACACAGCCTTTGTTTCAGGACCAACATTCTGGAACTGAGAAGAAATGCAAAAAATATCATCTTTAAAAGAAGGAAAATTTGTCAGTTGAAACAGAACAATTAAATGACATCATCTCAGGGGGGTTTAGTGTCTGGGAGCTGAAATGGAAAAGCACCACCAGACTCTTTTTAAGTGCGGTAGTATATAAAAAAGTTCATAAAACTCTCACAATACATACTTAACAGTGAACATCTGTCCAACGGCATCGCAAATCTTCAGCTGTACTTGACAGAGAGACCAGTCCCACAGCATTACAGATCATCTGCCATACTTACAGTGAATCCACCTGAAGTTTTTTTTTTTGCTGAAAACCCAGACTTGGTTGCATCTGATCAAAGCCCACAGTTCCAAGCATTCAGCAAACTCCTCAAATGTGCATGCTAGGACAGAAAAAGCTTCTCTGGTGAAATTGTGAAGAACTTTGCTCAACTTTTGTTCTTTTTAACTGTGCTACATAAATAAATTTGACATTGGCAACACAGATCTGCCTTGCTTGACTGGCATATTCTCTTGTCTTCCCCATTTTGAAGAGTGGCTTACAGAAAGAGGCTTCTGTGTCACAAATTAAAGATGCTTTGTTCCTCTGATCAATTAAAAAATAAATGTATAATGTAAATTACAAAAATTGCTTTAGATACATTTATTTCTATACATTTTTAGGAGTGTCAAGTGTTGACTTTGTTGAAAATAATTATTTCTAAATGTGCTTTTCAAATTAAAGCGTCAGTTATGCAACAGCAACAACAGTTAAGAGACTGGAACCGATTATTTCTGTGCAAGTCACAATGCAGACGACAATAAGCAATTTGCTATAATATGCCAGTCATATTTCAACATATTTAATACCATATCTGTCACACAGCATGGTTCACTGAAAGCCTCCGCATTTGTTTAATCAGCAGCAACGTCAATAGGGCATATTGTCAAATAAACTTTATTTTAAGAAAAAGGGTTTGAATAACCATTTTTTCTTGGTGGACTGCTTTCATCTTCTCCCTGAATTGACAAAAGTGAACCTGAGTGAATGTGACGGCTGGCTGATTTTAGTAACATTAATATAAATCTAACTGGGGCACAGGCTGCCAGTCACTGAGGGGAGCTTCCACAGGAGCCTCATAAACTACTACCATATATATGGATTTAAAAAAAAAAACATATAAAGGTTTATTAATGATCATTCATGTGCTTGTCATGTCTGAGAGTGTTTAACTGTTGCATAAAGGTATGCTGATGATGCCCTTGCTTCAGTTCTCTATGTCGTAAATCTCATAGATGACACGTGCAGCATACAGATAGCCTCATTAGGCACTGATTTATGTCAGAGCAGTGGAACACTGACTACCACTAAGGCTAATGGTCCCATGTGATGACAAGGCTAGAGAAAGGGAAAGTGAAAGTTACATTTTGCAGCATAAAACAGAGCAAAGAGTGCATTAGCAGAGGGCAAACAGCATTTTTAACACAAGAGCACTCAGGGGCATTACAAACTCTTCCAGGCTAGGTTCCACATGTTCAGCAGGGAGCAGATGCTGGAAGCAATGGCTTCTGCACATTAAATACAAAATACTTTCTACACTACCTCAGGTGCATTTAGGAGCAACCTGTGCTTAAGGCTACAGGTACAAGTGTAAGCCTGCATAGTTGGTGCTGGTAAAAAATTTTTATTTGGTTGTGAATTAATTCAACTCATGTTCATGCAGCCCAAGCAGTTAAATCTCATCTGCTGGTATTTGCATTCCAAATGCTTTCTGATTTTCATTTGTTTTCCACAAAAGGAAACAAGCAAGAGAAGATCTAGTTTCCATGACATAAATAATTAAACATGTGAACCATGCAGCTGAAAAAAAACACTTAGTGGTTTTATTTCATAAATGCAAATGTCAAGATGAGCTTAGAGTGACCCAGCTGAGGGTTGAATACGCCATTCAGAATAAAGATCACATGGTTGTTTAATCAGGTGTGAGTATCACAAAAAACAGAGGCAGCATCATCTCAAGAACCTGCCTTGGGGTTCACGTTTTGGTCAATTAGAGGATTAGAAATGTCACACATGGTCATTTGCTTCACTCATTCATTCATTCATAACACAATGGAGCCAGGGGCTCTGGATACTAAGGTCAGTAGTGATACCCTTTGTTGAATTTCATATCTGCTTTGCACATTTGTCCTATAGGTAGGCAGTCATATCTGTTTAAAAGTAAGTCAAGCCTCTAGTCTGTCAAAATACCCTTCTGCCACATTCTTCCCTTTTATATTTCACCCAATAATGGAAAGGATATTTTGAGACCTGTGTTTCTTTACCAATATTAGTTTAAAAATGCACGGGAAAATGTATCTTTATGATTATGATGATTCTATGATGGCAAAGCCAAATGTATCAGTTATGATACAAAGAAATCGAGAAATACGAAAATGTTTTAAAAATGTTTCTGTAAGTAAAACCATCCATTACATCATTAGATTTTAGACTTTATCAGACTTTAAATGATTAATTAGAGGAGATGTAATGCGAAGCATGTCTGCAAACATATTCATAAAATTATATATATTTATATTTTTAAAAGGAATTTCTACTTTTTTGCTGATGCACAGTTTGGTATCTGCATGAATTTACCAAATTCGGAGTTAAACCAACAAGGAAGGTCGGCGTCACTGGGCTTTATTTTGGTGAGGGTTTTTTTTTTTTTTTTTTTTGCCTTTTTCTGTGTTGTGATAGTTGGCCTGTCTAAACAGATAGCCGTTTGACAGTCAGTTTCAATGCAGATGTGTTTTCATTCCTAGAATTGCACAAGGTTTTGTCTAAACTGTCCAAATCACACAAGACATCACAACGACCTGTTTTTAGTATGATAGCTTTCTGTGCTATCATGGAGCAACAACTTTACTCAATCAGTCTTTGTGTTAATTTGTGTTGGTGTACAAAAGCAAAAATAATACTCTAAATAAAGAGTTCACTTTGACAAAATATACACACATTAGCTAAGATCTGTTAAATTTGCTGCAACAAGCTCAGACATCGGCTGTAGAGAAAGAAGCAAAATCAGAAACTAATGTGAGAATTAGTTTAATCAAATATGGTTTTATTTATTTATTTGAGCAGAAACATATCTTTTCTTTAATAAATGCTATTTTGAAACATGTGAGCTAATTTGATTGCTAGCCAGCTGTTCATCAAGCCACAAAGCAAATTAGCTAGTACAAGACTAGCTAGCATTCTACGTGCACATTTTAACATATTTATTCATCACTTCCAGTTCTTCTGTTTGTATTCTTAAATGTTTCAGATAATCCAATTTTAATATCCAACAAAGATACAAAATGCTACTTTTCAAGGAAAAATGCTATGCAAACCAACCTAGTCCTAGTAATTGCTCCCTAAACCTCCCTAAACCTAATAACTGGTTGTGCCACCCTTGGCAGCAACAACAGCATCAAGTATTTCCAAGTTGTTTTAATTCAGCCACATTGGAGGAATGGCTTGTTTAAGGTCATACCCCAGCACCTCAATCAGATTTAGGTCCAAACATATTTGTTTTAGCCCTTTAGAGATAGAGCTGCCGATGTGCTTTTAATCCTAAATTACCCCAATGTCTTTGACCTTAAGGTCAAGAAATGATGGTCAGATGTTGTTCCTCTGGATGATCTGGTGGAGAGCAAGAATGCATGGTTCACACAAGTCAGTAAGTCTTCTGGGTTCCACACACCATCATTTAAAGATATGAAAATGTCAGCTGTAACACTTTGGTCTCACCAGCCCCTTCTCTGAGTTCTTTTGTAACCTTCTAAATGAGTCTTGAAATAATTTTAAGTGGCAGGCCACTCCTTCAAAGGCTTAAGACTATTCCATGTTTTTTTTTTTTTTCATTATAATGGTTCTCACTGTGGTTTTTCCAGTTAAGCCTTAGAAATGGTTGTTTAACTCTTTCATGATATATGTCAGAGACTATGTATTAGCTGGACTTGGATTTCTTTAGTTTATAAATCACTGAATGGCCAAAAAATGTTCATAGTGATTAATTTATGTTTCATTAAAATGGGGCATTATTTTCTATTTTCTATTTATTCAGGTTATTTCTGTCTAATATTAATTTCTGGATGACCTGAAACACTTAAGTGTGACGAATAAGCAAAAACAGAAGAAATTTTGAAGTGTGAAAACACCTTTTTACAACACATTACCTCCTAAATCCAGATTTAACTGATAATTGGAATGTACAGCAAGCTCATTTAGCAATAAATACTAAAACTTACAACAAAAAACAATTAGGAAACAAGCACATCTAATCATTTCCAAAAGTTTGCCTCAGTTTTACTCATTTATAACTTCCACTTGACTTGACCCAAAAGTTTCTATATTTCCAGTGCATCCCCTAAAGGAAAACCATCTCACCTCTCTATAATTCATGTCATTTTTACTTAAAAATCCCACTAAGGATTCGACTGACTCACACACATTATGGGGATGTGGTTTCATAACACGCAGATGGGATGAGGATAAGAAGGAAGCGAGTCAACTTTTACATGGCTCCCTTTCATAGCTATAAGCAAAACCTTCAAGCTGATTAGTTTTAGAACACAAAATAATACTGGGATTCAGTGAAACTCAAGGTAGGGATTTAATAAAGCTATCCATCAGTGTCAGTGATTATAAAACATCACAGTTTTATTTTATGGCGAGATTGAGATTTACCAAGTCATCAGTCTGCAAAGAAATTTTGAGATTCCTTTGTCACAAGCAGTTTTCTTCCATAGACATAAGATATGTACTGATACGCCTTCCTCATACCAGCCAGCCCCTGCTGAAACTTTTAACAGCTTTATTCATCAGCGTCTATGATGAGCTGGAGTTAAATCTGTCACAGATATGTTCATCAGTCAATTTTCATCATCCCTGACATGCCGCTAACTTTGACATTGCCAAGCAGTGCCTGTTGATGCGCATCCGTCGTGCATTTCAAACGGCACTGATGAGGTACACATCTGTCGCTCCAGTACCCGTGACAGACTCCTCTGCTTTTACCTGTGGCATTGTCTTTGCTCCGTCCTCTGCATCACACTCCTTAATGAGTCAACACACTTCATACCCAAAATGAGCTCCATTTAAATTCAATGGCCACCATCCTACACACACACACACACACACACACACACACACAAGTTTAGACGTCTCACTTCACTAAATGACAATTAATGTCACTACAAACTAAACAAATTGCATTGCCTTGAAGCCTGAAATCACAAATTAATGTTTTCAATATGTATTTAGAGTAATGTTTACATGACAATCATTTATATCAGGGTTTTGGCCAAACCAGACATATGGTCTCCTTTCTTCCCAAGAACCTGAGATTAAATACTTGTTTTCTTTTCACTCTCTCTCTTTACTTTACCACTAAAAGAAAATAAAGTAATTGTTTCTGCCTCCAAGGTAGAAATAATGGTGGATAAGTAAGGTAAGGCAGGAGCCCTGTTGATGTAATTTGTATGCCTTAACAGTTGCTTCTTAACTTGCCTCTGAGTCACTTTATGCTTTTGCTGTTAAGGTTTTTTTCCTACACAACTTTTCATGTAATAAAATAAGCTGTTTACCAACCATTTTTCTTTTTTATATCCACCTTTGGCACATTTCATATGATTAAAAGCTTTCTTTAATAATCTACTTATAGATGGGAGAGACCGTTTCCACTGTGTATTAATGCATATTAATGCATATGAGACATATGAGAAAGGTACGGAAGCATTTTGCTGTCACAGAGGAAAATAAATTTTCAAACACTATCATGTTACAACGTGATAATTATGTTGTATAAACATAATAATTTCTTCCAAATGGTGGCGGTAGTATGCTTTTAGGCTGCATTGATGAGACTCAACTATAGGAAGAAGTTGGCATACGAGCATAACTTGGGATGCATGTGATAAGAAATAAATGGCCAATAAAAATATGGATAACCCTGTGGGAAATAGGCATCGGACCCCCTCGCGACCCTGCAAGGATAAGTGTGCTGGATAATGGATGGATGAATAGCCCTTTGTTGCTATTCCTATGGAAACCACGTCACAGGACATTAGGTCCAGGATTTACATAAATAGGTCACATCAGCTGCCTCTTTTGCCTTCGTTCCACATCACAGGGGTCAATAAATTTTAACAAATGTATTATTGTACTCTGAGTCACACCATATCCATGTTGAACACATCTAAGGTGGTGAAACTGATGCCTCCCATTACTCTCCAGCTGGTCAATTAGGAAGGCTGCCACATCTAAAGGATAGGACTGACTTTCCTACTATGCAGTCCCATTCTGTTTAGGATCCTTCTCTGAGTTCACATACTAAATGATTTCATCCACAATGCGCAGCAGAATCAGTATCTCTCCATGTCTTAGACCAAGCATGAAGTAAAACTTGACAAACTCCCATTAGCCATTGTATTAGCCTTTGTTATGCATTCACTAAAAGCATACTATCGCCACCTTCTGGATGAAGTTAACACGTTTATACAATAAACTTATCACGTTTCTACTATATAATTATTATGTTTGTCCATAATATGTTTATACAATATAATTATCACGTTAGTACAATATAATTATCATGTTATAACGCGATAGTGTTTGAAAATTTATTTTCCTCCGTGACAACAATACGTTTCCGTAGAAAGGCAAGTGATTCCACCAAAACAACTGCAGCTGGTGGCTGACATCACTTCCTCATAGTAGCACATGACAAAAGTTTCACATTGACAAGATCAGAACAAATTAAATCCTAAATTAAGGAGATGTGGTTTTTATTGTGGGTTAGCATGTCACTGCTTTCAGTCCTAAAGGTTGTTTCTTTCAAAAGCTCAATTTAGGAAGCTTGGTGTCAACAAATGCCTAAATTAAACACAAAATACTATTTTCATGCAGAGATGCAAGGGAAAAAACTGACACGGTTTGTTTTGCAAGACATCCCTCCAGTCAACAGGTTGGAGAGGGTTTTGTGGGAAGCTGGAGATATATATATATTTTTTTACTAAAACTACCTTCTCCCTGAAAAGAAACAACCAAGATCTTCCTTGTGGCCAACCCTCTGGCAGTTAATGTTTACTGCCTTGTTTATTTCTCTCCTGCTCATCTCCCAGCAGCAGACCAACAAGGTGCACTTCAGGTGAGGGCACTAAGAAAACTGTGCTCACATGGTGCTTCACAAAGTGTGACCCTATGGTGATAAATGAAGACATGTGGGAATAAAAATGGAAAGTTTAGCTTGTTTACTTTCCAGATTTTTTTTTTTTATAAATTTTTGTACATATTCAAAGAAAAACAAGTCACTTTGTCCAAATATCACCAACTAACAAAAAAAGGAACAATAAATAAATAACAGCTGGTCTAACAAAAACATAAAAGTTACAAAAATCCGAGGCAAAAAAAAAATGACATACAGGTACATTTACTGAATTATTCTAAAAATCTTCCCCATCTCGAAATTAATTTACTTTGAAACTCAGAATTATGATTAAGTATCCTTTTAAACCATCTTGTGATCAACCTCAACGGAAACAAAGCTCTTTGTATACATGCATAAACAGTGTGTTTTAAGATTTATGAAGAGGGTGTATTGTTTATTGTCTTTTGAAGTTTATTTCTGTGAGGATTTACTTAGTTAGGTGGCTTATTCCAGCTATAAAGTAGATAAACAGATAAAGAATGGCTTAGTAAAGGATGGTTAAACTAAGAAATCAATAACTGTCTCTGCTTGCAGAGCTGTTCTGCCTTCAACTAGACTTGTACACCTTGAAGGACTGCTTTGAGCGATCATTAATGAAAACTAAATTCAGTTTTATCCTGAGATCTTCAGGTAACCTTTGGTAGCTGGGTATTTCTGACCACCTGCAGCTCCCTGCCTTCCCTCCTCTCCCGTCTTCTCCCGCGCTCCCAGAGGAGTGAGCTCACCGTGTGCTGCCATCCATCAGGCTTGTGACGGGTCGCTCTGGGGCGGTTGGCTAAATCTGCGTAGGACTCGCCTCATTTCCCTACTCTGATTATCTGGGCCCGCTCGACGGGAACAGGCCACGGCCGCTCGGGTCTTCGCCGCCCCTTCTTCCACCTCCTGACTCTTCCCCAACGTCTTCCTAAATTCAGCCTCCGTTCTGTCAGCAGGGTTATTGCACTTCACCGTTTTTGTCCCTCCGGATCTCATCACCTCAACACTACCCTTTCTCCTGCCAAGCACAGATCAGCAGAATGTGATGTTTCTGTCTGTGAGGCTCTCTCTCGGTGTTCCCCTGTGATTTTTGGGAAAGCTCGGGTTTCACCAGAGTCGCTCATTTACAGAGCTTTGTCCTCCAGTGTGGGATTCCCCAAATGTTTAACGGCGATTGGCAGCTCATAACAGAAACTGTTAAAATGCTTCTCTTGGTGGATTTTGACAGTGAAATAGGTGTGGAGCCAAGTTTCTGCTGTGCGTGCCAGTGAAAAATGTGCAACCATACTTGGTTTAAAGAGCTGACATAAAGGGAATACAGCCCTGGTTGAACTCATTTCATAATATTAGCAGCTGACTTTATGCTATGCATGGGTCAGTATGTGATTCTGAGCCACGTTTGGACAGGTTCTTGCCATATCATGAAATACTATGATTATTAGTACTGCTCGAGAGTAAGTAGGATTTTGTAAATTTTAAAATACCTTACTAGCATGTAGATACCATTAAGTTACCATAAAACTGTTTACAGTATTACTACTGTAATGCCATTTACAGTTTAAAAAATTGTTACTACAATTCATTTACAGTGGCTCCTATGGCAATATTTTCACTTATAGTTCTATTAATATATTTTCATTGACGGTTCATTACTGTAATAATTTACAGTGCTTTTGCTGTATTTGGAATTACAGTAGAGTTACTTGTGATCTTTGCTTTTACTTTATCCGTTAAACTACTGTAATTTACTTTTCAGTAATAAAGTTACACTTAATAAATGTTCAAAGTTTCTTTTAAGAATGTCTTCTGCAAGTAACAGTTCGAAATGCCGATAATTTGCTTTATGCAACCCTTATATCATGAAAGAAAACAAATAAGATTATAATTGTAAAGAAACACCTTAATGGTGAAAGGCCTAAAGAAAACTTAACGATTTTCAATACCTGGAGGAAAATTGCCATATAGGTCAGAGTTTCCAGGTAAATCTTGACAGGTCACCAGTCCATCGTCAGGCCAAGAGAAAGACAAGCAATCAGGTTACAGTCACATCTAAGAGTGACCCAGTGTCTTCTGAAGAATATCCATCCATACATGGGGAAGAATCCACAGGTTCTGCACAGAAATGCACCATCTGACATTTGTATGGTGTCATTACTAGCTAATTTGTTATGGTAGATCAATGGGTAATTACTGTTGAGACTGGCTCTTCTTTGTTGTTCCCAGGTATAATTTAAGCCCAACAAGTTCATGTTTGCGAAGAATATGATGATATATGTTATCGAAGTCAATCTTTTCACTCAACCCACTCTTTGACATTTGAATGGGCTTGCATGACAATATTATCCTGTTAAAGGTGCAAAAGCTGACGTTCCTAAAGGTTTTTTTTGACTGTATTTATGCAATCCATCATTGGATTGAGGAACGTAGTGGATAACTTCAGCGAAATCTTCCATTTCATGTTCTAAAAAATGGATTTAACATTGGTGTCTGACTTCTGTTTGTGCAAGAGCTGATCAATATTTCAAAACATAGTAGTCTGGAGCTGGATCAAGTCTTGGTGGCAATCATCCTGGTCACTTCCAGTCAGTATACAGACCAGGAACCTGTCCATAAATATTGATCCTTTTCCATTACTTGTTGTTTGAACTTTTAGACTTACATGTGTTTCTCTGCAGTCATGTTATGAGTTCCTATTTCCTTCCCACTAACACTATGAGACTCAGGATTCCAATGTGATTTTGACCTTTTTTCCCCACCCTCATTTAATCCACAACACATGATGACGATGTTTCACAACAATAGCTGCCAAATTCTTTTAGCACTCTGCAAAATAAAAACTGGAGCATTATTCCAATATGTAAAATTAAGGACAAAAAATGCATTTCAGCCACAAACAAACCGTGAAGCGCTGCAAGAAAATGTGCAGCTGAACCAAACCAGGCGGATTTCCATTTTGCTGCATTTCCAGAGCTTCATTCATTGCTTTGACAGCCCAGACTCCCAGGAGGCTTCTCCAAAACGCTGCCTCATACAGCGACCAAGGAAGTTCACTCGGCACGGCTGCTCCCAGGCATGAGCTGGCCTACTTTAAAATCAAGTCTGCGTGAACAACAGGCTGAACCTCAAGCTTCCATATCTAGAGGACGTGAGGATCCACTGGAGGGCTGCGTCATCGGAAGCACCTCCACTGAGTCTACCAATACATCAAGACTCTGATGAAGTCGTGACCCCAGATGTGGTTGAATCACTCACCTTTCAAGATCACCAGGCCACGGGACATCCGTAGATTAACCATCCCTTTTCATATTGGTCTTATGTAACACTGTAATTTTCTGAGGAACTGAATTTTGGGTTTACTTTAGCTTTAAGTCATAATAACAAAACAAAAGCTTGAAATATATCACTGTGTGTAATGAATCCATGTCAGTTTTGCCTTTTAAACTGAAATATCAGATATGGAGCACTAAGGGTTCAGTCTCTGATAGCATCTAACCCAGAATCTAAAATATGCCTTCAAAACAAGAAAAGAATGGCATGTCTACATTCTGTGGTACTAACAAGTGATTTCTTTGTTTTTCTTCTGTTACCTGCATAAAAACTCATGTTTCAACCCAACTGTAGGTTTCTTAAAGAGGTAGACCGAAGACCATACTTTTCATCTGCTGAAGCATTTGAATTCAAACCCTCACCTACGCAAACTTTCCACATGAAATCAAAGAGATTGCAAGTGGAAATTTCTTCACAGGGTGTCCATGACTGCTGCCACTGCTTTTACTTCAAAGGATGCAAACCGAGCTGGTTGGAGGACATCATTATCTCAACTTTTGAATGTCTGTCTGCATGATGGAGGTATAACGTCCACACAAAGCTTGTAGGACACTAATTTCAGACCAAAGCACTCCTGGGGGATCATGAAATCAGATGAGAAAGTGGGAAAAGGCAACAGTGACATGTTATATAATGTAAGGTGGCTTTGGACTGAAAGGATGTGTTTCTATAGTTGTTAAGGTTTTGCTTTATGAACCATTGACAAGGACTCCCTCATCCAAGGCATGACTCACTGCCAGTAATGCAGCAAAACAACTGCAGCAAGCTTGTTCATCTGCAGCTATACGACGTGGGTTTGATGAGGGTGGCTGAGTGGGTGTGTGACAACAAAGTCACTGCTGCCATGTCTAAAATCTCAAATATGTCTTTTTTTTTTCTTTCAGAATGTGCAACCTCCTCAGTAAAATCAGTTGTTGAGCAATAAGTTGATTTAAAGACAAAGGAGAATGCTGCTGAAGGAAAAATAAAACTGGAGAAAGTGATGGAAAGTGGTGGATAAAACACATCTCCAGTTGTTTTAATTTCACTAATACAGTAACTGTTAACAAACACTGGTTCATCCTTGGTTCCACTTACCAGATGCCTGAAGTTTCTAAGTTTATCAGTTCAAACAAAACATATAAATGTCCAGATTTCATATGGAGCAGAGAAGAGACGGGTTCTGTGCCCTAAAGATGAACATGTTTTGGTGCAAAATTAATGTATAAACTCTGGAACAAAATAAAAGACCTTGTCCACATTTTGATTGAAACTAGTAAAATAAAGAGTGTCATTATCAACAGTGAAATGAGTTTTGCACCAACATCAGCTGCAAAGCTGCTCAGAAGGGAAGAAGCCATTACTCCAAAAGCAACATAAAAAGACAGTTTACATCTCACAAATGTAAATTTTGATAAAAGATTTACTTAATTACGTGAGTACTGTACTATGATTTGATTAAACTAAAATTTACCCTGAATTACTATTGCTAAATCAATAAATAAATCAATAAATAAAGCCTGCAAGCCTGAGAACACCAATCCATTAGTGAGTTAGAAAGAACCTCACAACAGGCAGCATCATGTTAAGGGCATATTTTGCTGCAGGATGGGCTGGCACGCTTTACAACACAGATGGCATCATGAGGAAAGAATGTCATGAGAAAAAGATTTAACAAAATCTCAAAACATCAGTCAGGAAGTTAAAGCTTCAGGAGAAATTGGTTTTCTAAATGGAAATGGAACTCTTCAGGAATTCCCTCTAAATTCTACACATCATTTCAAGAGGCAGTTAACTATGCCAGAATTACAGCTGCATTAGCCATTATTACTACAAGTTGGTTCTGCTGACTCATCATCCTGTTGACCAACACCTTTCCTTCAGTTTAGGAGAAGAACCCTTCTATCTTCATATCTTTTCACTTTTATCTTGGTTATAGGATGCAATGGTAAATAAATCCAACTTCAACCTTCAGTGCGCACAGTGTTTGTAGTGATGGTCCTGTTCTTATCTAATCTCCATGGAAACATGGTGAATATTGTTTAATGCATTAATGGGTGCAGGTCACCACATTAAACTATCTAGATAATTTGTGACTGTTGCAAATCTTGCCTCACATGAGTGTTCCCCAAGGTTGTGTACTCAGGTCTCTACAATTTATCAACTATCTTTTTCTGTACACGACTTTGAATATTTGAAAGATGCCATAAAATGTATTATCATAGATTTTTTTTTATAATAGCAAATCATTGAGTCAAGTCTGTGTTTAAGCTAACATAGATTTCTTCTTTATATGTTTTTAAAATATAAAGTGTTGTTTTAACCATAAACCAATTTGGTTGAATTTTTAGTTGTGCCTTGGTTTCCCTTAAAATCCTGATGTAATAGCCTGGAGTACTTGAGAAATGTTTTAAATAAACTGAGCTCAAAAAATTTAAATGGTTTAGCTTTGAGGTGATAATGAGGAAACAAGAGACATCATACTTCTCATGTTTCCAACAAACTCAACATAAAATAATGGCCCCTCATATGCCTACCAGAAGCTCTTTTTGAGTCTTACTTCTCAGTTATTCCAATTACAAGTGGAGGTTTGTAAACTCCCTAAACTGACACTTGGATACAGTGACAGGCTCATGTTCATGCTGTCCCACATAATCCCTAACTAGACCTCAGAATAGTAATTCCCCGTTCGTCTGCTCCCAATTACTCTTTTGCACAAGCTGACTCATGAATGCTGCCTAACAGCTGAAGAGCAACACAAATTAGCTCACTTAACAGAAACTTTATTATATTTTTCAGCCTTGCTGTCAATTTGTGCATTGGGAAGAGGGTTTTCCACTCTTGGGCATAATTACGGTTGAACCCTAAGGAAATAAATGATCCAGAAAGCAAATTAGAGACATGCAGAGGTATAATGTTTCCCTCCTCCAAAGTGGAGCTTCATATGAACAATCTGGAGGCTATTTGAAAAAACTGCTGCTCTCAGAAAATCTGTAATGCTAAGTTTTGCTTGACATGATATGGAGAATGCAAAGCCTTCAGTTGACCTCAATTATAAGAGGAAACAGAGAAAAATCCACATGAGCTCAAAGGAAACACAAGAAAACAAAACAGTTGTATTTTACCACAAGCGTATGGTGCATTTCCACATGACAAGCCTCCACTGTATCAGCTGAATACTGATGTTTGAGAAATACCCCCTAGCTTCAACACTAGGTTCCAGTAAAAATACTGAAACATCATAACAGTGTGCCTTATCTTTTATTCTGTCAGCATATTAACTGGATCCAATTTGTTTTCCAGTTTAGAAAATTGGAAATAAAGACAAAGGTACTTCATTTTAATAAGCTGTGGTGCATTTCCACACTGGGTTTCACTCATCTGGCCTATTTATCCACCTACTGCCTTCTTCCTGCATAATTGTCATTGATTTGTTTACTCAGAATGGGCTAAAAGTACAAAGATGAAGTTTTAGTTGTTTTTAGAGATTTCATCTCTTCTTGTTTGCATTAGACTTAAACCATGTGCAGAAACTGTCATCCATCCATTGAGTTTTGGAGCATTGTGATAACTTCTTTAAAAAAATTAAGAACTGATAAAAATGTTTCACAGCAGTATCATATAAAAAGAAATTAAAAAAAAAATAAAAACAGTGAACAGGTGGCATTTTAGATTTAGTTCATGTCAGATATTTCCAGTTTCATATTTTTTTTCTTTTTCCTTGCCTGAGGTGTTTGAAAATGTTTGATTTTTGAAAACACCTTCCAACTTTTTCAGACACTGACCTTGATGAATGCAACAGATGGAGGGATTTGAGTAATTTCCAATAAAGATATAGAGAAAATGTCCAGAAACATTTTCCTTTCAAACACTGAAATTATTAGTTTTAAGTTAAATGTTTGCTGCTGGTAGTGTTTCTCTTGAGGAAGGGTGACAAAGAGCTCCTGGTGTTAAATTTCAAACTGATTTTAGAAGTAAGAAAATGTTTGACACATGGAGACATTGGAGGATGAGTGGTTTTTGGGAAATTCCCACCAAATAGTCAGTGATCTGGTTGTTTTACCAACTCTGTGAACAACTCTTCCCACTACAGATGATAAATGATCATGTGCTCAGAGGTCACAATGGATCAAAAAAAAAAAACACCAGATGAGTCATTGTGCTTTTTTATTGTTCTGTTTCAAGTAGGTAAACAAACAGAAAAAATACTTTATATACTGTGGCTTATACACTTTGGCTTTTTGTTTGATATCTTACATGAATAAAATACTCAGACCAATATTTACCTAATAAATGTATATATTGAGTAATTAGTATGCTGAATACAAACAATAGATAGTGACACATAAGTTAAAGACACAAAAACTAATTAATCTTCACTTATATCCATTTATAATCTCTATTTAAAGTTAAATAAACTTAATCCCACACAGAGTATTAAAACTCTCATCATGAGTCAAAGAGTTGAATCAAAATAAGCATTTATCCATCTGATCAACCATCAGGAGAAAATCTTGATGTATGGCATTTTATATGCAAAGGTGTAAGCAGTCTTTAAATCAGACCTTTGTGTGTATTAAATTAGTTCTTTTCATGGGTGTGTGTGACTGGAGGACAAACCTGCACAACACACAGATGCTTCTTGTCGAAATCTGGTTTCCATAAAAAGAAAAGCGACTCAAAGCTGAATTCGAAGTACCTGCCTCAAGTCTTTGTCATTTTCTACATTCAGGAGCTCATATTTATTTCCCCATGGCCGACTCGTTAAAGGCACATCACAATGTTTGTGTTTGTTCACAGCAAAATGTCTGACAGAGCGGCGTCCAGAGGCTCATGCAGAGATGAACACACACAATACCGGCAACAAAGAGCCCCTGACACTTGGGACATGTCGACAGGAACGACAGGAATTGTACTGTTTTATTCCTTGACTGCATTGTTATGCTAAATGTTTTTAATATGCAAACAAATATGTTGCATGAGTTGACTAGTGATGCACAGAGAAACCATAATATATTTGCCTCCCAGCACTATTTTCCGCCATCTATCACACAATAAACTGTTCTCTGCTGATAATTTACTTGGTCCTATCACATAATTTACCTCCTCTGTCTCTTTTCTGTCAGCACAACGCAAACACTGGCATTATTTAAGACTACATAGCTCACTGTCTTGTCTTTGCACTGGTGAATATGTAAGCAATGAATAGTTCCGTTATCACTGGTTCTGCAGACAATGTAAAAAAGTGTTTGCAGTGCTTCATTTAATTAAATTCTTTTAACTGATGTAATTTTCATCCAAATCAAATGTTGCATTATTTGTGTTTTAACTTATTGTTATTTGCTTTCTCCTTCCTTTAAAAAGAAGTTCAGCTTCATTTATTTTTGTTTTTTAGATTTCAGATATTCGCGGGCAGTTGTGGTCCCTAACTCCTGGGAACACCAGCGGTTCACTCCAATGGCAAAAAAGTAAGCACTGGAAATAATACAAGAACTAAACATACATGTAAATAAAAGGTCTATTCAATCTTTTTTTTTTTTTTAGTCAATGTCCTCTTTTCACAGGTAAAAATAGCCTTAATATAACATCAGGCAGTAAGAATAATATTGTGAACAGTAAGATAAAATTAAATAACAAAAAAAACATGAAACAGTGCCAATAACTTGGCATTATTTGAGGAGTTCCCCTTATGAAGGCTTCAAGGAAAAAGAAACAAAATAAGAAGTAAAATCCAGGCAGCCAATCCATCTCCCAGCAGGGTAAATCTCTGTTATATTCAATCTATTTCTCCTCTAACCTCAAGAATAAGGCCCCTAACCCCATAAATATATCACCACTGTATTGCACTAAGACATGGATGACTCAAATCCTTCATGAGAAGAACCTGTGGCAGGGTACTCTATCAGTTTGACTTTCTTCTCTCATGAGGACTCGTGGATTTATGCATAGGAGAAAACACTCAAAGACAGCTGCATCAGAGCAGCCAAGGTGAAGACCATCAGAACTTGTCCAAACAGAGGCAGACGTTTGTGGAGTAGTGGGGTGATTTAGTCTGGGAAATGAAGGCATGATTGATGTTTCCTGGAAAATTTCACAGCTCTTGACTTCCAGCAGAGAGAGGGAGAGAAAAAAGTCAATTTCTAATTTTAGAAAAAAAAAAAAAATCCAAAGAGGAAGTTATCTTTAGTCACTTGGTGTCATGGTCCTGGTGTGAGAGCTACCAGTCAGTTACGGATAATAGAAAGGAACAGCGCACAATACAGATGAATTGTTTCAGCTACTGTCTTCAAAATAATGAACCACTACCTTTTAATCAAAGCCGCATTTTTTTGTTTTCTATGTTCTGGTTTATTTGATTAAGGTTGTACATTCTAGTGTAGGGTTTGCAATAACATGGCTTTCAAAACTATTCTTTCAAGCCAGTGTTGGAGAGTGTAACTAAAATACACTCTATAGTCAAGGAAAAAGAATAAATTCTTTTTCCTTGACTATAAAACTACCAAGTTTTCATAGTTTGTGCCGAAGTCAAACTTACCTATCGTGAATGATTGTGTGGTATGTAGTGCAATCTACACAAGCTGAAGTGCAACTTTTTGACTTCCACCTTGGAAAAATTCACTGACTTTAGTGTTGAAAAGTAGCTGCTTGTGAACAGTGTTTTAGTTGCATAAGATGCTAACAGAATATTATCCATAGTATTTTATTAGCATTTTATGCAACTGAAACACTGTTGCTAACTGGCATTGTCAATATAAACCCATTAGTCTGTACTGCTAACAGCATTAAGCCTGGTGGGTGTGTATTAACAAATTGGCAAATACCAACTTGCAACTAAAACAGGGTTTAAATGGGTGCTATTATTCCCAGGTCCTAATTCTTACAGTTAAATGGAATGCAGCATTACTACATTTATTAGAAAAAAGACAAAACAATTGTTGACAGTTGTCAAAAAGCAAAGCAAAAACAACTAAAAAAACACCTAAAATATGAATGCTTTGTCTGTTTCTTGTTAAAGATGATAAATACGCAAAGTGGGATTTAGCAGTCAATTTGTTGTGTAATCACCTTGCAAACTGAGAAAATTACTTCAGCAGTAGCAGTATCATTTATAAAAGTCATTTATTTAACTGCCAAACTGCCTTCAAAGTCTTAGTAAAATGAAGCAAGCAGAAGAAATGCTTCAGCTCTGCACCTAACTTAGCTTTGATGATTTGATTTCTACAGTTTGTTTTCCAATCTGATTAAAATGTACCTCAGTTTCTGGTAGCTGTGCACATTTTATGCATACTAGCATTAACTCAGTATGACTCACACATTTAAACCAAGGGAAATGCAGATCAGAATGAGATATGTTACACCACCACCCCCCTTGATGATGCATTCATCGGTGGGAACAAGCCAAAAACAAACTGTATTTGATGATATTACCAGAAAGCCTCCAGGACGTTGTGACGGATGGTGGGCACTGATGAGACTGAGTATCTGTTATCTGTTATGTTATGAGTGTAGGGAAAAAAAATCAGCCTGAGGATTATCGAGTTTAAGAGTCTCGAAGCAGGAATGGTATCATGCAACTGCTCTGTGTAGGTGTGCATTAGCATAGGTGAATGAGTTCTTGGATGAAGAAACTTGGCAGTTCAGCATGTGCATGAATCTGGGCACTAAGCAATGGCTGGGCTAAGAAATTCGAGCCGTTTAACTTTAAGAGATTTTATGCTATAAAATGATGGTGATGTTATGAGACTGCTTTGTGAGATTCTGCTGCAGAGACCAGATACCGTGAGATATATACAGACAGACGACAGCAACAGGTGGCAAATTTCACCAAAGCTCACGTCCTGTGTCCATTTTCTCATATTCTGTCATTGAGGATGAAGTTTGAGAAAGGACCAGTACTTCATTTTGGAAACACCTGCAGTTCCACGAATTAATGCAGCCATTTTGAGTGACACTTTTCCAAACATACATTTCAGAATTTTCACTCCTTTTGAGCCAATTTTAAAAACACAAATCAAAATGTTCTCTCTATATTGGCGGCAGATATTTTGAAACTAGTTAACCTCTACATACGAAACCACCAAACACCAGAGACAGTAAAAAAGACAACTGACAGGAGGATGGATGGACTCAGAGATGATGAATGGAGGAATTCAAAAATGGATGGAAATACAAATATTTTTATACTCTAAATGACTATTTTCCATACGGCATAGGAAGTTTGGATTACATTTCTTCTAATGACGGTATATTACCTACAATGATTGACATCTCACTCATTTACCTGTCTATTGTGCTGTACTTGTTGCGGCAAGCCAAACTCCTCCTTTATCCTTCCTATTATTACACACACTGTGACAGCAGCATGCAGCTTTAAACTCAGCTCTGCCCACCTTCAACCTACGCTTGTAATGAGGTAGAAGAAATAAAATCACAAGTCTCGACGTGTAAAGGCTTGACATTTCAGCAGCAGGACTAATATAAGTCTGAAACCATGCTTTATCATCATGCAAACTCTTAAATTGTATTCTTTATATGTCAACTGACGCAAAAATGTTCAAAAACTAGGAAAAAGAGAGCTCCAGTGATTTTTTTAAAACTGAGATTCATTTGTGGAACTTTGATGTAATGGATTTTATAGCCTAAATGGCACACTTTAATGTAGTCAGCAATAAAAAAAAACAACAATATATCTAGTGTAATAACAATGTAATAATATTTTTAAAGCACATCATTCTAAACTATTTCTATTTCTATCCTGTATGAACAGCCTTAAAAATAAACAGAACATTTATATAAAGTTACAGAAATATACAACCTTTAATTTGAGAATAAATTTCTATGGGGGAAAACAAATCTCATATTAAGAAATAATTATTTATTTCCACAAAATTACAGAAGCCATGGCACCCAAAAAATTCCTAATAATTCTTTTCTTTTTTTTTCAATAATTCACTGATCTGAGTGTTTCTTTGGGGTGAAAATATGGGGTGACACAGAAGCCCCTTTCTCCTGGTCTCTCTTCAACATGAGAAAGACAAGAGAACCTGCATTTTAAATGACCAAGATGTATATTGGACTTCACAACCTACTTGCCTAAACTCGACTAAATCTGCAGTCAGATCAATAACTAAAATGTTTTAAAAAGACCGTAGATGATTAGTCCACCACACACAGTGAGAAGGATGGTAATATAACTGCCCCCATTCAGTTTGAAGCCTTCAACTTCAGCCACTTGGGTATGACATTGTACTCTCACAGGTGTAGAAATACAAACATGCACAGGTTTCTGTGTCGGTTTATGACAGTGAAGCAAGATTTTATTCAAAGGAACTCTGATGCAACAGGACTACAACTCACTGTGCCTCTACTTGTCTATAAAGAGCTCCAGGATGACGCAAAACTGGTTCAACCAGACTGTTGGTGTAGCGGGGCAAAACAAAAACATAAAACCCTGGAGGGTAATCATAACTTCTTTTAATGCAACAGCGTAAAAAGCACAGGTGCTCATGAAAATAAAAAGTGTCTTAAACAAAGGAACATCACTTGGCAATGAAGAGAAGGACAAATTTGTTGGAAAATTTGCCTTCCATACAGTTATTTGTTGCATTCATATTCTAATGAACTGAAAATATTTTTTCGTGATTCTTTGACACCTGTAACACCAACCAGAACAATAATCTTGAGTAACATGACACAAAAATCTGATAATGGAGCCAGGTATAACCTGAAGCTGTCGCATGTGAGTAAACACATTATGCCATCTATCACTAGTCACCTCTTCTGAAAAACAAGGCAAAAAGGCAATCAGACTAAGGAGGAATCAACATTTTTAAAACTCCAGGAAAAAAATGGGAGGTTTAGAGGAGAAGTGTCACCTAATGCCTTGTTTCCACTAAGTGGTACGGCACAGGCTGGCGCTATTCTGTCTGTTTCTTTCGTAAAAGTGACTCCTGCTGCACTATTCTTGGGCCCTCTTCACTTGTAGGTCCATAGGACAAGGGTATGGTTAGGGTGGAGCAACTGGTGTTATACAACACAGTCCATTGATTGGGGGACAGAAAAACTTCACTGCTTGCGACAAGTGCGTCACATTTGTCGTCGCACTGGTATGACGCTACGTTAGGCATTTGGGTTTAACCCCATCTCCCCGGTGAGATTCAAACTAGCAGTGGAAACACTTTCCCGAATAACATAAAATACTGTGCCGTACCACTCAGTGGAAACGAGACAAAAGACACCATTTCACTGAATGAATGGAGATGTTCCCCCTATTCGCTCTCCTTGTGATTATTATGAAATCCCACTTGACAGTTGAAGGAAGTTTCCCTTCCTACACAATCGAAAAATTGCCTCATCTCCATTCAAGCTTAGTTGTGGGAAAATCCTCCTGATTTTAGGGCAAGTGTAGTCGGACAGCGTGTCACTGTTTCAGAGGAACGCCTTATGTAACCATGGGTTTCAAAACAGAAACAGTCAAAAAATGGAATGCTGTTCCTTTTGTTATGGCAAGCTGTCTGAGTCGGCATTTGCTCTTGACAAGCCAGGATTAAGTGGTGGAGTAGGAAAACAAATAAGAAACAGGGAGGGCAAATATATTCAAGTGTAGGTCTTAATTGCCTAAAATAACACCCTGGACTCCGTTAGCCATAATGCTACAATAACACCCAACACAGGCTTACTCGGTGTCACTCGCTCCAGATGGCTCGTCCCTAGAGCAAGAAGGCTAATTTCCCTCTCTCTCCACCTGGGAAAAACCAGAAAGTGATTCATCATGCCGCCCTCATTAATTAAATGTTGTTTGAGGTCTGTCGGGATGTAACACACCAAGATCCTGCAGCGGGAGGAACAGGAGGAACAGGGGGACACGGATACACACCATGAACAGGAAGCAGCATAGTTGTTATAGACAATGGATATCAAAACTGTACATCTTGCTCAGCTTAACTGAAAAACAAGCAAATTTAAAAAGTGAAAAAAAAATTTAAAAAAAAGATGCAATAATCTGGTTGCACAAGTGTGCACAGTTGTAAACTAATACTTTGTAAAAGCCCTTTCAATTCAAAAGGAGCCATCAGTCTTTTTTTGTTGGAGTCTGCTACAGCAGTCGACCTCATCAACCTATATTACATTTCAGTAACAGAAATCTAAGTGGCAGCATTCTTATTTCCTTGGATTCATCTTCTGTTTTCTTAGAACCCATCTCTTAAACTGAATGAGAGCAGTGCAATAGAGAAAAGTGCCTTCAAAACATGTCACAGACCCTAAACTTTGTTATAATTTGTCACCTTACAACCACAAAAATCTCCAAGCAGTGCCATGTATTCAGCTCCACCCATTTCCCCCTCAGCTGTGACTACCTTTCCTGTTCCTCATGAAGCATGCCCACAGCACACCACCACCATGTTATTGTTACCATCTAACAATGGTAGAGATCAAGTGTTTAGGGTTTTGTGCAGTTTTAGTTTTAGTCGGTTTTTGTAGAGTGCACCACCAATGATGCCTCATTTTCACCTTGCATGGCACAATGCATTTGCATCAGTTAAAGCTGTAATATTTTGAGTGGATGTGAGGCACTTTTTCTCCTGCGTGTGCCATTTCTAATTTCCCGCTTTAAAATCAAGTTACAATTTCCGATTTAAATGCAAGATTCTCCTCATCTTCTAAATTAAAAATAAAGCAATTAGTTTGAAACATCAAAAAGAGCCTAAAAAAATATGTCACAACTTCAAACAGCTGACATTTTCCCCTCCCATCTGCAAGTATAAGATTCTCCTTAAGCTTTAGAATATATTCAGATTTTCTTGGAGCATGACTTACAAGTATTACACAAGCATTACACAATTCCCTCTAGCCAGACATATGAAGCATTCTTAGCAGGAGACTCATGACTGATGGCCAGCATCTGACAGACATCATGCGTGAGGAGTTGTATTTGTTTGAAATTATCCAATTGCTTGTGTTCACCACCTAATCTGTTTTTGTCTTGCAGCTTACTAAAATAAACTGGCCTGGGATTTGTTTGTAAGTTTGTCGATGCAATTCAAATATGTTAAAAGGGAGAGCTCATCAGTGAATTTTGAGAAGCAAAAATAAAAAATAAAAAAAAATCGCAAAACCATTTATCACTGCTGCCAGGACTTTAGAGATGAAATGAGTCAAAGCCAAGTAATCATGTCAGTTGTTCTAATCCACTCTCGTTGAGACTGCTTGAAACTGAAAATCTGTTTTCATTAATAAAAAAAATGTTTTCGACCAACATCAATCACCAAAGAAGGCATCAAAATCTCCAAACATGCTGAAATCAAGTTGAGAATTTAGACTTATTGGGGGCAAAAAACCCAGAGAAGTCAGAAAAACAAACTCAAATTTCCATTATGTATACAGAAAACTGGCCTTTATAAGTGGACAGGATTCAGGTGTCCAAATGTAATTGAGCTTAACGCCCTGACATTAGCGGCTGAATCCCATTTCATTCATTCGCCATACCGCTTACCTTACCGACATTTTTAGCATATGGGATAAAGGGTGTTAAAATTTCCTAGTTGAACAAAAAATGCATTGTGGCAAGCCATAAACAAGGCCAAATCGCACTATGTCGGGTAAAAGTTTAACCATGACAATAACTGGCATCCAGTAAAGGACCAAGGGGTAAAGGCAGGGGGTCAGAGTAAGATCTGACCTTTTTGCATTTTTATGTGATTGGCAAAAAAGGGAGTAAATGAGGAAGTTTGTGATAAAGACTGTAGATCTCCATATTGGGCTATCCAGTGGTTGCTGACTACTGATGATATAATGGCCAAAAATCAACTACTGTACTGCAGACTATATAGTATTAAAAATCTAATTTCTGTTATGATTCATGTTTGGTCCTGCCCATGCTGTAATTAGTTTTCATTCTACTCACCTGTGTCACCTGATTGCTGATCTGTGCCACCTGGGCCCTGCTCTACTTAACTCCTCTCAGCCCCTGCCTCCCTGCCAGATTATCGACAGCCACGAGCCAGTAGAAATCCAGCATTTCATGCCTTGCCTTCTTGTGTTTCTTCGACCCATTTCCGTCCACGGATCTTCCCCTCCTGCCAAGCCCGTTACGGATTCCTTTGGTTCTGGATTTCTGGACCCTGACTCAAGCTCACGACCACCGAGTATTGCCTGACCCTCTAGTTAAGTTTGCTCTCTCTGCCTCTCCGTGTATAACCTCTGCCTGATTATCGTCTAGCCCCTGGTGCTGCGTTGGATTCCCTTGTGGAGACCTTCATTGATTCTTCCTGAGCTGCTACCAGTTCCTGATTCTAAATAAACTTGTTTTTCCTTTACGTACTTCTGTGTGTGGTTGAATTTCCGGGTCCTCCCAGTGAGTCCTTACAGAATAATCTGGCCACTATGGACCCGTCACCCACACAGGAGTGGCGTTCAAGTGTTGAAGACGCTATTACCCGCCTGGAGTCAAACATGCAACAAATGATGAGCATGCTTGATAGGATGTCCTCCCTTCCCTCCCCTAAAGGAGCCCCTTCTCCCAGCCTCAAAGCCGCTACGTCTGGTTTCCAGGTCTCGCCCATTTTTGAGCCCCGCCTGTCTCCTCCGGAGGTGTTTAAAGGTGAGCAGAGTCAGTGTCGTCCCTTCATTACTCAGTGTGAAATAATCTTTGAACTTCAGCCGTCATCTTTTCCCTCTGAACGCGCTAAAGTAGCCTATGCTATTTCCCTCCTTTCGGGAAAAGCCAAATTATGGGGGACTGCAGAATGGCGGAGGGACTCCCTCATTTGTTATCGGTTCCAGGACTTTTCCAAGGAGCTAATCAGGGTCTTTGATCCTGTTCTGCCTCAGAGGGAGGCTGCACGTGGGTTGCTCAGACTCAAACAAGGCAGGAAGCGAGTAACTGAGTACATTATCGATTTTCATGCTCTATCCTCAGGAAGTGACTGGAACGATGAGGCACTATGTGATGCGTTCTATCAGGGTCTCAGTGAGGAGATAAAGGATGAGCTGTCTACCCGAGACGCTCCCAAGGACCTGGAGGAACTGGAGACCCTGGCCACCAGAATTGATGCTAGGCTCCATGAGAGAAGGTTGGAGAGGAGTTCCCTCAGTCATACTTACCATGTTGAATCTGTTCCCAGATCACAGCCACCAGTCACGGCTCCACCTTTGAGTTCTTCACCCACCTCTCCGGGAGAGGAGCCTATGCAGATTGGTCGAACTCGCCTGTCCCCACAAGAGAGAGAGCGGAGATTTAAGAGAGGCCTTTGTTTCTATTGTGGTGGAGAGGGTCACCTACTTAGTCGGTGTCCTGTAAAAGGCCAGGCTCAGCAGGAGGTAAGAGGCTCCTGCTGAGTCAAAAGCGATGGCAATCCTCTTCATTCTCTGTTCAAGCCACTCTCCAAGCTGATTGTCAAACCAAGCGTCTCCCAGTCTTTATAGATTCAGGAGCAGATACTGAGTTCATGGACCGTGGTCTTGCCGAATCTCTGGGCATCCAACTTTTATCTACCTCTAAGTGTCTTGAAGTTTTGGCTATTGATGGCCATGTACTTCACCAGATCACCCATGAAACGGGTCCCATTAAGTTCAGTATTTCTGGGAATCATCATGAACTTATCTCCTTCCTGATAATTGAGTCCCCTGGTCTCCCTGTCATTTTGGGGGCTTCTTGGCTAAGAAAACACAACCCCCACATTGACTGGGTGAAGGGCGAGGTGTTGGGTTGGTCACCATCTTGCCATTCCACTTGCCTCTTAGCAGCTTCGGTCCCTTTTTCTGTCCCTATCTCGGGACAGGAAACCTATCCTGACCTATCCAAGGTACCGACTGTTTACCATGACCTTCGGGAAGTCTTTAATAAGCATCGCGCCACTTCCCTTCCACCCCATCGGCCCTATGATTGTGCAATTGATTTGCTTCCTGGAACCTTTCCTCCCAAAGGCCGTCTATACTCCCTCTCCGGCCCGGAGGATAAGGCCATGAGGGATTATATCTGTGACGCACTCAAGGCAGGCATTATCCGCCCTTCATCCTCTCCAGCTGGTGCAGGTTTTTTCTTTGTGGGCAAGAAGGATGGTTCTTTGAGACCCTGTATTGACTACAGGGGATTGAATGACATAACAGTCAAGAATCGTTACCCACTTCCCCTAATGAACACTGCTTTCGACCTGATTCAGGGATCCACAGTTTTTACCAAGCTCGATCTCAGAAATGCCTACCATCTAGTCCGTATCAAGGAGGGGGATGAGTGGAAGACGGCTTTTAACACTCCAACCGGCCATTATGAATACCTGGTAATGCCCTTTGGCCTATCCAACGCTCCCGCAGTGTTCCAAGCTCTAGTCAATGATGTCCTCAGGGACATGGTCGGTCGTTTTGTTTATGTTTATCTGGATGACATCTTAATTTTCTCTAAGGATCTCACTACCCATCAGACTCATGTCCGTTCTGTTATTCTCCGCTTGCTGCAGAATAACCTGTTTGTCAAGGCAGAAAAGTACGAGTTTCACAAATCGTCCACTTCATTCTTGGGTTTCGTCATCTCTCCTAACAGGATTTCCATGGACCCCAGCAAGACGGACGCCATCAAGAATTGGCCCTGCCCACAAGACCGTAGACAACTTCAGAGGTTTCTGGGGTTTGCTAATTTCTATCGACGGTTAATCCGCAATTTCAGTTCTGTTGCTTCTCCACTTCATTCTCTTACTTCATCCAAGTGCAAGTTCGTTTGGAGTAAGAGTGCTGCAGAGTCCTTTGACCACCTTAAAAAGGCCTTCACCTCCGCTCCTGTCCTCCGCGCACCGGACCCTTCTCGCCAATTCATTGTAGAAGTGGATGCTTCTAACTCTGGGGTGGGAGCCATACTCAGCCAGAGAAACACTGATGAGAAGATTCACCCATGTGCCTTCTTTTCTAGAAAACTGTCTTCTGCAGAGACCAACTATGATGTCGGTGACCGGGAACTGCTGGCAGTCAAACTGGCCCTCGAGGAGTGGAGGCACTGGCTCGAGGGAGCTAAGGAACCCTTTGTGGTCTGGACTGATCATAAGAATCTGCAGTACCTCAAGTCTGCTAGGAGACTTAACCCCAGGCAAGCCAGGTGGGCTCTATTCTTCAGTCGCTTTAATTTTTCACTATCTTACAGACCTGGGAGTAAGAACACTAAGCCAGACGCACTCTCCAGGCTGCATGAGACTATGGAGGAGAGTCAAGAGGCTAAGCAGGTGGACTATGTGCTCCCCTCATCTGCGCGGCTAGCAGTTTCCAGGCTAGAGTTAGAGCAGAGAATCAGAGAGGCCCATCTGCAAAGCCCCATCCCTGAGAGCTGTCCTAAGAATCGACTATTTGTCCCTGAGCAGCTAATACCTGAGGTACTATCCTTTTGTCATGCCTCTAAATTTTTCTGTCATCCAGGAGTCACTAAGACCCTAGCTGTGGTCAGGAGGTGTTTCTGGTGGGAGACTATGCTGCAAGATGTAAAGGAGTTTATCAAGGCTTGCAGAGTGTGCTGTCAGGCTAAACCATCCCGTCAACCACCCTCTGGGCTTCTGCGGCCCCTCCCGGTTCCTCACCGCCCATGGTCCCACATATCCATGGATTTTGTTACTGGTTTACCCTCTTCCGATAACCATTCTGTCCTCCTCACAGTTGTGGATCGATTTTCTAAGATGTCCCACCTGATACCACTTCGCAAACTGCCTTCGTCTAAGGAGCTGGGAGCGGTTCTGGCCCGTGAGGTGTTCCGTTTGCATGGTCTACCTACTGACATTGTTTCTGATCGAGGACCCCAGTTCATTTCTAAATTCTGGAAAGAATTTTGTGGTCTCCTGGGCATCACAGTAAGTCTCTCGTCAGGATTCCACCCTCAGTCTGACGGGCAAACGGAGAGGGTCAACCAGGAGGTGGAGACCAAGCTGCGCATGCTCTGTGAACATGATCCCTCTTCCTGGTCACAGAACCTTCCTTGGGTGGAGTATGCCCTCAACTCACTCCCTTCTAGCTCCACAGGTCTGTCTCCCTTTTACACAGTTTATGGCTACCAGCCTCCAGTCTTGTCCCTTCAAGAGAAGCCCACAAGAGTTCCCTCTGCTCATGCCTCTGCTTTAAAGTGCCAGCGGGTATGGCGCCAGGCCCGCAGGGCCCTTCTAAAGTCCTCTGCTTTATGTTCTAGATTTGCAAATCGTCGCAGAGTTCCGGCACCCACTTACACCGAAGGTCAAAAGGTCTGGCTGTCCACCAAGGACCTTCCCTTGCGGGTTGAAAACCGGAAGTTAGCCCCTCGTTTCATTGGACCCTTCCCGATTTCCAAGGTTATCAACCCAGTGGCTGTCCGGCTCCGCCTCCCCAGGACTCTCAGAGTTTGTCCCACCTTTCATGTGTCACGTGTTAAACCTGTCTTCTCTTCACGGTTGGTTCCCTCCTCCAGGCCCCCTCCTCCCGCCCGGATCATTGATGGGGGTCCCGCTCACACGGTGCGCCGCCTCCTTCGCTCCAGACGTTGGGGCCGGTCCATCCATTACTTGGTGGATTGGGAGGGATATGGGCCTGAAGAGCGCTCCTGGGTGCCGGCCCGACACATTTTGGACAAATCCCTTATCAGGGAGTTTCATCGGTCCAATCCTGACCAGCCAGGTGGTCCTTCTGGAGCCGGACCTTGAGGAGGGGGTACTGTTATGATTCATGTTTGGTCCTGCCCATGCTGTAATTAGTTTTCATTCTACTCACCTGTGTCACCTGATTGCTGATCTGTGCCACCTGGGCCCTGCTCTACTTAACTCCTCTCAGCCCCTGCCTCCCTGCCAGATTATCGACAGCCACGAGCCAGTAGAAATCCAGCATTTCATGCCTTGCCTTCTTGTGTTTCTTCGACCCATTTCCGTCCACGGATCTTCCCCTCCTGCCAAGCCCGTTACGGATTCCTTTGGTTCTGGATTTCTGGACCCTGACTCAAGCTCACGACCACCGAGTATTGCCTGACCCTCTAGTTAAGTTTGCTCTCTCTGCCTCTCCGTGTATAACCTCTGCCTGATTATCGTCTAGCCCCTGGTGCTGCGTTGGATTCCCTTGTGGAGACCTTCATTGATTCTTCCTGAGCTGCTACCAGTTCCTGATTCTAAATAAACTTGTTTTTCCTTTACGTACTTCTGTGTGTGGTTGAATTTCCGGGTCCTCCCAGTGAGTCCTTACAATTTCTAGAGAAAAAGCCCCCTTACTTTCAAACATATTTGAGATTACACACAAAACGAATAGAATTCAGATTACTCTATTATATCTGGAGGAAAGGAGATATGAATATAATTCTTCACTCATTTTGAAGAGCACTCAGCAGAGAGGCTACTATCAATAGCAGCATATAGAGTTACCACTGAGTCCTCACTCTCATGTAGGAGGAATATACTATATTTGCTGCTTCTTATTTAAATATATTATATGCTGCTGCAGACAACTTCATGAACTCCTGCTGCAAATGTGTATGCGAGGGAGGATCTGTTTGTGATTGATGCTCTCTGCTTTTAAAAACAACTCACATGCAGCTAAACCACTGTAAATCATCCACAGGGATGCCTAAATCGTCTACATGACTTAACAAAGCATGGATATACAGTTGAAGTGGTATGATTAAACTACATTACGTAACTGTCTGTTTAATTAAAGCAAAATTTCAGAGGACAGAAGACTTTTATTTTTTTTCTGCTGTATAAATCTTTTAATGATCCTCCACCAGAAGCTAACACAACAGCAAATATTTAGGTAGTTCAAGCTTCAAACTGATCTATTTGCACCCAAAAAATAAGTCGGTACAGTTTAAGTTGAGGGATGTCAGAGGGTGTTACACTATTAGCCCATTATCCCCATTCCTTGTCCAACAATGACATCAGTGTTACGGAAATCCAACATTTCACAATTGGTCAATAGAGTGACTCACAATAATGTCAGCATAATGTTTCAAACCCAGCTTCTTAGTGTGGTCATGGTCATTTTTTTCTCAAAAGATAAAATTGTTACTGTTAGGAATTAAAAAATCTTGCTCAAAAGCACAAAGCTTTTTATTTATGAACTGCAAACCACAAAAATGTGTGAGATGAGATTGCACTGGGCGGTAACAGAAATTTATGAGGAGGAAGACATACTGCAGCTGACAAGATGCACTGTTTGCTTTTAGTTTTTTACCACATTGGAAAAAAAACATCTGTTTTAATCCTCACAGGGTTGCATGCTACATAATTCAACAACATGGCAGCTCAATAAAGTCCCTCTTTAGGTTTAGATTTTATTTTCAGCTCAGCTTAACTTCATTTTCAGTTGGAAGCTAAAACATTTAAAATATTTTGGACATTATAAAACACAGAAGAAACAGACCCTGAAAAAGTTTGTGAAAATGTAAAGTTTTTAATAGTTTTATATAGATTATTATAAATATAGAGGAATGAAGCAAAATGCTGGGGTTTTTTCTCCGTCATTTTTTTCACCTGTTTTTGGCATTCAAATAACAAATACAGAATGTGAAGATAGTCAAGCAACTTAAGATTTGTGGCCCTCAAAGACAATGGATCATTTGGACTAACAGAGTCAGTGTAAAGTAATATACTGGCCCGAAAGGTCAAACAATTTTCAATTCTGATTTAAAAGGTTAGTACATCTGAACTAATACAGATATCGCCTAAAAATGTATAAATTAAAACCAGAGAAGAAAACTGTCTGCATTGTGAAACACAATCAAAGCAAAGTGAGAGCAATGCATAATTCTGGAGTGTTCTGAAAAGTGACCAGGAAGCTCTGCAAAAATCACTGTTAAAGTTCAGGGAAAGTAACCTGTAAGTTCCATAAGATGGACTGTCAGCTTTGGAACAGTAGTTCTGGTAGGTTCCAGAAAATAAACTGTAAGATCTTCAATATGACGTATAGGTCCTGGGAAAGTAACTTGCATTTTACAGAAGGTGACATGTAAGTAACCTGTAAATTCAGTACATTAATCTTTAGGTTCTTGAAATTAAGTAAGTTTTGAAAAAGTAACCTGTAAGTTCCAGGAAAGTAACTTTCAAGCTACAGAAAATAACCTGTTGCCTCGTTTCTACTAAGTGATAGGGCACGGTTTGGTGCAGTTCAGTCAGCTATTTTACGGTCCGGAATATTCAGGAGAGCGTTTTCACCACCAGTTGGACTCTCACTGCGCAGGCGGGGTTAAACCCAAATGCCTAACGTGGCGTCACACTCGCACGACAACAAATGTGACCCACTAGAGACCTGAATAAATGAACTGTGTCGTGTGACGCCAGTAGCTCCACCAAACCATACTGAACCATTGTCCAAGGGACCTACAACTGAAGCGCGCCCAGGAATGTTGGGCTGTATGGGTTGCATTTACTTTTACAATGAAAACAGACAGAAGTAGCATACTGAACCACATCGACCTGTGGCATCTAAGTGTCGGGAAAGAAGTGTGTCAGTTCAGGAAATTTCAAGAAAGTAATATGTACTCTTTGAAAATAGCTTGTATATTTTTTTTAAATTTCAAGAAGATAACATGTGAAGAAAAACATCTAACCTATAAAATAAGGGAAAGAAACTTTTAAGTTCTAAAAAGTAATCTGTAAGTTCAGGAAAGTAATTTGTATGTTTAAAAAACGCAATTTGAAAGTTCCAGCAAAGTAACCCGTAAGTGCTGGGAAAGTAGCCAATGCATTCTAGGAAATTAATGGACAACAGCCTGTAAATGTACAATGTGAGTTTCAAGAAAGTAACCTGTAAGTTCTTGGAAAGTAACCTGTATGTTCTGGAAAATTCCTGGAAAGTAATCAGTCAGTTTAGGAAAAGTAATCTGAAAATTCTAGAAATTTCAGAAAGTAACCTCTCAAAAAGCAATCAGTAAGCTTTGAAAAAGAAATCTGAAACTTCCAGGAAAGTATTGGCAACAAATTGCATATCACTTTGAGAGCATTAACTAACTTTAGAAAAAATATGAAAAACTGTTATTAGTAAGGCTGAAAATAAATCAGAAACAGCTTTATAACTGACTACGCGCTCTGATTATTAATGCTGCAGAAAATTCCCCCAGGATGTAATTGCTGAATTACATTTCCTACTGTTGACAGGTAACATCACATAACTGCATGTTCTGACGGCACCTGTCAAAGGTTTTCTCAACATCAAAGAAACCCAGTGCATCTTTGCATCTTCCACACAATTAGGATTCATGTCACTGAGGCATTCACTTGTGTATTTGGTAATGTCTGGTAACACAATTAGGTCATTTTGTCATTTCACAACAGTTTCCCAGCCCACTTGGGTGATTGTTTTCAGACACACACATAACCCCAGATCTAACAGGACACCTATTGAACATGAATCACACCCACAGCGATGCCCACAGTGCAGCACATGGAGCTCATTAAAAACAACAACTCATCTTTCACCATGGCCCGAGTGTGACAAATCCAATCAGAGAAAACATTTCACACCCACATGTCCCGATACTTTCTTTTGTTTTGCCACGAAAACAAACACTGAGATAAGTAACAAACTCATCTACTGTATCTAATAAACAACAATGCAACTCATGACACATACACAACAAACCAGCTTGTGCAGAAAAGCATTTCCCCAAAATATTTTTTACTTTGTCACTTCTTGAATATATCTATGCATTATATTTTGTGGGGTATGTTGATGTTTTGTAATATTTGTTACTCAACGTTTTGGAAAGGTAATATTTTACACAGAGGAACTATCTAACATTTTAAAAGTTAGGTCACAATTTTTAAAAATTTTTTAAATTACAGGCAGGTGTTTCAAATGTTTGCAACATGAACACTTACACAAACCATTTATGAAGTTAAAACAAAAAATATTAAGTAAAAATAATTGCTGAATAGGCTGCGGTTAGCTCATCAATATTAGCTGCTAAACTAGTATGACTTAGCTGGTTGTGCGCTGGTTCTCACAACAGCTCATTTTTCCAGTTTGTTTTCCAAATTTATTTTTTCCAGTTCTTCCTTGACTCTATAGCTTCATTTTTACTGAAAACAATCTTTAATTGACAAAAATGTGATATAGAAATGACGTTTTTCCTGAAAACTAGCTGGAAGAATTTACACTTTTACTACTGACTATCTTCTTCCTCTTGGATTATCTTATTTTTAGCTCAAAACTGACGATATATCAAGTTTTATACTTTCTATAAAAAAGCATAAAGCTTAGGGCAACATTTAGCTGTGTTCATGTGTATTAACTGCTAAGATGCTACTGTAGCTTAGTCTAGCTTATTGAGTAGGTGTGACATCTATGTTCTGTGTTTCTGTGCTCACCACATAAAAAAAATCAATAAGCAAAAAACCCCTCTAAAGTCAGCAAGCAAAATTGAGGCATTTAGTATTGATCTATCCACTTCCTGTCAGAAAACATGTTTTTATTTATAAATTCAAAGTAACTCACACTATATTATGTCACAACACAAAAATAAGATGTGACTTTAGCTTAGCCCTAGCTTAACCTAATTTCTTATCAAAATGTTTTCTTAAAGCTTGCAGGCAGAATTAGCACATTTATTATCTCAGTTTCTACTTTCTGTCAGACTACATTGCATTTCCAAATCATCTTGAAATTAAGTTAATTTTTCTGAAAGATTTTATCTTTTCATCATTTGTCTTTCTTTAGTTCTTTTTTTTAAAAAAAAATATATGTCTGAAAACAGCGAAAGAAATGTGATAAAAAGGTAAATTTAATCTCAGTAAACCTAACATTTTTCTATATTCAGTTCCTGATTGTTCTCATTTATGAGTCCAACAGCCTGAGGGCAAAAACTCCTACTCAGTTGCTTTGTGTTGGCCTTCAGCTCAGACATATTCAGTACACAATGTAGTTTAAAATTATGTAGTTATATTTAATAGTGAAATGCTTTACAGTGCAAATCTCTCTTTTTAAATCATATGGGTTGCTAAAGTTGACTCATCTTCCACTGACCTTACATTTGATGCAGACTCTTGAACAATTTTTATGTCCTTAATTCAGATATGAAATAAGCTGATAAGTGTAGCTCATTTCCTGATTATGTGACCAGGAATCTGTGCTATGGGATCATATAGAAGACTGTGCAACAAACCCTCATTAAATTGTAACAAATAAGACAATATAAAGGCTGGAAGTTATTTTTTGTGGCCAAACAGAGAAATCCGATCAAACTTGCCAGTTTGGACTTCAAAGGAATGGATATGAAGTATGAAAGAGATTTTTGTTCTTCATGGCTCCCTTTGTGTTTCCTGTTGCTAATCTTAATAACCAACAGATAAGCATAAGTGTTAATTAAACAGATCAGCATGGTAATTATATCCTCGAGGAACTGATGCCAAAGCCTTCGCCGCCCAACCTCATCCAGCTGACACTCTGGCCTGATTCCTCCTCTTGCACTTAACTCCCTCAGTGCATTACGCACTGCTAACACACTTCTCTTATTATCTCATCCTGACCCAGTACATTCACCTACTTAGTGAAAATGAAAGCGGAATCCACTGTCCAATAAAAGAGAAGTAATAAAACCAAAACAGTTTGAGCTACTCCCGGTTGAATCATACTCATGTTTGGAATCTCCTCCAGTGGAATCACCCAGAAGCATATGAAGTTAAAATGAATATTATAAAGCGAATTGAGTGAACGCAGCTCATAAAATCCATCTTGGCCTCACAAGAAGTTCACAATCACCGATCGTTGCTCAAACTGGTTACGGGGGTGAGTGGGAAGCCTATGGCCAGATGAAATTACCATGATATAAAAATCCATCACAACTAGCTTTGCTTGGCTGACTGTTCACAACACCGGCAGAAAGACAACAATCTGTCTGCTCATTTCCATGCAACCACCCTGCCAGGAGGAGAAGGGACAGGCGGAAAATTACGACAGAATGGACAACAAGAGGCTTTGCCAGAATCCTGTTGTTATGAGCCTAGCTTATTATAAACCACAGTGGAAAACAAATATGCAAACACAGAGCCCACCCTCAGCAGAAGACACAATAAAATATGGTGTGAAAGACAGACTGGGACACCATGCTGCTAATTTAATAGGCTGGTTGAGACCTGCTTTGCAATTCCATTATGTTGTGTCATCTGTCCCACGGAGGCCGGAGCAGTTCCTTCGAGTAGGTCACGGAAAATGACAGGAAAGCTCACCAACCCTGTGGTCCCGGAGGCTGACGACCAGGTTTTTTATTACGAATGCTACTAGTTATTTAAATATATAGACAACAATTTTAAGGTAAATACTAAACAAATATCACACTGCATAAGTACCAATATCTAACAGTATTTTATTCAGAACTGCTTCATCCCTACTGTGGCTGTTGACATTTTTGTGTTTTATTTTCACATAACTTTAGCTGTTATGATGCAAATAGCCTAAAATTTGACCAGATTGTGTATATAGCACTGATGAACACACTCAACCCCTTTAAGTGCTGGTAATGCCTCTAAAGTTTGCTTGGCAGCTGCAATGGACAAGATGTATTAAGTATTTGCAGTACATCAAGCCTAATAATTATCAATTTGAATAAAAATGTGATTAAAAGCTGCTACTTACAATTTATTAATTTACAAAACCTTTTGATTATGTCCCAAAGCTAAAATATGAAATAAACAAAAAAAAAAAAAATCATATTTTGAAGATGTGCATGCAGATATTTCCCAAAGTGGAAGAAAGAGGTAGAACCGAGCTCTTTCTGTATCAGAACAATAACTCAAATGGGATCCAGAGTCCACACATGAAACAGTGAGGAAGAAGCTTCAACATTTTTTTTCGCAAATGTCTTACTTTATAATCCTAGTAAACTACTTAGATTATTTTTGGGGTTTTTTCTTACAAATTTCAAACTTTACAATCTCAGAGAATATTATGCCTTTAATCATAAAAAAATTGCAATTTTTTTTTCTTGAAAATGTATGACTTTTCCACCTCAGAGAATATCCACATTTTCCTTGTAAATGTGTGAAATCAATCCCCCAAATTTTGAGCTTCTTCCCGAAAATTTCCTCCTCCATGGCCATTTTTTTTTCTTTTATCGAAGTGGCCCTAATCCAACATCGTACAAATAAGTCTCGTTTACGCTTCTATTATCTCATCTAAATAAGAGACTGACAGTTTTCCAGACAAGATAAAACTAGCTGGTGAATCTCAAACAGAGTAGTCAAGTTGCCATCAAGAGAAAAGTCACAACAAATTTAATGACTGCAGCTACAGGCGTTCCCAAAATCCAGAAAGTCCCTGTTGTTCCAATCCCATGGTAAATTGTGTTGTATGAGTCTTCTGTCAGATCTTATTGCCATCCATGTCACACTCAGTCAATCTATCTGGATTCATGCTCTCTGGAATTCTCCAGCGTATTTTGTTTTATTAATAAAAGCTCGTTATTTTCTTTATCCTGCAGCCTCTTCAGCATCAGTCTATGTTTGGTTCTCTGCAATCCTGCGACACAAACCATTGCAACACCATGACAGTGAGTTCAAGCAAGGCAGCTCCAATAACTTGCTGTATTTTTAAGACATTGTGGTGGAGTTTGTGTTTATATATCCAGTATAATAATGTCTGAAAAGGTGAAACTGTGTATACACGATAAATCACAGCTACCTAATGTGAAATCTACACATACTTACAAACAAATATTTTCACAATAAATATTGCAGAATAGCAAAAACACTGTTCTGCTGCAATAAATACCTTGTCGGTGCATACTATATGAGTGTAATATGTGCACACTTTACTGTTTACAAATAAATTGACATTTGTGCAAATTGCCTAGTTTACAGTACTCTAAATCACCTCAAAGAATGACAGAAGGGCTTTTTTACCATATTTAAGTTAGCTATCTCAAAATATTTGATCTTTAACAATAAATTGTCATTTCAACAGTATTTTTAAAATATAATACAACAAAACATTCGACCAGTTATTTTTGACTAGAAGAAAACAATGACAAATAAAATGGTGCTTTCCCTATAATTATGCTGCTGCTTTATTGCTACTCTCCATTTATGCCCAATTTGAAATTATTGATGCAATTAACTTTTCATTCTTCATCTGTATTCTACTTAAAAAATACTTGCTTATAACTTGTCTCTCGCTATATATTTTTTACGAGATGGAGTCACTGGTGGAGAGGATGCTGTCATTAACTGCACACTGACTTTCTTTTTCTAATCCAATGAAAGTTCACTTGGTTCAATGTTTCTGTCTTTACCTGTGTCTTAGTTCTGGATGGAGCCACTGACAGAGATATTGCTTCCAATAACTTTATGCTCTCTTTTTTCCTTTCTATGGTGAGTACGCCTGGTCCAGAGCCATTTAGCCATGTTTCTTTCCTGAATGGACCTACTGACAGAGCATATGTTGCTCGCTTCTGGCATCTTGTTAAGACCTTTTGTAATTCTTGTTCTGTGGTTTTGTGTTTAACTGTGTGTGTGTTTCCTGGAATTAGCAATTAACAGAGCTGTTGCTAAAAATAACTTTCTGTAACCTCCATCTTTGTTTCCAATAGAAAGTACTCCTCGGTTAAGGCTTTTTCTTTTTGACTGTCTTTTTAACCTTACTGGAGCCACTGAGGGAAGAACTGCTGCCATTCACATTGTGTTCTCTCTTTATTTATCTTTTACATAAAAAGTACCCCTGGCTCACTGCTTTTGGACTTGGTTGTGTTGGGAGTCCAGCCATGAAGGACTGAAACGGAGCAATTATGATAATCATACATAGCCAAAGTTAAACAGTTATGTTTTTGTCCTGGAAGGAGACATTGACCAACTGAACGATTCAAATAACTGTATACTCTCGTTTTTTTTCTTTTACACAGAATGTACACCTGGCTCAATGTCTGCGATTTTTTCTGTGATTCTCTCCCAGTCTGTTGTGACTGTTGGCCACTCAACACACAGCCTGTTTCTGGCTGTTCTAAAATCCTTCCTGGTTAAATGGAGTTGTTCCTTTCTATAGTTGCCACATGTTTGCTTGGGGTTGGCGATTACTGCAAAGTAAACAACTTGACAAATGGGGTTGGCTTTTCTAAATATTCAGCTGAATTATACTCTGCTGTATTATATGACTGGTTTGTGTTTGAGTTTTAAATGTGTCTGAAAGTCATTAGAAGTTAATGCCAGTATTTAATTAGTGAAACAGATTAGATGTGAAATTATGTATCTGAGTTATGCTCGTTATGCTTTGAATAAATCTGCTGAAGTAGTTGTGCTGTCTGATGCAGAAAAATAGCAATTTGAAAAAAAAGGTAGGTAAGATTTTTTTTTCTACAGCAGCCAGTTGTATTCAGTAAAATGGCTTCAAAAAGCTTTTGTGAATCATTCTGTGGCAAACTGCAGATAGACACAAAGCAATATGAGAACGAAGGAGCTTTCAGATGCAAGGAAAGCTGGAAACTTTCAAGAAAGAGCATTATAGTGCTACCTTTAGCAACTACATAAACACAAAGCTTGAAAGGCAAAATAATAATGTTCTATCACTGCTTTAATTGCTTTCATCATTTCTGTTCATCGTTTCATATTTGACGTGTATTGATGTTTTTAATGATGGCACTTGATAAAATGTAATGTTTGTTACTGGTTTCACGACCAGTGACTGATGTGTTTATGATGTTTTTATGTTTCCATGATGTAAAGCACTTTGAACTGCCTTGATGCTGAAATGTGCTATACAAATAAACTTGACTTCTATGTGTCCTTTTTTATTCCGCAGAGCACTGGTGACAAACAAAACCCCGAAGTGAATATTTCAAACAGACTGTGACAAACCAACTTCAGTGACTTCAGCCTGACAGCAGGCTTTCCCTGTCGTACACTATGAATAAAATAATGCAAGCGGAAACTGAAGGAAGACTGTTAGATATCATGCAGAGTCAACGCTTCACAGAGCTGCAGCCAAACATAGGTTGTAAAAATGACTAAGAAGCAACGGCTAACAGCATTTGAGCAAGCTGAAGACCAGGAATGATTTTTTTTTAAACAGCATCGCCACTGGCACTAACTGGGTTCCATTCACATAGCAGAGCGCTAACAACTGTAATGTTCCACTCATCAATCCACCCTTCTCTATCCCTAACCCTCTACCTCATTCAGGGTTTCCCTTCGTTTAGTTCTATTTTCTCCCTTCCTCTTGCTCTTCTTCTGTTCCTCCTTCCCTCAGCCTGTCTCTCAGCACAGCTTTAGCATACCTCCTAATTTCCTTTTGCCTGTGCTCTCCCTCGGCTGCTTCCACTTCTCCCCGATTAGCTCTTCTGGCTTCCCTGTCATTTACACTCCTGCCTTTTTAAGCCTGGTTATTCTCATTGTTCACTGGCTCCTTCCATTAACATCTGTTATTCTCCATGTCAACCTCTGTTACTCCTTGTTTCCTTGACGTGGTTCAACCTTGTCTGTTAAGTTGTTCATTTATTATTCAATAAACCTTTCACCATGAACCTCCCAAATTCCTGTCCGCATTTTGTTCCGATCGATATATCACCTTATATATACCCCTTGAACTTTTCACACTAACAGCTGTCTTGTGAACTGATTCTCCCACCTTAGCTGTGCTTCTTCATCTCTTCCAGAGTTTCCATGGGCCTCCTTCATCTTAATGCTGTTGATTATTCACTAATGTTATTAAAACAAATCTCTGAGGCCTTCACAGAACAGATGGATTTACATTGACTTTAAATTAGAAAGTTCTGAACTGGATTTTATTCAGGAGTATTAGAATAAAGGCTTCTAAAAACAAATGTACGCCACACTTTTCAGATTTAAGAAACAAAAATGTTACGCATGTATTATTTTCCATTCAGCTCATACCTATCCACTACTTTTTATTGGACCATCAAACAAAAATCCAAATGAAATACAAAAACGTTTGTTTAAACATGAGAAAATCCTCAGGGGTAGGAATCCTTTTGCAAGGCATGGTAGTAAAAGAGGAGTCAGCCTAGGGTATGCCAAGCTTTTTTCAGAACCGTTACTGCTGGGGTGCAGCAGAGTAACACACACATCACAACTCTTCTGACATCACCATCCATTTCAGTGTTTCCTTGTAGTCATCATGATAGTTCTTTTTGTTAGATGGAGCTATGCAGATTATAGTTTATGTGCATCTCCCCAGTTTCTTCATTACATTCATTTTTCATCTCCACCCACTCCACCCATTACAGTTAGCTCGATCCGTCTGAAAACGTTCCTCAGCCGTTCAAAAATCTCTTTGCCTTTAAAAATGTAGCTAAAGTATTTTTAAAGATTTTTCTTTAAAGGTGGAGAGCAGCATTTACTTCTGGACACAAAGGCTGAAATTTTGCTCCGCTCACTAAGAGCAAAGAGCCAGTCAGGTATGGTCAGTGGGAGAATAGAACCCAGATTCAGTCATTATGTGCTGCACCACTTTTATTTTTCAGGTTAACGCTAAGAAAAGGAGCGTGCTTCCCTGCAGAAGGGTTTCCTGGGACTCTCTTTCACACCTTCAGCTATTTATTGTGCTTATTGTCTCCTTTCTTTGACCAGAACTGCAATAAAGGAGACATTTCACACACCTGATTGGATGTTAGATTAAAATGTGATTAAAAATGTTAATAATTATGCTGCAGGTGTGAAAATCAAACTTGAAACTGTGAGACCAGTATAATGAGAGATTTAAAAATGTAGTATCTCTTAAAAATGTGTGAAATTTTGCTGCTATTGATTTTAGAATAACTGGCTCCTTTGCACCATCAGGAAGCAAAGAGATATGAAGCAGGATGCATATTGACACTGCAAGCCATCCGCAGAATATTCAATTAACTGTCCGGTAAGAACAATGAGGAAGCATATCTACAAGAAATGAACAGTTTCTGAACATTCTAACTGTAAAAACAGGAAAAGAATTGGGTAAATGACTGAAAATAAGTTTAAAATGTAGCTCAAATCTAACAGAGACCAGTGTGAAGCCTTGATCTTTTGATCAAGATGACTTACAAAGAGTAAAAGGAAATATGGCTGCTTGGGGCAAAATATAAACAAATTACCCAAAACTTTTGCACAGCACTGGATGACATAAAAATGGTCATCCGCCTTGTATAAAAACAAGTCAGTTAATGTTTGTCTTTTTGTTTCACAGAGTACACCTGGTTCAGTGTTCTATGTTCAGCTATGTTTCTTAGCTGGAGAAAGTCAATGCTGAAAACAAAATAATGTACTCTCTTTCCTTTTCTTTCCCATAGAAAGTATTCCTAGGTCAGTTCTTCTGCATTTTGCTGTCTCTGCTGAACAAAGCCATCCACTAAACTTTTACAGCCATTGCCTCTGGTTTTCTATGCCATAGAAGTATTCCTGGGTCATTTCTTCTGTATTTATCTGTGTAGCTCCTGAACAAAGCCATTTGCAACAACCTGCCATTTCCCATAGAAAGTACTCCTAACTCAGTGTTTGTGTTTTGCCCAGTTTTTTTCCTAGATCAAGCCATTGCTATTAACATTGCACTTTCCTTCTACATTCAAAGGACTCACTGCTTCGGTCTGATCTGTGGATTATTTTTTCATGTTAAAAATGGAGTTTTCTTTCCTGCTGTCGCCACATACCTGCTCAGGTTGATGGATTGCTCCAGAGTCAATACCTTCATGACCCCCTATGGGGTTCCTTAGAGAGACTGCTTTTTTTCCCAAATAGCCTTAAGTGATCAACTGATTTCAACTGTTGTATTAAAGTAAGGATAAAATTGGACATTAAATTGTATGTAATTAGATTTGAATTTGGAAATATGACTGGACTGGGCTGTATTTGGACTGAGTTGCTTTTTGTATAACTAGATATTAATCAAACTTGTTGCCTTGAGATGTCATTTCTGGATTGGAGCCATATAAACAAACTAAAATGACCCAAAAACCTAAGTCAGAGGGTGACTAAGGGCGGATTCCCTAAGTCTAAAAGTAATCTTCAGTTTCAGTATTAACTCATTTTCATAGTATCATCATTAAAGAGTGACTAGTTTGTGGTACTCTTAGGAAAAAATAGGAGACATATTTAACAACCAGCCTTTTATATTGAAATATGGTTCTGCTTCCATGATATTTGGTTTCAGATCACATATTAAGATGAGACCCATCTCAGATCAATTTATCTTCAGATTGCCTCTCACAGCCTCTCTTTTACAAGCTGTTTTACAACACTTTTACAAATCACTCCGAAAGGCACGTCAAAGAAACTTTTCACTTCACCAAAGCTTTCTCACTAAAATCATCTGCAATATGACTTTTTGTATTCAATATTGCATGTTCCAGTTTGGCTCTCAGTATTTCAAGTCCCTTCTGCTTTACAGTTTCAGCTAACTCATTCAGTGCTTTTTGATAGAGAAAAAACATAATAATAAAAGGCCAGCCCACACTTACTGATGGCTTACACCTTCTGGAGTGACACAGCGGTATTATCAACAAGGCCAGCACACAATACATAACACAAAATCCTGCTTCTGCTAAATCATTGCACGATGCACACCAACTCAGGCTGTCAAAAACACTCATTAACATTCATGCCTGTCATGTAACAGCATGGGAAACACAATGGTTCAGTGACACAAGATGGAGTTTGTTTGATCTTTTTCCCACCATAAACACCAATTTGACTGTTGATGCTGCAGGGCTCTGATAACCAAGAAAGGGGGAACTTGTTTCAGAGGCAGGTTGAAGTCTCCAAAAGTCGATACGATCTTTTATTTGGAGGCACAATTACAGTTATGTTAAGAGCAGCTTTAAAAAGCAGCTTTAAAAAAAAAATGCTTTAAAGATGAAAAAAAAAAATCTTATTCACAATCTAAAAAAGAATTTTGGAGGGCATTATATATTAACCATTTAAATAATTTATGTTATATTTACACAATGTTTAATTATGGATAAATAATACCACCCTTTACTACTTTCTTTGGATAACAGATCTTACCTGAACATGATGTGCAAAAGTTAACTAGAGATGCTGGTTCAATCAAATCTTAGTTTATTGTTGACTTCCACAGTAAATTGGTGAATTAGTGAAAGTTTAGAACTATTGTAATATTTATGTTTCAGTTTCTTTCTGTGTTAGACCATGAATTTAAGCTTATAACCAGCTTTAGATAGTTTCACAACAGCGCTAATGCTAAAATCAAGCTTGTTAGCATGTTAGCAAATAGTACTGCCAATGATGACCCAGCAGAAGTGTCTGTAGGGTATCCTACACATCCATAAAACTTGTTTTGTACTCTAATGACAGCAGCCAGGTGTATTTGGTATGGACCATATGTTTTAAATCTGTACAGGCTGACCTTGATCAATAAGAATATCATCAAAAGTTTATTTATATTTTGGTACTAAAAGTGAAACTCATTCATTACATCCACAGTGAGGATTTGTTTCTATTAATTTTGATGATTTTGATTTGCAGTTAACTTTCTCTGCAAATAAGAATATTACACAGGACAAAAAAAAGATTTTTAACACAGATATGTTGGTGTACTGAAAAGTATGGATGCACTGAACAGTATATACACAATGCTTGGTCAGGGCTCTTTTTACATGATATACTGCATCAGTGTAGCATGGAATGGAGGCAATCACCCTGTGGCTACCCTGTGTTAGGAGGCCCCAGTTGTTTGCTTACAAATTCTACATCTTTTCCTACCACACTTTTTCCTTCCACTAAACTTTCTGTTAAAATTACTGGATACAGCTCTCTGTGACCAGCCAACTTCTTTAGCAGGGACTTTATGAGATGAGGGTTATCTTCCCTGTGGAGGGTGTCAGAGACAGTCTGTTGGTCAAGTCCCCATACTTTGCCATGGCTGTGCTGGCCTTAACATGACCACACCATAACATTTCATTTCTGTAATAAAATTTATTAATGGTCGTATGTAATATTCTGATGAACCAGTGGCATTTGAGGTTTTTGTTAGCTGTAAGCCATAATGATCAAAATTAATAGAAATACATCACTTTGTGTTATGAATCTATATACGAGTTTCACTTTGGTTGTTAAGGTTTACTTGTAGAGCTCAGATGGAGGTTGTCCTCCATCCAACAGCCTCCACTGTCAGTGGAGGTCCAGTGTTTGGAGAGACTGTTTTCTCATGATTTCCTACCGCTTGAATTCTTGCCGCAGATGAGGTGCTGGTAGGGCTGCAGTAGACCCCAGATCTCCGAGTCGTTGCTGATGGCTTGCTCCATGGACTCCAGCGTGATCTTGGGGATCCCGTTGTCCCTCTCCACCAGGGCGCTGCGCAGGACGCGGCCGAACACCTCCCTGAACAGGCTCTCCATGCAGGCGCACAGGTAGATGGCGGCGTGCTCGTGTATCCTCAGGGCTACCCGGCTATCCACCATCCACCTGAAGAACCTCCCCACGGAGAACACCAAACCGCAGCGCACAGACTTGCCGCGGCTGAACTTATCTCCGGCGCTGGACATGTTGTAGAGGGAAAGCGCGCTGAGCGCTGCCGTGATGCAGTTCACCGAGATGGTCCATGAGAGCACCACCTTGATGGCGCTCTGAATCTCATGTTTGGTGCACTTGGCGTAGCGCAGGCTGAGCCGCTGCGCCTCCCGGGCCACTCTCACCAGCGCCCGGCTGATGAGGGCGGACAGCCGCGCCAGGACCTCCGGAGACGGGTTCCCCACCAGCAGCTCCTCGTCCTTCCTCAGTGCGCCTTCCACCTCTCCGAGGCTCCACGGCACCTCCTCCAGCTCGGGCAGCTTGGCGCAGTGTCCCGCACACTCCAGGATCTCCGTGTCCTCCGCCAGGACGGTGTTGACCGTGTCCAAACTGTTGTGTCTGCTGTGCATGGATTCCGTCAGATGCCAGTAGTTGCCTCCATGCGAGACGGACTGGTGCGTGTCGGAGCAGCAGAGCGACACGCTGGACGACCTGACCGAGTCCGCGGCTCCACCATAACCAGAATCAAGCGTTAAATCCTCCAGCGTCCTCACGACTGTCTTATCCTTGCCTGCCATAATTGCGCCGCATAATGTTGGGTATCCTTGGTTCTCGCAGTTTAACGCCTCAAACTCGCCCTGGTGCCTTATTCCCTCCCAGTTTGACCAATAAAAACAGCCAGAAGTGAGACTTTACTCTCCTCGATCTCCTTACGCACACAACTTCTCCTTCTCCTCGGCGTGTCTGTCCAAGAAGAGCGCACAAACCCCGCATCAAGCGCAGAGCATGCAAGCACGCAGGCAGGCAGGGCTCCGATGGAGAGGAGGAGCGCGGAGACCCCGCGGAGCTCCAAACGAGCCAATCAGCATCTGAGTTCAGCTGTGAGTGACGCAGACGAGCTACCTGCTGCGTCTCAGCACCTGGTGAAGCACGACTCAATACGACAGGAAAGACATGTAGCCGCCGTGAAGTTTCCTTCTGAGCACATGCAGAGCGGAAACTACACTGATAAAACAAGTTGTCCGAATTTAACCAATAAAATGCACTTAGTAATTAACATACAGCTTACTTGTTTAGATTTGAATCGGTATTTCTGAGTCAGAATAATCTCCGTTTTAGTAAGTTAGAAAGTAAAACTGCATTTTTATATCCTCTTTCAAGATAAGATCACGTGGTGCTTAAGAAAAGCCAACAATGCATAAAAACACAAGAGAAATTAATACAAAGCTGATTTTAAAAGACAAAAACTTAATTTTTAGGATTATTTTACAAAAAAAATCGATTCATTTAATTAGTCAAATCAAATAGTAAGGCTATAACTATTCTGTTTCATGATGGCCTGAACTTTGCACTCTAAAAATGGATTTTTGGTGTAAATACATTTTAGCCATTTACTCACACACATTTAACTTGTAAACATAATGTTCAATAGCAATTATTTTCAATCAGTTTGTTTGTGCACGTTATTTTGTTTAGATTTGAATCAACATGTTCAGTATGATTTGTGTAAATTTATCAGCTAAAACACAATCAAACAAATTTTCTCCGATTTTTTTTTAACATTAATTAAATTTTGCTTCCATTTGTATGATAACTGTTTAATTTGTCAAATCAGTTAGTTGGTATATAGCTATTCTGTTTCAAATTGTCTTAACATTTACACTGCAAAAAGAAATTTTGGAGGTTATTTAATTTTATCCACTTATTCAGCCATATTATTTTGTAAATATAATGCAATAATGGCTGCCTTGCCATTCTTCATAGTGGTGGTCCTTATGATACCACCAGTGGTCCTGTTTTTCTTTGTTCTCCATGGTCAAACAATAAACTTCATGGACTTGGATAGTCTTGTTGGAAACCAGAGCATCTGTGGAAGAACACGGGTCTGGTTGTCCACTGTACAAGAACTTAAAGAACTTCTGGATTCTTATAATAAGGTGGTTAATTATGATAGGTCATTGTATTTCAGTAATGTCAAAGTATTATTTAATAATATTAACAATATTCTACAGAAGTATCACCTCCTTCTTTATTTGTTTAGTTTATAACCTGCACTGGTCCATCAGTGTTGCCTGTAATTAACCACTCCCTGAGGCAAGGTTCTGTTCTGTCTTACAGCTCAAAATTGCTGAGCTGACTCCTGGCCTAAAGAAGTCTAATCTTGATGCTGGCTCGATTTGTAACTTTCATCTGCTATTTGTCAGTAAATTATTAGAAAAAGTTGTAGAAACCCAACACAAATCCTGGCTGTGTAAGTTGCAGATCCCTGACCTTTTTCAGTCTGGCTTTCTAAAGCAGCACTACATTGACAGGGCTTTTCCACCAATGCGGCCCGGAACCCGTTCCCATTCACAAATGAGATTTTGAGCCAGTTTTCACCTGGATAACAAGGTTCCCAAACGCCTAATCTGGTTCCAGTCGGGCACTGTGGAATATCTGGTTCTTCAGTGCGAACTGTGATGACACCAATGGTATCACCCCATGGGCTGGTCAAACTGAGGAAAAAGAAACAAGCATGGGGATGAACAGGGGCCGCAGAGGTCTGCAGCACGTCTGCCATCTTGCTACTTCCTCTTCTTCCGTGTTGTGTACTGCATGCTATTGATGAGGCCTGCTTGGTTCCCAAAACGGATGGACGTCAGAAGGACGACAGCTCTCAATAAAACATCAATATTTGGAGACAAGTGAACCGAACCTGTTATAGAATGAGAGTTCTTTCTGTGGCTGTGAAACTTATTTTGTAAAAGCTAACAATGACTTAGTGGCAACAGATGCATGAAACTATTTTGTGTTGGTCTTACTTGGGTCTTTGATACTGCCGACCACTCAACTTTGTTAAATAGAGCAAAGGTTCTAGCTGGTACTTCTGGCTTTGCATTGGGCTGGTTTTCTTCTTATCTCTCTGGACAGAGAAGTTCTCCTCCTCTGTTCCTCTAATCTGTGGGGTTCCACAAATGTCAGTTTTGAGCCCATTATTATTTTTCTTTCATTGGCTGGCATTATTCAGTCTTTTTCTGACATCTCCTACATCTATGCAAATAACTTCCAACTGAAAATACCTTAAAGCGCAGCAGCTAGATAAGCTATCCACCCTCATCCTATGTTTATTTTAGATCAGTGAGTTTTAAACAACAATAAGACAGAGACCTTGATAATGGTTCCGAGTCACCTGCATGCCACAATCAGACTGTTGCTTCCTTTTTCCCAGCAACCAAGTCCCACATAAGAAATCCTCACAAGATCCCACATCAGATCTATTTCTTGCTCCAGTTTCTTTCATTTAAGAAACATTTCTAAAATACCCTAAAACTTTGCTTTGCTGATTCTGTGGAAGTTTTTAAAAAACAGTTTAAAAACCACAAATATTTCAGCTTCCCAAAGTGTGTTTTCTTTTGAATATTTTAGATATGCTCTATGAAAAAATAGGTGGATTTTGGAGCTTGGAAGTTACATTTCACAGAAAAATCTGCAAATAAATGGGTGTCCACTAAACTCAAATAAACTGAGTCTGCTATCACGAAACAGTTTCACACTTTCCAAACCTTTACACAATAAAAAATGTTTTTAGTTGATGGTAAATATTAGACATTAAAATTCTTCAAATTCAAACATTTTATTATAAAACAATTTTTAAAAATGACTGAATTCAAATAAAATTACCCATTTTGGTAACAAATTCAGAGTGACATCATTTGTGTGCAGTGGGGAGTTGGAATATATGAGCTTAGTAAAAGTCAGAAGCCTCTAAATTGAGAAAGTTTCTGTGCTGTAACTTTACAGCCGGCTTTAGCTTGTTTGGCAGTGGTGCTACCTGTGCTACATGCTAGCTTGCAAGAAAGATTGACAGTTCGTGAGCTAACGAGAATAACAGAACAATGTATTAAGTTACATTCAAATATTTATTACCAAAATAAAGTAGTTGATAGATCTAATTAAATCTACCAAAATTCCTTTTTACAGTGGAGCTGCATTGTCATGTTAAAAATATTCCCTGCGGGCACACATTGTGGAAACTAGAGGAACAATAAACTAGAGGAACAATAAATATTTCCCTTGGCGCCTTCATAATACTCCACTATAATGTATCCTTTGCAAAAGCCACAGTGTAGGTCTTCTCATGCAATGATGATTATGTTTTATCTTTTACATAGCAATCTTAATCCTAGTGTGACAAAATAGTGTCCAAAAACTTTCCTACAAGAATTTCAGAGCATAATATTTCCATCTGATAATGACCATTTTATATTGCCTTGCAAAAGGATTCTTTCACCTTGAACTTTTTTCACATTTTGTCATCATACCCTCAAACTTCAAGGTATTTTTATTTTAATTTTATAAGACAGACCAGCACAAAGTAGTGCATCACTTTAAAGTGAAAGGAAAACTATGCTTTGAACAATTCCAAATAAAAATCTGAAATGTGTGGAATCTATTTGAATTCATCCCCCTATAATCAACAATCCAATGTGGCCAGCTGCCTTGAGAAGTCACCTCAGCAATAAATAGGGTCCATCTGTGTGTAATTTAATTTCAATACAGATCCAAGTGTTGTAAGAAGGCCTCAGAGGTTTGTAAGAAAACAATAATGAAGAAATAGCCTCATGAAGACCAGCATTTAATGGAGTGTTAGGTTATGAAACAATGACCCAAGACTTTGACACCCAACAACCTGAATAAACAGTAGGACACAGTAAATCTGCAAAGACATGGCTGTCCATCTAAACTGACAGGCAGACAAAGGACAACATTACTTAGAGAGGCAGCCAAAAAGCCCTTGGTAAACCTGGATGAGCTGCAGAGATCCACAGCTCAGGTGAAAGAATCTGTTGACAGGGCAACTATTCTTTGCTGTACAAAGAAAGACTTTGAAAGAAAACCACAAGAATCCCTTTTTGCAGTTTGTCACAAGCCATAATGGCAGGTAGACACATAGAAGAAGCTACTCTGGTCAGATGAGGCCAAAATTAAGTTTTATGGCTAATGCAAAAAACTAATGCACACACACCATCCCCAGGGTGAAGGATGGTGTTGTGAGAATGCATTTCTTCAGCAGGAACAGGGAAGCAGGAAAGAGTTGATGGGAACATGGAGGAAAACATGTTAGATGACGTGGAATGATCTTCTCTCTCGTCTTGACCCCATAACCAAAAAAACTAACTGGACAGTATCTGCGTTTCAAATGAGGGGCTGGGTATGCCCATTTGTAATTTTAATGTTGTTCATTTCCACAGACGTGGTCTGTATTTTTCTAACCTCTCCGGTGAGGAGAGGTTGACATTAAACATGGATGAAGTCCAGGTTTTCCTTGACAAGCTGTTGGTTTTATTAAGTTCCTAATTGACTTTTTAGGAAAATCAGACTGGCACATGTTACCGAAAACTTATTCAGTCCCATGTCTCCATAAATATTTTACAGTTTTAGAACTTTGCCCTAAGACTTTTAGAGACTGATTATTCTAACATCCTGTGAAAGCTTCAAGATTTAGCTCCATTTGCTGAAAATAATCCCTCTGAAGCATTTATTGCCTGTAAATACAGAATTTTTTTTGGCCAAAACAAAGAATGAGTGAGTGCAATCCTGACGTGCAGAGAGAAGCAGTTGGTGGAATGATGATTCATCCGTTCTGCTGGGGCTTCTCCTCGTGCATCCGAGCTGGATCCACCATCTGTCCCCACTGCCTGCCATGCCAGAGGCACTTTCCTGCTTTCTTTGCATGACGCTGCATTATGCCAGAGCTGGAAAAACAGACAGAGGTGACATGGGGAGAGTTATGTAATGTCTGCAAAAGTGATGGACCAGGCAAAGTGTTAAACAAATCAATTCAGTATCTTACAGCTGTGTGCAGACAATAACAGGAGCGAAAGAAGCACTCGAATGATTATTTTGCCTCGAGCATGAAGCAAACATTAAACATAAAGAGTTCTTTCATCTCTTGTCTTTGTCCTCCAGCCTGTGTCACCTTCTGCAGCAAACTGCCACGGAGCTCCTGATGCACTGCAGCTCTTCCTTCCTTGCTCAGGTGAGAGCAGCGGAGGTGGGCAGCTGTCAGCTACACCTCGGAGTGCTCTGCTGGTGCTCCAGAGTCCGTCCTCACTTATTAGGCCTTGGTTGCCTGGTAACTGGAAAAATTATCATGATTTTCACAGCAAAGATGATAGATCATGTGTTTCCCAGCAGAAGCTTTGCGTCACATATAGACCTTAGTCATGCTGCATAGACACATTTTTCAAGTAAATAAATAAATAAGTAAACAAATTTTTGTCTTTTTAAAACATTGCAATCATATGTGTGTTATGTAATTGGAGGTTGTCCCAAAAGCTACTAACCAATTAATTAACTAATTTATTAATAAATGTCTAAATACAAAGACAGAAAACAAATGATAAACAAACAAATAAAGAAAAATATTACATTTAGTAAATAAAATAACTACATTTAAAATAAAGTGAAATAGGAAAGTGATTAAACATATTTTTATAATCAAACTATTAGAGGTAATATAAATAAATAAAGTTAATATTTCTAACAGATTCTTTATATATTTTGAGGATGAATTTAAAAAAAGGGTAAATCAAAGAATGCAACAAATAAAAAATAATAATAAAATTTAAAAGAATTAAACCATAAAATCCCCTTAATAATAAATACATAATTTTATTATTTTATTATCAACTTATTTATAACTGACAAAATGAATGGCAACTAAAAGGTGGTTAAACTAAAAAAAATTAAATAAAAAAGAAATTAAGTTAAATTAAAAGCAAATAACTAAATATAAGTAAATGATCAAATAAAGTCGGAACAACAAAAAATACAGCTTACTAAATAAATACATATAAAGCCATGTAAGAACACTATACTGAACTGATTCAAATTAGTATCGTAAAAACTGATAAATATATCTTAAAAAATGTTACACAGTTTAAAACATTAAAAATGTGGAACGGAGCAAGAAGTTGCAAAAAAGAAACTTGTCATGAATGTATGGTGTTATACTGCCTCTCTCTGGTAAACTAAGTGTATTGCACCGTTTTGACAATGCGACAATCTTTCAGAACCTAGTAAATTAACTAATAAGCATTTATTTAAAAAAAAAAAATCAAAGAGGAAGGTTGGAATTTGAAAAGACATAAGATACTTGCATACTTGCAATAAAAAAGGACAGAAAAAACTACAAATTGCACAACTAAAAACATAAATTAAATGACGATATAGTAGTTGACTGAAGTGATTACATAAGTCAAATTAGAATTAATAATAATAATAATAATAATAATAATAATAATAATAATAAAACATCATATTATAACTAAAATATATTATTTTTATAATAGTCTATACTAAATATATTATGAATAAATGTTCACCAAGCAACGAAAGTTTCTTTGCAGTTTAGATTTTATACTGCCCCTCTCAGGTAAATAGAGTGAATTACACCGCACTGCCAAAGTAATGTTTACACTTTCATAATTGTTAAGCCATTTTGTTATCTGCGTGACGCATTTCGCTGTTTTGAATATTAATTACAGAAGAAAAAAAAATCTGCTCACAATAACAAGTCCATCTGAACACGCGATTTTGAATAAGACTACAAGAAGGCAATTTTTTTTTTTTTTTTTTTTGCGTTGGCAAGTACAAAAAAGTATTTATTATTAAAGAGTTTAAGACATGAACATGTCAGTTAAAAATACTTTTACAGTATTAGAGCAAAGCAGTAAGCAAAAATTAATAATATATCATGGGATGCATATTAGGCCATCTATTATAATAATGGGCCATCCGATGAGGGAAGAAATTAAGCTAACGATACAAAGTGTTCAAAAAATACGCAAAAGGTGCTGCTAAAGATTATGAACGTGACACACGCACGACCTCATGTGATGATCCGGGTCTTTCACTAAGCAAGCTGTTTTCATGGTTATCTAAAATCCATCACTTTTGACCACTAAATTACTAACAAGTCTATACTTTCTAAACTATAGTAATGACCTGATGATAATTATAGATTATATAGTCTATATATTATAACTTCATGATAATAAGTCTTTAGTTAAACAGTCCACTGAACACACATCCTCGCCTCTCTTCGTAAGGGAGAGCACGCTGCAAAAACGTGACCATATATAATATCTAAATAAATAAATGATTAGATAGATGAGAAATAAAAGTAAACAAATAAATACATATCAAATAATAAAGGAATGTATTTATGTAAAATAAAAACCAAAACAATTGTAAAATATATAAAAAACATGTTAACTAACTTAAAATATGTAAAATAAAAGAAATGGAAGTGAATGAAAAAAAGAAAGAAAACTAAAATGTACTCAAATTACAAAGCAAAAATAAATAAATTACATTAATGAATGAATGCGATGTTCTCGTTTTCTGCATTTAAATGCGTTTTCACCTATTGCAGAAAGTTACCTTGAAGGTGGAATTTTATACCGCCCCTCTCTGGTGAAAATTGTGTATTACAACATCCTGCCAATGCAGCAATCTTTTATACTTGCATAATTGTTAAGCCATTTTGTTACAGGTGACGCATTTCTCTATTTTGGACATTAAAAAGAAATTAAATACGCAGACAATAAGGATGAAAGAGTTTAAACAGAATATTTTGGATAAAACTAAGTGAAGGTATCTTTAGGCGCCCTCAAATAAAATGTATTAATTATTATTATTTGTAGTCATTAAAGAGCAGGCTAACTAAATAATGTAATTCTAGAGGAAAATGCGTAAAAGCACATCTAGAGTGGCAGTATGATATATAAATAGTCAAAAATGTCATTTTAAACTATCTAATCGAGTAAGTAGAATTATTTGTCTGTAAATGAGAAGAATTGTAGAGAAAAGATGGACTAATAACAAAAAGTGATTAATTGTAATGATGAAGTTGATGCCGAAAGACTGCAAACATCCACACGGAACACACGTACACGTCTCATTTCGTGAGATGATCCGGGTCCTCCCCTGACTGCAATGTTTTAATATTTATTTGAAGATCTCATTGTTTACCCCAAAATGACCCTCAAGTCCATTTCCATATAGCCTACTTTAAAGCCTAAAATTGGGGTTGTTTACCATTTATTTAATTCTATTTCTGTAAAACTTGCTTTTGGTCCTCAAAACGAAGCAACTGTGCTTCCTGGACTCATTCACCTTCATTCTCCTTAGTTTACTAGAGCTGTGTAAATTAACCTGGTAGCATGCTAGACCAAGACACCATAAGAGGTCATAATTGTAATAAAACAAGAGTCCACTGCACACGCTGGCTGCCTTGCCTCGTAAGGGACAGCACGCTGCAAAAACGTGACCACGCTGTGAAACGCACGAATCATTTTGGACCAATCAGAGAGCAGCTCTGAGGCCAAGGATGTCGCCAGTTGGCGGAGGAAAGGCAGTAGGTGCGGCCAAAGAGGAGGAGCGGCGGTGTTCTGCTGGCGATGAGGAGGAAAGAGAAAGAAAAAAAAAAAATCACCACATATCCCCATTCAGGCGTATGCTTTCCAGCGTGGGAACCCGTTTGGAAGAGAACGAGGGATTTTAACAGCTGGATGTTTATTTGGTCGACATTAAAGCGACGAATTTCGTGGTTTCGTGTTTACATAACAGGCTTTCCTGGTGTTCACCGGTCCTGCCACGGTGTGTTCAGGTCATTCGCCGCCTAAAATAACAGGCCAGTTAAATATTCCGTCTTTAACAGTCATTTTATGTCATTTGAGTACGAGATAAGTCGAAAAGTTTAGTGTTTTTTCATTACTTTATGGGTTTTTCATCATTCAGAAAAACAAGTTATACAACAAACCAGGCGAGAGCGCTGCAGCGACCGGGGTCCTAAAGCCCGCCGTGTCACGTCATTATAGTTCCGCGGAAAATCCACTTTTCTGCGCCCAAATGCTTCAGGAATCAGCTGTTTATCAGTTCTTCCGCAATATGGAAAAAGTTCTGTTAGAGCAAGGCTAATCAAAAATCCGGGCTTTAGTATTTTATTTAATCTGAAGTGACTTTTCCCTCATTTTTCTGCTATAGTTTTCCTCATTGAACTAATAATTGTCTGCGAACTGGAATAAAAATAAAGTGAGCGCCTTATACAAAGACTGCTGATATCATTCACGAAAGGAATAACTAAAGGACTCGTCCAGTTGAGTAATGGTCATTAATACGATCCACTGGTTCCGGAAGGGCTTGCGGCTCCACGACAACCCGTCGCTGAAGGACTCTCTGCTGGGGGCTGATACCGTCCGCTGCGTTTACATCCTCGACCCCTGGTTTGCTGGGTCCTCAAACGTCGGGATCAACAGGTGGAGGTGAGGACAGTAACCCTCTAATAATATCTTATAATGCATTCATGTCTACAAATAATTACCAGAATTTAAATCAGATTAATACAACATCAGATGATACATTCCGCTAGATCAATATTTAGGATCAAATAAAATGCAGGATTCTGCCGTTATACTCGATCACCTCCTAGGAGAATGAATGAAAGTCAGGTGATGCAAATCAAATGCACTGATTACTTAATTTGGAGCTGCTCTGGAGCTATTTGGTGTGTGCTGATGCAAGAAAAAGGAGGAAAGACATCAGTCAAGATCAAGGAGAAGCAATAGTTTCTGACCATAAACCTTGAACAGTTGATGGATCAGTCCAGACATCATTATTGTAAAGTAAGAAAACTAGAAAACAGTTGAAAAACAAACAAAATTCATTTCCAATGTATCCACAGAACTAAAAGTCAAGTCAAGTTTATTTGTAATAGCACATTTCAGCAGCAAGGCAGTTCAGAGTGTTTACATCATAAAAAACATCAATCAAGTATACAGCAAATCATCAAAATCATTGAGCAAATATCAATGCATCAAAATCATTAGGATCATCAAGCAAATATAGTTCAATGTTCTACTTACTACTGATCAAAGGCAGCTCTAAACAGGTGGGTTTTTAGCCTTGATCTAAAGGAAATTGGTGTTTTGGCTGTTTTGCAGTTTTCTGGAGGTTTGTTCCGTATTTGTGGTGCATAAAAACTGAAAGCTGCTTCTCCGTGTTTGGTTCTGGGGATGCAGAGCAGACCAGATCCACAAGACCTGAGTGGTCTGGAAGGCTGATACAGTGACAACAGGTCTTTAATGTATTTTGGTGCTAAGCTGTTCAGTGATTTATAAACTAGCAGAAGTATTTTAAAGTCTATTCTCTGAGCAAGAGGGAGCCAGTGTAAGGACTTTAGAACTGGGGTGATGTGCTCTGTCTTCCTGGTTTTAGTGAGAACACAAGCAGCGGCGTTTTGGATCAGCTGCAGGGGATTTTTTATTTTTTTTAATTTTTTTAATTTTTTTATTTTTTTTTAGACAGACCTGTTAAGACACTGTTGCAGTAATCAATACAACTAAAGATAAACGCATGGATGAGTTTCTCTAGATCTTGTTGAGACATTAGTCCTTTGATCCTGGAAATGTTCTTCAGGTGAGAGAAGGCCGACTTTGTAACGGTCTTTATGTGTCTCTGAAGGTTCAGGTCAGAGTCCATCACTACACCCAGATTTCGGGCCTGATCACTAGTTTCTAGCTGTAATAACTGAAGCAGCGTGCTGACACTCGATCGTTCCTCTTTAGGTCCAAAGACAATAACTTCAGTAAAACAGTATATAATTTTGAATAACTTTGTTTACAAATCAATATTCCAAAAGTGTGGTGTGCAATGTATTCATTCTTGTTTACTCTAATATCCTTAAAGAAAATCCAGCGCAAATAATTCAGTTCAGAGGCAACCTAGTAGGAAACATGACTTTTACAGAAGACTGAGAGAAAACCACAAAACATCCTGTTTGCCACACACCATGTCGGGGACATAGGAGAAATGTAGAACAGGGTGTTCTTTGAATTTGGATGTAAAATGCTAATATGGCAGAAAGCTGTCATTGCAGATCACCCAGGATAGACTGTTCTCACAGTGACACATGTTGCTGGCAGCAACATGCTGTGTTGCTTTTCTTCAGCATGGAGAGGGATGATGGATGGAGCTAAATAATGGCCAGTCTGCATATCATCACAAACCTCACATATCAACTGTTAGGCACGGTGGTGGATAGGTTATGGTTTGGGTTTGTTTTACAGGCAAATGATTTGGGCACCTTGCAGTCATTGAATTCTCCATGAACTGCTCTATATACCAAAGTGTTGTAGGGTGAAATGTGAGGCCATCTGTCTGACAGCTGAGGCTTGGCCCAGACTGGGCCAACAGCAACAAAATGATCCACATATGGCAGCAAATCTCCAGCAGAATGGCTGGAAAAGTTGGTGTAGTTTTCAGAAAACTTTCTAACAGAGTTTCTCTCAACTAGGCTTACAACTTAAAAAAGGGAACTCAACCTGTTATTTTTTAAAATATCTTTTGAAGGATATAAATTCTTCATGGGTGGCAGGTCTAGAGTTTCAAACATGTAAGAACGAGTTTATATTTCTGTCATAAAGCAGACTTCATCCATGTAGTAAATGGACAGGAAAACAATCAGTATTGACGCCATAATATTTCTCCTTTAAAAAGATATGTCTGCACAACATCCAAGACAGAAAGTTACTGTGGAGAGGCAGAAAAGACTCCCAGTGACCCAAATGATCACAAAAGGCTTATAAAACAGTTCAAATAAGACTTGAAATAACAATGAAAGGATGGAAACACACTGAGTAACCAAATCAAAACATTACATATCAAATCAGATGCAAATTTAACTTAGTGAGACTTGAAGAAAGACCACAAAATTAGCATATTCAACAAGTGAATTGCAAATGAGTCATAATGGGACTTCATGGATGGTAAATACTTCCAAAATACATAACTGGAGGCACAAAACCATAATAGATCCTTTCAGTGGGATTTCGAGTGGTTTGATTGGTGTGTTTCTCTTCTCTGGGGTCAGTTCAATTAAACTTGGAGGTTTTTGTAATTTTATGAAGAAATGGGTCCCAGATACAAAACATGACTGTGGTGAAGTGCTGTAAGCTGCTTAAAATCAAAATAAACCCTCACGCATATGAGACATGGCTAGACACTGCAGAGTCAAACAGGTTTCACCCACATTGTTTTTCCTTTTCAGGCATATAGATTATTATCTGTAAAGTTAGTTTATGTCGACTAAAGGCTGGCTTACAAATTTAAAATACAGCTGGTGCATTATTATATGAATAAGCAAAGGTCAACGTATCAATAATCTGACTGATATATAAGCCTGACTGCTCATAAAAGCAATGACGTTACTGTGTCCATGTGGATGTGAAAAGTGCCTCTTATGCCAAATAGTCTACAGTTCTCCTTCTCATGCCAGCTTATCACCTTTTTCTTCACATAATGAAGACAGAAACTACTACCTCTATTAACTCAGGAAAAGTTCATAATTGGGTTTCTAGGACATTGTTTCTTAATTAATATTTGTATCATTGGAATTTTATGTGATAGAGCAGCACAATGCAGTGCATAACTGTGAAATGGAATAAGAGTAACATGTTTTTATGCTTCTTCTTCTTCTTCAAAAAAAGTATCGCATGAGTTTAGAATCAGCCCCATTATACTCCTAAATATATTCCAGTGCAGCCAATTGCCTTCAGAAGTGACATCATTAAATATAATCCAGCTGTTCTGTGAAGGCCTCAGAGGTTCATTGGGGAACATTCTGTACCATGAAGTCCAAGGAACACAGCAGGGTCAGGGATAAAATTGTGGAGAGGTTTCAAGCAGTCCCATGTTAACTCCTGAGGAGCTAGAGAGAGTCACTGCTCAACTTCCAGAATATGTCAACTATTATCATTCATTCTGCAAATTTAGCTTTTTTTGGAAGAGTAAGAAGTCCTGTTTACAGTTTGCTACAAGCCATGTAGATCTTAATCCAGTCTGCCTGGGTTTGAGCTATTTTTCTGAAGAGGAATGGGTGAAAAAAAATCAATCTGCAGTTGTGTAAAGCTAGCAGACATATCCCAAAATTTAATTCTAATTTAACCCAATTCAAAAATTCTTTAAAAAAAAAAAAAAAAAAAAAAAAAAAAAAATCCCAATGGGAAATTAAATGTTTTCGTAACTCATATGTACCTTCAAACCCCTGTTGTGGATGGTGATGCTGTAACTCCTGTCGCAGTCAGTCTTGCATTGAATCTGAAGAAACCTCTGACTGAAGACTGTGAAAACTGTCATGACATGCCAACAGTGTAATTTCAGGCAGCAGAGATGATCTTCCACTGTATCATGTCCTGGAAGACACAATCAGTTGTTGGCAAGCACTGCTAATCCACCTCATTTGCTTTTGTCGCTCCTCTTTAAATCTTTGTCTGGCTGTATGGTTAGAAAGCCAATTCTGAAAAATTGCACTGCTCATTGTCAAACACTTGCAGCTGTACTTACAGTGAAACATGGTTGTACAAAGTATTGTCTCAGGGGTCTGTATACTAATGCTTCCTACACATTTTTAGGTTTCATTGGTAAAAAGATGTGAAATCCAGCAGTTCTTCTGCTGAATAATTTAGCACAACTTTGTGTTAGTCTTTGATGTCTTTGATGTTTGCTGTTGTGGGAGTTTGAATATTTTTCCAAGGAACTGCATGACATAAAAGAGGAATGCTGATGTTAGAGGAATGTTTGTCCCTGCAGTTACCCTTCAGTGTTACGTCGAAGGCTTCACCAGTCAAAACACAGAGTATCACTGTTCCTTCTGTGCCAAACCTTTATTCATGTCAACTTCAGATATCTGTTCCAGCTGCCTCTATGTGCACAAACCTCAGCGTGTTGTTTGCCGCATTCATTAGTCCTTAAATGGTATCTATGGCACTGCTGGATGTTTTTGTTTCCTTTCAGAGTCTGATGTCATCTCCAGAAAAGTGAAGGAAGGGGGAGAGTAGGGCTACAGCTACCATTATGAGCATCCATGTTTTTCTTTCAGTGTTATGCAACATAAGCCCGCGGTGACGCAGAGCACAACGCACAACGCCCCGATTCCTTCCTTCTTTCCATTCACTGTGTACATATTCAACATGTACATGCAGTTTTTGCATTGAAACGCTTGCCAGTCTTTTAAAACCGTGTTTCTTGGAGATTTTCCGTGAATAAGGTCACGTCAGATGACATAATCGCAATAACTTTTCGCTTCCCGCCGACATTCCCTGGTGTGGAACAAGTAGGTCAGTGTGTCAATAGCAAGCCCTTCAACTCTTTGGTTTTTCTGACCTACTTCTGCTGTCCTGCCAGACTAAGAGACCCCAGCTTTGTCCGTCGAGCCGCTCCACAATGAGCTGTAATCCCCACAAAAGCTGCTGCCGTCTGATATCTATTTTCACATCACGATTAGAGGTGCGTTTACAGACTCCTTCTTCGTGAGCGGGGATCATGTTGGTGTAGAATAGCTCTATAACATAGTTGTTTGTTAGAGATAAGAGGGAGGTGGGAGTGTCAGGTGTCAGAGGACAGTGTGGGAGAAATACAGAAAGATGAACAGATGGATTTCTATTTGAGCTGCACACAAGCGTGAAAGCGCTGGTTTTCTTTCTGGGTCAGACTGCCTGAGTCCCTAATTCTCTGTTACACTGACCTTGGATCAGAACAGCTGTAAGCACAGCGTGTGAGGCCAAACTCCATCTTTGTCCCTGAAGTGGTGCGTAGATTTTGGGTGGAGACATCAGATGGTGACTCAACAAATTTAGCCGAAGGAGAAGGTGAAAAGTTTCAACACTAAAACTTTCCATGTTCAGGTAATGGAAGGGTTTTTTTTGGTTGGACAAAAAAAAAAAAAAAAAAAAAAAAATCAAATTATAGGGAGTCATTTTGTATGTAGCTCAGTGTTGCTGACATGTAGTAACAACTACCATTTTAACTCAAGGCACTCCTTAGAAAAAGCCTTAGCTGGAAGGTAGCCTCGGTGTGGCTAGAAATGACCCACATGGTAACATTTTTACAGAAATACGAAAAAAGTCACTCCACTACTAACACTTCAATTGGGATTTTCATGTTATAGGCCAACACAAATAACTGTGAATTAGAATAAAATTCTATGTTGTTGGCATTCTTCTGTCCTTGCTGTAGAAAAACAATCCCCACAGCATGATGTTGCCATCACCAGTATTTAGCGCCATTCATTGTTGCATCAATATTGACCAGCTTGTCTCTCTCTGTTGAAGATTTCTGTTATGTTCTCTTAAAAAAAACAAAAAAGACATCTGAGATCTTCACAAAACAAAATTGAATCAATTTCATACAGGCAAACTAATAAGGACACTCATCTTATGTTAGTGTAAAGACTGCTGGGTGGGATTGCCACAGGATGCCTCCGCCTACTGCTTTCTGTGCCTATAGCAACAGCACTGGAAGCTCCACATTACTGCTGCTCTGCCTGTGTTAACCCGTGTGTAGGTGTTATCTAGAGGGTGCAGTTCTAGTCCTTATTTCTGCAGTGTTGTAAACAAAAAGTACTTTTAGAGAACAACTAGCAGTTAAGTGGTTATTTTCGAGGACAGAACATTCGGTTTCAATACATCTGAGCCTGTTTCTTGATGCTGTCTGGTGTCAGATGTGGTGATGATTAAAATCATGTTCATGAAGCTTTTTTGAATCATCTTCTGTTGGTATGGTTCAGCATTGAGTCAGATTATATGAAAAGGAGATGGACGTAATCATAATTTCTGTTCTAGCTCAGAAATTTCAGGCTTTGGAGAATAAAATAAGACAGAAAACAGTCAAATATTTTTAGAGCTGTCTTTTATCAGGATTGCTGTTCAGGGAAAGTAAAGGTGAGTTCAGCCACTTTCAGGAGAGAATGTTCAGCCATATTTAGTGGTGATATTATTTATTTTCTATATGAGAATCGGTGAAATAAAACAGTTTTATAGAGCTCTTTATCATATGAATTAGTTTTACGTTTAATGATTAATATGTCTGATACAATAACAAAACAAAACTGCAGAGTTTTGCATGAATCTTCTCAATTTTCTTAATTATTCAACTTTATTAAAGTTGATTTATCCAGATTTTTATTTGATTAGTCAAAAATGAAATCCTAAAAACAGCACCAAAGAAGTATTCTTTAGTAATAGTTTAGAACAGAATATTTAAATGTCGCAGTTTCAGAGCTGCTGTCAGTACAGGGACTGCATCAGCAAATGCAGAGAAAACAAGTATTTTATTGTCATCACATTACTTAAAAAAATACTGTTTTGGTCCGTTAAGAGAAAGTTTAAAAATGGCTACTTAGTGTCTGGATTAAAATATAACAGCAAAGGTTTTAAAACAGTTTATGAGGAATCACTTAAGTAATTGCATTAACTTTCTTAAATTATGGGCTTGTATGACAAAAGAAGGTGGGGAGGTAATGTTCTCAGAATAGGAAGATCCTCTCTTCAAACCAGTTTTAACCATTGAGTCACATCACAGATTAAATCTTAATTCTGCTCTGTTTGCTTTTCTATGTCAATCTGACTGTTTTGGATTGCGTTATCATTGGATTTCATTAGTTTTTGTTGGCAGTGGTTGCGATATAAAAGAATAACACTTAACTGAATAGTTCAGGGGCTGGTGAGATCTTAGAATAACACCGAACAATCAGGCAGGAACTTTAGTCCAAACCACAGCAGGGAGGTAAGTACTTAACACAGATTTTTCAAGTTTTCCCACCTAAAGAATGGAGATGTCTGTAATTTTTTTGTAGACGCACCTCAACTGTAAGACACAGAATCTAAAAAAATCATATTGTGGGGTTTTTAAATATTTGCATTTTATTGCATGAAAAAGTATTTAATACAATAGAAAAATAGAACTTGAGTTTCTTCCATTTACTATTAATTGACTCAAGACTTGTTTACCTGTTGTCCTGAAACCCACCCCAGCCTTGTGCAGGTCTACGGTTTTGTCCCTGGTGTCTTTAGACAGCTCTGTGGTCTTGTCCTTGGTGACGTCTGATTGATTGGGGGTGTGGAAATGAGTCTTTCATACACATAACAAGTTTAAACAGGTGCAATGAATATAATTAACTATTTAAAAACCATACCAAAAGATTTTTTTTAGATTGCCTCTCACCGTTGAGGTGACCTCTCCATTCTTTCTAATTGGAAAACTTGAAAAATTGGTATCAAATCCATATTTCCCTCACTGTATAAGGCGTAAGACCAACTTTGAATGGTTTGGTTTTAACTAAGATTGAAACATTAGCTCCAAATTCATATACTCCATGACAGCTTGGCCCTTCATTACCCATAAATAAAGTATTAAATGTAGCACCTCATATGCTGACAATTATTAAAAAGGTGAACCTGTGAGATAAAATGAGATTTCCTGCCCAGTTCTTCTACCTACTCCCATTATCATCAGTGACACATTTACCTCTCCTTCACCATCAAGGGGCCGGTTTGTCCTGGTTTACTGACATGATGTCGGTGTGATGTTTCTGATGAGTCACCTCTTCAGCCTTTGGAGCTGCAATCTGACAACATTAGCTCAAATTACATTTTTCACTTCTCCAAAGCAAGGCTTTTAGCTCTAGTTAACCTCAGATGGGTCCAGAGGTAACGATCAGATGTAGGCCATCACAAACATACGAGTTTAAGAAAAGGAAGCTGGGCCCCGCTTTGGACATTTAAATGTTTTGAGATTTAAAGTATGTAGAAAAACTTCCCTGTCTACATTTACTTGCCTCTCAGATTCATTGTTGTAGTAAATTTCAAGCGCCTGGGCATTCAGGTAGCTGGTGCTAGAGCGCCACATGCTGGTTCAGAAAGAAAACTACTTCTAGTGATCTGATTTATATCAGTCTCTGTGTTAGGCACTTATGGGGATTAAATTGGCGTTTGAGCTTTGAAAATAAAAAAAACAAAAGAACAACTATTTTCTGGTCTTCCTAGTGCTGACTTGTGTGCATGTTTAGTACTTGGATGTTTCTACTGTCTGTTCTTCCACAGATGTCTCTTTGTCCTGCATCAGCATCATAAATTGCTATCCAGTGGAAGTTAGTTTAATTTGATCACTGCTTTTAAATTGTTGTTTCATTTATTGCTTGTAGTTGTTTATTTTCTCCATCTCCTCCAACAAAATGTTTTTGTTTTGCACCAGTTTGAGTTCAGGGCTGTTGATCCAACGTGTGTCTGAATGGTAAATGTTTGATGCAGCCCCTCTTCTCGCTCCTCTGCAGGTTCCTTCTGCAGAGTCTCGAGGATTTGGACTCCAGCCTCCGGAAGCTCAACTCCCGTCTGTTCGTGATCCGGGGCCAACCCACGGATGTCTTTCCCAGACTCTTCAAGGCAATTTGATCCACTTTTCTACACACTCAGGTTACTGTTTTTCATCTTGCGGAAGCCCCACGTAATCAGTGTAATTCTGTTTAGCAGGAGTGGAAGATCACTCGGCTGTCTTACGAGTATGACTCAGAGCCTTTTGGGAAAGAGCGAGATGCTGCCATTAAGAAGCTGGCCTCTGAGGCTGGAGTGGAGGTGACAGTTCGCATCTCCCACACACTCTATGACCTGGACAAGTGAGTTATTACACCCCCGTAACACATCAAACACAGTGCTGTCATGGTTATAACAAACAACTGTTTGGTTCGTGTGGTCAGGATCATAGAGTTAAACGGGGGTCAGTCTCCCCTCACCTATAAGCGGTTCCAGACTCTCATCAGTCGCATGGATCCAGTGGAGCTGCCTGCAGAGTCCATAACAGCTGAGATCATGGGAAAATGCACGACGCCGCTGTCTGAAGACCATGATGAGAAGTTTGGGGTTCCCTCTCTGGAGGAACTGGGTGAGTTCAGCCGTTAAAAAACATCTTTACTATTAAAGAAATCTGATGATGGATGAGATATAAAGCTGGATTTAAATCATGTGCTTTTATTGTGAACTTGCAGGTTTTGACACTGAGGGTTTGTCTTCAGCTGTGTGGCCGGGAGGAGAAACTGAAGCCCTCACTCGACTTGAGAGGCACTTGGAGAGGAAGGTCAGTCCCATCATTTATTTCTTGATCCAATTTTCAGTTTAACACCTCATGATTTTTCAGTTCTTATAATGTGTGACTCGTTTTGCCATCAGGCGTGGGTGGCAAACTTTGAGCGTCCCAGAATGAACGCCAACTCTCTGCTGGCAAGCCCGACCGGCCTCAGCCCCTACCTGCGCTTCGGCTGCCTGTCCTGTCGCCTCTTCTACTTCAAACTTACCGACCTCTTCAGGAAGGCGAGTGTTTTTATTCACATCGAGATGCTTTTGTTCTGATGTTTCAAGTTTTAGAGTTACTTTCAATCCAGTTAGCTTCATTGCTATCCAGTCATGTAGTTTGATTATTATAATACAAAACAGTCAAATTCAGTGGATTATTTAAAGCCAGTTGGGAAAAAGTTATCCATCTTAGAAAGTCCTGCTGACTTGCACAGCAGTCCTTCATCCTGAGCAAGCACGTGGCAACAGTGGGAAGGAATGACTTACATTTAACAAGAAGAAAAGCCCAGGAAAATCCAGATTAGTTTAACGGCTCAGGTTCTTCAGGCCAGCTGGGGGTTGATGGGGCTTGAAGAAGGGACATAAAAAAAACACACTGTGCCAGGGACACTTTTGATAAAAAAGAAAAAAAAAAAATCCATCAGTGTCTTCATCTAGGGAAATAACACTGCTAAACACAGTTCCACTTGGTCATGAGTACTTAATGTGAAAATAAAATCAAAGAAAAACAAAACTACAAAATCTAATAGGAGCAGTCAGTGGATTCATCCAAAAACCAGCTGAACATAGGAGCGCTTGGCTAAGAGCACTTTCTATGGGAAAGACAAAACAAAGAATGCACCCAAAGTGCATGGCAGCAAAATCTTCATCAATGAGTTCATTCTTGAAAGAAACAGCAAAATACAGAAAAGAAAACACAAAGTCAGCTGCAGGAAGAGTAACAATAGCTTTGATTAGGAAGAAGGCACAACTAAGCTGAGTAACTGGGCCAGGACTACTTTCTATGGGAAAGAAAAGGGTGCTCACAATCTCTGATTGACATTTTTTTTTTTTTTTTTTTTGTGTGGGACCAAATCACAAAACTTTAAAGTGGAATACCCAAGTTATTGGTTGCAGTAGTTAAGTCCAAGAAAGGAACGGGCTGCCGGAAGCAAAGCAACAAAAGTATTAGTGGCAGCAACAGGTCTGTCAACAGGTTTGTCTAAACACTGAGCCACTGGGCTAGGGGTTGAGTCTATGGGAAGGAAAAACAATAAAGTACATCGTAAATGGGAGAAACATGTCCATCAAGCTTATTTTTCAGAAAAGACCCAAATAAACAGAATAACTGAGCCAGGAGTACTTTTTAAATAAAAAAGACAAAGAAGAAAGGACACAGTCAGAAACAGCAGTAGTTTTGTCATTGACTCCATCCAGGATTCAGGCTTTAAACATTGCTTGAGTTTGAGAATTTTGCTTTCTATCCTGTAATAACATCCTGAGGCCACAAAGGGGCGCATTTAAATTAGTTCTAATGTCTGATTCCAGGTGAAGAAGAACAGCTCCCCTCCTCTGTCGCTCTACGGCCAGCTGCTGTGGCGCGAGTTCTTCTACACAGCGGCCACCAACAACCCCTGCTTTGACAAGATGGAGAGCAACCCCATCTGCGTTCAGATCCCCTGGGACCGAAACCCTGAGGCGCTGGCGAAGTGGGCCGAGGGCCGGACGGGCTTCCCCTGGATCGACGCAATCATGACACAGCTAAGGCAGGAGGGCTGGATCCACCACCTGGCCCGGCACGCCGTGGCCTGTTTCCTGACCAGAGGAGACCTGTGGATCAGCTGGGAGGAGGGCATGAAGGTAGAGAGGAGACGCTACGTTTTACTGTCCAGCAGGGCGTTCTGCAGAACATGCCAAACTGTTTGGGTTGTGTCTTCAGGTGTTCGAGGAGCTGCTGCTGGATGCAGACTGGAGTGTCAATGCAGGAAGCTGGATGTGGCTCTCATGCAGCTCTTTCTTCCAGCAGTTCTTCCACTGCTACTGCCCAGTCGGGTTCGGCCGTCGCACCGACCCCAACGGAGATTACATACGGTACCATTACACCTGTTCCATGACTGAGTCTTATTCTGAATGAACGTTTTCCTTTTAGATCCGTTCTGGTTATCAGTATTCCTACCTCCTTGGATAGTTGAATAATCCGCCACGTTCCCTCTGTGCTTCCATCCGTTTGCTCAGACGCTACCTGCCCATTCTGAGAGGATTCCCAGCAAAGTACATCTACGATCCTTGGAACGCTCCGGAGACCGTGCAGAAGGCTGCCAAATGTATCATCGGCGTGCACTATCCGAAGCCCATGGTGAACCACGCCGAGGCCAGCTGCATCAACATCGAGCGAATGAAGCAGATCTACCAGCAGCTCTCCTGCTACAGAGGCCTCGGTACTGACACAAAGCCGAACTTCAGCCGATTGTCTGTTTTCTTTCTCTTTTTTCATATCTAAGATATCCTTTTATAATATCAAGAAATTTGGATCCAAAATGATTCACTCTGTATTCTTTATATCCTCAGGTCTTTTGGCTACAGTTCCATCCAACGCTAATGGAAACAATGAGACATCCTCAGATGTTATGGCATTCCCCGTCGAGGCTTCACCCCAGGCCGCAGCTCCAGCAGGTAAGAGAAACAAGATCTGAAGCTTTGCTCTGTTTGAATTATATTGCACAGCTGCACCTCTTTTTTATTTTTCATTTTTTTACATTTCTCCTTCAGATGCGACCGATTTTAAGCGTGTTTTGTCTTTCAGCCTATCAGATGCCAGTTCACTCACAGGCAGATTGGCGAAGTGGTGTGATGATGTACCTGGAGGGGGATCCACAAAACGGCATCAGCACACACAAGCAGGGTAGGGATTACACAACACATTTATAAGCTCGCGAACCTGATTTGGCCTTTTATTAATATTGTCATGTTAATCTATTTGTCATAATCAGCTCCTCTGATTGTTTCATGTTTCTGAAGTTCCCAGCTATGCTCCAGGTACCAGCATGATGCGTTACACTCAAAGCAGCCCACAGATTCCAGGTGCCGCTCTGCAAAAAGGTGCAAAATAATTCCCTGACTCTGAAACTCCAGAAGAATTTGTTGATTTCGATGCAGGATGTGGAGTAGTCTCCGTGAAAACGTACGTTCACTTTCTAAATGTCACGTTTTTGTTTGTTTCAAGGGTCCGAGCACCATCCCGTCACACAGAGCAGCGGAAAACGTCACAATGAGGACTCCGGCCACGGCAGAGTTTCTAAAGTCCAGAGACAGAGCAACCACTAAAGAGTTGGTGACAAACATATTTTACACACATACTGAGTGGGTTCCATACTGGCATGGAATTTGATGTTTTATGATAGTTGTGGATGAAATGGTCAACCACAAAAATCAGTTTCAGGTACCTTATTAGGAACTTGAAACATACTTTACTGTCTAGTCCTGTGAGTAAATTAGTACATTTACAGCAAGAATCTAATATTTTATTGAAAACTTTATTTATTTCACTCATTCAGTTCAATAAGTAGAACACATTATAGAGATTAATTTCACACAAACTGATGTTTCAAGCCTTTATTTCTGTTATTTATGATTTCTTGCTAACACCTAATCCAATAATTTTTAGTTATCTAAAATTTGCTCTAGCAATCTCGCAGAATCATAAAATGTGAAAATAAATACTGAAGGTACAAATTTTCAGTGGTTCGGTTTCATCGATCTAAGATAAATGTGATCACACAAACAACAGAAAAGACTGAAGGATGCTTATGTTCTTTTTTCCCTGTTTTTTTCAGGTGTTTCTGCACATCCTCCTTCATATTATTAGCCAAATCAAAGCAGACACTAAAGGACTAAAGGTTTACCTACAGCACCAGTGTTGCATGAACACACCTTCAGGATGATTAAACGTGCTCACACACGTCCCCCGATTAAACAGACTGGGCTGATGAGGGCTGCCAGCGCCGACGAGGCTGCAGCGGCTGACTCGCTGTGCCCATCTTTGGGTTAATATCGACGGCGGCAAACATCCTTGTGTATATAATGAATTTGCTAACTGCAGCTAACAAAACTTGTACATATTTGGATATTTTATGTATGTTTTCTCTCCTTGTGTAGCCATAAACCCATTGATATATTTTTGATATGAGATCATGGATAGATCTTTTTGTTTTGATAGTTCTCAATAAAACAAAACAAAACAAAACGTTTAAAGACTGTCCATCAAAAAAAAAAAAAAACAAACAAAAAAAAAAAAAACACAAACCACTGAGAAAGCTTCTGTGTTTGCTTACCATCGTTTCCCCCAAACTGTGTTCTTTTTTTGATCCATTAATCATAAACTTACAAACAAAAGTGTTTTGGTTGATCTCAGTACTTCTAGACGTGTCTCATTCCTTTCCAGTGTGGAGGCAAAATAACGTTAACCATCTTGTTGCCCTTTTTTTTAGTAGGTTTGGAGAATAAAAAAGGACTAAAGAGCCTTTGCATCACAGTGATTTCCCTGTAAAATCCTTAATAAAGAAGTGTACCACCAACAAGACACTTGTGTATTCATTTGAATCAAATTTTGGGTTTTATCTGGCACATATGAGGCGTTTACATGTGTTTAAAGTTTTGGACGAGAGAGATCATGGTTATATCAAGTCAAGTTTATTTGTACAGCACATTTCAGCAACAAGGTAGCTCATAGTGCTCTACATGATAAAAACAAGGCAATTTAAAAAAAATTGCATTGCAGTGGCAAAATAAAAAATTAAAAGTTGCAATCCAGACTAAAACTAATGTTCCAGTTATTATTCATCAAAGGCAACCCTAGACAGACGGGCTTTTAGCCTTGAATTAAAGGAACTCAGCCTTTCAATATTTTTGCAGTTTTTGGAACTTTGTTCCAGATTAGAGGAGCATAAAAACTAAACGCTTCTTCTCCCACAAAGGCTGCAGTTTTTAGATTTTTATTTTTAAAGCAATAAAAACAAAAACATGCATATTTTTTGTCCCACTTCACAAATTTACCCTACTTTGTGTCAGTCTGCCACATAAATCCCAGTAGCACATTGAAATTTGTAGATGTGATCAAATCTGGAAAGCATCATGGGGCATCAATACTTTTGCAAGGCACTGTGTATTTAGTGTATTTAATGTTTTAGCAGGGAAGGACACGTGGTCTCACATATTGGCAGCATAAATAAGTACATAGAGTCGATTCCCACAAACATCAGCTGTCAGGCAAAAGTATGAACAATGATGAAGCCGTCAAAGAGAAGCGCCTCTCAGGTCAGGGCTGTCCAGACGCTTGTAAGATGTGAAACCCTTCTGGATAGCAACATCTACCAAACTCCAGCTTAGAATCCCGTCTGCAGTTCTGATCTTCATTCCTCAGCAGTCCTGAGTGGAGCTACAGGGTTAAAGAGTGGCCTCTGCTGCCTGAGGTTCAGCTTGGCATAGCTCACCTCGAAGTCCTTCTTGGTTCCCACGATTACGTCCAAGCTGCCGGAGCGCACGTCATACCCGTAGGAGGCTAGCTTCTGGATCCGATACAGCACGATCTGCGTGGTGAGCTCCAGGACGTTTGGGGATTCCTTCACCTGCTCGACGCTCACCCCGGCGTCCATCAGCCCCTGAAAGCGTCCCACCAAGGTGGGCAGCGAGTAGTACAAAATGGCCGGGCAGCGGATCACTGCCTGCTTTAGTTCGTCTTCGGAGCAGCCGAGAGCACCCTGGACGTAGGCCAGCGCCTGCCGCATGGCTTCAGGCTTCAGCTCGGAGATGGAGGCTCTGAGGCTGGACACCAGGCTGAGGAGCTCCTCGGTGGTGAAGCCCTGCTCCCTCAGGAAGCCCAGACTGTCCCTCCACGCCTCAGCTGGACGCAGGAGAATGTACGGGTTCTGACTGAGGAGCTTCTGCAGCCAAACCCGGAGGTTACCCTCATCCCCGCCCAGGTCCAAATAGGTCTCTCTGAGGGTGTGGATCACCTCCTGGTTGCGCTCCACCGGCCGACTGAAACTCTGCGGCGCGCTTGCCATCAGCTTGCTGATGATCTTCTTGTTGAGGCGAAGGCTCTGGAGGTACAGGATGTTGGCCCGCTGGTTGCTGTGGTTGCTTACGGTGAAAAAGGAAGCTGGGAACTTTTCAATGATGCTCAGAAGGGCGTGCTGGTTGGAACACACGGACCCCCAGAGGTCCCGCTGGGCCAGCACGTCCTCCGGTCGACACAGGACGGCCTCGGGGTGGCTCTCAAGGATGTTGGCGATCACCGCCGTGTCTGCGCCCATGTCCCTCAGCAGGCCAGCTGTCTCAGACACATAGGCAGTGGTCTCAGACAAAACCCAGCCCTTCAGCTTGCGGACTTTTCGGATGTCCACCGACAGCTCGTACAGAGAGTCGACCGTACGCTGGTTCTCCTCCCGTTTACTGTGGGAGGCCATTGTGGAGGTGAGAGACGCAGAGGAAGGCAGGAGCAGCCTCATCTTCTGGCAGGAGGTGCACAGAGACGCAGCGGTGACACGAAGCATTGCAGAAGAGCTCTGGGCAGAAGAACATCCATGAGAGGCAGTTTCTAGCAAAAGCAGTCATTCACCCAATCTGTAAAGAGTTGTGTCAGTTGCATTCAGCTCATAATCACTGAACATTTAGGCCTACAGGCAAAGTGCTGTATCTGGCCAAAAGCCAAACATGGTGGTGGGAGCATCATGCTGTGGGGATATTGTTTTCGGCAGGGACACGGAGGTTGGTATACGGAAGTGTACAATTGCCAGAGCAAGGAAAGAAATACAGTGGATTGCCTTCTTGTATTTATTTACCAGCTCTGGCAGTTCAACACCTTCAAGAATTGGTAGGAAGGTGGTTCTCCAAAGTGCTGACTCAGAGCAGAATACAAATGCAAGCCACACTTTCCAGATTTTCATTTGTGTGTGTGTGTGTATATATATATATATATATATATATATATATATATATATATATATATATATATATATATATATATATATATGAAAACCTTGTATTATTTTCCTTCCACTTTATAAGTGTGGAATACTTGGGTTGGTCTCTCATTTAAAAAAAAAATCCAAATATGGAAACAAATCAAGGATTGTGAATAATTTTGAAAAAAGTAACACTTAAAATGGTATAACCTTTGCTTTTATTTAAATGGATGTGAAGAAAATGAAGTACACTGATTACAGTTATGGCTACTGTCTTTCGCATGTGATGATACATGTGCCTGTTATGTATGTATTATAAACCAATGACTGCACCAAGCCACAGCTGCAAAGACACAACACGGACGGGAGTGATTGTAACAACAGCAGCCAACAACATACATCGCTACAGTTTGTTATTTTACATAAAATGAACAATAAGGTGGATTATTTTACCGGTTTTAAGGGGGTTTCTTTGCTGTGACTCCGTTGTCATTCCCACCGCACTCCTTTCATAACGCTACATAACCTTGTGGGTGGAGCCAGTTAGACACGTGAAAGGTACGTAACCGGGAAGCAGACACGCGTTGTGTCGTTCATCGCTGAGCCGATTTAAGGCACCGGTTCTTTTAGGTGAGCTACAGGAGAAGGTTCTCGTCTCAGAAAAGATTGCATACAACAGAATAATTAATTTTAGAGGTTACTTTGAACAGCATATATGCTGAACGTAATCACATAAGCTTCAAGGAGTACCAAGTGAAGACTTATTTTAGAGCCAAAAGTGGCGACTCTTTTTGCTGGGTTCACATGAAAGATTCAGTTGGTAAAACAAATGGTAAGGAAATCTGAAACAAAAATTGAATAGCTTTACAGTAGCGAAGTTACCCTGGATACGTCATTTATTATTGCATTAAAATAGAAAACATGGGTTAAGTTGACTACCTGATCCATGTTTTCTATTATAATGTTATAGATATTTTTGAAAGTGTAGAAAGCAACACTTTCAACAATAGTTTTTAATAAGTTTTTTGACAGTGGCAAATCCAGGTTCTTCCTCACGAGAGAGTTAGACAGACACCTTAAATAAGAGAAATCTGAGCTAGGGGTTTCTTACATTCATCCACGCATTCTTATGACATTGGTTTAAACGAAGCAATTCACCTGATTATAGAACAACTTACATCTTTAATTGATCTCATTTATGGTAAATTTCCCCCCAAATTTAAAATAGCCAGTTATACCATCTGTTTTTTTCTTGAAAATTCAGATAGATACTTTGCTGCTTATAATTACATTTTTAATAATAATAATAATAATAATAATAATAATAATAATAATAATAATAATAATAATAATAATAATAATTATTATTATTATTATTTATTTTTACTTTTTCTGACAACACCAAGGTTTGAAAATGTCATCTTCCATACATAATTCCCTTGTTCATGTTTCCCGATACTGAACAGGAAATTTTCTAAGCTTTCATCAAGGACTGTACCAGCTGGTATTAATTAGCACTGGCAGGACTGCTGACTAATTACTGATAGATTTCAGCTGGTGTTTGTGTCTTTCTGCATCTTTTTTTTTCTTCGTGCGATTAGTACTTTTTTTTTTTTTTTTTTTTTTTTTACCATGTCATCCTGTATTATTACACATAATTTATGGATAATTAATCGTTTGATTTTTCTGCATGTGTGGACTGGATGGATAGTTACTGACGTAGGGTGAGTATTTATTGTCAATTGCACCTTTAGAACTATGTTTACATAGGTATCGGCTAACGCAAGCTAGCTAGGACTCTTGCTACTAGCAGACCATGAATTCCTTTATTAGCAGGTAAAAAAAGAAAAAAAATGTTGCGACAGCTGACTTTGTGCTTTTGTGACTCAGTTTGAGAATGCTATTAATCAGAAGAAATGTACTATCACAGATATTTTTTTTCCTAGGCTTTAACTTGGAGATGTTTGCAAACAATTTAACAGTTATGTGTCAAAAACAAGTGCTTTCATTTGAAAGAGCTTCAGAAGGCAATTCAGATGATACCAAGCTCATCTCTGTGTGTGTGTGTGTGTGTGTGTGTGTATACACCTTGTTCGAATGACTAATTAATTCGAGCAAGGAAACTAACAGTTACCGCATTTTCAAATGGGGGTAGTTCTTATACCTCAGTTCACATTTAAACAAAATGTTGCAAAAACAGACTTTATTTATAGTTAGTGCCTTTTGAGCTATATTTGTACCAGTTATTGACCACATGAGGTCGCTATATACCCAAAGAGATACAATCGGGGATAATTTCATAGTTCCTTTAACTGGACAGATATTACTCTGAAGGTACACATTTTAAACTAAATAAGTATTTGTTTGGTTTTTTTATGTTGTTTGCCTATAACTCAGCAAAAGACCTGGCTACAAATGTGTAAAAGGGTAACAGTTGTGGGTATACATTGCTGGCATCATTTGCTGACTGTCTCTGATGATAGACACAGTTGTCCCTTGGCAGCAGTAACCAGCAGGGCCTTGAATATACTTTAACCATCTGTTGTCATGTTTTACCAGTCCTCTCTGGGACGAGACTGGAAAGACATTAAAAGTTTGCTTTGTTATCCTCTCAGGTCATAATTAGCCCGTCTTCACTCAGACAGAGCCTCACAAGTTTTACACTGGGACTGAAATGTTATCCTCCAAAGATAAGTGTGTCTATCGTTGACATTTACAGTAGAATAACATCAGGAGCTTTATCCCAAGGAGGCACACGGATCAAGTTAATTAGGTTTCCCAGACGCTGAGGAGCACCTGTTGGTGGCAATCAGCTCTGTCCTTTTCCAGAGATAACTCAAGGCTTGGGAACACTAAATTGTTGACGTTTTTAGATGTCATAATGTGAGTAATTATGCTTTAATCCACTGTGTGCTGAAAGCCATCTTTAATGACATCCCTAAGAGTGGAGCCCAAACTGTATCTTATTGTTCTTACAGAAACATGTATCTTTCTTAAATTTTCCCTAAGGAAAATTAAATGTTGTAAGTCATATCATCCAAGTATCTCCAAAGGGTAATGATGTGGGCAGGAAGGATCTCAAGTAGCAGTCAGTCTTGCAACAGTGTTCAAGCAGCAGAGACAATATTCCACAGTAGCATGTCCTGGGTGACACCATCAGTTGTTGGAAAGCACTGCTAATTTAAAGAGATTCTCTTTAAATCTCTGTCCAATTGTATGGTTAAAAACCTGGGCAGAGAGACGATCAAGATCAACCCTTGACTCAACCCAGGACTTTACTTTTTTTTTTTTTTTTTTTTTTTTTTTTTAAAATCCCAGACAGTCCTTGGTAGATTTATTGGTATGCTGTGGATCATTATGTTGCATAAAATAAGTCTTCACTTAGTACTCCAGTTATACTTTAATTTAATTATTTTATTGGATTGTATGGTGGTGAGCTGGTTGACTCCTGCTGCAGGTAAGCATCCCCAAACCATGACACTTTCACCTCCATGCTTCACAGCTGGTATGAGGTTAATTTCCTGAAATGCTATATTTGGGTAACGTTAACAGTGTATCTGCATTAATGTCCAAATAATGTACTTTCAGACATCTCCTTAAAGAACAATATTCCAGAAGTCCTTGTCTTTATGTTCTCCCCGGCCTTTATGTTCTCTTTAAAAAGCAAAGCCCTTTCACACCTTCCATCAAAGTTAAACTAGTGCAATCTCTGGGCATCTGCACTTTTTTATGTAAACTTACCCCAGGAATAATAGCTGATGCAGCATGATACTGGTGCTAATGGGGATATCAAACAAAAACATAAACTTTAATATCAAAGATATGAACCTCCTGGAGGTCCCATGATCATAGTTTAAAGGTTTTGGAGATTTCTTTTATCATCCTGCTTTCAGGTTGGCGGCAGTTTTGAATGTCCTTCACCAATAATCTTTTGTACAGCAGGCCTCCTTAAATCACTTTACCAGACTCATAAAATACTACAATCACCTCTCTGAAGGCTTCAGAGAGCTCTTTCTATCCCACCACGGTGTTCAGTCTCACTTCAACAAACTAAATGTCTGAGTTTTCAACAATGCAAATGTTCTCACCAGAATTTCAAAAGGTTTTCTTAAAGGTTTTTTTTTTTTCTTTTTTTTTTTTTTTTTTTCCTTGCTTGTTTCTGTTTAGATTTTTCCGGATTGTCAAAATTGCTCTCAAATATTCATGTCCAAATATGCTAGAAAAAGTAACTTACTCATTCAGTATGTTTTTAGTTCTAAAAATTGATCAAAACACTTTTTATCCACTTTTTTAAAACCAAACCATGGCGAAAATGTAATTGGAAGCAAGTGTTGATGTTGGAAAATGTGAAGGCTGTAATTCCCCTATTATTAAAATCCTCATAAGTGGAGGCTTACTTAAACCCTTGCAGCACACTCTGGTTAAGGGAGTTTTAAGCACTGCTTGAATTAATACTGTGGCTTTTCACCTTAAGTGGAGGATTAGTTATTTATTTCTTTATTTTATTTTTTTTGTTGTTGTTGAGAGAATTGCTGTAAAAGTTGTTTGCTACCTTTCCTTTGCTCATTACCAGCTGCTTTTTTATATCTTTCAGAGTATGTATGCTATTTGTGCTGGAATAATCTCAGCGTTGCTTTGTGGGAGATCTGAGAACATAAGTATGTGTGCATCTGTTGTGTCTCTGAAATAGTCCCTCATTTTGTCCTTACAAAGGAATGAAGAGCCCCGTGGGGTCAGTGTAGGCAGCAGGAGGCTCTTTAGTGGGTAAAGTAGGGGAGTGTTTATGACAGGACTTGGTGGAAGAGAAAATAGACCACTCCATCTGTCTCCAAATCAACCCTGTTGCTGACCCAAACCCTGGAGGCTGTTGCTGCAGGGTCACATGATGAAGGAAACCTTTAAAACCTCCAACCTGCAGACCTAAACCTCCAGTCATCTCCTGTGCTCACCACTCCAGCTGGTCTGTTCTGCTCAGAGGATTCAACATGTCAGACACTGAGGAGATTGTGGAGGAATATGAGGAGGAGGAGGAAGAGAAGGAAGAGGATGAGAACGAGCACGACAAAGGGTCTAAATCACGGTTTAAGACCACCTATATACCAAACATGGCTCCTCCAAAGCTCCCTGATGGAGAGAAGGTCGACTTTGATGACCTCCACCGGAAGAGAGTGGAGAAGGATTACAATGACCTCCAGACCCTCATAGAGCAGCATTTCTCTAGCCGTCAGAAGGAGGAGGAAGAGCTGATTGCCCTACGTAGCCGCATCGAACAGCGGCGGGCCGACAGGGCCGAGCAGCAGCGAGTCCGTGCAGAACAGGAGCGTGAGCGCCAAGCTCGGGTGGTAGAGGAGAGGTCGAGGCGCGAGGAGGAGGCCGCCAAGCTGCGGGCTGAGGAGGAAGCCAAGAAGAAGAAGATATTCTCCAACAAGTCCTTCGGGGGCTACCTGCAGAAGGTAGACCAAAAGAAGGGCAAGAAGCTAACGGCCCGCGAAGAGAAGAAGAAAGCCTTGATGGAGCGCAGGAAGCCACTCAACATCGACCACCTGAGCCAGGAGAAGCTGGTGGAGAAAGCACAGGACCTGTGGCAGTGGCTTCACCAGCTCCACGCTGAGAAGTTTGAGCTGGCTGAGAAGCTTAAGATTCAAAAGTATGAAATCCACGTGCTCCGAAACAGAGTCAGCGACCACCAGAGAGGCTCCAAAACATCCAAGACCTCCCGTGGGGCTAAAGGGAAAGCTGGCTCCTGGAAGTAAAGCTCAGGCTCCACAGCAACTGAGAAACCAAGATCCATTTGGACTTTTTGGTGCAGTTTCTTTCCTACTGAGGGTTCAGGGGACTGAAAGGATTCATCTGACTTAATTTAACCCAGTTTAGTATAAATTAGTTCCTTTTTTAAAAAGTGTTTTTATCTACCATCCAACCATAAATTGTTCTTGAAAAGCTTTAACTCTTTCCACAAACCTTCCTGAAGATGTTTGTTTATTGTTGAGGTACTAAGACTTGTGTACTTCTCATTAAACCTAGTTTGTCTATTTTTAATTCATGACTGACTGCTAGTCCTTGATCTTTGAAACCTCCTGAAACAGTTCCCTAAATCTGGGGTGGGCGATGTCGACGGGGCAAGCTAGATGACTAAAAAGGCGAACAGCTGCAGCTGGCTCGCCCTTTTTTTAAAAAAAAAAAAAAAAAAAGCTAATTTTGGTTTTCAGACTGAGGATCAACTTTAAAATGCAGCATTCAATGTTTCCTTATTGTTCTTCAGTTAAACTAGAAGATGCATCAGCTTTATTAGGGGCTGTTAGATGCAATACATCAGTGTTTCTGCACAAGAAATTAAACACGAGTTGTATAATCTGATGGAATAAATCCAAATTTTAATGTGAAAGTTCTGTTTATGCAGATTTAATCAGAGCAACAGAAACTTCCTAAAAGTCCACTCAGTCAAAGTGAATCATTATGATTTCAAAGTCTCATCAAGTCTTTCAAGTATTATTTACCTCGGTTTGTGTTGAACGACTTATTTTGGCAACAAAATTACTCCAAGTATTAATCCATCTTTCATCACACTCTACTCTGTAAAAGCTTCAAAAACACCTTTTAACTTCCTCATATTTTGCTCCAACCAGCCAGATTTTCCTATAATCTTGTGGCTTTCAGTATTATTTCTTCATCTACTTTTCACTCAGTTTTAGCCTAGTTGTTGTCACTCTTTCTTGGCTGTTCTGTAAAACACTGGCACAAATCTAAAAAAGTATTGAAGGATCACCTAGCATGAGACTTGAGCTGATGCAATGGCAGCACACAACAGAAAAGTTAAAAAAACAAAACAAACAAAAAAAACACCTAATTTTAATTTGGATCTATGTGCACTTATACAAGCAACCTGTTTTCAATGAATTTTTCCTAATTTCTTTAGTTGAATCTGGATAAAAATGCCGAAGTAAAAACAGTTTGAACAAAAAATGTCCTTTGGGTAGCAATGTGGAGGCTCTGTCATGGATTAGGTGTGAGTTTGCTGAAGATTTTATGAAAACTTAATGGAATCATGGCTGTAGAATTAGGTTTTGATCAGTGATGTCATACCAGCAGGAAAGTGCTTTGATTGGATTTCTACCACCATGACAATGATTTCAATCATGATGCTAATGGGATAAAACTACAGATTTTAGCATTAACATCTCAGCCTTTTTTTTTTTTTTTTTTTTTTTCCCATACAAAGTAAAGCATATATAATGTTAATATAATTTTTTTTTTTTTTTTCTCAGAAGCTGTGTTTATGAAGCAGAGTGGCCTGGACCTAAAACTAAAAACTTAAATAACATTTTATAACTTGAAAATGGCAGAATAAATAACCTTAAACAATACTAATAGATACAGAAGGATTGAACAGCTTTTCATTTTATTTCACATTCACAAACCGTTGAGGAAAAGCAAGACCGGCAACAATTTTAAATTCTGTGAGAATATATTGAAACTTCAGGTTTTATGGGAAAATATATTTTTCTTATATGAATCAATCTCTGAGGACTGCTTCTGATCCTTGTTAGATTTTTGCTTTGATGAATTTTGGTTGCTCTTAAGGCAAAATGGGGTCTAACGATGAACTAGAAAGGTGTACCTAATAAAATGGCTGGCCTAAGAAAGGATACCAAGTTCTATCAGTGGTTCTAAAGGCTGAGGTAAAAGTTTGGGTACTTAATCCTGAAGCATTTTGGCCTCAAGAACAATAATCCCAGACTATGTATCTCTACACTGTCTCTTTAACAGCAACTAAAGGTTTTTTCCACTAGATGACACTACAAACCCACTTTGTGAGGATTTAAATTGTGAACTATACAATCCATGCATATAGTAAATGGGATAAATAAAATGTGGGACATGCAGCTAGTTTCATGTTTTTGAAGTTAACAGGAACTTAAACAAAACAGGAGGCTTTAAACCCTAAAGAGCAACATTTGTGAGCAAATAACACATGTGGGTAAGAACTTCTAAAAATACATTTTACAGACTGCTTAGAGTATATCTAAGGAAAATACCCTCTCTTCACCAACAGTAGCTGCAGTAAAGCCCATATTAGATGAATGAGTGGACAGCTCCCCTCCTGCAGTTTCTGCTCTCCTAACTGTTGCTGTGCCCTCATGGCCGTAACGAGCCATTAAACTCGGCCAGATGTGACGGTATGCCCACCGGTTGCCATGGAGAAGGGGAGAGGCTACTTTTGCATCCAGGTCTCCCTCATGTTCCTTTAAAACTGTACAGAGATAAATAGCAGAATATCTGCAGCCCCCTCATGTCTCAATAAAGAACAAGATGTTCCCAGAACTTCACAAGTTGTTCCTGGATCATGTGGTGGATCTACTCCTCTGTTCTCCTCTGTAAAGGATGGGGTTTATTTTTAGGAGAACGCAGAATGCACATGGGTTTAAAACGTGTCTCCCAATACGTAAGGGGGGTTGTGTGTGCAGGGTCATCAAGGGATGGATGAGGAGGGCTGTTGTTTGTTAATTAAGCACTCAGCACAGACTGGCAGATAATGCATGTGCTGCATGATTGACAGCTCTTGGGCCAGACTTTCAACTCTGACCAGACTCTTGTTGTCTGGTTCGGTTCAGATTGGATTTCTATTTTAATTAGGAGGAAGAGCTACACTCAGATTATGAGGTTTTGTGTGATGAGATAATTTGATTTGTGGAACATTTCATTTGGTTCTAGAAAATGTATCCTGTTTACAAGATTTTCCCAAAGTATATTTATATTTAGTGGTGACAAAAGAAAAAAAATCACGCTCACATTTTTCAGTGACAAAAGAAGTGCAGTTAGTCTTCTCCTGTAACATCTAACAAGGTTGGAGCATATAAGGAGAGGGATCTTTGACTATCTCTCTCAGCACAATCCTTCTGTCATCCTGGATCCTCTCCTTTGGTCTCTTCAGCTTAACCCACAGGGTGTCTATGAAGAATATTAATTTTTCTTTTTTTTTTTTCTGCTTGGTGAGCAGTTTGTGTTGATTTAGCCATAAACCATTGATGGGGAAAAAAAACAAAACAAAACTACATAGTATTGAAGTTGAAATTATTTTTTTTCTTTACATTTTATTTTCTTTGTGTGAGTCTATTTTTCTGTTATTGCCTGTCACTTCCACTTTACTGTTGTTGCACAGAAATTCCCCCATCATGGGACAATAAAGGATATTTATATTCTATTTTTAGATCAAAAACACAGCGGTGATCCTTTTTTGCCACCACATCTTTATTTGAAATGTCCCACTATTTAAAGCAGTTCATGACTTGATGCACTTCAGCATCATGGCCTCTGGAAGAGAAACAGGCCCATACCATTGAGCGGCTGGCGTTGCAGACCTCTGAAACCATTCAGATCTGGCTGTGTGCTTGAGGTTGTTGTCCTGCTGGATGGTGCATCTCCACCCCAGTCTACACTCTTTTGCAGCCTCTGACAGGATCGCTCTGTGTTGAGCTTCATCCGTTTTCCCTTTAGCTATGATCAGCTTCACTGTCCTTGCTGGAAAAAATGGATCCCCACAGTATGATGCTGCCACATTTATCATGGTCTGGTTAGTGTGATGAGCACTGTTAGTTGTCCAACAAATAAAGCATTTTACATGTAAGTAATGGATATCCTATGAGTTTTCTTCTTGCCACTGTTCTATAAATGCTAGATTTGTAGAGCACAGTTAATAGCTAGCCTGAAAACATATTCTTCCACCTGAGTTGTGGCCCTCTGCAGCTCCTCAGGAGTTGCATTGGACGTCTTGGCTGATTCTCTGATTAATCCTCTCCCAGCCTGGCCTGTTAGTTAATGTGAGCGTCCATGTCTTGGTAGCTTGACAGTTATGCTGTATAACCTAACCCTGCTTTAAATCTTTCCCTGACTTGCTGCTGTGTTTCTTGGACTTCATGATGCTGTTTGTTAAATAGCACCCTCCATCAAACCTCTTAGAGCACCAGAAAGGTCTGGATTTATGATGAGATTAAATTACATGATGATCCTCTATTTTGTGTTCCTCAATTATCTAAAATCCCAATATACTACATAGCAGTTTGTGATCGCAATTTTTAAAAACATGATACTTTTGCAAGGTACTGTAAAGTTTTAATTGCTATAAAAAAAAACCTGCAAAGACTTTCCTACAACAGTTCAACTTGTTGCAGAAAGCTGGAAAATGCAGGCAGGTACAGCTATAAGGCTGCAAGGTGTAGAAATGGTGCATTTCAATTCAGTTTATTCCTCTAAACCCAGTTTGTTATAAAAATCATCAAAAGCTGCTGAACAGATGAACTAAACAAGTCCAGTTCATTACCAAATCAGTCAACAATTAAATCAAATTATAATCCAGTTCAAAATAGCCAACAATAAATTTACTCATAAAGAGGGAATCAATCCTAATAGAGTTGTTGCTTAACACTCTTAGGAATGAACTGAAATGTCAATGAAAAAGGAAACGACAGTAAACTCATGAGATTTCGGATGTTCAGCAATTTTTCTCTCTATCAGAATCCCACAAAATGTTGTTGAGGGAAACCAGTATGGATAAATAATTTCTCCCCAGAGATGGTGCTGTTTGGGTTTATCTGCAGTCTGCTTCAAATTGAGGTGGGAGTTGGTAACACTAAGGGGTATCAAGGAGATTTAGCCAATCCGGCAGGGCATTAATCTCTATATGCCATCTAAGCAAATATTCAAGCCACAATCCCTCTGGCCACATAAAGATTTAATATTGTCATGTATCTTATCAGTGATGTATCGTAAACCCCAGGGAGGGAGATCATTACATTGTGTGTCAGTGATGTTGTCATGTACAGAATTTATGAGAATAAATGCAGTGCACTCGTTCCTGTTGTGCTGAAATAACCTTTTACTTCAAAGTTCTGATATCAAATGTCCTAATGTAATAAAATATTCTTGTTTATGTTTAATTGATATTTTTGTTTTTGAATCAGATAATGTCTTAAAACACAACTAATTTTTTGAGTTAATGCAATTCTTTTTTTCAAACTAAGACCTCAGGTCATTTTTGGTCTAAATTTTTTTTTTTTTTTTTTTTTGGTTAGGTTTGAGTAACAGCTGGCAAAAATATTTAAGCCAATATATCTTTTTAAACTGTAAGAAAATAATTATATTAGATTATTAATGCTGATTCCTTTTTAAATGAAAGACTTTAACAAAATGCAAAAGTATTGAAATAATCTTCCCACAGATGCATCAGATAGCTAAACCACAAAATGAAACAACTTAATTGACCTGCTGAATCCAGTTAAAGAGCAAAATGTGACATATGTTAAGGCCTATATTTAATGTAATTTTGCATTTAAGACACAGCAGTTATAAGACAAGATTATCAGAAGGCATAAAAAAATACTCTTGCACCTAAAGTCCTCTTTAGAGTATCCAGACAGTCTCCTGTCCACAACTTCGCCTTAAAATCCTGTCCATAACACCGCTAATGTTATTGCTGACTCTTTGAAGCTACTTGAATGATTGAATAAGTTACTACAACATTTAGTTTCCTTTGAGATAAAGAACGTATTTTGGAATTGAATTAATCAAATTGTGTATTTTGTCCATTTAGAAAATTTAAGTTACAACATCTAGAAAAAACAAAATGAAATTGAGCCCAATACAGAATTCTAATTATACATATACGTTCATAAGTAAAATGTTAAATGCTGTTTGACAGTTTTAATTTCTGCTCATAGTAAGAAATTACTTTAGATATTCAAATATTCCATAAGGTTTAAAAAAAAAAAAAAAAAAAAAAAAAAAAACCTTTTGGTTTTTTTTTTTGTTTTTTCCAATGCATGTTTTATTTGGGTTTTAGTTTTTGGAAGGGTACCCAAAAAAAATCCATGCATGTGCTGGAACCATGCAGCTCACTGAAGTCTAACATTAAGCTTCATGATAGCTTCTTTCTGTCTAAATAAACCAGAAAGAAAACTTGATTCTCTGAGATCAGGTTGTCTGAAAAACCGAGATTATATATATATAAAAAAAGTGGAACATTAATATTTATTGGAATGCCTGAGTCACAAAAAAGCCCGCGTATGTGTTTGTCGTCACATATTGTGGAGACGCTTGACAAATATAGACGGGTCACTTAAGGTACCAGGCAGTACCCACCACAATAGTGCAAGGATTAAACTAGGCACTAAACAGGTTAAACCGTGACTCACCCTCTGGTGTGTGGGAGCTTTTCATTCACTAAAAGCCAGCTCTGATACAATACAAACACCCTACAGGAGCTAGTTGCTGTTTGTACATTCAGACAGGAAATCAAGATTTTCTTTTTTTATGACCAGAACAGGGCTCAATAGTACATTAAAAAAAAAAAAAAAAAAAAAAAAAAAAAAAAAAAAAAAAAACCACCTCCAGTTTGATTATACAGTAGAACTAAAGAGTATTCACAACAAATAAAAAACAGTGTCATTGCCTTAAACACATTAAATAAATCATTCCAAAACATTTAGTGGAGCATTTCCTGTACAATTCAACTAAAATGTTGCAAACTGTTTGAATAGCCTGGTTGTATATGTAGCACACATCTTAAAACAAACCTTTTGTTGAAGCACCTTTTGCTTGATTTCAGTGATTTAGTGTCCTTGAGCTCATAACTGCTGTCAATTGCAGTAAATCTGATTGACTTGAAATAAAGCGGATTTTTCCTGAGATCTGATCATGCTTCCTTCATTAAAAACTGAACAAAGGTATCAGTCAGGAGAAGGTTGCAGGGGGGGGCGGGATCTGTACATATAATACCCCCCTGGGCAGGGTGGGTGGTCCTTCATCTCTAGCTCTGGTCCTCCACCAGAGGCCTGGGAGCTTGGGAGCAGAATCGTAGCTGTTTCTAGGACTGCGATCTTCTGGACTGAGATGTCAGATGTTTCTCCAGGAATCTGTTCGAGCCACCTCTCCAGTATGGGAGTCACTGCCCCGAGTGCTCCAAAGATCACGGGCACTACAGTTGTCTTCACCTGCCAGGCTCTTTCTAGCTCTTCCCTGTGCCCTGGGTATCTCTCCAGTTTCTCATGTTCTTTTTTCCTGATGTTTCTAACATTTGGGATTGCCACATCAATCACAACGGCTGTCCTCCGCTGCTAATCGTCATCAGAGGTACCTGGAGAAACCTCAGACATCTAAAAGCTGCAGGACAGTAGCTCTCGAGGACTGGACTTGACCTGCCTTATAGGTTGAAGAAACCAAACTTTAAGCTCAGTTACAGTTCCAAAAACACTTCACCAAAGGAATACTATAACCACTGTAAAACAGAGGTGGCAGCATTATGCTGTGGGATTACTTTTCTTAAGCTGAATTTTTGAAGCGGTCAGGCCAGTTTTGAGCCAAAAAGGACAGGATGGGGAATAATTTTTTTTTTTTTTTTTTTTTTTTTTTCTTCAGCATCAGAAAAATCACATCAGCATCAGTCAAATCACACATCTAAATGAACAAAAAATGGCTTTGTGAGGAAAAAAAAATTAAAATGGGGTAAACTGAACTGGAGTACTAAATCGGACAGAAAATCTGAGGTTGCCTGAAGAAGCTTGCGGACAGAAGTAGTCCAAACACTGAAAGATTTGGAGAACTGCTGCTGTAGATTGGACAAATGTTCTTAAACTAAGACTGTGGATGTTAAGACAAAAGGTGCTTCAATAAAGTATTAGTTTAAAGGTGTGAATCTTAAAGCTTTTTTAATATTTAGAAATTGTCTGTTCAATTGTCTAACAGACTGAATCTTATGTTTATTTTCAGATTTATTTTTTATGTAAGGCTACACTTTAATCAATTGTTCTTCTCCTGCAATCATCTTTGAATCGAGGAGTGTGTCTGGTTCAAGTTTTGTGTTTTTTACCTTATTAGAAATGCCAAATGGCATGCTTGAGGACAATATATCAGGAAGTTTGTTTGCACTAATGCACTTGTAGTCAGTCAGCGATATGTGACTATTTTTATTCATGTTTCCTCTCTGGCAAATGTTCCCCAGTATGTCTTTGCCCACCTGTTTCATTTGAACTTTGGATTTGTCTCCAGCTATGAATCACTCTAGCGTTGGATGAGCCATACCTGTGTCGGAATGAGCAGCCTTGAGCAGCCAAACGGCTGCATTCGCATTCACGCACACATCCTCCGCTGGGTGCTCTCTCGGCTGATTCATGACGACTCCTCCACCTCTGCTTGCCATGTAAATCAGCAGAGCAGCTGGAGAGAGGCCTGATCTCAATGACGCTTCTCCCACTAACCTGTTATTACAGCGTGTTCTTCCCGTCACTGCTAGCGCTGATGATAGGGCTGCTGCACACACCTGTTAGCTCAAGAGAGCAGCTTTGTTTCTGGAGAAAGCTCATAATGCTTTTATAGATATTCTGAAACTTATTGTGAAACTGAGCAGCATTAAAAGCTGTATCAGTGTGCATTGCAGACAAGCAGAACAAAAAAGATCATGATGCTGGAGAACAAATCTAGAGGCATTAACAAAAGCAACAGTATAATTCAAACGATTCTGTTTTTAGTTTGTACCCACATCAAGAAATAGTACATGGCCTGTACTTTATATAGTGGTTTATCAAGTCCAGAGGACCCCAAAGCGTTTTACACTACATTCAGTCATTCACCCATTCACGCATACACTCACACTACTTAGGTTATATATATATATATATTTTTTTAACAACCAAGTGCTGAATGGAAGCAATAAAACACATTGGAAATTCATATTTACTTACATTTGAAACCAGATATTTACATACACTGAATGCAATCTGAAGTTAAATCAGACCAAACTTATCTTGTTATGGGTCAGTTAGAATTATCAAAATTATTTATGTTTGCTAAATGCCAAAATAATGAAAGAATCAGGGATTGATTCATTAGTACCTCTAAAATCAGAAGTTGACATAGATTTTCTATTTGGTATTTTGGTATCGTTTCCTTTAAACTGTATGGGTTGGGTCAAACGTTTTTGGGTTTCCTTCTACAAGTTTCTCACAATAGTTTGCGAGAGTTCTGGCCCATTCCTCCTGGCAGAACTGGCTCAGGTTTGTAGGTTGCCTCGATCCAATACACCTTTTCAGATCTGCCCACAAATTCTCTATAGGACTGAGATCAGAGCTTTGTGATGGCCACCCCAAAATGTTGACTTTGTTGTCCTTGCACCACTTTGTAACTACTTTGGCTGTATGCCACAACATGATCATCAAGAGGCTTTTGGAAAATGTGAGACATGCCTTTGTTTTATTCTAGGTTAGTTTTGGCCTTGTAAGTCTCCACATGAATGACATTTTTCCCAGTGTATTATTATCAAGTGTTGAAAATTGACTTTAAGGAAAAATAGGTCTACATTGATTACTTCATGCTACCACAGGAAGGCTCTATTTCAGTGTTGAGACCAGGGTGTGGCTAGTGAAATTCAACTTGGCTTTTGTGGTTTAATTTATTTCATCAAGGCAGTCAATCATTTCTTTTCACAGATTTCCAGGCTGGTTTGGATGACTTTCTCCAGAAACAAATTAAATTAAAGGCGGTGTTTTGTATTTTTCAGCTATCATCTATCTTATCTGTTGTTTGATCTGACAAGAAAGCTAAAACAGAAGAAATCTGTAAGAGGGCAAGTACTTTTTCACATCACTGTGTAAACTTTGAACATATGAAACCTGTTTTTTGCAGATCTCTGGTAGCTTTGCATCTTTTGTGCCTTCTTTATGGTATTTATTTATTTTTGTTTTTTGCATATTTTTCATGCTTTTATTTTGCAGTATTGTGTTCCTGGTGTCAGTTATTGTTTTCTAAAACAGTTTTCATGAAAACCAAGACAAAAGAGGAGTGAAGAAAATGTGGGCGAGGTTTTCATTTTCCATCAGACGGAGAAATGTTTCGACAGAAAATCCAAATGTGTCATTTTCATGTGATGTTCTGTAGTTTATATGTCTGTTCTTGTTTGGCATGCCCAGAATGAAGCCTTATATTATAGCTACACGATTTGCATATTTCTTGCTTTTTTGTAAAAAAAGAAATCACATAAATTTAAATTTGATTTGTGGGTTTATGTCATGCAGCGACAAACTGATGCGCCAGAAGCCATAAAAATAGTCATCAGACTACAGTGGTTGGGAGGTGTTGTATAATAGTCTGTCCTCTTACCTCTTTAACTATATTGTTCTCATAACAGAAGCAGTATCCTCTAGTTTGCAGTTAATGAGTAAACTCTTGACCCTGTGTGTCTAACTCAGCATGCAAATCTTAAAAAAAATAAATAAATAAAGCAGACCTGCAGCTCTTTAGCAAACTCTAAGGACTTTGCTTTAACACTTAGATGTTTGAGTGCATTGACTTAAATATTTACAATTAAATTGGATTCATTTCTACAACAATGAGGCAATTTCTCTGTTTCAGAATCCTCTTTACTTTTATTGTTTCTCCCTCACAAACTGACGTAGAGAAGGATGATTGCCCACCCTGAGTCTCCACAGCTTTAAATACCAAGCACAAATGACCACTCAGGAAACGGCAAAGCTTTAATTACGCCCATCACCACGTGGAGTTATTAGGCGCTGCTAACTAAAGATACAACTCCACTCTAAATACGGGCTTAGCATACAACGGCTGGGCAGCCTTCATCACCAAGGAAACTAATGCAATACCCCAATTTTTTGTCTGTTTGTCCTGTACTATGGATCAAAAGGAAATTATGGAGCAAATGATAAAAATGTCCTGTGAATATCTGATCATCAAAAAAAGATGTGGGGAGCTTTTTTATTTTTATTAAGGTCCTGAAAGCCCAAACCCTGTGCTGCACAGTGACTAGAGTGGTTCTCTAACATTCATCTTTTTCTGGCTATTAGCAGAGGTTCAAGGACACAGCGTGACCCTGGCAAACTTGAGAAATGAGGAAGATGCCTACAGCAGCGCAGATAAGAGGACACAGATGGTCAACACAGAAGGTGAGATGGGAAAATAAGAAAAATCCTTTTCTAATCGCCGCTTAAATGAAATGCAAACAGGAGAACGGGGGATTCTTTGACATTTTAACATTATACTAGTGTTCAACAACCATTCAGTCTCACAATCCATCAAAGTCGATCTGAAGGATGAATTCTTTACCTTTCTATTGAGCATCATAGAAGGAAGAATCAGGAGATTTCTGGATTTCAAGATTCAATGCAAGGATTAACCAACATTTCAAATAAAACAAAAACACTAGAATCACTAAAAGAATCAAGAATTAAATTTACTATTCAAGTGAACCCATGCCTATATGCAATTCAGTGTTCAGATTTTTCTGTGGAACCTACCTCCAGATTATTTACCTGTTCGTGAGATGTTTATACATCGAGTTTATCTAAAATAATCGAAAGAAAATACAGCTTGGGAAGATGAAATATGTAGATACAATGCTACTTGACACACTATTGGCTGGCGTTTGCAAAGCAGCCAGTCAAGGAGTGCCATTCATTTTCCTTGGCACTGATTGGCTGTACCCTGAGAGCAGAGATGAGGAAGATTGACCATGGATGTCAGTTTCTGCAGTAGTGCTAAGACGGTTTCCATTGTGCGTATTAATTCATATTAATGTATATTTGGTGTTTGAAGTATTAAAATAGGCAGTTATAAACATTTTTAGAGGGGGTTCAAAAGTATTTGTGGATTATAGCTATTTGCTCCCATGAATACAGACTGTCCCAATTAATGTGTTCACTTATGAAGAATAATTAGAAGAGCAATGTTAATTGCAGTCTACTACTAAAGCGGAAATTGAAACTAGGGACAGAATGTTAATTTTCTTCTCTGATTAAAAGTTTTAAATTAATTAAAAGTTAATCTATCTCTGAGAAGCACAAGAAATGAGATTTTACTGCCTAATTCTGAGTCCTGATAAATCCTTTAATCTAATCAGGGAAAGTAAAAAATGAGTTTAAACCAGAATTTGGAAACAGCCTTGATCTGTCAGCTTTCAACACCAGAACCCCTACTGTAGAACTGAAAGTAATGCCTTACTGGGTAAGATGTTAGCTGTTCCCAGAACCCGTTGGCATTTCTGCTGAGGCGGTTCCCCCATGTTCGTCGCTCTTGGTTGTAGAGGTAATCGGCTTTTCTTCTCCAACAGCTTTTCTGTCTGCCAAATATCACCCTGAGACACGTAGGTGTTTGGTTCTGCTCTCTTCTCAGGCTGGCTTCAGATGTCATGAACTTTGACTTTATAAGGGACTGATAAAATATCAAAGTTGGATATGAAGGGAAACAAGCTTTAAGAACATTACTGAAAAATATAATGGACTCATCTAAAATGCAAATGAGAAAACATTTCACGGAATCGAATTCAAAAAGTTTGTTCATTCCTGTCTGACCCAGTTGAGCTAAACTTTCTTGTTGGATTTTAATATCTTGAAACTTGGCTCCCAGGGAAGGAGATACCATACACCAATAAGAAGCAGGCTTGTGGTAACATAAGAGCTTTATTCCGCTATAGAGCCGGTGAGGAATGGATTGTACAATCTTTTTTCTAAAACACCTTCTGTAGACCTCAGAATGACAAATTTAGGTTCCAAAGATGTAAACAAACTATAATTAAAATTATCTAATGATGGGGGCTGTCTTTACATCACTATTTTTTATTTTTATTTATTTATTTTTTTTAATACCATGTAATCATAACTTTGGCTAAAAAGCAGGCTGACATTCAAGGTTTGACATTAACAGTTGATATTTAAAACTATGACAAAGAATGGATTGTCTGAGTTTTAGATTATTCATGTTAAAAGCACCTTGTAATATTTAGCCTGGTATTAAGACTAAAGGTTTTGAGCACAATTCTTAAGGTTGTATACTTTTTGATTTTGGACATCACATGCCACCACTTGTTGGAATAAGTGCTTGTTTTAACTAGACCCATGGTCCAGCAATGATTATTTAAAGGAATCTGGAGAAACAGAGTTGCTGCAGAACATTTAAATCTGAGGAAGGAGGGCTTTGGGTCTGAGGTTTTAGTTTCAGAAAGTCCAGTTTTTCCTTCAGTCTTTTACAGTTAGGTCTTCTTTTGAAAACCTAACCTGCTCCAAATCATGTGTTTCAGACATAAGATAAAGATGTAAAACAATTATGCTGACCAATTAGATCTTTTAGAAGAATATACCTTTTAAAAAGACATTTATTTTTTTCAACTGACTGCTGGATTCTTTTGTTTTCCGTCTTTGCAAGAATTAAGCAATGTTTGACTTTTACTCAGAAGCAGCTTAAGAAAAAAAAAATAAAAAAAAAAAATGCTGAAGTAAAAACAAAAAAAAGCCCTCCAATCCATGTTCCTGCTGACTTTGCTTCTTTAAAATCACTGAACTGAAAAATACTTTTGTGAATCTTACATTAATATGTTCTCATTCTTTAACCTTACAAAATGAATAAAAGTTACAGAAACATCTTTTATTTGTAATATTTCAAACAAATTGACAGAACAATATAATTCTCCTTTAGGTAAAATTTATTAGGTGTGAGAAGGACTAAACAGCCAGTGTTGTCAGCTGATACGCAGATATAAGAGTATCTGGTATAGAGTGATACAGACTGATTTGTTCTTGCTTTCTAATTTTAAAGCAGGAACAAATGGTCCTCAATTTTATATTGATCACTTAGACTCACCTGTACTTTAGAAGAGCTTCCTCACATATATTTGCACTTAGCTGTGTGTTAACACAATGCCAGGATGGATAGTCATCAGCAATGGCCATGGAGAAGCAGCCCATTAATCTGGGAAGAGCTATAATAATATTATAATAATAATCTCAGAACAATCTGAATCCTGTTATTTAACAGTCAGGTGATTATTAACAAGTATCTCCCTGAAGTGGAAGTTTTTTTTTTTTTTTTTTTTTTTTTTAAATCAAGTCTGCAGCAACATGAGGAATGGGGGGGGTTGTTAAATCTAAAACATGAAGGATTAAGGCAGTTCTGACAGCAAAAGCTGGTCCAATGTAGTTCTAGCAAGCAGTAGCTCATAAAGTAGTGAGTTTAAGTAACACAAACCATTGTTGAGTCAGCAAGGCTGTTGTGGGAAAGAGTCTGAATAAGATTATGTGAGTAGGGCTTCTTTACAAGAGTAAATGTTTGTTCTTGTAATTATATAAATCTGATTTTGAATTTTGTAAAAGGAGAAGAGAAAATAAAAATTCTGTGTGGCGTGATTACGCCATGCTGAATGCAGACAAAGCTTTCCACTCCAGGATAGGTTTCTTTTTAAATTATTGTTCTAATGATTTGTTGACAAAGAATTTCATATGGAGCTGCAACAGACAGCAATCAAAAAGCAGGCATCATACATATATAATTAAACTGTCAGCAGAGAGCCTGTGTTCGAACCCTTCCCACCATCAGTTAGACGGGTGTTAATAGTCCAGCGAGGTGACACAATGTAATCACTCAGACTGAATGACTGGTTGATTCTCACCTTGCTGTTTGGCACTAATTTGACCTGCAGAACAAAAGGGTTTTTGAGTGACATTTACTAAAAGTTCAGATGTGGAATAACTATCAGTAAAATGTTTTTCTTTTTCGCTTTGTTGCTCAGGGCGCAGTCTGGGACAACTGCTTTTAATCCAAGTTAAAATTCCTCTTCCTCCTCCTATGAACCTATTTGTATGAATGCAGTTTATTTCCACATACTTGGACCATTTGAATAGGCTTTTATTGAAGCCATTATATTTCAACTATAGCCAAAAGTTCTGGGTCATTTAACTCGACACAAACATGAACTGTTAAGATCCCATATTTAACAAAAAGGCTTTAGTAAAATGTTGACCCACTCTTTGCAGCTACAACAGCTTCAACTTTGACAGGACAGCTTTCGACAAGGTTTAGGAGTGAGTTTATGGGAATTTTTGACCATTCTTCCAGAAGTGCATTTGTCAGGTCAGACACTGATGTTGGGTGAGACAGCCTGACTCACAGTCTCTGCTCCAATTCCTCCCACGTGTTCTATTAGGTTGAAGTCCGGACTCCGTTCTAGTTGGATGCGGTGAGGTTCATGACTGTTGAGGCACAGACAGCTCTGGAGCTCGATGTACAAATATATAAAACCCAAAATAAAAACTTATATTTCAATTTTGACCTTAACTAAAACGTTTAGTTGTTTTAAAAGCTTTTAATTATGCTTTAATAAATTCCATACTGCTCAATAACATGATGGCCAGAAAAACAAAATAATATTTCTTATAAGGTCAAATTTAATTTAAAATTTTTAATGCTTTCTTTTGGTCTGGTCTCTCGTTTTTATTAAAACTGAAAAATATGTATGATCTCACCTTTATTTGTATATGAAGTCTATATGCCTGTCCTCCACAAATATCTCCGTCATCCTTGTCTGCTTCAATTGAGATAATTGGTAAGCAAGAGTCATCGGTTCTATTCTGACTGTACAGTGTTTTCAATGTGTAGAAGAGCACCTGTTGCCCATTGTGCCTATGGGGCTCGGCACTGCCCCCTATCAGTACTTTCTGCCTCACCCTGTGCATTTTCACTGCATATTTATTGCTGCTCAGAAGGACTAAATGTGTCACACACATTCAGTAAATATATGAAACACACTGCAGAACGTCATGTTTTTTCTTTTACTAACTCGTCACCTTCAAATCTAAGGTTTAGAGGATTTTCATATTGAAAGAGCATTTCCTACCTGACTAAGTCAATCACTTTATAGGTGCTGTGATCTCATTACTTAAAAGAACTCCTTAAAAATGTTTTAAAAAGCAAGCATGACATAAGAAAATTCCCTTTAGATTCCCAAAAACACCGAAAGACAAACCATGACATTTTTATTTGTTTTTAAAGTACATATGAAACAAAAACAATAAATTAGATCTCAAATGTTTACAAAAGTTATCACAAACTGTACACATCATGACACTGGTAGCAGTTATTCTTGCTTAATACAGATTGAACCGAATAGTCAAACAGTTACCGCTCTAAGCTTTAGTCTCCTACATACAGAACAAGTTAAGAGTTGGCTTCACTGGATTTTCCAGCTCGACTAATTTGTTCACGACTATTACAGGACATGTAGAAATGTCACTTGAATACAAGTCTGAGATTTTTAAAGTGTCACCAAACGATAGAAATACATCTTGAAGTCTTTGTTTTCCATAAATTCACAACAACTTGTCAGGTTTCACCTCTCGGTATTTACAAACAGAGATGCTGACAATAACAACCCTGTTTCCAAAAAGCTGTTGGGCTCTGTATGGGATGTAATTAGAAGCACAATGCATTTATTAAACAGTAAAAAGACTGGTTTTATTCTGAAGTAACATGAACAAGGATGATTTTTTTTGTTGTTGTTGAAAATTGAAGTTTTGTTTAATCACATAAGTTATTCTACATGTAATCATCTGGAGAAATATAAGGCTCATTTTATTACCAACAATAAAGCCGGTTTATCTAGTCATCATGATAACTAGATATTTTTTTCTAAACAGGTTCCATGTAGGGGTGCATGGTATAAGGAAAACATGCAATAATATTGGTGAATGCTGTGATAAATTATTTGCTGATTTTTACCTGTCACGGAACCCCAAATTAGTCAAAGATTTTGTTGTAGAGCATTTCTAAAATATTCTGGTGCTAACTATAATAGCTTATATTGTTTCATTCAAATTCAGTATTGAAATCCTCTGATTTTCATTAAGTTTTACACAGTTCCACCTTTTTTTATGAAACAGAGTTGTATATACAGGTTTCTGTGCATTTATATATACACAACTGTAAACGCAAAGTTTGAGTTTTAGAGTTAAACATTGCACTCTTTTCCCGCAGTAGGTGCTTTTTTTTTTTTTTTTTAGTGGCGATAGGCATGCTACAAGTAAAAATCGGACTTTTTTCATACTGAGGATAAAGCAGAAGAAAAGCATCATATACTGCATGTGCAATAAGATAACAGTACATAGCCTTTCTCTAAATGCTAGGCTGATTAGTTTATTACTAACGTGAAGAGAATTTCTGTTTCAGATGTCCTGAAATTAATTCGATATGGATGAATTTAATCATCAAAATGTTTCTATATGTGGAGGTGAAGCTGTTTTTGAGTACACTTCCCTGAATTTGACTATGAAGAATATTTAATGAAAAACGTTTTTGTATATGGACCTAATTTACTTTCACTGCATTGTTCAGTCTCCCAGTTCTTCAGGTAACATTTAATTTATAACCTGTATTCATAACCTGTATTCAGTATTTCAGATAATCTGTTCATGTGGGGTTGATTTCTGTACAGCTGCAGTTAGAAGTTTCCTCCCTCTAATCCTGGGCATGAATGGCAATAATTTTAAGCTTTTTATGATTTATTTAAACCGTCCTCTTTTTGTGACCATACAACAAATAGTTAGTAATCTAACCTAGTAATTCCCATTCTTACAACTGCTAGATGGATGAAACTTACAATTGAGTTTTTCCAACAGGGAAACAATTCCCTCAAATCCCATCAAAAGCAGTTAATCCAGGATTACACCATAAATTTGTTAATGTTGACAAGAAGCCAGGGTTTGACGTGAATCTCGCTAACGTCCATCCATCCATACAGATGCACAGGACATTCATTCCCAGGGCAATTAAGAGTAACCAATTAGCTTAAAGCTGGGCATACACTGAACGATATATTCAGTAACAGTATTCAGCTCCAATTCAAATTGTATGACAACATCACAGAGTTAAAAATTCACAGCTAAGGTTGTCACACTGTATGACCTAATGCTCGGATGCGACCTGACTGCTCACACTGTACATGCGTACGTGACACGTCCGACTCTTGAATCTGGAACTGCAAAGAAGAAAAAGAAAAACACGGAAGTGAGGAGACACTCTCCCGAGAATGAGAGAATGTTCAACAAAAACAAGCACTCTTCCGAGGCGATCCTCGCCATTCTGTGCTGATAAAAGTGTAAAAAAAAAAGCTTCTTTTTCACGTCTGCTTCCGTGTTGGTGCATGCGCAGGTTGAGAGATGCATGTAAATTTGGCCTGTGGTGCTGCTTCAACGGTGTGATACCCTCATGAGCAGCGATCAGATTTGATTTTTGTGCGACTGTACGATTGCTGATCGGGTTGTGAGGAGTTAATGTCTTCTTGTTACGCCCTGGATCCTACATGATGCATGACACGATTGAGGTCAAACTCAGCCCAAACCCAAAAATTGTTGTACGAGTGGAGAATTGGCTCAAAATGGGCCAAAATTCACACAGTGTATGCTCAGCTGAATGGTCATGTTTTTGGACCATTGGAGGAAGCTGGAGTATCAGGAGAGAATCCAATCATGCACGAGGAGAACATGCAAACTTAATGAGGAAAAGCTGTGCAGTCCTGCTATGACACCAAAAAATACTGGGGGTGCACACTAGCTTGTCACGATATTAAAATTTCAAACTCGGTACAATACTAAGAAAAATACTCAATATACCGTATTTGATACTGTAGTAACATTTTTTTGAAGGCACAGATTTCTTTCTAGTTGAGAAAACAAAAAATATGATTAATTACAATATGACAATATTTTAGATATTCAAGATTGATGCAGCGGATGAGTCTGTAGCAGCTGTGTAAAGCTGTAATGTCGTTATGGATACTTTTTAATGAATCAAATTAATTAGGAACTAAAGCAATTTTAAAAGTAAAAGGGGTCCAACCTGGTATGAGTAAAATATACTAAATCCTTACAGTTCTATGTTGTATCATCACCCAGCATGGAAAAAAAACTATTCAAATACATCAATAAAAGCCCAAAATTAATGATGAGTGGATGGAAACCTCTAACCTACACTGAAGCTAAATCAATGCAGTCCTCAGCTATAGTATGAAGAAAATACAAAGATGTGACCAAAAATACTATTTTTAATTTAGCTAATTTTGTCTTACCTAAATACTTTTGTGTAGGTAAAAAAAAATAAATATTGCATTTTTAATTGATTTTAAGATTCAGTTTGGCTTTCAGAAACAAACCTAGCACAAAATAATTTCAGACAAGCTTGTATTTCATTGATCTCCATCACTCTGTTAATTTGTTTGTTACATGTACCTGCAGCTGCTGTTTCTCTAAATGTGATGGATGAATTTTTTTTAAATTTTACTCAGCCCTTGCAGATGTTTAGGTACCTGCAGTTAGCAGATGGTGACTAAATGTTTCCATGGCTCTGAGTGGCATAGCCCTTTAACTTTGTGCCATTTCAAATTAAAATAGCAAAGCATTAATGAGCTAGGGCTAGAAGAGCTTAAATACTGAAAGGGTTTAAATAGTTGCACTATCATGGACTCCTTGAAGAGATCCCTGTTGTTGTTGTTGTTATTATTATTATTATCTCTGTGAATGAATGGCAAAAAACCCCTTCATAGACTCGAACTGAATGCCTGTGAGTGCTGTGCATAGCCGTCTCTGTGGAGCACTAAGAGATGATTCAAGTTTATAATTCCAAGAACAAATGATCAGATTTTACTCATGCCCTGGAGAATGGTCAACACAAATCTCTGGTTGCCCACGGCACCGTGGTTCTGACTCTACCTGGAATCGTCAGGGGGTCTGCAGAGGTTTGGGCGAAGGACACGAACCTTGACTCTCAAAGCTTGCAGCTCTTCCCTGCCACTGCAAGGCAAAATATAATAAAGCAAAGTTACTGCAGCATTGTGTTTGCTTTTAGGAACTTATCTGGTATTTCTGTAGCTTTGAGGACTCACTGTGATCATAGGCAAATTAAGCCTCAGCCAAATGTTAATAATAAAAACTACCAGAAGACTGTTGTGTAGTATTGTAAAATTAGATGGAAAAAAACAGCCAAAAAAAAAAAAAAAAAAAAAAAAAAAACAACTTTAAAGGACCTTCAGAAAGTCTGTCAATTATCTTTAAATGAAATCATTAAAAAAACTAAAACTGGCCTGCCTGCTTACAAAGTAAAATATAGAGAAATCAGAGGTGGCGACCCTATCTCTGTTGTCCACTGATGTTTTGGAAAAAATTAAAGCATTAAACGCACAATAACCCTCATTTTCCCTTTTTATGGCCAGTTCAACCCTTAAATAAAAAAAGCGAATGTCCTAAAACTGTCTACCAATCTCTGCTTAGCTTAAATAATAAAGTACCAACAAAGGGGAAAAACTATATGCATTAAGCATGTAATACAATGTTGAGTATACTGATAACCATAATGAATGAACAGGATGAATCTGTCTGGTATAATTTAGTTCACATTTAGTATGATTTAGTAGCTTTGGGTAGCACTATGATATGGACCATGTTTTCTTGAAAATTAGAGATAACAGAGAAAGTTCTTTGTATGTTCTGGTAAGCAGGTAACTTCAGAGGAAATAAATGGACAGTTTGGGAAAATAATCTGACGGTTCCCTTTGAAGTTCCAGTAAAGTAACAGGCATGTTCTACTCACATTATCACATGATGCATATTTTTGTGATATCGCACAGCCCTAAAGTACAGTGTAATCTCCTTTTTAAAGGAGCCAGTAAGCAGCATGAAGATAACCAGTAAGATCCGTAAAGCCCTGTAAATTTTAGCAGGTTCTGTGGAAGTAACTGGTAAGATCTGAGTTTAGGAAAAGTGACCTGTAGGTTCAGGAAAAGTAAGCTCTGAGTTTAGAAAAGTATGGCTGTTATATTTTGTGCTTCCAGTTCCATTATTACGTCCTACAAACAACTCAAAATCAAAAACACAACTTGAATCATGCCAGAAACTTTAGAACACAAGCAGGAAAAATGTTGATCCCTGGTCTGAATGTCACAACTTTCTGAAATATCTCTTGGTCTAAAAACAATTTATTTGATCAGTTAAACAATGGGTTTTTTGCCTTTGATCACAGTTTTGTTTTTAAACTAAAGTGTAAAACAGTTTTGCTACTGAAAATATGCAATCACCTGTATTTTCCTATTCATCAGGTGGAGAGTAGGTGTGACAAAAGAAGAACAAGAAATTAATTACACTAATATCAGTGAAGCAGTTCTCTTATAGAAGAAAACTTCTCTTTTGTTGCTTTTCAGCAAGACATCTTACAGTTGGCATTTGTTTGAAGATGCAACAGAGAATATATTTCCAACATCTGCACCTTTTGCTTAAAATAAATTTCTTGTTTGTGTGAGATTTTACATCAAAAACTACCTTGATATTTTTAGAGTTGCTTTAAATGTCTCCATGCATCAATAAGCATAGAAAAACAGCTGACGATTATGTTCCAGCTGTCTTTGGTATTTTAAACTTTCAGTAACATCATAAAAAAATCTGGAAATAAATCTTAGCATTACCACTTTGGTTGTTTTTCAGTTATTTTTATTTATTTATTTTTTTAATTGGAAAAGACAAAATCAATAAATTCTATAACATTTACCAATCATATCTGTTCAACTTAAAGAGTGATAAATTCTGGTAAATGTACATTAATGAACCCTTCTGAATCTCTGTATATAGGAGCTCCTTTCACTCAGGAATAAAGCAAACTAAGTAAAAAAGGGAATCTTTATGTACCTCTCCCAGAGCGTGCCAGTGTGTGATGGGCTTTCGTGGGTAAGCCAACATTTCGTTCCAGTGATCTCGTCCAAGGCCCACAGCGTCTGGGCCAGCTCGGCACACACCAATCACCTCATTGTGTCCAACCCTGTTATGAGTAAGGCAGTTATATTACCATAAACCTGAATTCATAAAGCAATGCTTTTCCTAGGCATTAAAGGGAGAAAAAAACAGTTTAAAGAAACATTTGCATAGATTAGAATTAAAATAAAAGTTGGAAAGGTTGTGTGTTTTTTTTTTTTTTTTTTAAATTTGAGATTGAATATGGATTTATGTAGAGCTGCACCAGCCATATGGCCAGAGAGCAGAATCAGTGAATCTGCTCTGGTTGATTGGTGGGTCAAATGCATTCAAATCTTAATTTTACGTCCTATTAGAGGATGTAAAATTGAGAGGTAGAGCAGGCACCCATATATGTAGTCTAAGTTCTTGATTGGTTTGTTTCCCAACTTTTGCTACGTTCACACAGCAGGCAAATGCGACTTTAATACATTGTTTCCCCCACATGCGACCCATATCCGACTTTTACATGGCAGCCTGAACGGCTCAGTTCTGATCTTTTCACACCCCTAAAAAAATCTAAATTAATGCCACTTCAATATGTGGTGTTAAATTGCAGACATATCCGATAGTTTTCAAAGCATCCATAGTCAGAACAGTCATGTCACATTTTATCTGACTTTTGCATTATTGACATGAGACTCATCATAATTCTGCACCAGAAGAAGCCAGACACAGTAAATCAGGACATAAACAAAGGCTGAAAGAAGTCTGTCAGTGAAGCGAATCACATCACAATCCCACCACTGCTGGTTAACTTCTCTACAAAAGTTGCAGTCAATGATCCACAAAAGACCATTGCTATTTAGTTGTGCTTTCTTTTTTCTTGGCTTCCTTCATCTTATGATCTTGTGAGAATGTTGTTAGCTCTCATTGGTCAACAACTTCAAAATTGATCCATAGACAGCAGCAAAGACCTGCTGTGTGAACAAAGCCCGAGAGATCTTCAATGCATGCCTTCCCTGCTTCTCTGTGCATTACCTATCAATGAAAGCCAGTAGTACCCTTAAACACTTTCTTTAAGCTCCAGAGGACAGCAACATGATAAACAATTTTTTTTTTTTTTTTGTTGGATTCATGAAGTAAATCTATTTTTGATGAATGTACAAATCTACTTCATCCTTTTCAAAATATGCTACATTCATCCTGATCACTTTAAGTGGGACTGGTTTCTTCTTCAGAAGTTTTGGTAGCGTAAAAAATTAGAACTGAATCTTCAACTTACCGATCATAATCCATCACCATGATGGACAGACTGACTTGTTCCACGTTCTCTGGAGGAATGTCGAAGATGATGGCCTCGTTGTAAACAGGATTGAGTGTACTTTTCTTGGTGGTTGTTTTCCTCTTCTTCAGTCTCCGTCCGTTACATATCAGGTAAACCTTCACATACGGATCTGCCTTAGACAAATGTAGTGGTTTTTTTTTTTAATGTGCTGAATGTGACTGAAGCAAGAAAAATCAAAAAGGGAAAAGCTAAGAAAATATATTTTTGTATTTTAGTTCTATATTTCTCTCAGAAAGTTTAAACAATAACTAAAACACCAATGTCTTTTCTTTATCTTGTCTCCTCCACTTTTTCCGCTCAAGGCAGCCACCTGCTATTGCGTTTCAGTTAATTTAAGCCTCAGTTTGCTTTGATGTGAGCTTTATCTGCTTTTGGGTTACCTGAAGAGCCTGTGATGTCCATGGCTTTGAGGTTTCTGCATTTGATGACTGTTAGGGTCATTCTCCCCGCTGTGGGCAGGTAGCACAACGAGTACATGATCTCTCCCAAGTCGATACTCTCCTGCAGGGACAGAAGAGGGACAACAGAAAGAATTTAGCCTGCTTTGAATGAACCGACCTCATTCTGTGAATTAAAAAGACTGTAACCTTTAAAGCAATGCAGAACATAAGCACTTAGCTTTCAGATTTTATGATGGCAGTCTCTGTAGATGTTAACTGTTAGTTCATTGCTTTGGATTAGACTAATTTCTCAACAGCTTTTCAATAATTTGTAATAACATTCCTCTTCAGATTTGTTGCAAGACTTGGTGCTACAGGAGATCGTTTCTGCCTACAATATCACCATCTACAACAACTCTGAATATATGTGGACGATATGAGTTGCAACATTTAATTCCCCTTTGGGATAAATAACATATTATTGAATTAAATATATCTTGCAAGATGATACGATAGAGATTGTAACAAGATATTTAAGAAGATTAAGCAAATTAAAGGTTTTAAACATCAAAACAGTGTTTAATAGAATCTGCAATCGGTGCAGAGAAAGTCCAAGTTTAGCTTCTTTAAGTAAAGCAGTTTTAAAGTAGGACCCCATCTGAGGCTGTCCCGAGGCCAAAAAATGGCTATGAATTGACATTTTTCAGTTTTCCAAAATAGTTTAAAAGTTTATTTGATCACTAAATGTGTTTTTTATAGAATCTCTTCACAGTGTAGAATCAAACACTCACCTCAGTATTGATAGCCTGCAGCAGAGTATGGCATGATCATACAATGTTTCCAGAAAAGCTCTTATTATGTCCATCACTGTTGATGTACCCGTAAATGACCTAACAGTGGTGGGAGGCCTCCAGATATACACATTTAGCCAATTATATAGTTGGTTTCTAAGATAATTAGGTCATTAGCTCTGAAGAACACGACTGCATGCTGAGGTGCCATTTTGGTTGTTTCATTCACACGTGTTGGATCAGGGACACAAAATTTGAAAAACAGGAATTATGGCCTACTCTTCTTTGCAGAATTGTTTTAATTCAGTCATACTTAAAAGTTTTTGATTATCAACGTCCTATTTTACATTAATGCCACATCATCTCATTATGATTTAAGTCCAGACTTAGGCCACTCCTAAAGCTTTTTTCCATTCATAGGTGGACTTGCTGATGTGCTTTGGATCATTGTCCTTCTGCATAGATTCTTTGATACTCCGTTTTACGACCCAAAACTTTTAAATGTAACATGCAAAAAAATAAGTACTCTTTAAAAAAGCAAATACTTTCCCACATTGTTGTAAATGATGATAAAACCAAGCTGAGATTTTTTTGTGTTATTACAAGCCCCCATCAATTTAAGGGGTTTTCCAACTTTTTTGCCATGGCTGTGTGCCCATACAAAAGGACAACCTTCTCCAGAAGAGTGAAACCACTGCTACAATCAGGAATTGTTTTTTTAGTATTCAATATAAGAAAGAAGAAAAAGGTGAAATAACAAATCTGGGGAATGGCTGCTATAGCCTCAATGTTTGACCCAGGGTTTAGATAAGAAAAACTGTCTATAGCAGTTGGTTAATGGTTCTCTTATCAGAAGCTCTAAGATGCCAATGCATCTGCAAGGTCATAGCATAGCAGTTTTCTCACAGAATGTCTGAGAAACATGTCTAAAGGCACACAAGCCAAACCTCCTTTTTTTTTTTTTTTTTTTTTTTTTTTTTTTTGACTGCAACATGGTTTAAAAAAAAAAAAAAAAAAAAAAAAAAAAAAGTGTTAATCACAACAAAATCTTCCAAAGAAGCAACATTTGAAGAAAACTTTTCCTTTTCTGAATTGAGAAAATAACAAGGCTTGCCATTTTTGGAAGCAATCTCAATGCAGAGAGATATCAAGATAAGATTCTGTAACCAGTGGCAATCCCATATCTCCATTCTTTGGGAATGAACTCTTTCTTCCAAGATATTGCAACCTTGAGACTACAAGGTATCAAGGTCAAAGATTACATCCTTATTTTAGAAGTGGAGAGGATGGAATAGCCTGGCTGTAGTTCTGATCCTAACCCCACTGAACACTTGTGGGATCATCTTCAGCATGCCTTTCATGCCAGAGTGACCAACAAAACCACACAGTAGGACTTGCGACCAATGCTAGTTGAAGACTGGGATGCCATCCCACAGTGATGTGTGACCAACCAAGTGACCAGCATGATGAGGAGGTGGCAGGCTGTTGTTGTGTATGGTTTTCCCATGCACTATTGAGGCCCCAGTTTTTGAAATGAATTCTTCAAACCTTGACCATCAAATTCAATAAACATCAGACAGGAGTTGATAGCAGAATGAGCTGTTGTTGCTGTTTGGCAAGTTTTCCACAGGTATTGCCACATACTCAGCTCTGCTCAACCCACAATGCATTTACCTTACAACTGTTTATTTAAAGTTAATTTAATCTCCATTCAAAGGGAAATAAACAGGCTTTCCACAAGCTTCCTTCTTTTTTTAGTGTGTGTGTGTATATAACTGGATATTTCCAATTCCAATGAGCAGTTCTACTGGACTGTTTAAGAGCAGCAAGTTTTTCTACAAGCGTTTTGTTAGTCATTCACTTTTTGAGATGAAATGGCAAACATCTTAATCTTGGTGAATGTTTTTCAAGTACTGAAAGCTGTTACCCTCTGGTGTATTATCACTAAGGATAAAGAGAGACACAAACCAGTTTTGGCAGCAAACTTGTAACCAGGATCAGTTCTGTGTGCCAACATTTTCTGTAACTTCAGGGAATTAACAGTAGAATTTTTTTATTTATTTTTTTTTTTTTAATAAAAATTTAGCACCAAGACCATAAAAGGCTTTTATAGCTGTTTTCTTGTTCAGATAATCACTAATCTGTTCATTCATTAGGTTCATTCTGTGCAAAACTAAATCATAGGTTTTCAGTTGCTACAAAATTAGGAGGCATCACAAACACAGATGCAATGCGTATCACAGTAAATGCATTCATTATTAAAGAAGTGCAAAGTGTGATAAATGTTAGTGTTAAAGACTGGGCACATGGGCCCAGATCATTATTTCCTCTATCAGCAGTAGTTTATAGCTGGGAAGTCTGCTTAAGCAGCCAGGATTTCAATTTATTTTGTTATTATAAATCAACGGTATCTGCTGCTGGATATTTTTACTCGTTGGTTATATTTATGTGTGCAGAATACCCAGCAGTTTCTGGAAAATGTGTGTGGGTGTTTGGCTGATTAAATGCATTTCCCAAAGCGTTTGAATTATATAATGCGTTCCACCTGCTTCTTATGTCAAGCAGTGTTGAGGATTTCAGGCTCTCATAAGTCAATTGGTGCAATGTTTACTGATGAGAGCTTTCTAAAAACAGCATAAATACCTATTAACAATGTTTACCCTCAATGGCTACAGTGATACTTGTAGTAGCAGTAATTAGAGGATTTGGTAAGGTCTTATTTTAAACTGCTACTCACTGTGGTTGCTGCGTGGATATCCTTCCATACTACTGCCTCCCTTGAAAGATCAGAGAGTTCAAAAAGGTTGTCCACCACAACCTCGCCAATCATGTCGTGGCTTGTGAAACGGTCAAAGTCATAGACGCTGAAGTGCAGTTTGCGGTTGCAAAGCTCATCATATGCCACGGGGAAACGAAAGGTCTCATCAAATGTGGGGTTCAGAGTCTTGCGGTGGACTCGTGTCTGAAACTTCTTCTTCCTCTCTGGCAGCAGGTAGATCTTCACATATGGGTCGGAGGTGCCCGTGAAGTCTTTGGCAGGCAGGTCCAAGGCCTTGAGGATCTTCACTACTAAGGCCTGCTCCTCGTAGTCGTAAAGCAGTGAGAAACTGAGCTTTCCACAGATTTCAACATGCCCTTTGGCCTCATCCTCGGAGTCCACGGACTTCTGCTTGTACAGCTCTGGTTTTATTCTTCCGATGCTCACCGTAGACGACTGGCGGAGAGGCACTTTGTCCATGCTAAAGTCTACGCTACTGACATTCATTTGGCGAGGGAGGTGGCGCCGGAATGAATTGTGCCTGTGAAAAAAGTTAGAGAACATTCTGTAAACATCTGAATGTGCTGGATATTAAAGAAAAAGCTCATCTTTCTGTGAAACAGTTATGAGTGATTAGTATCTTATTACCTGCAGACATCAAAAATCTAGAATCTAGAAATTCTAATGGGGGTTTCAAGCTAATATGTATTAGAAAAACCATTTAAGAGAAATTTTCCCATTCTGAAACAGCTCAAACTTAATATTTGTCTTTAAACCAAAAAAACCTTTGGGTTTTAACCTGTAATTAGGTGCACTGAGGCTACAGAACATTTCCTTTTGATCAACAATTAGCAGTTCCACAAAATAGGAACCAGAGTAAAAATTCATGACTGAAAATACAAGGACATGAGTTCTTCTGCTGCATCTGGATGATATCTATATAGTGAAACAAATCATGAGTGAAAGACTCCTTGATTTTTCATTAGATGTGGCTGTTTTTTTGCTGTGACGACAGAATATTGGGTTGAGCTTGGTGGCAGCATTGGCAATATCTATAAAATGGAACTTGCTTTAACTTGTTAAGGTTGATCACTAGAGTTTAAAGGCAACAATGGGCTCATGTCAAGACTGTATCTCATTACACTCAGACCAGCAGACCAGCAGGTAAGTAATCTCATGGAACTACAACTGCTATGCACATTGTGTACAATGCTACTCTGGCAACAACAAACAGTACATCAAGTGACGAAAGGGAACAATCAACCCTCTAGACACCAATAAAGACAGAGATCTTTACGCATTAAAATCTGAATTAGCTGGGCTTTGTAACAGGACTTCCAACTGGAGGGAAGTGTGCGAACCTCCAAATTGAGCTTTTCTTAGAGGTGATGGTCTCCAGGGGTCCTTTTTTTTTATTAGACTACAGTTTCAATGCAAAATGTTTGTTCAACTAGAAGATGTGTATTTAACATAGATTATATAGATGTGGCCTTCATGTGCACCATATTAAAAACCAATATTCCAAAATATGGTTACTCTTCACATAGTCTTGAATATTTATTTTTTTTGACTCTTGTGTGAAACCCTGTCAAGACTGCACACACTGTCGTCATACCAAGGCTACAACAGTGGTCATCATGGTATGACAAATAGATGTGCATTGAATCCCACTCATGCTTTGGCTTTAAACAAAAGGATGTCTCAAAGTTGGAGCTATGAACAATCCACAAACTCCATGCTGATACATACGATCGTTTCACATCAAAGAATCTGTTTCGGCTCAATTCCCTGAATGAGCATGTCTTCTAGCTGGAGAGAATAGCACCCACCTCCAAATTGTGCATAGGCTTGATGGTGCTGGTCAGTGAAAGTTCAATAGAATTTATTTTTTAACCAACAGTTCAAATGCAGTATAGAAGCTACATTGCTAAAGTTACTGGATCACCCCTCCAAATCACTGGATTCATATGTTCCAAACACCTTTGTCCTCAGTGGTATAAAATACTGAACCTATTGCCTGTTTCTACAAAGATTTGTGAACAGCTGGGTCTCCTAAGTAGGTGTCAGACAGACTTCGATTATCTCTTAGATTGACGACTTAATGGCAGTTTCTGCATAACTGTACTTCAAAATGGTACAAACATGGCCCGCCAGTGCTGGCACATTTTTTTTTAAGATTGAAAGATTTCACTCCAAGTTATTTCTCAAAAAAGAGACAAAATGCAAGTGTCTCTTCCTTTTAATAAGGAAGGCAATTATACTTTCACATAGGGAAATGTTGGACTGGATAGCTTTTTTTCCTTAAATCATTAAAATATGGTACTTTCAAGCTTGTAAAACAGTTTGAATCAGATTGTGGAAAAAATATCTTTTAAATTTTAAGAGACAAACCAGTTTTTTTTCCCATTTTGTTGTACGGGAAAAACAATTACAGCTTATGCATTCACATTTAGACCCATTTACCAGTTACCTTACTTGTTCAAATTTTAGTGAGACATCCTCAGACAAAACTCTATTTGAGTCTCCAATCTTGTCACCTAGCAACTGGCCCTTCTGCTTTCCGACAGCAAGACAATCACAGCAGTGGCACAAATTATACTGCATGGGAAGCACAGCGGAAGATTAAATGCAACACTAAAGTATAGTAAACAACACAGAAGGACTGTGCAGCTTATATGAGGGTAAAGAAAAACTCAAGGGAAACGCGCAAATTACAGACAGAAATTACTGATAGACTGCCAAAATATCAGGATGGTGGGATTGTGCAGTGGACAAAAAGTGCCTGGCGAAAGTATTCACTCTCCTTAAACATTTTTCATGTTACAACAACAGATTTTAAAGTATTTAAGGTGACATACCAATGAGAACTAGCATATATCTGTAAAAGCTGAGGCAAAAAAAATCTGGGGTTTCAATATATGTAAGAAAAATCTAAATAGTGCCCCCTGCATTTTTCTTACTTTAAAACTTCCAACTAAAATATAGCTTAACAAATGGACTTCACAAGACAACAAATAAGTAAATCTAGCCATACTTTGAAGGCCACAGAGGTTTGTTAGAGTTGAGAACTAAAAACAATATATAAAGCTTTAAGCATGTCATGGAACACTGTTCCATCCATCCTTACATCCATCTATTCTGGGGTTATACAAGCCATTAACAGGCTATAATAGATAGATAGATAGATAGATCCCACCATGGGGAAATGCATGTGTCACAGCAGCAACTCACAATGATAATCAAATCACAATAGGAAAAAAAAATACAATTAAAATAAATATATTACTAAAAGCTATAGCTAAATAGTTCTTTAAAAAAGAATAAGTTCTGGTATTGCACCTAGTAAAATAAGATACAAGAAATAACTTAGGAAACTATGGTTCTGCACAATGCCAATATAGTAGTAACTGCATTAATGAGCGATAACAGAGGTGGTAGTGAATGGTACAGATATTTCATCAATTTAATAATTCTACATTACCAGTTGTTGGTGTTATACAGTCTGACTGTAGATGGTATGAATGACCTGCAGTTCCTTTCCTTAAGCAGCTGCTTAAGGCCCCCACAGTCTCATAGGGGGTGAGCGGAGTTGATCATAATTGCTTTTAACTTAACTAACATTCTCTTCTCACCCACCACCTCAATGGAGTGCAGAGAGCAGCTCAGAGCTGAGCCAGCCCTTCTGATCAGTTTATTAGGATGCTTCCTGTCCCTCTCTGAGCTTCCACAAGCCCAGCAGACCACAGCATAGAGTTGTAGAAAGTTCTTAGTAGTGTCCTGCTCAAACCAAATGACCTTAGTCTCCTCAGCAAGTGGAGGCGACTTTGGTCCTTCTTGTGCAAGACATATATGTTATGTGACCTATAAGAAACATTTAGTTCTTCCAGTAAATTCTGGGTCTGCCCTAGGGTCTCCTCCCAGTTGGGCGTGCCCATAATACCTAAATAAAGAAGGTGCTCAAGAGGCCTCCTTATCATAGGCTACCTCATCTGACTCTTTTTGATGTGGAGGAGCAGCAGCTTTACTTTTATCCATATCTGTAAGGCAGAGCCTAGCCACTCCACCGAGCAAGCTCATTTAAAACACTTGTATCTGGGATTTTGTTATTAAACATTTTGCATGACCATAGTTGACAGATGGAATGCTATACACCAGTAAACCAAGAGCCTTACCTTTTGCCTCAGCCAGTTCTTCACCTCTACAGATCAGAGCAGTGCCCATATTACAGCAGACATCTCCCACTTTATCCTCCCATCCCTTGTGAAAAAAAACATAAACTCCTCTGCTTGAAGCACAGACTGAGACCTAGCTTGAAGGGAGCAGAAAGTCTTTATTTTTTATTTTTTTATTTATTTTTTTTTTGTAGAGAACCATTGCCTCAGACTTAAGGGCCCAGCATGGTAGGACCAAAGTTGAACTGTCGACACGCGGCCAAGTGGTTTTTGGATGTTTGTTTTCACAAAGACCCGTCACAGACTACAAGACACTCCGAGCCAAGCTCCTGTGAAACCTCTCCTGCTGCAGTTACATCATGGTGTTTTGCCATGTGTGGTTTACAACAGTAGCCTACAGTAAACACAGCAATCATGGCAGAGAGGGTCGACTCTTACATGACTTCACAAGTTCGGAGAAGGAGGAAATAAGACTGAGCTGGAAAAATCTCATTTTATTTACTATGTTGTCAGAAAAAAAAGAATGAAAGACATCAGTGAGATGTTCTCCCGCTGTATCAGACCAGAACTGAGCAGGGGGAGTTTAATGTTTCAGTACGTACTTCCTCACGGCCTTGGACAATTGTTCCTCAAAACTATCCATTCTGTTATGTGGCTGAAAAACTGGCTTCTGGAAGTTAAGCAGTTGGGGCGGTTTTCCGCATACATAAACACACCCACAAAATTAAGACCAATCACACAATAATTTCGCATGAAGAGGGGGCGAAAAATTAGCCAGGGGAGTTGTGACAAGAAGGGGTGGCCGACATGAGGCTGAGACCAAAATAACACAATTTTCGGCATCCAGCTGCGACAATCAGAACTGATTTTGACAGTTCGTCTCAAGCATGCAGAGCCCTATGGAGGAGCTGAGTCTTATCCAGGTCAGTTGAAGCTCCACCGTGAAACACTTTAGTGTAAGTTTAAAGGGACAGTATTATGCATTTTCCAGGCACATAGAATAATTTCACATAGCACAATCACATAGCGCAATCAAGTAACTGTTACCTTCAGCTGTTACAAAAATGCAGTATATGTCAAATATGACTTAAAAGAAATTTGACTTTGTAATTCCATGCCTTGAAATTTGGCCTCTGTCTCTTTAAGAAAGTCCTTCTCTTTCTGAAACTCCAGCTTCAGGAAGTCATCACAACAGCTAACCCTGTAACAACATTTTTACCAGCGTTGCTCTGAGAAGTAGCTTGTATAATGAGCTCAATAGGTGTGCAATTCCACCAGGTGTTTGCTAAATGCTGCTTGCTAGTCTGAAGGAGCTGAGTGGAGAAGTCGCGGGGCAGTGGTGCTCTCTGTGGCCGAAGCTCGGAAACTTAGAAACTGCAGCTTTAAGGAGAAGCTGGGTCTCAAAGGCAGCGCTAGGTCCATCCAGGCATTTTGCACAGCTGAATGGCTGCCACAGGCGATTAAAGGATTTCTCAAACATGTATGAAAGAATCAAGGCAACACTCCAGGTATGTTTTTGATGAGGGAGTAACATAACATGATGTAAAGCTCAAAAAAGGCAATTTACATAATACTGCCCTTTTAACTTTGTGCTGGAAGTAAGGAGTCAGCTATTGATTTGGAATGCAATGACCTGAAAGCCCTTACAAGCATCCTTGAGACTCCTTATTCCTACAGCTACCCTAACAAAATACACCTGGGAACACATTATCCAAATCTAGACAACATATTTACCCCATTAGTAATTCTGCCACAGCAAAAAGAAAGTCACACTGGTTCTCCTTAATCAAAGGTTTGACAGTCAGTCATCACCTCCTTTTTGTCCTGCATGTTTTAGGTGTTTCACTGCCTCTCTACACATATTTTAACTAAATGGATCATTAACAGGTTTCTGCAGCACTTGATGGCAGCTGAGGAGGTAATGCAGACATTCAGGTGTGCTGGAGCAGGGACACATCTAAAACACGAAGGGGAGTGGGTCCTGAGAACCAGGTTTGAAAACCACTGCCATAGAGTAAGTTTTCCCAGGTAAGCTGAAAGGTGTGATCCCTAAAAAGTTAGAACACACTCTCTGGTCCCCTTTCTTTGGACCACCACTTTGGTCTGTCACTTTGTGGGTGTTGCCCCATTACTGCATGCAACATTAACCCAACTCATTATCAGAAAATGGCTTAAAAGCACTATTCCGAACTTTGAAAATCTCACCAAAGCACATTTGAAGTTAGCATCTGAAATTACAAGACCTGGCCATCCAAGGAGGGTAGCTGATCCTTGTTGATGGGAGGATGGATGGTGCTTAAAATAGAGCAATCCTGGAAGAAAACCTGTTAGAGGCTGCAAATTACTTGAGACTGGGGCTCCCTTTCGTGCAGGACAACAGCTGTAAATATACAACCAGAGCTAATGCTTTGTGGTTCAGATTAAATCATATTTGTGTGTTGGAATGGTCAGGTCAACATCCAGATGTTTATCCAATTGAGAATCAGAAGAATTGAAATTGATGTTCACATGATTTCCATTGGATGTGAGTCCTTTGCCCATTCTTCTTTGCAATAAAATGGGCAAAAGTTTTTCTTTATGTGCAAAGCTCACAGAAGCATAAAATAAAAAAATGTATTAAAAACATTCAATGCATCTAAACATACACCTGACCATGTGATCTGTGTTTACTCATTTAACATTTCACAAACTTAACATTTAATCAATAATACATTCAAACTGTTTCATTAAAATGTGACCTTAAGTGGCCTGCTGGAAGACAAAGCTCACTTAAAACATGAGCAGCCTCTGTTTTTTCCAGCAAATCAATAGCTCCTAATAAACAGTGACAGAAAAAAAAAAGCAAAATGTCAGGACTATTTTCATGTTCTCTTTGGTGTCATAACATCCCCCAAGCTGAACGATCTCAGGCATTTCTTAGAGAGTGGAGTGGCTGTCAAAAAAGTGGGAGGAAGAACTGTGAAAGTGGGCGTCGTAATCTCCAGCTCGGCCTCTCAGCTTGACCGGTGGGTGTGCGATTCATGAAGACCTTGGCAGCAAAATAATTGAATTAATGAGCTTAATGACAAGCAAAAGCAAGTGTCGATAGTGGCTCCCTGTGAGAAACCGATCACAGCTGCCCGCTGCGTGTCACCAGAAACCTGCCCTTCCACCATGACAGCTCTGGCCCTGCAGCACTGCTAATTATGGACGTTCTAGTTTAAACACAGAGCTGGGGAACAAAGAGAAGCGAGAGCTGATTGTTTAATGACTGGGGTTTCTTCCTGACGTTGCCATAGCAGCTCGACTCTCACGCACAAGTGATTATAGGGTTCCAACTGCATGTCAGATATGCTATATACCTTCACTTTCTCAGTATTGTTTCAGTTTGCTAAGCCTGTCCAAGGTCACCATGCAGTCAGTGATGACTTGCACGACACGTGGCAAAATACCTCGAGGACACTGTCACAAACTGGGCTCAGTACCGAGGGAGCATTTTTTAAAATATTTCTTGGGGAGGATAATACAAACCAAAGCAGACAGAGGCTGGTATGAGATTTACACAGCATTTATGCAAAGATTTCAGAGAAAAATAGATAACAGGCCCTCCTTTCTTCTAAAGTTGCACCTAAAATTATTCAACCACAACACAACATACAAACTAGCAACAATTTGCAATAAAACAAATCAAAGAACAATTTAAAACATAAGTGGTGTCTCCAAATTGAATAAAATATGCACTTCTAATGATTACTACAGTTTCAATCCCTTCATGACAAGCATCCTTTGTACCTAGCAGAGCAACCTTCAGCTGCAAACATGAAGGTGCAGACATACTTGTTCCATGAAAGAAAGAGAGCGAGTCCAGGTGTTTGACTAACTCAAGCACACTTGATGAAACTAATAAAACTCCTGACTGGTTGCATCAGCCGCATCTGACAGTCACACTTAATTTGCAATTTCTATTTAGGGAGTTGAATAATTTTGAGACTGCAGTAGTCAAAAGTAGGATTTACAGCTGAATTTGGATACAGTCTTAGTTTTGACTATTTAAACTGATTTTGTGTAATTTGTTTATTGCAAACACCTGAGGGATTTGGGATTTTACATCAAAACCTACTTAGTGGCTGGGACTGAACTGGAACATGTAAAGGACTACTCAATAGAATACAATTTCACTATGATTATCAGAAATTTGCCTTTTGCTTGCTTTTACGTTGCTTTTTTGAATAAACTTTCCCCATTGTTTTAACAACAACATGGCATATTGTTGAAATGCAAACTGTGATGTTTTTTTTTTTATTTTTTTTTTAAACTTTTGTACTGAAGTTGTGAATCTTGCAAATCTAAACTTTTACACTAAGCTATTCTCTTCATTTAACATGTATTTGGTAATGATCTGGTAATAATTATGTATATCTAAAGTATACTGGAAAAAAATCGTTGCCTATTGATGAAAGCAAACTGAAAGCAACTGCACTGAGATGTTCAATGAAAAGATTCAGAAAACCATTTTGCATGTGTTGGTCTATTGCACAAAATTCCAGAAAACACCCTAAAGTTTAGTTAGTTATAATGTAGCAAAATGGAAAAATTCTAGGGGTATGAAAACTTTTCTAGGTGCTGTAAGCGTGAGAAAAATAGCCTCTTTTTAGTTGGCTGACCAGCAATGCAAAGCAGCAAGTGGGGGAGGGGCAGTTAAAAAAAAAAAAAAAAAAACATTACTGCAGGCCTTTCTTTGACATTTCATTAAAAGAATGTTATACCATAGGAATGATATGATAGAAAATTGAGAATTTGTCCTACTTTGGCACATATGTGAGTAATACAGTGGTGTTGGGGGGATGTAGGACTGCACTTGGTACCTAGAGGAGGATGTTGGCTCAGTTGTCTGCCTCTGGATCTTTGTCGGCTGCTTGCTGATCTTCTCCTTCAGGGCTGTTTGCACCTCTGCAGGGATGTCTGGCGACGTCTGACTGATCTTCATAGCTCCTTCAAGGTACTTCATATTGCTCCGTCCGTTCACTTTCACCTCCGGCGGGTGTTTCTTCTCCACCTCCGCCACTTTGCACTCGATGACCGGAGTGGAACTGGGAGGAGGTGCCTCAGGGAAGCCCACATGGAGGCCATTTTCGGTGTGGGCTGACAGAGACTTGCTCCTCCAAATGGGCCAGCACAGCTTCCAAAAGACAAAGAGAGAGACTACCAACAAGGCGAGGCCACAGAAACCCACGACCACAGCAAGGAGACTGATAGAGATGTCTGCATTTATTAACCCAGAGAAAAAGAAAGGTGACACAGGAAAGATGACAGACAAACATGCAAGGGAGAAAGAGAAAACAGGAGAGAAGCAAGCTGTAAGAAAGAGCTGGCAGCATGTGCATCTGTTTTATATTGAGCTTTCATTTGTATGGAGTGTCCAAAGTGCCACTGTCAAAAATAATCTATGTAATGCAAAACTACTTTTGGAATTAGATAAACCTAAAAACTGAAGTTAGCTGGTTGTCCTTCACAGAAATTAGAAGATTAAGTTCAAAAAACAAATCTCATGTAAATTCACTACACATACACAATTATATATTTTGATACAGCTGTGAGTTTTGCAGGTTACATTTCCAGCATCCCCTGAAGGTTTGAATCTTTAATGTGAACATTTTTTGTTATTACCATGTTATAGCCTGCACAATCTGTCCAGCAGACCATCAAGAACATGCTCCATAAGCCACTGAAGGTGGCTTAAATTAGCTCTGTATTAAGTGGTGTTTTCAAGCATATTCTTAAAAATTTAGTGGAAAGGAAAATGTGATTAAAAATAAAAGGTGCTCAAACAACAGTAACACCAACAGCCTTGAGAGGAATGTGAAGCCAAACCCAATAAAGAGTTTGTAATGGACTGCAGAGAGAGGACTAAAAAGATGCATTTTATATTAAAAACCTAAGTCTGTATACATTTCAGTATCCAAAATCGCTTCTTAATTGATCTTTCATCATTTTAAGTTCAGCTCTTGATGTATATTAATGTGTTGTTATAGAAGAATTATTTTCCAAAATAATGTGAAAATCCATAGTTTGAATAATAATTTTGTTTTTAACAGAAGCAAGCTGTTCCTTTAAAGAGCAAGTTGTTTTGCGAGAGTATTCTTGTAATGATGTGCCTATATAGGCTTTAAGGACTGTAATTGGTAATAAATCAACTGATCCAACTTATGTATCTCATTCTTAAAATTCTGATCTGCTCACAAGGCTCTGCTCAGTTTTACATCTGAACAAAGTCTCAGTAAATATTTAAGAAAGTTTGAGATACCTTGTTTTTTTAATTTATTTTTTTCATTTTTTTTAAGGCAGCAAATCAAATACCAACACAGTTAATCTACATAAGGTATTGAATTATTAAAATAATTTCACATTTGGGGAATATTCTAATCTACTGAGATGCACTTGTGTATTGTTGGCCCCGCCCCCTGATGAGCTGCAGCTCAAGAACATAAAATAATTACAGAAAAAAAATGTTCTATAATTTAATGTTACTATGGTTCTAAATGAATACTTTTTCACTATATCTGTTTTTAAGTTAAATATTTAAACCAGTGGCACTTTTTGACCTTCATAGTTCCCGACATTTTCCTCTCTGCACCTTCTATACTTGATATCCTTAAATAATAGTATGAAAGACTGCAAAGGGGAATAAAGTAAAGAGAAACACAGATGAACAATGTAGCCTTTTCTGTTCTGTTCTCTTTCTGCGCTCAGTCCACACTGATCACACTGCAACAGGTGCGTAACAGGTAGGTGCAGTTTCAGAACATGATGAACTAAACAGAAAGTGCGTTTCTGTCTTTCTTTTTTCTCCTGAGTTCACTGTCTTTACTTCAAAATAACTAAAAATATATGAAAGAAAACAACTTTTTATCATTTACCTGCGTGTCCTTTACCTTGTATGCTGCTCTCTAAGGGGAAAATGTCCGCGCATTTCTCTCGGTCCACGTGTCCCGCAAGGCAAAGTTCCGTAACGATCTGGAGAGCCCTTTGGCACAGGGTGATACTGTCATCCGCTCGGACACTCATGTCTCTCCTGTTAAGCCATTGCACTCCAGAGGAGCCGGGAGGGCGGCGGTTCATTTGGGCACCTTTCTACGCGCCGCAAACATTAGGGAGGTGCGCTGCGTCCTGATCCATAACTAGCGCGCAGCGGAGGCAGAGGAGCGACTGGCCGCGTCGTGCTCTCGCGATTAGAGTAACAGTCGGAGGGGTGACGGAGTCCAACCCATCCGCTGCACCCAATAGCAGTGCGCTTCGGTTTGGCTGTAAATCCCGTTGGCTGGTGGTTGGTAATGAGATTACTTTTTCTGGTAATGACTGGAGTGCTCCCCATGAGCGACAGGCGACCTGTGCGTTTCCCTGTGCGTTTCCCCGCAACACATGCTGGTTTATAAACTCCAGTCCGCACCCTGTAAATCTCTTGATGGACATCAGGATTTAGCATGGAAGGGTTTAGTATTTCTAATAAAATAAAAAATGTTCTAATATAAAGAAACAATTCTTCATGGACGACAAAAGGACACAATGTTCAGACAGGCCTAAAATACTTTTAGATTTACCTTACCTTGCCCTTGATTATAACGATATGTCAGCTTTTACCAGGTAAGAAACAGCTGCTTGTCAAATAGATCACATGAAGGAAAATAAACGGTACTTGACCTCCTTGTATTATTCATGCACAAATGTTGCCTGGCAAAAACATTTTTTGTACTTTTCACTTTTTCTGACGTTCCAACCATAAATTTCAGTAGATCTTATGGTCAATTTAGGTGTCAGATCAAAGTAAAGTAGTGCGTAATTATAAAGAGAAAGAAAAATGATTTTTCAAAATTATTTAAAATTGTTTAAAATTGTTTTCAAAATTATTTACAAATTAAAACCTGACTAATTTATTTGTGTTCAGTCCTCTTTAGTCAATACATTGTAGAACCACCTCTCACTGCTATTAGAATGCACAGCTAAAGACAGTCAGTTAAATCATTTTTGGTCATTTTGTCAAAGAAATAGAAGCTGCCAAACAATTATGAACACCTCGATATGAAGTATTGATATATTTTGGCTAAACCCTCCCTCATAACACATGTAATTTGCCTCATGTTTTAATCAAGCTTATACAGCTTCGAGTTGGAAAATATGCTTAAAAATGATGTATTAAAAATGTTCACTTGGCTAATAATTGTGCACACAGTACTAATGGTTGCATTCAACTTTCTTTGGATAGAATTTATGATATTTTCATTTAGAAATCTGAACCTTAAACTTTATTTAATTAAAATAATTTATGATTTTAAGTCAAAAAGTGTTTTGCAATTAATTCAGCACTTGATTATAGACTCAAGAACCACTACTACTTTTAATTAGGTTAAAAAGGTGCAATTTTGTAACAATTTGTAATCAGTGTCATTTAACCAGCTCATATTTTAGTACATTTAAAACCAATGCTTTGATTGCCCCCATAAAAACTATTCCAAATGTATTGCTGTTCGTCTAATCATTTTTGCATACCATATAATGATAGACTGATGCATTTTCAATGTTTACAGAAACTTTTACAAATTTTGATCTATTTAATCAAAATATAGTACATAAATAGTACAAAAATCCCCAAAATCAGTAAAATCACAATTTTTGCATGGTATAGATTATTTTTGAATGAACAATTTTTGCTATGTGACAGCATTAAGTCATCTATGACATTTCACAAGGTTGAACCATACAGAGAGACAATTCTCTGATCATTTCTTTTTGCATAATATACTCAAATTGTCCACAGTCCTGGTTCCTTCATCACAAGATCTTCTTTTCAGCTACAGGTTTTCTATAGGTCTGGGGACTGAGATGGTCATGAAGAAAGCTGTTTTGTTTTTTGTTTTTTTGTCTGATGAAACATTTTTGTGTTGATTTGACCAAATGTTTTGGATCATCCTGCTGTAACAGCTAGTGATGAGCCAATTTCAGTTTGTTGGCAGAATCCAGCAGATTTCTGTCTAAAATATTCCAGTATTTTGAGAAGTTCATGCTGCCTCAAAGCATCACACATCCTTTACCATACTTAACAGTAGACATGAGTTAGTTTCAAAATACCATTCCTTTGTTTCACACCAGATCTGCTGTGAGTGTTGCACAAAAGCTCAATTCTTAGTCTCTTCTTACCAAAACAAATGGTTTCTGTTACAGTCTTAGTGGTTTATGATGATAAGATGATCCTGGCATGCCTCCTAATCAACCAGTTGGCTACGAAGGAAATTTAATGATTGCTAACAAGACCTTGTGACCCCAAGATGTTACTCTTTGGTTCAAGTTTTAACCACTTAACAGCACCATTTACACAGTGCTGTTTTACCTGCACTGTGTAAATGTTGAGTATTATATACCCAGTGACTGAGAAACATTGAAAACAGGAGGCCATGATTTACTGGTTTGTTTAGAAAAAACTTTGATCAGCTTGAAAAAATAAAGAATAATGGCACTTATTTTGAGGTCAATTTTTAATTTGATTCTCACAATTAAAAAATGTGTTCACACTCTAAACAACGAGCTGAAGACCACATGTTAGAGCTTAACAAAGGAGAACACCACGCAGGAAAAAAGGACTGACAGTGAAATTCAGGTTTTATTTAACCATCTGAAAAAATACCATCTGATTTTTAACAAGGCAGTGCAAAAATAACTCATTAAGCAGGATTAAGACATGTTGCAATCATCAGAACACAGAGGAGGATATGAAAAAGAAGGATTTCTCCCAGCACCATAGAAGGATGATTATGTCATGTTTTACAGAAAGTGATAGGTGTGCTGAGACATTTCTTTGCTCTTCTCAAAATTTAGCATTTTTGTCTATTGCTAAAGGTCAGAACAATTTTCCAACTCTTCTAAATGTTCTTATAAGACCTCCCTTGAAAAAACTTCCCAGTTTGCATAAACCTCAAAAATTTTAGAAAATTGTCATTTATTATTCTCTAACATAATCATTTAATATTACTTTACTATAATAAACATACAAATAAGGATCTGATTTACATCCTGCAGGAACAGCACCATCGTGTCTCCAACAGCAGAAACACTGAATCATTTTGATGTCCTTTTTTCTGTGTATTTCCCAGTAACTACTGAATTAAGTAGATTATGACATCAAAAACACCTTGAACTTTATATGCTAAAGCTTATAGTTCACATTTTAACACAGAAGGTTGTACAATCTAAAGTTAGAAAGTTCTTCAATATTTGTTATGGCTTCCCGGAGATGCTTATCCAACCTATCTTCACATGGTGTTTCTCTTCATTATCTTATACTCTGTGCCAGCCAGGGGCACAACGCTGTAGCTAAGGGAAACTGGAAATTGCCGTGGAAAGAGGAGAGCAATAACAGCTATAGCGGGAGAGTGACACATCCAAACTGAGGGTGATTCAGAATTCTTCAGCTGTGGCTTCTGAGATGAAACTGTCCTGAAGGGACGCTATCATAGAGGGGAAATTAACCGGAAAGGAAAGAAAAACCTTTTTACAATCCAAGCAGAGTTAAGTTATGATTCAGACATGTCATAGAAACAGGACTAACATAGTGTTATCATGGTTGTCAGGTAAAAAAGTATTATAGCTTTGACAGAGCAACAAAAATGTGAGAAAACCTGATATGCTTTTTTTTTAATCACTGGTACTTGCATGGTTTTTGGGGGGCTGTTTTTGCTGCTTTGATTGGTGCCTCGTGTCTTCATATCTGCTTTCTCTGTCACTCAGGGAACCAGTAACACTTTAGCCAACATTCTTGCTGCTGCCCCCACCTTCGATGGAGCCCCAAAGGTTTGTTGTGTTACAAAATAAAGCCCATGTTTTCCATAAACCAGTAAGTTATAGGAAATTACCTGGCAAGTGCCAGGAAAGAGTGGCATGTAATAAGTTACCTCATAATTCAGCCTGTTTACAGGAAAGTGCCTAGCAAGTTCTGGGAAAGTATCTGGTAAGTTGCAGGGAAAGTAGGATACCTTGAAAGTTCTGGGAATGTATGGGATAATTTCTGGAAAAGTACCTCGTAAGTTCTGTTAAGACATCTGTTGAGTTCTGGGAAAGTATTTGGTAAGTTCCAGAAAGGTTTCTGGAAAGTAACATGTTATAAAGTCTCATAATTTTGCCGATTACTCGAAAATACAGAGTAAGTTTCAGGAAAGTAGCCATTAAATGACACCTATATTCAACTGAAATTCTAGGAAAGTACGTGTTAAGTAGTTGCAAAGTGCCTGCTAAGGCCCAGATAAGTTCAAGTTAAAATTATTTTGTTCCTGGAAAGTACCTTCTAAGTCCTGGTAAAGTAACCAGGGGGTAACATAAACACTGGCCAAAAAAAGGTTGACACCAAAGAAAGGTCCCACACTCATATTTTCTTGGACCTCATGTAGCTTAGTCTCTGAATCACTGTTTTAGAATCTGATGAATCCTGGCACTGTCATTTTGGAATAAGACTGTGCCATCAGGAAAGAAAATGTCTATTGGTGGAATAACCTGGTCATTCAGTTTATTCAGATAGTCAGCAGACCTCATTCTTTGAACTCATAATGTTGCTGAACCTAGACCTGACCATAGCCCTTAGCCCTGAATTCTACTGTTGGTTTTTCTTAGATTTGAATTCACCAAACGTTTAAGTGATCATCGATCATGATCATCCAGGATTTTTTCTGACCACATTTCTTCCTTGAAGTTGTTGCTTCCCAACTTCCTCTCCAATTTTTACCAATGCATTGGGCAGCTCTTAATCCAGTTTTAGTCGTTTCTGCAATCTCGTTGGATGTTTTCTCTGCTTGATGCCAGTAGTTTGACCCTTCGTAAAATGACTAACATCTTTTTCAAGACCACAATATGTGTCTTTCAACATGGTTGTTTAGGAAATGAGAAGCTACTGATTGCATGGGTTGGGATTAAATAACTTGTTGCCAGCTAAAAGATAATTATGAATGCAGTAATTATCCAATAGGATTCTTATACCTATTTGCTTTGCCAAATCCAGGTGGTGACTTTATTTTTGGTCAGGCAGTGTATATTCAGCAAAGGTTCTGGGAAAGTACTGGTGAAGTTCCAGGTAACTTCCAGCAAAATAACCAGTGAGTAATGTTAAACTATTGTTTTCACTAAAGTTCCTGGAAAATACCTAGTATGTTAGGTTATTATTCATCTCATTAAACAACCTGGTTTCAGGAAAATACCCAAAACTTACCAGGTACTTCTCTTAAACATTCATGCAAACTGCATGAATGTTTAAGAGACGTACCTGGTAAGTTACTTCTTTAAAACAAACATACTTCTTTAAAACAAATCTACAAAATATAAAATTGCATCTTCCTGTATCTTCCTGGCAGCAGCCAATCACTGCATGTTGGCATTTTGGATCATTTCTCTTAAACATTCATGCAGTTTGCATGAATGTTTAAGAGAAGTACCTGGTAAGTTTTGGGACAGTTCTGCCAGTTCACAGCATCTCCTCTAGATTTTGATCGTCAGTCTGGCTTCAGTATTTTGAAAGGGTTTTAGTGTTCCTATGGATCTTTATGGGGGGCCAATAAACACGCATTGCAAAAATCGATCTGCTTTTAAACAAAGGCTTTCTTTTGGTCATATGTTCTTGCTACATATCTTAAGTGACAAACTTACATTTTGAAGAACCTTTTCATATATGAATGGAAACTTTAAACAGAATCCTCTTTTATCTTTAAGCTTTACGAAATAATGTTTATCAATTTATTTGTTGCTTGTGGAAGACTTAATTTATATTCACAACTAGCTTTGCAAAATATGAAGATAGACGTTTCTATTACAAGACACAATATGCTTAAGTGTTTGTTGGATGAGAACCTTTGCAAACTAAATAATATTCTGTTACTGTTATATGCATAGGAAGTACTTTCTGGAAGTCAACCCCAGGCCCCAACAGGCGGCTTGTCATATTGTCACATGTGTTTTTCCAGGATGGTGTTGACCGTGTCCAAACTGTTGTCTCTGCTGTGCATGGATGCCATCAGATGCCAGTAGTTGCTCCTAGGTTAGACAAACTGTAGTGTGTTGGAGCTGCAAAGTGACACACTAGACAAGCAGAGCATTAAATCCCCTGGCGTCTTCACTACTGCCTTATTCTTGCCTATCATCATTGCACAGGATATTGTTGGATATCTCTGGTTCTTTAAGTTAAATGTCATCAAACTAACCCAAAGAAACTCTGATGCAACTGCAGAGGCATTAAGTGTTTAATTCATGAGTTAAAGTCGGATTGGCTGAAATACTCACAGCTGCAGAAGGTATTCAGCTCAAGTTGTTCTCAGAGTATTTTCTTTAAAGAATCTAGTGTTTAATTCTGTTTACATGCAATTTAAACACATTTATACACATCTGAGTGCTTTTGCTCATAAGAGAGTAAATGTTTCTGTCTTCTTCTCGTTTCTGTACAACTTGATTAAATAATATGTTTTCTTTCAGTGTTTACTTTGGTGTTTAGCTTTTTGATTAATTGTAGATGTTTTAAATGAGCTTCATAACCTTGATGTGACAACACAGTGAACAACCTTAAATAAACGAACTGTACTTGATACTAATAATACTTGAACTGTGGGTCAGATCATTGAAATTAAGAGGTCAGACACAGAAGAGCCAAGGTAAAACACACACAAGGAATTATTTCACACCAAATATGCCTCCCTCATACCTCTGTCCTGTGACTGAGTGCATCACTTCATCCTGATTTTTCCTCTATTTAAACCCAGACCATCATATATGGTTGATTTCATGTCTGAATCTGTTTAAAATCCTCAGTTTGTAGCCAGAATTCTTACAAACATCCCATCTGATAAATTAGCAAATTTTCAGTCAGTTCCAGACCTGGGCCATCCCCCCAAAAATAAAGCACCAACATTTAAGCCAATCATCCAGCTGGCAACATTGTCTAATCTACATTAAGTTGCAATTTTAATTCACTGGTTAGTTCTAAACATTAAACTACATTGGCAGTCAGACTGTTTTGGAAACCCTTGTTATTGTGGTCGCTATAAAATATTTCTGTTCACCATTCGTGATTTCCTAAATATGTTCAAATTTGTCCACTCTAATCAAAGATCAGATCAGATTTTGGAACAGCATGCTTAATACAAGGCTGTTTGTCAGACCTCCATTAACAGCAACAAACCAGCAGAAGGATTAAAAAATACTGCTGTTCAAAGCTGGAGTTGGCAGTTCATTTCAATTTAGCTGGCTGGAAGTGTGGTTTTATAGAACTACTTTGCAGCTCTGGAAAAGTTTGCAAAAATGTGAAAATGATAAAATGTTTGTATTTCCATCCATCCATTCATATTTAAAGTCTAACCTCTGCAGAAACATCTGCTATAAATTCACATTAAATCTTTGTATTCAAACTTTAAGAATAGGCAAAAAGTCTGAAAATTTGAGACGGGAAAAGTCTGAAATTTCATCATGAAAAATGGAGGAAACCCTGCTGCCACCGTGACAACGTTCCCAATGCACTGCCTGAGTGATTGCTTTTGTTCTGGACTTAATAGTTTGTTTTAGTCAAGCAGTACTTGTGACTGAGTATCTGTTATTGTGTCGCTGAAAAAAATCACAGTGACTTTATATTAAACACTTAATTGGCAGTTATAGGTTCCTAATTAGAATGCTGAAAGCAGGAAATGTTTTGGGGTGATTATGTTGATGCTAAGACGTAAACACGACAGCAATCACTGTCCACATTATTTGTCTTTCCATGCAGGCTTTCTCATTAGGAGCCCAAGGATAGCAGAATAAAATATAAACTCAGAGTTGTGCCTCTTAGGGAAGCGGGTTTTGGATAACCAGCACTGCTTTTCATTTAAATTTGTCTCATCAAAGTTCTCTCAAAACAAGTGCAGTCAAGGCAATCTATGCCCCAGGAACAATAATGTTTTTTATACATTGTAAGCCCAAGAGCAACGTGTCCTTCTCAACAAACAATGTTTTGTCATAGACATTTTCCATAATACCTTAAGTGCTTTTAAAGCTATTAGCAGCAATGTTTAGTTGGCTCTTGGTCCATTAACTTTGAAGATTGAGGGGACAAGTTCTGAACTTTCCTGCAGGTAGTGCCTGTGCATGAAAACACAATGTAGGCCTGCAGAATTTAACAATCTATTTTGTTATTAAAATATAACAATGATAGAAATTTGTTGTCAATCTCTAAGTGCCCTGGGGGACAGTTGTGAGCCTGTTACTTTGCAGCAAAAAGTTCCCAGCTTCAATTGGACTGTTTGTATGTTTGAAGTTTGCATATTCTCCCAATGCATGTGTGGTTTTTTTCTCCGGGTACTTTGGCTTCCTCCCACAGACCAAAAACATGACTCATTGGTAAACTAGTCTCTGTAAATTGCCCTTAGGAATGAGTGTGTGTATGTGCATGGTTGATTGTCCTGTGTGTCTGTGTTGTCCTGTGATGGACTGATGACCTGTCCAGGGTCCACTGAGAACAGGCACCAGCAACCTATGGAGAACCTATGGAGGTTTTCTGATAGTTTGTAGTGTTGAAACACCAAAAAATTAAGAAATTACAAGATAATTCCAGTATATGACTGAAAAAAAATTGTCACTAGTTCCTAAAAATATGCATCTAACAGTATGCTGCTAGTTTATTCATTTATAGGCTTAAAGTGGAATACTCTATTTATTCCAAAGGGAAATTCAATGCTGTCACAACTCATATCATCCAGGATGGTGGTTCTGTGGGCAAGAAGGATTTCCAGTAGCAGTCAGTCTTGCAAGCCATCTAAAGAAGCCTCTGATTGAAAACTGTTGCTATATATCAGTCTCATGTAATGACAGCTCAATATCTGGGGACAGAGGTGATTTTTCATAGTAACATGTCCTGGATGACACTATCAGCTGGTGGCAAGCACTGCTAATCCATCTCATTTGCTATTACCTATTACCACTCCTCTTTAAATCTCTGGGTGTATGTTTTGAAAGCCAGGCAGAAAGATTTTGGGGTCAGGGATATGATCCTTGCCCATTGTGATCAATGCAAAGATGGTTTGAACTTCCTCCTTCTGTCTCTGCTTCTTGGTCCTGCTCTGCATCCATGAAGCCTCCTTTTCAACTTCTCTGGGATTTGGGGTCGTAGTTCAGGTATTTTTTGAGCTTATGAGATGCTAATTAGCTGTTCCCAGCTGTAAAAATAATACGTTATTGCCACGGTTTCGCATCATTACAACTGCCTCAAAATAAAAAGAGCGGGCATAAAAATCCTTCCAGCTGCACAACTTCCAGAACCAGACAGACAGAACAACTCTATTATTCCTACCATTCAGATGGCAGAGCATCTGTTTGGTAGCTCATAGATCATTAGAAACACTTGTGGTATCAGTTATTGTTTCAAAATGTTAGACCAAGACCAAACATTTCTGAGCCATTGTTCTGAACTCTCCTAAAAGGGATTTGGTTTTTCAGCTTCAGTTGCATCTAAAGCTGTAGCCTTCAGGCAGCATTTAAGCTCACAAGGACAGAGTCTTCTTGAAGAACATTCTCAAGAAATTATACTTTCTGCATCAAATGCTTACCTAGTTTTCATTTTTGTGATAACAAACTGCAGAAATTGGGAATGTTATTAAGGCTGAGAAGGAAAGAATAGAGATAAATTGTAATGGGTGCTTATCATTCAGAGTGAGATGTTTCTAGTCTGTATTGTTGCTGAAGGTTTATCTGTAACTAAATCTCACCAAGCCAGCCTTTCCTGCTATGAATATGAGATCAACACTTGTTGATTTTTCAGCTGATGAGGCAACAGTTAAAGCTGCAGGATTTTTTTTGCACCTGTTAAAAGAACAGAGCTGCAGTATTTTCTGCTATTATCCCTGCAATCAATGATATTTTTCTCCTGGGTACAGTTTCTGTAGGAAATGGCCGGTTATTATGACTCTGCAACTGTAATCAAATCCTTAAATGGTTTTTGTTATTGAACCCTTTTCCAGTCTATTTTGATTGGAAAATGAATTTAAATCAATTCATCAAGATTCTTTGAATCTTTCATGCAGTTTTTAATGAAACTCCAAGGAGTTTTGCTTTCTGTGGGAAAATTGGAGATGAGATGAAAATACTTGTATTATAGGATATAAAATCATCTCACACAGATGCTCTCAGAGATATTAGTGATTTTGCTGTAGTGTCTATCTGCTTGAGTTTAATATCAGGATGTCACCTTCGATTATTATCTAATTTTAAATCTGTTTCAAGTGTTATAGGTTACATGCAGCAACTCTGGATTACAGAATTATACCACATATTCCTGTGTGTTGCTTAATCCATCTTTGTTTAGTGGATACAAGATGCAGACCAGTTTTTAATATTTTCTGAAGTGGACTTGATCAGTAGTGTCCGAGGCTTTCTAAAGGTCTTACAGGATTTTCTTTGGACTTTTGATGCTTTTTAATGTAAATTCACTGTTTATTTACAATTTCTTCAGTTACAAACTGTCAAAAATACCAAAGACTGTTGGTAGACAAAAATCTGTATTTTACACCATGTTGGTGATTCCCTAAGAGCTACTAGTTGAAAACCTGGCATACAGTAGATGATCTACCAAAGGAGGATGAATTTTTCATTTCCCCCTCTTCTCAAATGCATGACTTTCTGAAACCCAGGATTTCTATAAAATATTGAAAGAAACTTTAAAAGGGAAGTGCAGAGGATAATGTTACAAGAACCCCAAGACACTAAATTGTTTGTTGTGGACTTTCTGTGTATGATTGAAGCCAGAACTCTGATCTTGGAATAACACTAAATCTTTTTGTAGTTATTGGATAAGAATTGGGATTCGTTATTTGTTGTGTTATTTGTTGTGCACAAATAAGACACAAAACTTGGCTAATTTCTGTAATAATAGCAAAATGAGTCTCCTGTTTATTCGACTTTGTATGTTGTTGGAACATGTTAACAAATAGAGTTTTTGCTTGTATTTGTGTTTGAAAGGTTTAATAATGCACAAACTGTGTAAGGTACAATTTCATAACTGAGACTATCACTATGAGTGAAATATGACATTCACATTGGATTATTAAGAAACAGCTTATTTTTTTTCAACTTTCAGTTTGAATAATGTTATGCTGCCCTCACACAGGCCTTATTAGCTTTTTGTTTTGATGGCATAGATGATGCAAAAATAAATGGCTGAAATATTGCAGTCTGCACCAATAAATATTCACTTACTGAACCAGCTGTTTGCTTTAACCTGGAAATGAAACCGACGTCTTGCCCTACTTTCTCATTATTTCAGCTAATAACTACCTTATACTTGAGGACATGCCGAGAGAGAGAAAGACAGAGAGAGAGAGAGTTCTTGTGATTTGTTGTTAGTCACGATCCAGTAGTTTCTCATGTTTTTCCCCGTTGAGTTATTTCCCATATGTAACAACTAGTGTTGTTTTCTATGCCTTTCTAGTTATTCTCATTCAGAATCTCAGTCTTTAGTCCCCCACAGGTGCTGAAGATTCAGTTCATTGAGTTCATTGTTCCAGTAATCACCCTCCACACCATTTCTTTTCTGCCACTTCTTAGACTCATCCATCCTCCTGTGTTTTCCACTATATATAGTCAGTTACATGGTTTCTTAATTTCATAAACTCATTTCATTATTATATTGCCTGCCTCCTGCCTGTATCTAGGGCCTCTACAAGCACAGCAAATGACAAAATAGAACTATGAGTTGAACAAATGTCCAAAGAAGAACTTTGAAAGACCTCCAGGAAACCTATGGAACTGTGTAGATGTTAAAAGATCTGGCAATATTGAGTAACACTTGTAAGATTTTTTAAAACAATTTTACAGTGCAGTTACAGTGAAAAATACATTGAGGCAAAACAAAGCTAAAACTAGACAAAGTTCACACCCTGTAGTGTCATCAGGTGAGAAACTCAAACACTTAGTGGCTTTTGAAGCAAGTTTCTAATCTTTGCTTGTGTTCCTTTGTGTCTGCTTGCAGGAGGACTGAGTATGATAATGTCAAATGTCATAGTAAACGTCAGCAAAGTGGCCTCCAATGCAGCAGTGTTGATATATCTGAGGAACAGTACAAAGTGTACCCTCCGTTACCCAACAGAACAAGGTGAGTAAGCAGCATATAAAAATGAAAACCTGTTATGTCAAGGAGACTCAGTATAAGAAGAAACACATTTTTTAAATGAATCAGGGTTTGATCAAATTAAGGAAGAAGCTGTTCATCATTTTCTGAAAAATAAAAAACAGAGGAGACAGACGGACGTTTAGAACATGGTCTGTTACATTGGCTGACATTGAAAGAAGGAGCTGATGAGTGAGAAACGATTTCATCATTAACATTCATGAGCAGGAACATAGGTGGCTTCCAGCATGCTGTGCTGCTGTCTGCAACCAAACACACGGAGCAAAACACTGAAATTACCTCCCTAATTGATTAGTTTGGAGACGACAAGAACATCATCAGGAATCTAAATGCACCGACACAACGTGAGGTGGAGAGACAGTCCTCTCTGAATGTCAAGCACACTGATGTGTAGCTAATGTAATAATAAAAACACACTGTTTGCTCTGTGTTTCTGTCTCAGAAGCTTCTCATGTTTACACAGTATTAAATGAGCTGGATGAGGTTTCTGTTTGCAGTGATTTCTTTTTTTTCCAGCTGCAAAGGTGAGATGAGTGAAGCTGGTTCAATTTGTTACTGAACAGTATAATGACACCCCAGTGGCCCTGGTAGCACTATCCTGAAAAGACTGTTTTGTGTTAATTATCCTCACAGCCCTTGTTGTCACTAAGTGCCTTTTTGGCAGATTTATAAGTGCAAGTAACATGACAGGGATTATCGTCTTATGTTTACACGCCCCAGAGAGGGAAAAGTATCTCTATTATAAAGCTGGTTTCTGAAATGCTCTGTTGGGTAAATACCAAAACATATGGAAAAATGCTTTAATGTTCTGACAGATATTAAGAAAAGAGCTGCGATGCTGCTGCTTATCTTTTATCCAGGATTCTTAGACAATCTGGAACTATTTTTTTCTTCGAGGTTCGGATTATCATGGAAAATATTTGTATTTCTACACATTATTACTTGTGCTATTATTTAAAAGTCGACCATCCGTCTGTCTCTAAATCTGTGGTGTCAAACTACAGTCCTCGAGGGCCAGACTCCTACAACTTTTAGATGTGTCCCTTGTCCTACACGCTTGGATTAAATGGTGAAACTGCCTCACTAGCATGCAGTCAGGCTCTACAGACCTCCTCTAATGAGCTAATGTTGGAGTCAGGTGTGCTGAAGCAGAGAGACATCTAAAAGTTGCAGGACACTGGCCCTACAGGACTGGAGTTTGTGACCACTGCTATATATCCATTGTCACAGTCTGGGGTTTCCAGGTTACATGTAAAAGTCTGACCACATTAGAAATCGCTGCCATAATTTTTTACTGAAATTTATACTTTAAAATCTAGGTGAAAATGACCGAAATTTTGAAAAGTAGAATTCATGGAAGCCCAGTTGATCAAAGTTTATTCTTTTCAAGATTAGGTGCTTTCAGTGGTTAAATAAAATCATAAGTAACAGTATGCATGCACATTTGTCAGACTTGTAGACAAAGTTATGCCACAAAACACTTTACATGTACAGAGGTTAGATAGAAAGTTAGCGGTTGCATATTTCTTTGTTTCAGGCTACAACTTACAGAATGGGGATGTTTGTAGAATTCAGTGCAAGCTATTAGCATCCTTTTTTTTTTTTTTTTTATCATTCTCAATTTTGGGTCCCTGTCTGGAACATGTGGCTGGAAAGCAGGTTTGAATTTAATCATAACTGCAATGATGGCAAAAATATGCAGCATTTATTTCTACATTTCTAAGAAGGATTTACTTAACAGAACACCAAACTTTATTTCACAGATGACACATTCACTAAAGATATAAAATGTAAGGAAATATACAATAGGTTTCCCGTATTAATAAATATAAAAAAAGATATTGACATACTTTTAAAAAGATGTCCTTCATTCCCATCATTGAGCCGGTTTGGTTTAATCACCTATTTTCTAATGGCTCTGTGGTTTAATTAGGCCATTCAAAGGTTAACTGCCCTCACATCTGTAACACTCAGACATCTCTTACCACATTCTCCCTCTGCAGCACCGGCTCAGACGCCACAAAAACAAGCTTAACGTTCTCTGCGTGTACCTTTAAAAATAATTAGCACCACCCAACATTCATTTCCCCCCATCAGCCTTCAAATAATGCTCATTTGTCTTCACCAGTGTTCTCTATTTGTTCTTCCCTCCACACACATTAAATCAAACCAAGTATGCACTTGAAATTTAAAGTAGAAACAATCTAATGAGAAAATGTCCTTTATCTCTTTGCTTAATTACTCAGTTTTCCTGGTGCAGTAAGGAATTATACCCCTAAATCAGAAGTAGTCAGGATGGTTTAAAAGTTGTTGAATTGTTAACTCCAAACAGTATATGAACCCAAAACTTTGTTCTTGTCTTTTTATCTTTGATATATTTGTTAATAAACAGCACCTTCCATGATTATTGACACCAAATTTTTCATTTCATTTTCATCAATTTTCAACAAAATGGACTAATCTTCTCCTATAACGTTTTGTAGTGTTGGAGCAGGCAGAAATCTTTGATGATTCCTGTCTGGGCATTCTCTGGATCTTACAGGGAACTGGGTCCTGTCTTTGGCTGTCCCCATGAGTTTTCGATAGGATTTAGGTCTCAGGACTTAGGTGGCCATCAAAGAAGGTTGATTTTGGTTCTGGTCAACTATTTCTGTGTTTCATTAACTGCTGAAGGCCTCCTTGATGAACATATTTCATTTCTGTTAGACGTCACCAAATTTTTATTTAAAAATGTTCTTAGATTTCAAAAAGTGTATGACTCACAGATCAGCAGTGTCAATAAGAACTAGTTATCAATCATCTTACCTGGTTAAGTAAAGGTTAAATAAACAAATGCCATGCACTGTAACAGGAATTAGGGTTATACCATTACAGATGGTAATTGTAATTAACAGTAGTTAATTGTAGACATGAGATGCTTTTCCATGATTTCATCCTTAGCTGTATACACCAGATCCACCTGAAAATGTTCATTGCTGAAAAGATCAATTTTGCTCTCATCATAACAAATGACACAGTTCCAGTACATGTCCAAGTTGAGTTCAGCAAACTCCAAACATTTACATTTGTGGTGGTAGGACAGAAAAGGCTTTTTCCTGACATACATTTGAACCTACTGTTTGTCATGGAGCTTGGTGACCCCATGTTGCCAGTATTTGCAGCATTTCTTTAACGGTGAGCTCTTGAAGATCGGAATATATTCTGTACAACCTTTATCGCCCCCCTCACTGGGCATGGTAGCGAGAGAAACTTTGCTCCTGGTCCAACCAGATTGGAATAAGCAGAGGTTGGTCTTTTCGTCTTATCTGAGAAAACAGGAATTTTATGGAAAGTTCTAAACTTTTATATATAAATATCTAAGTTTTTTTCCATTATTAAGCTGTATCAAGTTTAATAAAGGGTTACTGTTTTGAGACCTCAGAAATTTACCATCATCTCCTTTGTATGCTTTAAATTTCTCAAAACAAGATGCCAAAAAGAATGCTGGAGTGACTGGAGCTACACTCTTACACTGGAAGTTATGACTCAGAAAGTCTTTTAATCTCTTTTTACCTCACAAATTAAATAAAGGTCAGACAACAGGCCATTTCTGCAGTGTTGCGAGATATTTTTCTAGGACTTACACCTTGAAATAACACCTGTATTTCTCTGTGTGTAGGAGTAGTTTTATCAGTAAATTTCATGCTCTCCCTGAATGCTTTGGGTCAGTACTCACTGCTGACCTGTTAAGAAGTGCTCCATCTTTTCCATTTCTGCCTTTCTGTTTTTGCAGTTCAACAGGGCAACTGTCTTATTTCTTCTTCTATTGACACCAACAACACCTCAAAATAGAAGCCCAAAATGAACACCATGCTTCCACCATGTCTTCCAATCAAAAGTTTGTATACATTCATCATACACATGAATATCATAACTTTTTATAGATTTTTAGGAATCATTCTTTTTTCATGGACAGGCTGATCATGCATAAAATGATTGCAATGAGGTCAAAATGGGTCTTCCACAAAGCAAAGGTTAAAAAAAGACACAAAATAGTCATGGAATGTGAGTCTACAGACCTCAGCCCAAAAAATTGGAAGGATTTACAGAGTTTCTGTTGAGAGGAGTAGGACAAAACCATCTCCTGAGATGTGTTCAAACCATTTGGCTAAGTACAGAAAATGTTTTAGCGCTGTTGTTGCCAAAAAATATTTTTCAGCCTAGTCTTTTATCAGGTTTTTCATTTCACTTAGTTCGGTATTGTCAGCATCTTTCAGTTTAAACAAACTTGTTTGTAATTTGTTTTGTCTGAATTTTTTTAGATTCTGTCTCTCTGCTAAAATGAACCAGCCATTAACATTAGAGACTATTAGACAGAAGTGGGTAGTAACTAATTACTTTTACTCAGTTACATTTACTTGAGTAACTTTTGGGAAAAAATTGTACTTTTAGGAGTAGTTTTACTACACCATACTTTTTACTTGTACTTGAGTAATATTACTATGAAGTATCATTACTCCGACTTCAGTACAAGTTTTGGGTACTCTACCCACCTCTGCTGTTAAATTGTCAATAAGAACACATACAACTTCAGCAGGGAATCAAATACTACTATACTGTATGAACTGCTAACACTTGCATGAAGTAGGAAGAAAACCCTTTACATAACTACATCAGATGAACATTTACAGTTGATTTTAGCAAGCAAATAAACTCAAGTTGAAAGAGAAAGCTCTCCAAATAGGCCTCGCCTTGCAGGGGTGTGAAATTAAAATAAACTTTTTAGTAGTGCTGCACATGATAAACTGCAGTAATAAAGAGTCACTCTTCTTCTCTCTTCATCTCTGTTTCACCCTGACGGAAACACACACACTTGAATAAGTGGCAACTGATCAAACTGAGAGCGCCTCACTGGGATGTTCGGAACAATTACCTCTGCCTCGCTGCCACTCCGGACCCCTCAGGTGAAGTCATTATTTCACCCAGAGGCTGCTCACTACCGTCACAATTAATTCACATTAACACCAGAGTTTGGGCCACCAGGGCTATCTGGATGCATGGTTTAAATTATAATCATTTGCTGGACAAGGCAAAGCCTTGGAAAACAGTGCTCTGCATTTGGGTCAGATGGAAACTACAAAGCTAAAAGGGTACTTTAGGGAGGCAGCTTTCCAAATGGAATGTCAAGGTTGTTAAGGTTTTGATGGTAAAGCTGGAGAGGATACATTTAAACTAAATGGACTTTCGGGAAAAAGATCTGGTTTAAAGTAAGATGAAGGATAAAGTGGAAGAAATGGAAATTTCATTAGCAGCATAATCTACTTCTTTGTTAGACAGTTTAGTTTTAATCACTAAAATTCTTCTTTCCCATCAAATTGATATAAAATATAAGTTTTAGCATAGTGTTGGAAATTTGGAGATCAGTTGACATTCTTTAAAGTTAGCCTTGTTGGTGCAGGATAGAAACTGAAAAAACATGACAACTAACTCTAGAAAAATAATTTAAATGCTGGTGTCTGGCTTTTACAAGCAGGTTTTACAGGGAAGCAACAGTGGCTTATCTAAGATCGTTGCTAATGTCTTTGTACTTTGGCATTGTTAAAACAGAGTTGTATGCTGTAGAATTGCAAAGTGCCGAAACATCAGCTTTTATCGTGGTGGTAATAATAACCAATGATCACAGATATATCTGATTAGTAACACCTAACTGCTACTTTCCACCTTATATCCAATGAAAGCAGCAATGATTTACTGTTTGCATCATTCCCGAAAACCTCCCAGTGAGTTAAAACAAACAAATTTTATTGTCAGAGAAGGATAACCTCAGTATCAACAAAATGCAGATCTCAAATGATGATTTCAATGTCAAAGGAAAAAGAGCAACCAAATCAACCTGTTCTAAATGAAAAAGTGACCACCACCTAAACCTAAGCACTGATTTTTGCTGCCCTTGGCCACAACAACTGGGTCTTTTACATTGTTGTAGTGGAATTTTGGCTCACTCTTCTTGCATAATTGTTCTTTGGGTGAGTTAAAGCACAGATAGCCTGATTATGGTTATGTCAAAACATCTCAATGAAACTTCAGTCTTGACTTTTACTAGGCCACTCCAAAACCTTGTGTTTTTTGAGTCAGTAAGAGGTGGACTTGCTGTGGTACTGTGGATCATTGTCCTGCTCTGCAACCCAAATGTGCTTGAGCTTGTCATGAACTGATAGCCAAACTACTTCAGATTTTTATTTATTTATTTATTTATTTATTTTTGGGGGGCGAGAGCAGAATTCTTGTTTTCATCAAGTACAGCAATTTCTCCAGTTCTTGAAAAAGCAAAGTGGTCCAGGACCATCACAATAACACTACCATGTTTGACTGTATTATGCTCTTTCTTGCTTGTACTATGCAGCCTTTATCTTCCCTTGTTTTTCTTTACCCAGGTTATCTTCCTTTTAAGATTTTTGTGATCTGAAACTTGTGTGACAAAAAAAAAAAAAAAAAAAAAGCGAACAGAAAAAAATCTGTCACAGAGCAAATACTTTTTCGCAGCACGTTAATTAAAAACTTTTTGTGCATTCAAGATAATTATTTGAGTGCTGTGGAGAATTTGTAATTTGTCTTCATTAGTAGGATGGTTAATGCACCTGTTATGAGTCTTTTTTTTCTTGGAAAAATAGAATCACACAGTTTTGTGTTGGAGGGGACCACTCGTCTGATTGTTTCCACAGACAGTTCTTCAGCACCGACAACCACAATTCAACAGTCCTGGTCTTTCATTGAGTTGTTGTCATGGTTACCTGGATGTTTAATGGATCCCATGCTGAAGCAGACACAGAAAGAGAGAGAGAGTCTCCCCACTTCTCTCACAGCTATAATTAAACACAGTTTAGAGCACGCTGGTTCAGTGGCTCTCAGCATGATTTTGGATGAGTTTTTGGTCCATCAACTCAACAAAGCTCTCACTCTGAGTTTGAGATGAGTGATATGATAACTAATGCTCAGCATGGCATCCTAATATCACATTTCTATCCTTTTTTCGCAGATTTTTTTGCATCATTTAAGTCTGCTGATTTATTTTTAAGTAAAACTTTAAAAACACCAGAGATGATGCATAAACTTTCACACAGAAATATGATAGTTTTGGCAGAAAGCAGTTTCTTCTTCACAAATATTTTATTGTAAATCACAGATTTTTAAAAATAAATCTAATCCTCAATTGAAGAGTCCACACCTTTCTCTTTTGTTCAGTTCCACCATCTGGTCTCTGCCTGAAAAGCTGTAAACGGATCTCATGAGAACAGAGCAGACAAGGCAGGAACACCTAATCCCCCTGAAAGTCACAGGACCTCTTTGACTTTATTAGAGTCATCAGGTACTTTTGACTGAAACCATCTGCAAGCACCCAAACAAACAGCTCTGTATTGAGCATCGTCTATCTACACTGACAACCCTCAACAAACACGAGATGACCCGTCCTTAAACCCGCGCCCACTCAAAGAGAAAACCCTGAATGAAGCCTCCTTTGAAGGAGTCCTTTATCTTCTCCAGCTCCACTCCTTTCGTCTCCTTCCAAGGTTATTAAAGAGGATCTGGGGGGGAGGGGAGTTATTAAGAGAAGCCAAGGCTAAAATACGCTATGGTGGTTACATAAGAATAGATAGGTGCAGTGTTACATAAAACGCGTTGTGCAAAGAGCGCTTACCTGCTGCGATGAACACATTTGTCGCAAAAAGCGTGTTATTTCCCACAAAGCTTCAAAAATCCATAAATAGAAATAAACTAGATGAAAATGTCAGGCACCAGTCTTTCCTTTACAATAAAAACAAACATATTTTTAGATTAATATGTTGTGAATACAGTAGTTTCTTCACTTTACATGTCTAATTGAGTGAAATTAAGAGTTCTTCCATTCACAGAAATGCTCAGATGACTCTGAAATAGTTTATTTGGTAGCCACTTCCCTTCTTTTTCAGAGGGTTCCCTCACAGTCTAGAAATGTTTGGGAAAGTATGGCAAACAAAAGTAGAAATTGGAAAAATGTTTGTATTACTACTTTTTGCTGTTTGAAATTTAGACCATTGTGGATAGGTTAGGTGTAGACCATGATAAAACATTTATTAATTTAATATGAAAATGTATCCTGTACAATTCAATTGAAGAAACAAATGTATATGGCAGAAGGTAAATGTTAAAATAAAAGGTACAATAACTTGGTTGTATAAGTGTGCACACCTTTGGCCTATTTTGCTGGAGCAACATTTGATTCAGTTTCAGTGAGAATTTAAAAAAAGAGATATTCCTCCTATTTTAGCTTTGCTTAACTGGCTCCCAGTTAAAACTTAAAATTCTCCCCTTCACATATAAAACCCCATCAGACATCTGATTGTTCCACATGTTCCCAACAGAGCTTTTTGCTCTCAAACTGCAGGTTTACTGGTGCTTCCTAGAGTTTCTAAAAGTAAAACAGGAGGCAGATCTTTTAGTTATCAGGCTTCTCTCCCATGGAGCCAGCTCCCAGTTTTAGTTTGTGAGACAGACACCTTACTTTTAAGACTAGGCTTGAAATTTTCCTTTCTGATAAAGCTTATAGTTAGATTGACTTAAGTTATCTTGAACTATGACTATATAGTTATCCTGCCATAGCTTTAGGCTGCTGGAGAACACGCAGACCAGTTTTTCTCACTGCTACTCTGGTAGAGCAATCTGGTCAACTCAAGTTTATTTGTGCAGAACATTTCAGCAACAAGGCAATTCAAAGTGCTTTACATGATTAAAACAAAAAACGATGAACAAATAAACAATACATTGCAGTGGCAAAATAATAAGTAATGAAAAGTTGCAATCCAGACTAAAACTAATGATTTTCTAGTTATTAAACAAAGGCAACTGTAAAGAAATGGGTTTTTTCCTGGATTTAAAGCAACTCAGCGTTTCTGCTACTATCTGGAAGTTTGTTTCAGATTAGAGGGGCATAAAAACTGAATGCTGCTTCTCCATGTTTGGTTCTGACTCTGGGGATGCAGAGCAGACTTGAACCAGAAGACCTGAGTGGTCTGGAAGGTTGATACAATGACAACAGATCTTTAATGTATTTTGGTGCTAAACCATTCAGTTATTTATAACTGCAGTGCTGTGTTCCATTGTCCTTGTTTTAGTGATGACGCCAGCAGCAGCGTTTAAATCTGGTCATATGGTTGATCTGAGGGTGTAAAATGTACAGGTAACCAGTGAAGAGAAGCTAAAATTGGGGTAATGTGCTCTTGTTTACTTGTGGGTTAAAAGATGTACTACTGTGTTTTGTATTCTCTTAAGCTAGGCCATAGAAGAACCACTAACCTCGACATAAAGTGCGTTGCAGTAATCAAGGCAGGTGGCGACAAAGACACAATTTACAACTTTAAAGTGCTTCTGAGAAAAAACTGGCTGCATTCGATCTGACAACTGCCCTGATCCAAGTATTAAATTTAAGCTCCCTGTCCACTTTAACTTTAAGACCAAAAACCATGACTGCAGTTTTACTTTCACTGAGCTTTAAATAGTAGAGCACTATCCAGGCCTTTGTCTCATTAAGACACTGTCAGTGATACAGCATGGAATATATTTCTCTTTGTTAGTGGGACATAAATTTGAGTATTGTCTGTGTAACACGGGAGAACATACCGTGTTTTCTTAGTATGGCACCAAGTGGGAGCAAATAAAGAGTGAAGAGAAGGGGGTCTAAATCATCAAAAGAACACCACACCCACTCTGAAACAAGGTGGGGGCAGTATCATGATCTGGGATAACACTTGAGATTGAACAGGGAATTTTATCAAGGTGGAGGAAATTATGAACAGTTTTCTAACTGTGCAGGACATATGTCATTATTGGTGGTACAAGGCTTAAAATGATTCATTATGTTCTCATTTTTACATAAAGAAAACCTCCCTTTATAACAGAGGTCTAACTCATTTCTCTCTGAACAAAGAAATCCTTCATTTCTGTCATAATGCTAAACTCAATAGTCAACTTCAAATATGTATTGATGCCAAGAGAGATCAGAAGAATATCTTTGCAATGCTTGAAGCATTTCAGAATGAAGAATATTAGGCGAATATAAAAACCTTAATAAAATACATGACTCAAGATCTCATTAATTATTGATTAAAACTGCTTCTTTGAGTAAGTCAAATGTTGCTTGAATTGGTTGTATTAAAAGGTTTGTTCAAATGTTCAAAGTCAATTTGTTTGTCTATATCCACACTCCCATCACTTATTGATTCTATTTCTCACACCAACTCCAATTCTGTGAAACAAGCTGACAAAGGAGAAGAGGCCATCACAGTGTCTCGCCTTTGGCTCGGCTCTTTTTCAGGCAGGCGATGATCTTATCTTCCTGTCTGCAACCCCTCTGCTTGGGTGAGCTCCTGAGATAGCGTGCCTATAGGAAGTAGCAGCTCATCAGCAATCACCTTCAACAAAAGCCTGATGCAAGAGGAAGGGGTATCAGTGTTGTGTAATCGAAGCTTGCAGAGGCACAGCTTCAGTCTCAGTCTGACTTCTTTTTTATCAGAGTGCATCATCAGACATGGGGGTAATGGTTTTGGGGGAATTAATGGGGCAGGAGTGTAAAAGGCAATTTGGGCTGTCAGGCTGCTTTTTATTTTTTGCCTTTTAGGAGGCAGAATCATGAGAAACAAAATGGTACAGCGAGAATGACAACAGTAATGCTCCTAAGCAATGCCTTAAATGATGTAAAAAATGATGTATTTTACTTTCTCACGTTTTGGCCAGCTAGAGTTGCAGCAAAGATTTGTTTTCTGGAAAAATATTATTGATACAGAAATTAATTAGCAAACAGATGGGAAATTCAGTTCACCAAAACAAAACTGTTTTTCAACATTTCAAGAATAATATATGGCTTCCAGTTAACCTTTGGAAAATAGGGAACATATTGATGGAAAAACGCTGTAAAGCTCTAATGGAAATGTAATTTTTTCCACATCAAGACCAAAATTGCAGCTGTTTCACTTTCTTCATCTTTGGAAGTAATGTTAAGAATGCTACAGTTGCTGTTAGATATGGACATCCACTCATCTTGGGTAAGATTGTAATTTTAGTCTTGTGCTTGATTTTAGAGAACACCACTTCAATGACAAGGAAGAACTGGATGCGCAAAGTAGAAATGATTATGAAAATTATTATGAAAGCACATACAGTGCCATGAAAAGTGTTTGCCACCCACATATTTCTTCTATTTTCCCCTTTTTGTTGATGTTAAGTTTTTCAGAACTTCAGACTAATTATAACATTAAAGATCAGCTGAGTAAATAAAAAAAAAAAAAAAAAAAAAAAAAAAATCTCTTTTCAAAATGTTTTTTTCCCCAGTGAAAACACTTTTCAAACCATTCTGCCCCTGCAAGAAAATATATTAACCCCCCGATTACGCTGGTGTTAACTGTGCTTAACTACTTAGTTTTTTCAACTTCAGCAGCCATGTCCATGCCTGATTATTGTTGGAACTGTAGAATGAATAATTTTCTTACCCGAATACTGAGGGTCCCCTGTATCAGCCTGGAACCATTTTCCTCAGGTGGAGGCAACTTCAAACTGTGGTGAACCTTCCCAGGAGTGGCCAGCCTACCAAAATTACTCCAAGAGCTCATTGACTTGTCCAGGAGGTCACAAAAGAGAATAACATCTGAAGCATAGCAGGCATCAATATTCTTGATTGATGTTAGTGTTCATGATTGAACAAGCAGGAGGCTGTGGCATCCATGATAGAGTTCCAAGCCTAAAGCCATTTTTGACCAAAGATAACACAAGGTCTGACTCATATGTGCCAAAAGAGGAAAAAAGTAACGATGATCCCCAAGTCCTGGGTGGAAATCTTTTTCCTAACTACTAAATGAATTTTGCCTGGAGCTGCAAAATCTACATAGAGCCAGGTTGACTTGGATTCCTTTTTCTACTTAATAAATAAAATCATCAGTTGAAGATTTATCTTTATCTTATACAAATGTAGAGAATAACAAACATAAAATAAACTTTAGATATCTTTAAGGTGTAAAATACTTTTGATTAATTGTCAGCCTGAGAAAATAACCTTTTAAGTAAACCATTAAAAAAAAAAAAAAAAAAAAAAGACATTTATAGTTCACTTAAATGTGAAAATGTTCTGTTTTGTCTGACAGTAAAATAATAATGGCAGACCTCAGTTTTCTGTCCTTTACATAGGTTCATACAAGTTAATTATAGTCATTCAGGATTCGACTGCGTTATATATTTCTATATTTTGGCTGAAAAGGTTAGAATGTAGATCTGTTAGTTAGAACATCTTTTAAAAACTGAAGACATCATCTCAAACTACAGTTAAAGTCACTCTTTTTAAATCATGTTTTAAAATTTTGCAGGTACTCCTTTGTTCTTTTGAGGCGCCATGACTAACGTCAGAAGAAAGAGACGGGAATATTGAGCTGAATGACAGCAATAGTTTTCCCAGGTTTTTTTTTTTTTTGCCAATATAGCCATGGGATCTACTTATTTAAAGTAACAGTATGTAATTTTTACAAAAATATGTTTTTTAGAGTTAAAACTGTCACCATGTTATGACAGTATGTTATGAGATAGATAATCTGTTAAAAGGTTGATCTCCTCCACCTCCTCCTCCTCCTCCCTGAACCTCTTTTGCCGTCTGAAGAAATGTGCCAGTCCCGACCAAAAACAACCAATCAGAGCCAGGAAGGAGGGTCTTTGCACTGTCACTCAACCTCATTGACTTGCTGCTAAATGTGCTAATGGCAGAGAAATAACTTACTGTTGCAGGAAAACCAACTGCAGCATAGCAGAGAGCGCGGGGTGGGGGGATGAACAGCCCCACAGACACGGTGATTGTCATTGCTAAGACCCACCTGCTGGCTCTGATTGGTTGGTTGTTTCTAGACAGCACTAGGAGCACTGAGAGTAGAGAGAGGAGCTCGATTTTTTTCACAGGTTATCTCTCATACCATACTGTCACAACATAGTGACAGTTTCAACACACATGTAGAATTTTTTTTTTTTTAATGTTTTTATAGAAGTTACATACTGCAGCTTTAAGTCATCTAATTTGTCTGTGGAAGTAGCACACCTTGTTGGGGCTCATAGATGATAGCGATATTTACAAAAAGTTGGGAATAGCTAGCTTAGAAACTGATCCATAGCTTCTCCCTCCTGATGTGCATTTGATCAAATTGCTGACTTTGCCTGAATTCACACCACATTATCTATACCACTAAGTCATAAACTGTACTTATTACACCGGAGCAGATTTAAAAGCATGCAAAGGTATGCTTTTAAAGTGGATGCTCACCAGTCTTTTTCGTATATGGCAGGATATATGATGGTGGGGCATTTTCTCCAGGGAGAATTAGTTTAAAGGTGTACACACTTATGCAACCAGGTTAACAGATTTTTTTCATTCAAATTGTATTAAAGATAGAAAAGCACAGCTTCATTGGCATCACGTGGATCAAAGTGTGAACTTGAAGAGGAGTCTGTCGGCGGTACTCTCGACATCTGGCAACGGGTTAATGACAGTCATGTTTCTTACGAAACGCCTGCTGAGAAGGAGGCACATGTTAGATTTTCTGCTACAGTAGTAACACATGTTGGTGAGAAGAGGCTTCACAGACGGAAAGTCTTTCATTTAGCGCTCACTTTATTCTCAGCAAATGGATTGGAGCTGGTGTGGATGGACGACTAATTAGCTCATTATCTTTACAATCGCACTGCTTTTAACGTTAGGATGTCCTTGTTTAACCTAGCAAAAATGTATAGCAGATTTCAGCATCACACATGGTTTGCTGCCTGCTTTGATAAAAAAATGAAATCAGCTCAAAGAGCAGAGGGTTTTTTGTGATGAAATAAAGCTCAAGTGTTTTTCTCCCAGATTGTTCTGTCTGTCTGAGTCTGAATACAGCTGTCACTTTGTCTGAAAGCTCCCTTTGAATTCAGCAAACTGTTCCTTGCACGAAGTCGCTGAAGCATTTCTGAGAAATATTAGCCACATGATGGATACAAAATTACCTTTTTGATTACTTTCCCACTATCTGTAGGGTAATGCTAGGTGTTTTACACTGTTACACAGAGAATGATAGTAGAGAGTGTAAAAAAAGCTTTTTAGAGAAACATGTATTTCATTTTGACAAAATGAGAATGATTATAGTCAGATGTGTCTGCAGAGCAAACCATTAAACATTTCATCTGCTTATATGTGGCCTCAGACAGAAATCCACTGGAAATTAAGATATTTGCTCTCCTCGTTGCCTTCTTAAATGAAAATGTCTTTGCTGCCTGCTATATATTACTGCTATGCATTTCCAGTCCAATTTTCAAGCGAGAAAGAACATTGTTTTTCCAGTCACTTTGTTTTTCGTTGATTTCAAGAACAGCTTGTGAAACACTGAAGATGTACCATCTCAGACAACCTAATGAATAAAAAAACTGGAGTCTGCTATTACATTATACCAACTTCATTAAGATGCTGTTTTACTCTGCTTCCACACACAGAGGGATGTTGGAAACATGTTGCTGGCAGCTGTTTTTGGCTGTCCTTCTCTGAAAGCTTATGCCTTTTTTGCTAATTCAGTTTGCTGGCTGCTCTGTCAAAGTCAGCATAAACAGAAAAACTGCTCAAGGTTATATCAAAGTAAAATCAGTAATTTCAAAAGACCTCATGTTAACACTTGCGTTTGCAGTTAGAATATCAAAATTAACATTGATGAATGGAAAAAAACAATAAACATCTTCTGTTTCAATATTTGATCAATGTGTTTGGAGTGTTTTGAGTTGTTCTGGATGTTGGAAAATTGCTCTTAAACTGATCACTATTTCTGTAAGGTTAGCTTAACTGTCCAGGTTCTCCAAAGAGAAACCGTAGCATCTGTGGAAGTTTTATCACAAGTGTCTGTATACTCATGAAAAGCCAATTTTAATTTTTAAAAAAATCCCTCTGTCACATTTAGTGTATTTTTTTTCTGTTTTGTCAAGTTGGGGACTATATTTAGCATGTTTTGAAACCCCTCTAAGGACTCAAAAAAACAAAAAACAAAAAAAACAAAACAAAAAAAAACAAAAACAAAAACAAAAGACTAGCAACAGATCTACTGACATTTTCTGCTAAAGAAAATAAAAAAGCACCAAACACATTCAATTCACCTTATCGGTTAGTGTAGCTACATAAACATTGTTCAGTTTAGAAAGTCGCAACAACTTAACACTTAACTAACCGTCTAATTTAAGTGTATGGGATATAAAATAGTGTGCACAGAGTTTTTTTCACTCTGTTAGGAGACTTTTGAACTGTTCTGCTGACTATTCTTCAACAAACCCTGCATTACACACAATTTACCTGACTCAGATGATTCAAACAGAGATGGTTTTGACTGCTGTAAGTCTTATGCAAATGTCTGTAGGCTTGTTAAAAGTCCAGCTTTGCAAAATGTTTTAGTTGGTTTCTCTGAGTTGGTTGATAACTAGAACATTTTCATTAGAAGGAGATGGCTTTAATTCTATGGACCAGTGAGATTCTGTTGTTTAATTTGGGGTGGATTTCTCAAGATTGCAAAATGGCTGCAGGATATTTGGAAAACATGACATGGCAATATTACTCAGCATTGCAATGAGGATATTGCTTGTGATTAAACCACAATTTCTTCAACCCTTCTTGCTTCATGGCATCCTCCTGAGCCTAGGATCAATTAAATCTATATCACATGAGATCACAAGATGATAATGTTTCAAAATTGAGCAGTTCTTGAGTTGTTACCAGTTTTCTCAGATAGTATTGCCATCAGGGTACATGGGAATGATTTGTAACAGTAATCAGTATTAATCTATGACTGATGTTCTTTGATGGGATGTTTTCAACTTGTTCGCAGCATCACTGTTTTTATTTCTCAAATTATCACATATATTAAGCTATTATCTAAAAAAAACACAAATTAAGAGATGTCACAATAATGAGATGAGTAATTATTATCACAACAAAACAAACTTTGTTTTTCCAAGATATGAAAATCAAATTTTTAGCATGGTCACTCTTTCTTTCCATAGTTTCACTCTGTGTTTATTTTTCACTTTCTCTTTATGAACACACTCGAATCATCACAATGCTTCTTCGTAACTGTATAAGATGGACGATTGTTTTCATTTAACCAGATAAGTCAATACTTTTGTTGTTTTGTGTTTCTCAGTTGTGCAAACTTCATTAATTAGCGTGGGGACTTAATTAATTAGTGGGGAGCTATAGAAGCATGACACTACAGAAATAAAATTAAAATAATTCATAAGAAAGCCACACTAATCATATAAAATCTTACTTTCATATTCTCATGTGTAATTTAACAATTATACAGTGCAAATAAGAGTATTTTTCCCGCTTACATCTGTCTTTAACTTTTTGTAATATTTAAAAGATTTAGATCATCAAACCAATTGTAAAATCATTCCATTTATAAAGAAAACAAAAAACTTGTTCAATCATAAATAACTTAGTCTGGTAAAAGGCAGACCCTTGTTCTGCACTTTGCTTGGTACAGAGGGTCTGGGCTCTCAGCTATTGAGAAACGATTGTTTCCTGGAGGTGTGGACTCTGTTGAAGTTTAAAACAATTGGATATGATTTTACCCAATCACTACCAGTTCGACGCTATGAAGCTCACCGGAAATTGAGAGAAGTGCTGAGCTGAACGAGGTGGTTGTTAATGTCAGTTTAATATTTGGAAGCATGGCCAACATGGACTGAATGGCTTTGTTTACTTCCTCCACTGCCATTGCTAAAACTACAGGCATACTACAATTATAAAACAGTGCAGAAAATCGACGTCGTCATTCACAACTTCTTCTGTTCATTGGCTCGGTTGAAATTCTCCCGGAGGAATCCAAGTCGATGGGAGAAAGCCCAGACTGTGCTGTGAAGGCAATGGCCATGCTAAAAATAACTGATAAACCACACTTTTTTTTAGGTCAGATTCACCAGCCACACCCAGATTTGATTACTGCCAGACACACAGAATCAAAAACAAAAATCACTTGAATAGAGTCTGTCTGAGAACATGAAGTAGACTAACAGATGTCAAAAAGCAATGCCACATGCCCTGATCTAAAGTGGGACTCTAGTGATCCACTGTTTACAAAGAGTGGCAAACCTTCCCAGAAATGGCTGACCTACCAAAATTACTCCCCAGAGCACATCAGTGATTTATCCAGTGTTATAGATGTTTGGACTTTGCTTAATGTTATTTTCTGTTTTGATCGTTTTTTGGTTTGTTTTGATTCGTTTTCTTATATCTTGCAATGTTGGTTTATTGCTTGTGTTAGTTCAGTTATTCTCATTGTTTGTGTTTTGTATTTGCTTTGTTTGATTAGTATTTATTTCTGCTTTCTGTACAGGTTTCCTTTCCCCTTTCATTCTCATTCTCTTTGTTTTTGTTTGATTTTCACCTCACCCTCAGCCTACCATTCTGCTCCCTATCCCAACTGTTATTTTCACCTGCTCCCTTCCCTGGTTGCATTCTCTCATCTGTATAATTAGCTCCTCTGGTCGCTTTTCTCCCTTAGAATTTAAACTCCTCTCTCCTCTTCTATATTTTCTGGATCCTTCCATTTGCCTCATGATTTCTGGTATGTTTCCTGCTCCTGTGCCCTGGCTTCCTGAAAGACAAGCTGTTCTCTGATTTTTCCGTTTTTGAGCAAAGAAACAAAGCTGACCACCTATGATCAGGGTTTTTGATACCAATTCTTGACATTCACACGGCCTCATCAGTGCACAACAGTCATACTATACCTTCAAAACCACAGAAAAATTAAATTTGTAGTCATGACCCCTTTAACACAGGTTATTGACAGTTGATTTTGGAAAACTTACTATTTCTGGATCATCTGATAAAATGTTTTGCTCCTGTTTAATTACGTAATAATTTGGGGGTTTGGATGATGGAAAAGCACAAAAATATAGTGTTGTACATTTTGCACACATGTACATCCTAACACTGAGAATATGTGATATAAGTATTGTGGAGACATGCATGGGTCGAGCTTTGCTCCTAAGAGCAGAAGATCATCAATCCGCCAACTCATTGCACCATGGGTTCACTCTGAGCCTCTGTGTAGGCGTCTTCTGGACAGGAAATAATGGTTCATGTTGATGAATTAAAGTTACCTACAGTTATTGATTAGCTGAACACATTAGTGTTGGGAGAGACTGGGAGCTTGAACATGCTTCTCTGTCTGCTCTGCTGTGATGTGCCTTTGCTTGTGTTGGTGGTGATGATACTTTAGTCTTAGATTTTTGCTGTCGCTTTTTTTACTTTCATATAGTTACAATGCATAACTGTGTCAACAAGGTATTGTTTTTAGAACTGGGAGCAGCTGATTAGCATCTCAAAAGCTCAAGTAATACCTGAACTACAACCCCAAATCCCAGAAGAACTAAAACAGAGGCTTCATGAATGCAGAGCAGGACCAAAGAGCAGAGAGAGAAAGAGGAAGTTCAAACCATTTCTTTCATCAATAATAATGGGCATGGATAATATCCCCAACTCCAACATCTCTCTGCCCGGTTTTCTAACCATACAACCAGACAGAGATTTAAAGAGGAGCAGCAAAAGCAAATGAGGTGGATTAGCAGAGCTTTCCAACAACTGATGGTGTCATCCAGGACATGTTACTGTGGAACATTATCTCTGCTACCCCTAAAATTGAGCTCTTAGCATATAATGACATACAGTAACAGTCTTCAGTCAGAGGCTTCTTCAGATTTGTATCAAGTCTGACTGCTACAGCATCACCATCCACAGTGACTCTTTGAAGATACTTGGATGATACACGATAAAACAACATTTAATTTCTCTTTAGGATAAATAAAAAATTTGGGAAACAAATTGAATTCAATTGAAGGTTTGCTCAAATCTTGTTTGTAGATGGTTCAGGTCTCACAACTGTAGATGCTAGGGAACATCAGTGTGTGGAAGAGGCACATCTTGGTCTTTAGAGAGAATCTAGGTCTCTTCCAAACACACGATCAAAAACACCCCAACAGCCCCCTAATTGAAGGATATAGTCTTCTGTAACATTTCACAACAGTGGAAATGACTGTTTTGAGGACTTGGTGACCCTAAAATAACACTTTATGTTGGAGTCATTTAACAGTGAGATTTGGAGGGGTTTTTTTTAACCCCTTTGTGTGGTGGCGAAGATAAACTTAGGACCTTGTCTAGCCTTATTTGTCCTAGTTTCAGTTGTTTTAATTTTTTTAATTATTGCTCTCACTGTTGATGTGGGCAAGTCTACACAAGCAATTAGTTCCTTACAGCCATTTGACCTGACCTATAAAGATCAACACACATCTGCCTTTAATGAATTGCATGTTTTCTTGTATTTCCAATTTTATTGAGTGGCAAAGACAAATGGGCCTGTGTGACAGAGCAATTATTTACCCCACACAGTTTATACCCCTGACATCTTCAGTGTGGGTGAGTGTTCACCTTTTGGGTGTGAACAATCAAGCATGTCATTTATCTGAAGTGTAATATTTTACTCTAATGAAGGTGAGACTGATGCCAACAGAAAAGCGAGAGTTGGGGTGCATCCTGGACAGGTTGCCTGTCCATCAAAAGCCAACACAGAGACACAGAGGAAAAACAGCAATACCGTACATGCTGTTATAATGTTTTGCAAAAACATTTAAAAAATGCATTATTTGTTGGTTCTCAAAGCACATGGTTGCAGCATGATTTCAAGGAAATTAAGTTACGTCTTGCTGAGTTTACACAGAGCCTGATTTTCATAGGAAGTGTGGTGCTGAAGACATCACTTCCCCTGCTGTGATGAACCTAAGCTTTTTAAGGCTGATTCAGAGAGAAAATTGAAATTTCAAGAAAGGATCTCAACAAAAAAGGTTTGTAGCAGAGTTAAGCTCTTTGTCACTATAAGAGCAAGTCTGTACAAGCTGCTAATTCCTGAAAATCGGATCCCTGTATAGGAGGATGGAAGAACAAGGCAGCTGTTGGTTTTTCCTTCTGGGGGGGGGTTGAGCTTGCCTGGACAGCTATAACTGGACATGTTGGCAGTTGTCTTGATTGTCTTCCACTTGCAGACTTGTAACAGCTTTCCTGTAGAGTAAAATTATTTTTAAACCTCTTTCAGTCCTTGACCAGACTCAAACTGCTACGATGTTCTCTCAAAAAGCCTCAGGCAGCTCTTTGGACCTCACAATGGTGTTCACTCTCACTTCAGCTGTTAGGAGCAGCCTAAACTAAATGCCTGAGGTTTAAACAAGGCAAACATCCCTCAAAACGCTGATCAATGATGCTCTAATCACATGGCCTTTTGTGATATGCTTGTGTGTATTTGTATTGTAAGTGGCATAAATTTTGAGGTGTCCTAATTTATTCCTCACTGGAATGTTGTTTTAGTCACAGAAAATTGTAAATGGTGTTTGGGTTATTATTTATAGTATGTTTGTATTATTATTACTTTAGCAGTAATGTTAAAATGTGTATTAAATATAAATATGTCCAAACATGCTAGCAAAACACACTGTAGGGTGTCCTAATTTTTTTCACATTATTGTAGTCTCCAGTTATCTAGCATGTGTTTGACAAACAGTTAAACATGAGTCCAAGCACAGAACCCTTACTAATGTACTCCATTAGTAACTGTTTGAGGAGAAAAAGAATAATTACTAGCATGAACAAAGTTAGAATTGTCCTCCAAATCTGCAGTAACTTCTTTATATTGCAAATTTCTACTGAAGTATACATGTTCTTCACCACATTCGAAATAATCAGCAAGATTTAAACTCTGAATGCATCAAAAAATGAAAAATCAAGAGTGACAGGTTATATTTAATTGTTTAAATTAACTACTAAACATTCTTTTTAGAATACGTCCATGTAGATTAGTTAGGGTGAACTGGGATTTGTGTATTTGTGTTGTTGGATCTCAAATCGTATCTCCCCTCTGCATCTTTGCTTCATTACTCCACATCTCCCCTAATCTTTAATCACAGATGCATGCATTCAATGCCATCCCAGTACCTGGATAGTTCTCCCGCTGTTGGAAAGGTTAATCTATTTCCTGCCTCTCCTGTGCAGTGAAGTGCAACAGAATGTTTTATGTTTGCCACATTTGTCCCTCTCAGACTTGGATGCGTTTGACAGCAAATTAATTGTGCATATCCTTCTCTGAGACTCATTTAAGTTTGTTTTGAATATTTTCAGATATTTATGTAAAATATCAGCATATATATCTACACGGCAGCCCTCCAAGACAGTAATTACTTACTGCCTTCAGCTGCTTCAAAATATTTTGTCTTTGAGCGCAGTATTTCATGAGGAATAAACTTCAAACTCAGTATGTGTTTTCGTTTGTGGGCTGAGTAGTAGTCTTGCCTCTAGTCACCACAGAGGAACCCCCGCTGTTCACCCATACAGGCAGGAAACACACAGAACCCATGGCAGAGAGCAAAAACAAAGTAGCAACACTGGGGTATGAGAAAAGGGGAAGGTGAGAAGAAATGGAGCAGATTGATTTTCTTGAGAGAGACAAGTAGGCTGGTGATCAGGCGTCGTGCATTGTGTTACATAAGCATCATTCTAGAGCTGAAGGGGTTGACAGAAAAAAACAAGGCGTAATTGTGATTGCATGCGATGTGTAGTGACAGGGTTGGAGATACAGAGCCAATAAAGACCGGGAGGTAAGTCTGCACTGGAAAGACACCAGGAAATCCAGTTGGTCCCCACATGGTCTCATTTCACAGATGTCTTATTTGCAGGGAGCTCCATTTCACACAGATAAGACATTTTGGCTTTTTATTATGTAAATTAAAATCAAAATGAGGTAAGGTTATTTCTTTTCCAGGGTTTCCGAAGGTGTTTCAGTTTCTCTTTAGCTGCTTTTTCTCAAATTTCCAGTTCAGTAGAGGAGGCCTTCAGCTGAGCTATTTCTGGCGATAAATTGATGCTTTCCTTCTACAGATGAGACAGTTGACCCTGTCTTTTTGCGTTTAAACTTTTCTCTCCTTGACAAAACAATTGAAAGAGCTATTTCTGTGACTTACGTATTTCATTTTCCATGCCATAGATTTTACAACTGGTTCAGAGCTTGTATATTTTGCTGTGTTTTTCTCCTAGATAAACCCCCTAAAGCAGCTACTGCTCCCATTAACTCCTTACTTTTTCTTTAACATAGCTAGCACTTCTGAACCAATGCTTTTCTAATTTCTGTGTGTATGCTCTATTTTTCCAAAGCCCCAGTCAGTCGTGGCAGATGCCTGCTCACAGTTGAGTCAGGTTCTGCTGCAGTTTCTTCCTGTTAAAAAGCAGTTGTTCCTTTCAGCTGTCACCACATGCAGGCTCAGGATGAGGGACTGTTGCAAAGTTAACAGTGCAATCGACTGTCCACTGTTGCTACATGCTCATTCAGGAGGAGGGAATGCTGCGAGTCAGTGACTCGATGCTGTCACCTGGGTTCCCTTAGATGGAAGATGCTTTACCAATTGGCATAATTAACTTAACTTTAGTGCTTTATTTTATAACTAGGAACAAATTGGAATTTATGCAGTTGTTTGAATCTGTTTATATGATTGGATTCAACGGACTGTGTATTTCTGCTTATAAATTGGATCTGTTTGCTTTGTTAAGTTCTTTGAGGTGACATCTGTTGTGAATCGGCCCAGTATAAATAAAATGAATTGAATTAAATTACCCAGCAACCCTGCAAGTATAAGTGGGTATAAGTGGATGGATGAACTGAATTACAACTGACTTTGATTTAATTCAGAGTATTTATATTACTGCAATTTACCACAAATGTAATCTCAAAACAATTTACAAAATAAACAGCTCTAAACTGTTAAATGCAATCTAGCTATGAGAAAAAATCTAATTGATCCAATTTATTCTATTCCTGTTAGATCCAGTTTCATACAATCCAATTCAGTTCAAATTTTAATATTGGTCGTTTATTGCCCACTAGTAAAAAGTTATCTGAAGAAGCCAAAGTGATTCTGTCAAGTTATTGATTCTTCAGCAATCTTTTATTCTCAGCAATGTGAGGTGAAAGTAGAAAGGAACACTCTTTGTTAACTAAAAGGGATATATCTGCAGTAGAACCAGCGTCACTATAAATGGCCACCTGCCAATAAGAGCTAAGAGTTGAGAGGATGGAAGAAGATGCAGAAAACAAACTGAGCTGTTGTGTACTTTCTATAGAAAAAAAGGTAAAGAGTATGCAGAGGTAATGGCAGCAATAAACGAAACCAGGAAAGAGGCACAGTTAACTGCAGAAGCACTGAGCCAGTAGTACTACCTATGAAAAGAAAATGGAGTACACTGTAATGGCAGCATTACTTTGACCAGAGACGTCTTCCAAGAAAGAAACACAAGTCAGCACAAAATCACTGTGGTTTCTGCAAAAACAAACAACAAAAAACAAATACAATAATAGAGATAGTAAATGGCAACAATAGCTCCATCAATGACTTTAACCAGGAAAGAGATGACATTAAAGCACTAAACTGGGAGTACTTTCTATGGAGAGAAAAACAAAAATAATATACATAGTTAATGGCAGAAGTGACCCCTTTAATGACTTAAACCAGGAAAGAGACACAGCTAAACTCTAAAACCACTGAGCCAGAAGTACTTTCCATGGAAAGAAAAATACAGTACCAATGGTTAAAACCAGCTGAACACTGAAGCACTGTGCAAGGAGTACTTTTTATAGGACAGGAACACTGTACATGTACTGTACAAAGTAGATTTATTGCCTGACTCTTTTGTACCCCACTTTCCTTCTTTTGTAAGTGCACATCACACAGTTAACTAACTAACTTCGTCAAGTATTAACCAGAATATAAGTGAAAAGGTAGAGCCATTGATCAGAACTTCAGGGATGTTTAAGTGAGGAATGAATTTGCATTTCTTGTTCCACCTTGACACTTTTGAAAAACCGTTCAACAAATCTTGACCTTTTCAACTGTTGAGCAGGATATTTTCACTGAATATTCTTGATTTACACATTTTTTTCATAGTGAAAAACAAATCAGTTGGTTTCATTTTCTTCAGCAACAGAAAGATATTGAGTCTTTGGTGAACAAATTGGCCGCAAAATAAAAGAAAATTGCTCACTGGGTGAAAAAAAACACCCTTCAGCACACTAATGTCCAATATATTCTGCTTAATGTGTGCTTGTTTGCTGTCAGTAATCACTGATAACTCTTATAAAGAACTGCATCAGTAAATCCCTAGTAATTAATTTAAATGGAGAAACTTGTAAAACCTGCTTTGAGTCATTTTCACACCTAATGTTTTTTATGTCAACACAATTACAGATGAGGTATAAAGTTCAGTTACATAACTTCATAACTGTTTTTTTATAGTAGGAAACTAGATCAGTCACACTTAGTCAATTTTTAAATAACCCCTGAACTGTTAAGTTTTTGCCATTCTTTGCTTTGTTTATAATTTATTTTAGCATTTAAAAGCCAGGGTTATTTTAGAAAAAAGCCCTCAATGTTGCAGTAAATTAAGAAGCCAGACCCAGAAGACTTCAGAAATAAGATCAGCATTTAAGAACTGAATCAAGAACGAACTTACTGAGGTAAAACAAAACAAACAAACAAAGAAATCGAAAACACTGCAGAAATAAAAACAGCCACAATGTTATTTGTACTTTCAATTCAATTCAGCTAATGATGGCAAACTAGGGATTAAAATTGCAATATTGATTTTGTTTAAAAACTAATTAAAACCTACACTGAAAGAACTAAAAGCTAACAGAAAACTGAGTGGCCATCAGAAAAACAACATGTATCAATGACCAGAAGCAAAACTAACTGGAATGAACCAAGAAAGCAAAATATTCCAAATAAATCTTAGTGAAGCCGAATATAAAATAGATAAATGGAAGCATACTATCTAAGCATCCAGACCTTAAACTTTTTGACATTTAGTCTTGTTACAATCAGAAACTTCAATGTATTTTATTTGTATTTTTTGTAATAGATCAACACAAAGAGATGCATACAGGTACATTTCAAATAATTAGAACATTATGAAAAAGTTCAACATTTTTGTCTCTCATTTCAGATAGTGAAACTCCTATTTATTACACATTGACTATAATATTTCAAGCCTTTATTTCTTGTAATTTTAATAAACCCCCAAAATTTAGCTTCTCAGAAAATTAGAATACCAAAATACTGGAAACTCATTGTGTCTCATCCGAATCAGCTAATTACCTCGAAACACCTGTAAAGGTTTTCTGAGTCTCGAGACAGTCTCTCCCTCTGGATCAGTATGCAATCATGGGAAAGACTGATGAGTGGACAGAAGTCCAGAAAACAGTCGCTGACACCCTCTACAAGGAGGATAAGCCACAAAAGGTCATCGTAAAAGAAGCTGGTTGTTTACAGAGTGCTCTATTCAACCATATTCATAGAAAGTTGAGTGGAAGAAAAAAGTGTGGTAGGAAAAGATGCACCAACAATATCCATTCAAGAATTTCGGAAATCACACAAGGAGTTGACTGAGGCTGGAGTCGGTGCATCAACAGCCACTATGCAGAGACGAATCTCATACATGGGCTACATGTTACATTCCTTGTGTCAAACTACACCTGAACCAGAGACAATGTCAGAAGTGTCTTATTTGTATAGCGCATTTCAGCAACAAGGCCATTCAAAGTGCTTTACATAAACAATAAGCAAATAAAAAACATTACATTGCCATGGCAAAATAAAGAAAAGTAATGCAAAGTATCTAAACGAAAACTAATGATGCTCCAGTTATTAATAATCAAAGATAACTCAAAACAAATGGGTTTTAGGCTTGATTTAAAGGAACTCAGTGTTTCAGCAATTTTCTGTAGCAGTTTTTTTCTTTTGCTAAAATATTTAAACGCCATTTATCATTTCCTTCCACTTCAAAGTTGTGTACTTTTTCATGCTGGTCCATGACTAGTCAAAACCATGAACAAACATATTGATTTTTTTCTTATCACTCTCCATGAACATTATCAGATAAAATATCTTATAGGACTGCACTGTTGTCTCTTGCCAACTGGACTCAAACTCAATCATTGAGTGCTGTCCGAGCTTACCGCCTGTACAATTAGAGGATGTGCAATGACTTTCACATTTTGTCCTTCCCAAACCCATTACGGATCCTGCTGCCCAACCTCTTCATCCAACATGAGAGCTTTTTCAGATGGACACATGGACGCTCTTCGATCTAATGAAAGCATCTGTGAGGCATGCCTCTCACTGTGTGGCGTTGAAGCTGAAATAATGAGCAGGGTCCTCCCGGTAACCCACAACTGACGCTGCACTCACACAGTCCCCCTGACCTTCTTCTTCCACAACAGTGTCAGTCAACTAAGAAAAGCTGCTTGCAGCAACATCCTTACAGTTACCGTTTCTATTCATGTACAGCAGCTAATAAAGTTGCTTTCAAAATTAGACTGGTTGCCTTGCAAGCTCAGTTCATTATTACTGAGGTTAGAGGGTAATTACCAGCAAGCTAAATTATACATGCACTGCTTTGGTGCAATCCCATTAAAGTGATGTGAGGCAGAAATATATCCATGTTGACATATTTGAGACTTCTTGGCTGAGGTGAGATTTAGCTGCTTGCTTGCACAAGCAAATTAAATAAATTAATGGACCCTTCAATTACAGTTTGTATAAAGAATGAGCACCGCTGTTTGAAAGGTGTTACACTGGCTGTTATTGATTTATAATGTTTTGTATTACATTATCTGTTGCAAGGTGACATTTTTTTTAACCAAAACAATCTATTCCTGCTTGTAACCTTAGAGAATTTAGATTAGGCATATAAAAATAAAATAAAACTTTGTAATTCTCAATATTTTTAGGTTTTTAAATGCACACACACACACACACACACACACACACACACACACACACACACACACACACACGCAATATATAACTCATTTCAGCTGCTTGATCTCATACTTTCAGTGACCACCCATAGTTCGTGACCATAGATGAGGGCGGGACTGTAGATCAACCAGTAAATCGAGAGTGTTGCCTTTCGGCTCAGCTCTCTCTTCACCATGACAGACCTGTACAGCACTCATGTCAATGCAGACCCTGCACCTCTTGCTCCATTTTCCCCTCATTTGTGAACAAGAGCCCAAGAAAATATTTCTTTGAAATATTATCTGACTCGTTGTGGCACTTCAATTCAATTCAGTTTATTTATATAGCACCAATTCACAACAAAAGTTGTCTCGAGGTACTTTACAAGAAAAAAAAAATCAATCATACATACATTCCAGTTGATCCTAGTTATCAAAGAGTACAGTAGCTCAATTAACTATTCAAAGTAGTTCAAAAAGTTTCTAAGGAAACTCAGCTGAGCATCGTGTCATTGACTTACAGCATTCTCTCCTCCTGGATGAGCACGTAGCGACCGCATGGTGTTGTGTCGTTGACTTTACAGCAATCCTTCATACTGAGAATGCATGTAGCAACAGTGGAGAGGAAAAATTCCCCTTTAACAGAAAGAAACCTCCAGCAGAACCAGACTCAATACAAACGGCCTTTTGCCATGACCGACTGGGGGTTTGAGAAGACAGAGAAGAATGCACAAGAAAAACAAAACAGATGAACAGATGTAAGATTATTTTCCATGTTCATGAAAGTAAAAAGTTATTAGCAGGAGAAGGAGAACGATTAGTTGATGGCAGCATTATCTCAGCTGAAGTCCTCCTCCAGGAAGGCATCACAGCCAAACAGAACGCCAGACCAGATGTAGCTTCTGTAGAGAGAAAAAAATAAAAATAAAAAAAATAACTGAGAGAAAACAAAAAGTTAACAGTTGAAATAACAGCAAATAATGCAAATTGGAGAGTAGTAGAAGTAGAAAGAGAGTAAAAGTGGTCAGTTTGTCCTCCAGGAGCCTAAGCCAATGGCTGCATAACTACAGAAATAGCTCAGGATTATCTAAGCCAGTCTAAAATAAGCTTTATCAAAAAGGAAGCCTCACGGACTAAAACTGGGAGCTGGTTTCACAGGAGAGGAGCCTGATAACTAAAAGATCTGCCTCCCATTTTACTTTTTGAAATTCTAGGAACCACCAATAAACCTGTTGTCTGAGAGCAAAGAGCTCTGTTAGGAATATATGGAACAATCAGTTCTCTGATGTATGATGGAAGTTGATTAGTAAGGGCTTTATATATGAGAAGGAGAATCTTAAATTCTATTCTGGATTTAACAGGGAACCAATGAAAGGACGCAAAAATAGGAGAAATATGATTTCTCTTTTTAATTTTCATCAGAACTCTTGCTGCAGTGTTTTGGATCAGCTGAAGACTTTGAACTACGTTCTGTGGACTTCCTGATAGTAAAGAATTACAGTAGTCCAGCTTTGAAGTAACAAATGCATGGACTAGTTTTTCAGCATCATTCCTGGACAGAATATTTCTAATTTTGGCAATATTCTGGAGATGAAAGAAGGAAATTCTAGAAACTGGTTTAATATGGGACTTAAATGACATATCATGGTCAAAAATAACTCTAAGGTTCATTCATGTATTATCTGAGACCAACTTAATGCCATACAGATCAAGTGATTGACTAAGCAGTGTCTTTTTCAGTGGTTCTGTTGCAAAAAAACAACTTCTGTCTTGTTAGAATTTAAAAGAAGAAAATTTAGTGTCATCGAAGTTTTAATATCTTCAAGACATTCCTGTAATATACCTAATAGATTGGATTCATCAGGATTTATGGATAGACATAGCTGAGTATCATCAGCAAAACAAAGAAAATTTATCCCATGCTGTCTGATGATTTTTCCAATTGGAAGTATATACAGTATATAGTAAAAAGAATTGGTCCAAGCACATAGCCCTCTGGTACTCCACAAGTAGCCCAGAGTGAGAAGATTTATCATTCACATGAACAAACTGGAATCTGTCTGACAGATAAAATTTAAACCAGCCTAGTACTGTTCCTTTGATACCTACAACATTTGAAGCCTTTCTAAGAGAGTACACTTATCAAACAGAAACAATTTTGGTAATCCTATTTGATTTAAAAAAGGAAAGGTTTAGCCTTTTAACTTGATGTCAGCCAGTGAGAAAGAATATTTACAGTGCATATAAATATTAGGTTAACTGTATGTTATCTGACACAGCTGTCCTCCTTATTAATCCCCAGAACACCTTAGTTCACCAACTTTCTTCCATATATCCTGCTTCCTTCCTTATTTCATTCATTCATCATTTCCCTGAAATACTCCTTGGATGTACATATGCTTTATAATCCAAAGATTAGAAAAATTCCTGCACCAATAACAATCAAAATCATTTTTTAAATATAATTTGTGACTATTTTTGAAAATACATTAAGCAGCTAAAGGTTTTCACTCAGCAGGAAGTTGAGATTCTTCACAAACAGCTTTGGCTGATCCAGCAGAGTCTCTGAAAGCTTTTTCCCGTGCAGCTCTGCAAGTTTAGTGGCTATGGCAACATTTCTCTAAGAGGTCTGTAACAATTTTAAAAAACTTAAAAAAAGAAATTAATAGTTAAAAAGATGTCAAGTTGTGCTTATTTCTGCTGGACTGTTGAACTCCAGCTAAGGATGAGAGCCCCTTTAGGGGATATAAATGGAAGTGGAAGCAAGTGGAAGCAATCGAGTAGTAAACAAGTGGCCATGCAAAGAAAAATGATCATTTTGCATTATTTTGAGTCTTCTTCATGCTGAGTTCACTCTGACTGTGGGCTTACTCTGCCATTATATTAGTGATGACCATTTGTTCATTCTTAAAAACATATGCTAAATGAATGTCATATGTCCAAACAAATCAAGAAAATCCACTGAAATCTTGTTTGTGGAGCCGGTTAATCTGAATTTCACTAGAATAGTTTAAAAGAACAAAAGCTCAGTTTGGGAAAAGGATAAATGAGGACCCTAGCTATAAATCCCTCTATAGCAGCTGTTTACCCTTCATATTTTCTGGCTAAAGCACTGGCATTATTTCTCTACTGTCATATAGTCTTATAATTTCTGCTGAATCTGTGTTGTCTCTCAAGAAGGGCATGGAAAGAAATACATTTAAAGTGAGTTTTTTAAACATATTTCAGGAATGATATTAGGCAACAGAAATTTGGAAATAATTTGGAGACCTGAACAAATAAATCAAAGTACAACTTGAGAAAAATAAAGCAATCAAAAAACAGAACAAAAGCACAATGAGTGTAAAAATAAGGTACCATTAACTTATTTTTGTAAACAAAAATCCACAGAAAATCCAAATCTAGATGAAAACAAATTGATTTAATTTGAAAAATGAAAATGAGAGGGAAAACTACGATTAAAAATAAAAAATAAAAGCAACATTTACAGAAACATCCAAATCAAGAGGACATACTAAATCTATTGCTTATACAAGACATGCCTACACCTCCACTTCAGGCAGTATTAGAGTACTATTTATTTTGCTCTGATTCAAGCAATAAGTCTGATATTTTGTTGAAACTCTATTTTTTATGGAGTCTGGAAGGTTTCTAAAATCAACACTGAAAGGGTGGGTGACCCCTTCATTAGTTGGGAGCTGAGTTTCAGTTCCTCTCATATTAGGACCAGGATCATTAGATTGTATGCAACACACCTGACAGGCTGATAAATAAGATGAGAGCTCAGGTGGCAGGGTCTTTTCTCTGTGACAGGTTCACAAGTCCACCAGTGTTGCAAAGCTGCTCGATGAAATATGATTGCTCACTTATTTGTCTCCAAAGAGATTTAGGGAATTGAAGCTGCTAAGTGAATTTATTTCCCTTTCACTTGTCATAACAAGCAGATGGTATTTACAAGATTGATCTTAATGTTATGGCTTTAGAAAGACTTCTGACCCACATGCAAGATACTTTCAGGAAACAAAGATAAAAAGTTCAAAAGGTTCATCTTAATAAAGAATCTGAAATGGTACTGGTCTTGATCCAGGTGGTATGACGGAGCTGGAGCTCAAATTGGAGTAGAACTGACTTGGCAGGTGGAAGTGAAGAGAGCGCTGGAGGGTGAACGGGTTGGTTTGATGGTGCAGTGATGAAGAGGAACGTTAAGATTGCTGCTTGTGGGAAAATGATCCAGATAGGTATGGTGCAGGAGTTGTAAAGGAGAAAACCAGGAAGTAAGGAGGTTAGGCACAATAAAGAGCACAAGAGGAGGTAACCTTCAGAAAGAGAGCAAAGGGAAGGTATTAGAGGAAAAGCTAAATACATAAGCCAACACCTTGCAAAGACAACGGCAAGCTTGAGGTACTGCTCTGACGTTTATGTGGAACCTTATATACATACTGAGATAACTACCACCAGTTACTGCAGGCATCTGCTCTCAGTGTTTAATCCAAGTCTTCCATCTCTGACCTCCATGTCACAGGAATGCCATCCCATCTGTCTGTTAGGTGCAAATTAAAGGATCAAAGTAAAGAACACTCCACAAATAGTTTTGTCCATCAGCTACACGAAGATCAGTGACATCCCATAATCACTCCGTGGTCGTCAGGGCCCTAATGATAAAGCTGTGGCCAGATGCCAAAAAGGCCAAAGTGAAGCAAAGTAAGAAACTTGTTTTCTTTAAAGGTTAAGTATCTAATTAGATTCTATTGAATTGGAAAAAAAAACACAAATAAAAAGTGGCTGTCAGATACTCATTACCCAGAATGAGTAAACAAATTGCAAGTATCTGAGAAATTTTTATTAAAACACAAAAGCTTAATTGAATCTGGATATTTTTTAAAAGTCTGGGTAAATACAATTTCACAGTTAAAGATTCTTCTAAAAATATGAAATATGGGCATTAGCAGATGTGATATGTTCACTTTTGTGTCTAAACGATATAAAAGTAACAGTAACTTTACACATACAGCAACAAATTTCACTTTTTTCATAACCTAAGAAGCCAACAATAGCTTTGTTATATATGACACTTTAATGCAAGACAACAGAAGTAAAAATGTATATATCATAGCTTTAACAGAACCTTGAACAGACAGGCTAGTATTATCCCTACAGTACATGAAGCTACTACAGCATGTAAAAAAGCAGCAGTATTAAACTCATAAGCAATTTCTTTATCATGAGAAGTTTTACCATTTTTTTTTTGTTATAAAAAAGGTTAATTTAAAAAAGCTGATACTGAATCTCTACTTGATGTTTCTATTATCTGGACAAACGAGCATAGCTAACTCCTATATGTCTCCTCTTGTGTTTGTGTACTGGCTATATAGAATTAGCACTGAAGCACAGCAATAAGTCACAGGAAGTGAGAAAAACAGCAGTATTAAATTTCTATAAGCCCTTTCTTTAAAAAGATCATGAGATCTTTTATCATATGTGTTATTGAAAAAGGTTTCTTTTATGTACAAGCTAGAATTTGCACTGTAACACAGTAAGTTGCTATTAGAAGATAGAAATGTAGTTCAAAAATCCTATTGGCTTTTATTTAAAATCATGGAATTTTCTTTATAGTGTTTATAATTTTCATTATAAGAAGGGAAATTGATACAAATGAAATCTCCACTTGTTTTTCTATACCAGCTAAGTAACATTAGTCCTGCAGCACAGCTAGCTGTTACAGAATGTTAGAAAAGTAACAAATAAAAAACTAATGTGAATCAAGTCTACTAAAGTTCTGACAGTCATGGTCTATTCATTGTTTGTTTTTCTTGCAATGTAGCAATCATTCTGGCAGATAATCATGGCAGTGAGTCCATTTATCCTGTACCAGTGTTACTGAGGGGGTTGCTGTAATATGCCCAATTAATAAAGTGGGACTGAGAAAGGCTACTGACATACTTATTTGTATTTTATTTTCATATTTACTTTTTTTTTTTAACCAAGCTTGTAATGTTTTTTTTTTCTTCATTATCCATAAATTAATAATTAAATGTGCACTGCCAGCCACAGAAGGCCATTGTATATTTTATCTTCAACAATGTCTCACAGTCGGTCTCCTATTTCTATAAAATAGTTTCATCCAGATTTTACTTCACTCATCATAAGTATTTTATCAGTTCATTGAAATGATGCTTTGAAGGCACATTTTTATATTTGATCATTTTTCCAATCATTTTTAGTTGTCCACATCTTACTGCAGTGTAGACATGCCCTTTTCAACCATCAAACACTCAAAACAACAAAAATAAATGTGTTGTTTAAAATACTGAAAATAATACAGTTCTCATGTTTGCTAGCTTTTGGAAGACATAGTTGAGATGGTTTTGGATTTGATTGTGGTACTTTGTAGCATCTTTTCTTTGGAGGTTTTTCACCAATTGGAGACCCAGCAACAAGGATAGAACTCGTAGGAATGACTACACCACTTTGAGATATCCTGGGAGGAGCCTGAGTTTTGTTAGTAAAAGGCTTTTCCTTCTGGACCAGTTGCTTCTATAATCTGCTGCTTTAACAGTTTACATACAGTATTGTTCTAATCACACAGTAATAGTAATATAACTTTCAGAAGGATAGTTGCTAAAATATAATAAAAAAAAAAACCATATAAATATGATCACTAAATCATCCCACAGCTTTTCTGCAACATGAAGAGTTTGACCTGAGTTTAAACCCTCAGAGAACCTCTGCAGTACAGGTGGTCCACTTCTATTAGATTATTGCAAAATTGGCATTATTGGTTCCTTTCCCAAGAGCTGTTTAAAATATGATTGAAAGGATGTTTACCAAATTATTGGGAATAGATTTTTTGCAGATAAAAGATGCCTTTCTCTCTGTGAGAAGCTCATTGGGTTCACCAGGCAGAACAAATCCCTCATTGCATGAAATGATCCTATGGAGTGCAGAATTTGAGCGTTTCAGTTTGCTTTGACTTTGATTTTCCCTGAAGAAGTTCTGATACTTTTTGAATTTTTATGTAATTAAAACATGAGTTAAACATAAATTGCATCTTCAAGTTCTATTATTTTGTTCACAAGTTTTAAAGTTTTTAATGTTTGTGAAGTTATAATCAGTATGATCCTCCCTAAAGGCCAATACATACAAGAAAAGCGAGATTTGTTCTCTGCAAGAACAAGATGACACCAATCTGTTCTTGCAGCCCAGGTTTGGGAGTTCTTGCAGTTTGTTCTTAATACATACTGTGGGAAGAACATTTTTCTTACAGAAGAAGAGACCAGGAATTCTGCACCTAAATTTTTGTGAAGTATGAAATGTCCTTGCCAGAAAGAAAAGTTCTAGTTTTTGCAGCCCTAACAGTTAGAACACATTTCTCTGTTCTTGTTTCTCTTTTCAAAGGAAATACTTTTCCAAGAATAAAGGTGAATGCAAGCCTTTATTCTAGGAAAAGTGTTTTCTTTGAAAATGACCATGGCTTGTACTATATCCAGGAGAATGACAGAAACGAAAAGCACATACATGAGTCGTGACTATAACTATAATTATATAGTTATAATTATAGTTATAGTCACGCTTTACCTGTGTGATTATGATTGTGGCTCTCATAATGGGCAAACCCTCTCCCCAGTATAAATCAGCTTTTTATCTGAAGATCCTGTTTACCATCCATCAATCCCCATCATGGGAGCTTAGTGCCAGACTTGCACTTCTTGCTCAAACACTCCTGGTAGTCAATTTCCCACAAGAGCTAAGAAAGTTCAGATGTTAGTCACAAAGGAGTGATTCACCATAGAACAATGATTCACCTTCTCCATTCTACATGATACACAGTAATCGGCATTATAACACCTCTCCAGAGCAGGTATCACAACACTCCAGAGATGCAATATGCATTGAAAGACCAGGCACAACAGAAAAGGAGGAAATTGAAAAATAAAAAAAGTTTGACACAAATATACTTCTGAATAAGTCTTTCTGAGTCAGAGGTGGGAATTTGCAAAGCTATGATGCCAAACTTTAAGCCTTGACAAAAGCTTTTCTGACCTAGGAAGATGTATGTAACTACGACATGTGAGCCTTTCTTTATGCCTCTCCCTAAAATGTGGGGCTTTGATTTTCAAAGCAAGTTAGAATAGGGCGAGGGAACACTGCTTCCATCTATATTTGTTGTCATGAGGGGTCTTTGGGCTGCGATTCATCTGATCCCTCACCTAGGAACTGTTTGCCATGGAGGACCCTTCAAGGAGCATAAAGCCTCTGACAACTTAGTTCCTAGGATCATAGGGACACTCAAACCCTTCCACCACGATATGGCAGCCTACGGAGAGGAAAAATTAAAATAAGCATTACAAAGAGTTTTTTTTAAATTTATTTTTATCAAAAGGGTTTTTAAGTGTGATCTAAAGATGAGTGGTGGAAGAGAGTTCCAAAGATGGTGTTCTGTTGTTCATGCTAGCAGTTAGAATGGTGAGACTGATGGAAGAGGAAGAGCTGAAAGTGTAGGAGGTGTGTTGGTGCAGATGGTTTAAGGGGTGTAAAACGATTGCCTTCGATGAGCTCAACTCTGATTCTGTTGAAGGTTTCTTCCTGTTAAAAGGGAGTTGTTCCTTTCCTTACAGACGTTTAACTACGTAACGTTGCACAATCTTAGTTTTATTACATTTAAGGTCAGACTGGACTGTGTGTAAGGGAACATAATTGGTCTATATGAATGGATTGTATTGGTACAAGTTGGATTTTATAAGGATTTCTGCATTGAAAATTAGGCTTATTTTTCTAGTAACACCCCTTCAGACATTTGTTGTGACTTGATGTTATTAATACAACTGAATTGACTAAGTATCTTTGTTATATTACTGTTTAATTTGAGGACGTGTGTGGTGAGCCAACATTTAACAGTCAGAGAAGGAGGAAGGTGGGTTTGAGGAAATGTTTTTATCTTTGTAACAATAAAAACTGATACTGAAAATTTATATTGCTAATGTTCTCAATGACAAATTGGGTGTAAAATTTTAAACAAATGTTATTCCCAGAACCTTGAGCACACCACTCTTGTCTGTTAACATAGTATACATGCAATGGTTTTTAATATCCTCTCATCAGGCTCAATACCTTTAGCAGACAACGTGTCTCCGAAATTTTTTTTCTGTACACCAAAATTGCATTTCAAACAAATTAACTTTAAACCACTTTATCTCACCCTTTGCAGCACATTTACCAGTCTTTGGTTACTTTCATGTACGGTGGAGCCCAAGATAACCACGTCATCAACATAACAATGAGCACCTTTAAGTCCCTCCAACCTGTTACCCATGGAATGATAAAAATCTCAGAAGCTGAGAAGATCCAAAATGGCATTCCAAGGAATCTGGTTTTCTTTTTTGGTGTTTGTTGCCGGGTTGTTGGTGGAGTGTTTTCATGTCTTCGTTTTGCTGCTATTGGTTGTTGGTTGGCTATTTAACTGGTTTTTATATTTTGGCATTGGGTGCTGGTGGGATGTATTGGTTGTTAGCTGGTTGTTTAAATGTTTTCTCTTTTTTTGGTGTTGGTTGGTGGGGCTAAACGGTTGTTGGGTGTTTAAATGGTTTTCTATTTTGGTATTGTTGGTGGGGTATATTGGTTGCTGGTGGGATGTTCTACTGCTTTTTTGGTATTGGTTGTTGGTGGGGTTTATTGGTTGGGGTTTTTTAATGTTTTTTGATATAGGTTGTTTGTGGGGTGTATTGGTTGTTGATGGGGTGTTTAAATGTTTTTTGGTGTTGGTTGCTGGGGCTAAATGGTCATTGGTTGGGTATTTAAATGGTTTCATATGTTGGTATTGGTTGTTGGTGGGGGGTATTGGTTGCTGGTGGGGTATTTAATTTTTTTGGTGTTGGTTGTTGGTGTGGTGTACTGGTTTGTGGGGTATTTAATGTTTTTTTGGTGGTGGTTGTTGGTGTGATGTATCGGTTGTTGGTGTGGCATTTAATTTTATTGTTGTATTGGTGGGGCATATTGGTTGTTGGTGAAGTGTATTAGTTATTGGTGGGATGTTTGAATGTTTGGTGTTGGTTGGTGAAGAGTATAGGTTGTTGGTAAAATGTTTTGGTTGGTGGTGGGATGATTAAGTATTTTTTTGCTTTTGGTTGGTGGTGGGCTGTATTGGTTGTTGTTGGGGTTTTAAGGTTTGTTTTGGTATTGTTGGTGGAGTGTATTAGTTGTTGGTGTGGTGTACTGGTTGTTGGTAGGGTGGTTAAATGCTTTCTTTTTGGTACTGGCTGTTGGTGGGGTGTGTTAGTTGTGTGTGAGGAGTATGATCGGTGGGGCATATTAATTGTATGTGGAGTATTAGTTGTCGGTGAGGTGTATTAGTTGTGTGTGAGGTGTGTTAGTTGTTGGTGGGGTGTATTAGTTGTGTTAGATGCATTGTTTGTTGGTGTGATGCATTAGTTGGTTATGGGGCATATTGGTTGCTGGTGGAGTGTATTGGTTGTTTGTGAGGTATTTAAATGTTTTTTTCTAGGTATTAGTTGTCAGTAGGGCATATTAGTTGTGTGTGAAGTTTATTGTTTTTTGGTGAGGTATTTAGATTTTTTTGGTGTTGGTTGTTGGTGGGGTGGTTGAATATTGTCTATGGTATTGGTGGTAGGATGTATTGGTTGTTGGGGTTTTAATGTTTGTTTTACCATTGGTTGTTGGTGGAGTGTGTTGGTTGTTTGTGGGATATTTAAATGTTTTTTGTAGGTATTAGTTGTTGGTGGGGCATATTAGTTGTGTTCAAGGTGTATTAGTTGTGTGTAAGGTGTATTGATGGGATATTTAATTGTTTTGGTATTGGTTATTGGTGAGATGTATTGGTTGGTGGGGTTTTCAAATTTTTTGTTTGGTTTTAGTTGTCGGGGGTATTGTTTGTGGGATATTTTAATGTTTATTTTTTGTTGATTTTAGGTGTTGGTGGAGTGTATTGGTTGTTGGTGGGTTGTTTAAATGTGTTTTGTCTTGGTTGGTGGAGCCTATTGGTTTTTTTTGAGGTATAATTGTTGTTGGTGGGGTGGTTAAATGTTTTTTTGGAATTGGTTGGTGTGGGGTGGATTGGTTGTTTGTGGGGTGGTTAAATATTTTTTGTGGTATTGGTTGGTAGTTAGGTGTATTAGTTGTTGGGATTTTAAAGTTGTTTCACTTTGACAGATGACTAGAAAGTCTGGCTGCTTGGAAGTAAAATATAAAGAAGAGGGATGATTCATAACTTTTGTAAAACACATCTAGCCCAGCCTTCATGGTGACATTTGTTTCCTTAATGCAAAGTGACATATTATTTCAAATTAAAAGAAGCTGACAGGATTAAATATAAAATATCTCTGAAGAAAATCTGTCAGAGGAAATTTGCTTTCTGGGTTGTTTTAACTTTTTCAGAATAAGAATTGTATATACTATAAGTGTTAAAACATTATGCTTTTCCATTTCTGTTCAAAGTCTTTAGCTGGAAAGTCTCCTGAGACAAAAGCATCTGCTGTCTATCTTCTGCCAGGTGGAGCACGGGGAAACCTAGCAACAGGCTGCATCGCTGCTTTCACATCATCAAGGTAGAGATGACAAACAACACACTCCCATACACACATTCATGCAAACACACAACCTCACCTGTAGCTTACAGCTGAGAAGGGAGAACACAGAGTGCCATGGGAAGCACATTACACACCACATTGACCCTAACACATTCCATCCTGTTGATCCCAATTGGAAACACCCGGTGAGCATAATTTGGCAATTATGAAAGCCTCTAAATTGACACAATTTTCTCTGATACTGTTTGGGTCAAAGGAGCGAAAAGAAGCTAACCACATTTAATTGAAAAGCCAGCTAAAATGATTCATCTGTGTGTACTAAATAAGCTGAGCCCTTTTACTGTTGATGCGCTGGAGCTTTTATCGCTCTGTCGCTTGGCAGGAAAACAGAACCTGGAGAAGACAGATAAAAGGACGCAGCCCGATTGTTTCCTCTTGCACTGGCATTTTTAGACTCTTTGTGCACATGTTCCTGAAAATGCTTTTTATTTACTGCAATAACAACAAATGGTTGCTGCAGAGACTCGGTCATTAGTTGTAATCATTTTTAATACTGTTTCAAATGGTAATAAATCACTTTGTTCATGGCACTTACTATATAATGCAGAGGTTAGGACACACAAATTGAATAAAAGCCTAAATGTCCAGTACAGAAACGTATTGTCCTGGGTTTCGTTAAAGGATGTTCTGTCAAAACAAAACTTTGCAGCAAATTGTATTAATCCCGAATGTAAAGAGTCAGAATTAAAGCAACTCATAGCCTGTCTTCACTATTAAACAGGGATGGGACCTCCAGTCACAAATTTAATGACTTTACACTCTACTTAATGAAACCACGCAAGACTCTGAACTCAACTCGGACTTTTAAAACCAATGACTCAGAAGATAACTGCACAGACTACATTACTTTTATCTAAAAATGTATTTGCTAGTTGAGCCAGAAAACCAGATCGAAACAAACTATTGTGGACAAAAAAACTTGTTTTAGTCAAGAAAACATATGAACTGCTTTGCAACTGACTTCTCATTAACCGTGGATATCGTGATGGTCTTTATAGCTACATTATTTCCAGTATTTAATTCAAAAGTAGATAATTTTTTTCCCCAAATGGATATTAAATGTTGTCGTAACTCATATCATCCAAGTATTTTCAAAGAGTTTTTATGGATGGTGATGCTGCATGGAGCAGTCAGTCTTGCAACAAATCTAAAGAAACTTCTGACTGAAGATTGTTGCTCTATTACAGTCTCGTGACTGTCATGACATGCCAGCAGCTCAATTTCCAGGCAGCAGACATGACATTTCACAGTAGCATGTTTAGGATGACACCATCAATTGTTGGCAAGCACTGCTAACCTTCTTTATTTGCTTTTGCTGCTCCCCTTTAAATCTCTGTCTGGGCATATGGTTAGAAAGCCAGACAGATTGACACTGGAGTTGGGGATATGATCCTTGCTCATTATAATCGATGGAAGAGATGGCTTGAACTTCCTCCTTCCCTCTCTGCTCTGCATCTATGATGCCTCTTTTTCAACTTCTTTGGGATTTGGGGTTATAGTATAGATATTATCTGAGCTTTTGAGATGCTAATCAGCTGCTTCTGGTTGTTAAAACAATACATTGTTTCTACGTTTAAGCATAAAAAAAGCTGTACAAAAGTTAAAAAAAATTAAGAGCAAAAATCTTTATATATATATATTCACATTTATTTTTTTATTTTTTAAGATACATGGAAATTCACTATATTCACAGGACAGATTTACCTATAAATGTTAGAAATAATTAATATTATTATGTAAGTTATTTATACTTATAACTTTAGCTTGTTGTTGTTTGTTTGTGTGGTTTCTAAATGTCAAAGTAATCAAAGTCTCACATCCTGTCAATGATACTCAACATGTTTCTCTGCACCCTGAGTATGTATTTATTGGCAGATCTTTTAGAAATGCTGTCAACCCACAGAGCTCACCTGTTTTACCTTCTGATACTGAATATGATGTCATCAGCTGAGATGCTGCCTGGCTACTGATCACTTCCATCCTTGTACACTCAGGTGAAGTTAACTGACAGTCAGTCCGACCAAGTACAGTATTCGATCAATGTCATGACAGTCTGTGATTCTGGAGTTAAGATACATAGACAACAAAAATCAACTTTGAATTTAAACAGAGTGTCTGAATTCAACAAAGAATACTGTAGTCTGAAGGAGCTTGTAATATGGTATTAGGTCCTAAATTTCCCTTTCTTTTGGTGAGGCTCAGGCATAGGAATATAAATACAAACTCTACTTTTGCAAGAGCACAACTAACAATTCCACTGTTTGATCTTGTAATAACATCAACTTCTATATATTGGTTTTTCTCTATTTTATTTTAGACTTAAAATCCTTCATCATGAATTAATCTACTAGATTTTCTCAACTCTCTGTGCTAAGTGCTATACTAAAATTTAGAAAGTATTCTTTGTGACAAACACAATATTCAAAGTTCAAATCAACAACTATTCTTTACTTGGAAAAAGAAAAAAAACATTTATTCTAGGGCCTAAAAGATAAAAAATATTAAAGGCTTGTAATTAACAACTGGTTTGAAAACTTTTTAATATCTTTTGGTTCGTAAACTGAGTGTTTAAGCTCTACCATACTTTCAGCTTACTTTAAACAAATCATTGTTCTATATTCACAAGCTTTTTATTTAGTTTTGAAATAAAATCCAAACCAAATGAACAAAATAACAATTGCAAGAGGAATGTTTTTTTTAAGAAGCAAATGAGCTGTTTTTGTGCCTATGGACCAGTTATGTACACCTTTCACAAAATTAGCTACTGATTAATAAAAATATGAAACTGATTTCAGTAAAAAGGCAACTGAAGCTAGTGGAGTTTTTTTTGTTTGTTTTGTTTTGTTTTTGCTGATGTTAAAAAGCTAATTGATGTCAGTTATGTCTCTCATTTAGTTTCACAAAGGTTTTACTAGATTATTTGGAGGTTGTTAAGGTACAGATGACTTTAAAATTTTCTAATTTAACTGAAAAGAAAACAGAGGTCATTGTGCCTGGTCCCTGTGACACCTATGACTCAGAGCCTTTAGAAATTTTGGGGAAAAAAACCTTTGCGAGGAACTTTGGAGTGATTTTTCACAATGATCTAATTTTTGATAAGTAGGTCAAGTCTGTAATCAAAGCTAATTTCCTTTATCTCTGACTGCTTTCAAAAGTGAAGCCATTCCTCAGTTTCAGAGACCTTGAGAGAGTTATCCATACCTTAATTTCATCTCACCTCCACTATTATAATGGTCTTTATTCAGGTGTCAGTCTTTCTGTGCAGCTGGTCCAAAAAGCTGCAGCATGGTTACTAACTGACACACACAAGTGAGACCACACATCCCCCATGCTGCCATCCTTACACTGGCTGTCAATCAGTTTTGGAATTAATTTTAAGTTTTTATTATTTGTTTTTAGGGTTCGTACCTTTGGAACTGTGGAACTGCCTTTTCTGGCACAAACAGTTATTAAATTTAGGGGACAAATACTTGTTCTTGCTTTTTGTATTTACTTTGATTATCTTTAATATTAAAATTAGTTTAATGATCTAAAACAAAATTTAAGATAACAAAAAACAAACGCATATGAAATCTGTAAGGGGGAAAATACTTTTTCATAGCAGTGTACATACTGTTTTATTCATGAGAGTGGAGGTTTTATTAGCTGATGAGAAATCCTGGTTACAAATAATGCTTTAAAAATAGTCTGACTTGATCATGTTTCTCTTACAATTAAAAAAAAAAGTGTGAATGATAGGAGATTTAAACAGAAAATAAAGCTTAATAAATTAAATAGGAGAGATTTAAGATGCGAGCCCTGATATGTTCAAACTCTCCCGAAAGAAAAGCAGAAGGCTAATTTTTGTTGGGAAAATAAAAATTAAACTCCATATGTTTGCTGTTATTTCCCTAACATAAAGCTCTACTCCTGTTTGTTTGCTTCCCTTGCATCAGTATAGCACCGCCTACATCTTACTGGGTAAATAAAATCCTTGGAGGGGATTCAGGAATCAAACTGTCATATGTTTTCTCTCATGGTGCCAAAACGATGTGGGATTTAGTAAAATGAGAACAGAGCTGTTGTTAATGATCCTGATCATAAAGATAATGTCAGGGTAACTCAGATATTTATTTCTAAAGGGAATAATTAAACTAATGGCAAATTTTTATATGCTTATTTCATTTATGGAACATCCCTTTGTGGACCAATTTCCCCAAACTGTATGAAGGTATTATCACAAGTGCTTGATTCAAATAAAAAGAGATATTAAAGATGTGATTATAGATGAGCCTTTGGCAATAAAGACTCATATTCTACTTTAATCTTTATCCAATTAGCTAAATTAGATTTAGGGCAATATTGTTTATGTGTGTGAGGTGATAGTCCCACTCCACCATCTGAATAACCGACAAAATGGATCAGCCCCGCATCTTGCTCCCTCTCTGGCTGATTCGATGTGGCGTGTTTCTGTCGTAAATCTGATTATGTTTATATTGAGGCTTCTCTGTGCTGTTCGACCACAGAGGAGAACGCATTACTGCTTCATCTTAAATTTGTCCAACTTCAAACAAGACATGCCACATTTTCTCTGTCTGCTTATGTTCTGGCATGTGCATCTGTAATAAGTAAAAGTAAATTAAACTTATGCAACACTACTTAAAAATCAGGGGACTTGTGAAGGTAACTGGATTTTATACAAGGGTAGCAGAGTAAAAGGTGGCTGAACAGCAGCACACCACCTTTGTTCGGATTAATGTTGCAAAACACCATTGTACTCCTTCCGCTTCATAATTATGTTTAAATTTGTATTGGTCTATCACATAAAATGTGAAAAAGCTTTAAGGTGCATGAATAATTTTGTGTATCTGTGCATATAATGAAAAATGTGGATCATTTCTCATTGAAAAAGAGCAAAATCAAAAAAACAGCTCCACAAATTGAGGCCAAATAATGAGGGACACTTTAGAGAATATTGAAATATATCAAGTGTTCTTGACCCCTGGGAAAGGTTAGAGTGACATTCGAAAAACTATCTAAAATTTTTAAATTATTGTTAGAAAATAAACAGCTTTGGCTATAAACAGTGTTTATTTACTTGATATAAGCGAATACAATAGAAATTGAATAGAAAAATGTCGGCAATCCTAACAGAACTTAAACAGGAAAAGAAAAGAAAAAGGAAAAACCCGTTGTGTGTGTTTTTATATGGTGAATGTAAATATTTGGTTTCAACTGTTTCACCATCAACAATGAGAAAACAGAACAAATAGACCTTTGAGGGTTCTTGAAAGTAGAGTAAATAATGCCAAACTCCCCAGATTAACACAACGGGCAAAGCGTAGGCGTCTCTTTGAGGCCCTGCTGCATTAATCCTGTGATCAATCTCCTGCAGGGTAAGCTCTTCCAAAACAGCTGTTGGATAAACCTTCGAATGCAGTAAGAACCACCTCTGAATTGTATTGTGAGTTCATTACATAACTTTTACAGGAGAGCAGAACCTAATATTAGCAATGGCATCTGAAATTGTCTTCATAGAAAGATTCCTTTGCAACACCAAAGCCATTAAGTCTTAAACATTCAAGAAGACAAGAATTATGGTAGAAGACCTGTAAAACGACTTCAGAAACATCAAAGAACTTATAAACCTTTTCAAACTCCAAGAGAGGGAATAAAAGTGAATAAACCAACAGCACAAATAACAAAGATCTTATGGTCGAAGAGATCAAACAAAGCATGAAACTCATGCCCTGCTTCCACTGAAACAAAAACATGGTACAAACCTGTTATCCTAAAAACAAGACAGCTCGGATAAAAACAGCACTCTTAATTTTTATAAAGACACTTGATGCTCAAGGAAAAATCCATTAATTCACTTAAATTAAATCATGTAACTGAACCAAAACTGTAAAATATACCCTTATGTATGCACTCAAGCACCATGGCAAAAGCTGATGTTTACATTATAAATGTGCTTCACAAATATTTAGTTTGTTCCTGTGTGTTTCTTTAAAAATTACACTAAAAAAAGTGGTTTAATGACCGACTTTGGGGGATATAAGTTAAATTAGATGTTGCATGTTACCAGTAATCATAAAATTAGGAATATTTTTTTCCTACTTAAGTATAGTACACTTGTATTACAATGTCAACCCCCCACCATTGAACCATAACCATTTTTAACAGTGCAGCCATATAAATCTCCAGTTTTGCTTTTAATTGTTTTCTTAAATACTGATTTCAGATGGAAAATTTTTACTTTTGATTTTTTTCCTTTATAGTTTCTGACTTCTAGTATAAGTCAAATTTTAAAGGGAGAGTAGTGTGTAAAATTAACTTTTTTTTTAACCTTTCTATCATGTTATAGTGTTACTCCCTCATCAAAAACATACCTGGACTGTTGCTTTGATTCTTTCATGCATGTTTAGGAAACCCTTGATTCTCCCATGGCAGCCATTCGGGGGTGCCTAAACACTTGCTCTCATAAAGCACCGAATATTTCCAAAAAGCTCCTCCTTGGAACTCTAGTCTCCAGCCAAGCTTTTGCCTTACAGAGCACCCCTCCACTGCACCTCCCCTGCACCTCCCCCACTCAGCTCCTCCAGACTAGCAGCAGCAGCAATTAACAAACACCTGGTGAAACTGCACGTCTGCTAAGCTTATCATATGAACTACTTCTTGGTACAATGCTCCTAAGAATGGTTGGAAACAGGATAATGGAAGAGCACTGTTGTGATGACGTGTTAAAGGTAGAGTGTCGGAAAAAGCAGGAGCTTCTTAAAGGGACGGATTTCAAGGCATCAAATTGCAAAGTCAATTTTTTAAAGTCATGTTTGATATATACACCATTTTTATAACTGAAGGTAACATAGTTACTTGATTCTACTTTAAAATGGCACTATGTGCCTGGAAAATACAAAATATTGTTCCTTTAAAGCTTGAAAAGTCTGGAAATTTTTCTTAAAACAGAGACATTTTAATTGTTTTAAAGAAGGCTTACAAGTCAATTAACATTGAAAGATTTGATCAAAGAGCTGAATCATATGTTTCGGACAAATTGGACAGTAAAATGTTCTCTGAAATTTCTTCTTCTTTTTTTTGTTTGTTCATGACAGGGATAGTGACACATCCTTAGGAAAATTCAGCAGGTGGCACAGAATTGGAGAAGAAAAAAACAGATCAAGTGTGAGCGTTTGGAGTTCCATATTGGAGGTGTTTGACATTAACTTCACAAGACATACACACACTTGACAAACAGGGTCATGCAAAGAAGCAACACTTAGAAGGGTTTCTCTGTTGTGCTCCTGCTAAAGATGAACGATGGTGGTTTCTGTTGAAGGATAAGTTATCTGATGGGAACAAATACATGTTAGCAAATGAAAAACAGCTTCAGTGAAAGTATCAGATGTTTGCAAAGCTATCAGTCTTTTCCAATTCAGCACACTGGAAATGATCTGCTCCTTGTACTCTTTCATCAAATGGTTATGATTAATTGAACAATTAATGAGTACTTTAATAGAAGTTTAGCAAACAAAACTGAACCGAGTGTGGAAACGGGGCAAAATATGTATACATGGTTACATTTGGCAATAGCCCTGAGCCTATGTTTAGAGAGTATATTGCTGCTGAAGGTCAGTGTTTGTAACTAGTCAGTTTATGTTATGCAGAACTTCTGAAAACACCCGAACTGTAGTGAAACACGGATCGAAACGGAAAGGTCAGCCCTCGTCTAGACTGCTCACCGCTCCTCCTGTGACTGCTGTGTTGAAAGCAGTGTTGCACGATTCCTGCTGGTATTTGTTTTTTGGGGGATTTTTTTTTTTTTTTTTTTTTTTTTTTTTTTTTTTTGTAGGTTGTGTGATTTTAGAAAATCAGCAGCCATTCTCTTTCCAAAGAGGAGTCTGTTGTTGTTACAACCTGAGATGGATTAAAATGCCTGTTTTCTTTCTCATGTTCTGCAAAAAAGTGATATGAAAAGCCAATAGTTGTATTATCTGTGGAAAGTTACATCTATAAATGGTTATTCCTGGGTACTTCTGTTCTGTCTTTCAGTACTTATTCCTTCAAAGAAGCAAGACAACATGCTTTCATGGAGTGTCCTGGAAAGTTCCCACAGTAAACTGCTCATTGCCATCAGTTTTTTTTTTTTTTTTTTTTTTTTTTAAGTTCAAACCATGTGTTCTATCTGCATTGACTGTCATGATTTAGCTACTGTTCAAACCAATATATAAAAGTTTGCACTTATCCTTCTATTATTATTATTTTGTGCACTATAAAAGCCACCACAACAAATCAAACTGAAAAAAAAAAATAAAATGGGCTGTTGAGATGATATAAACTGATGAGTTTATTTTAGCTCTCAGTGACAGGTAACATATTCAGTTCCATACCTAAATAATGTGACGAAAGGAATATATTATACAAGAAATAAATAGAAACAATCTAAAAGAAAACGTAAACAAAGTTAGATATAAAGCTGAACTAGATATTTACATACACAGTATAAAAAGAGCTTTTCTTAAGGTGAAGGAACCTTTTCAGGAACCAGGGTAGTTTCCTGGGTCAGTGTATTTTCCCCCTGTATTTCCACTGCAGGAACCAGGACCAAATCAGACAAACAGCCTTTTCTTTCTAGAGAGTCTTTCTAGAGAGGTAGGTCTTTTTGAATGACCCTGGAATTAAAGATGGAGCTTCATGCTGGAAGAATTTCAGTTTCTCCGTGGCTGATTATCCCTCGCATTTTATTTCAGACTGATCATATTTTTTAATTGGCTTACATGACAGAAGTTTTGTATTTTTATTTGCAAACACAGCATTTAAACTGAGCCACACCTGCTGAATATAAGAAATGCTCTCATCAAAGCCTTTTTTAAGACGTCCTAACTGGTAAAGTTGAAATATTTAACAGCTTTTCTGTTTTAAGATACAGATTACACCAATCACAACTGTCCTTCTGGAAGACGATTAGGGCCACTGTAAAAAGGACCATTCAGACTTTTTTTTAAGCAGAATTCAAACAGTTAGAATTGTTTTTTTTTCAGTGGCCTTAATCCTCTTCCATTCTTTATGATAGTCAGGATCGGCACAGTTTATCTAAAATGAAATCTACCAGTATGTTTCTACACAGTTGGGAGTGGCAGATTATGTCTTTTAAACCACAACTGCTATGAAACAATTTCAGATTAATGCTATATTAGTCTGATTATAGTTTTTCATTACAATCTGGACTCTGCTGTTGTGTTGGGATATCTGTTTCCCCAAACCGTTCCATTGTGGAGTGTCAGACTCCACAATGGAAACGCATACAAAAAACAGCCAAGGTAGATGATTGGTTCTGGGAAGCTAAGATTTAGAGAAAAAAACCTTCAGGAACTCTTAGTGGAAACAAGCCTTTACTGTCTTCACTTCAATGTAAAAAGATAAGATTGGAAAGAAAACATGCATCTGAATATCTACATAATAGAAAGATGTTTATCTCTATCCTGTGAAATTATTAATCCTTCATTGTTTGTCACTAGTGTCTAACTTCATCTGAGTATACTGCAGTGTTTTGGCATTGATGGATGAAGGTTGAGCCTCTGATTCATGTCATCCTACCATTATATAGTAATAACAGACAGCAGCAGGCTGACAGAGTTGAGGTCAGCAGCTTTTTTTGCTCAGTATTGCTTCAAAGAATTGGCCTCCAGTTTACTGCGTCAGATCTGTGGCAGCATGTCAAAGTCTGCTGAAGTTCCCTTGGGCTTTTTCCTTTTATAGCAACTTTGCACTGAGACTGTAAACACGTCAGCAGGAGCATGGTTTCACATTTGAAACAGTTACCATTCCAAATCTGAAAAAAATTAGTCTGATCTGACTGACAAAAAGTACAATCTGGTCAATATTTTACTTATATTTAAAAGTGATATAAGAAGTCATCAAGTGTTAGACTACAGAAGTTAGGATTTCATGAGAGCAGAGGATGACTTTAATATCCAAGCTTCCCCTTTCTGTTTGAGTCTGAGGGAGTTTTGACTGAAAAATCAAACGCCTGCACTGTGAAGCCAAGAACACCGAGCAGACACCTTTAAGCTTGGGCAAACACATGCGGCACACAGATCAGACATATGAAACTTCTGATTGGCTTTAATATGCTCAGTATGTTGGAATCTGCTCAACTCATTCCCACATGAACATTTTAATACATTTCTTGGAGTTATCAAAATATGTGTAATCCCTTGTATTTCTAAAACATCACCATCCAGGATGTTTTGAATTCATAAGATTCATCACAAACATTGAGAGAACAGTGAGGTCTGGTATTCAACAAGAAAACACCCTTTTGTCAATGTGTTGGAAAGTGATGCAAAGCAACTCTGTGGGCAAAATAATAATATTTTAATTCATTATTATGCCACATATGAAGTCATCTGGGTTTATGTTGGAAATATTCTTATTAAGATCTTTTGATACAAAAGTAAGTTGAACAAAACAAACTAAACAAATATCAATATTTTCAAGCCATACTTATGGAGCCACCGTAATCTTTCAGAGAAAACCATGTTTAAATTAAGATGAGTACCAATTTTGGATTTGGGCAATTTGGCAAAGTGCCACAAGTTCTCTGAAAATATCAAAAAGTGCTTGTCAGTTGCTCTTTAAATAAGTTTTATGTAGCTTATTTGTATTTTCTGTCAATGGGGAATAGGTCACTCCATGTGTCATGTACAATGCAGGCCTAAAGATGCTAAAGTTGGGCTCTGAGTCACAGTCTAATTAATTTCTAAATTAGAGACCTGTTTAACTGTTTTGAAGAAACTGCTGTTGAATTTTTGTATCTCGAAATGTAAAATAATTATACTGGTTAAATCTGAACAGAATTGTTCTATAGTAAACAGAGATTCTTTAAAACAGCTTAAGATCCATAAAAGCAATATCAAGAACACCAAAAGGCAGTGTTGGTGCTTTATAGCACCAGGACCACCATAAATTGATCAAAGTATGTCATTTGCGATATACAGCCAAGTCAAAGCTCCACTGAGTTACTTTGTCCTGAGAACAGAACATTTTCTCATCAAGCAGTTTGTGATTTGTGAAATCTAATTTGTAAAAAGAAGACTTAAAAAAAATTCTTAGTTTTCCTGGCAAAAACTGCATTTGGATTCAGATAACCAGTTAAAATGCAGCAAAGGTTTTTTTTTTTTTTTTTTTTTTTTTTTTTTTTTTTTTTTTTTTCAAATATTCACTTTAATGATGATAGAAGTTGACATTGGTTTAACAGGCACAAATCATTTTCATATTATGTATCAGAATTTTTAAATGTTTTGCGTTTTAATTGTTTTTAGGTTTGTATCTTATGATAGTTATGTACTCATTTTTACGACCAAGATCCAGGAATATTGTAAAAAGGTGTAAAAGAAAAATGAGCGAGCACACGGCTGACAAAGTTTGCAGAAGAGTAATGAAGATATAAAACACTGTAATTGAGCATTAATGCATAACACAACATCCACCCAAGAGGAAACCAATGACAGCAAAGTCTGCTGTGTGAATCCATAAAATGAAAATTTAGATGGATATTTCTCCAGTGTTGAAGGAAAAAGTAAGGAGACATGTCTAAGTGGAGCAATATGGAGACATAACAATCAGACACCCAACCCAAGGATTTAAAAGCTGTCTTTCGCGAACCCAGTCTGCCTGTAGTTCACCACAGTGGTGACCAAAAACTTTGTGACAAAATATGTAGTTGAAAACATAAAAAATCTGGCAGTATTTAGATGGACAAACCTTTTAGTCTGATGCTCAAGGGTGTCAGCACTTCCATTTCTCTAAACAACAAGGTCACCAGCATGCTTCATATTAGGAAGCCAATATGTGGTTATGTAAGTCTCACTTTTATCCACTTAATCAGTTTGTACTCACATAAGGATTTGTCTAGACTTTAGTAATGCAGTGTGAACAACATCAAAATCTTATTTTGAAAACACTGCTTGTCTTACCACTCAAACTCCAAAAGCCTGTCTGTTAGTTCTCATACATAATTTAACCCTAAAAAATTGATTCAAGCTTATGCAACACTTATGGTAGATGGAAGGGAAGTTAAGATACAATCAGAAAGCATATGCAGTCATAAGATCATTCATCAGCTCATAAACTGAGAAAAACAAGTTGAATCTACAGCTACTTATGGTGATTAACCATGCAGGAGTGTAATTTGGGGGTCAGCAGTCCATCACAGGACAACATAGACAACACAGAACAAACTACCATACACACACACACTCATGTCTAAAGGGCAAGTTATAGAGACCAAATAACCTAACCATCATGTTTTTGGACTACGGGAGGAAGCCTAAGTACCCAAAGAAAACCCACACATGCATGGAGGGAGCATTCCAACTACATGTAGAAAGACTCCAGGCAGGGATTCAAACCAAAGACCTTCTTGCTGCGTTCAGCAGTACTACAGTTATAGCTACAACAAATTTTGAGTCTAGTTTATCTACCATGGATATGTTTAGACTGTGGGAACAAGCACACAAGCAGAAAAAAGATGCAAACCCCAAACAGAAGGTCCTTGGATGAGATCGGAACCTTTCTACAAGTGGTGCTCAAAGAAAGATTAGAAAAGCTCACAATTAATGAATGTTAATCAGTACATCACCTCACCTCCCCTGTTACTTGAAAAGAGGCTGTACTCTAACAACAATATGCTGGTTGTAATTAATTACCAAATGCAAACAAACTGCAAATTGGTTTAGGACAATATCCTCAAACAAAGTCTTTAAAAGTGAGTAGGATTTAATAATTAGACAAACACTGTACATACATTTTTGTTGTATAAGTGAAATTAAATTCCTGACTTTTGCAGTGATAAAAACATTTCTCAATGAAGAATTTAATATTTAATAGTGTCCTAAGTTTTTTTTGTACATTACTGTAGAAACAAGTAGCAGTGGATTTTCTCTCAACCTCCTAAGATAATTTCACCAGAAGAAGGAAGCTACCATGTTTGAGGAAACAAAGTGTGCATCCCTGAAAAGTTAACTCTGAAAGTGGATTATGATTTTAAAAAAGTATTTAATTTGATTACTTAAAATATGGAACTCTCTGAGAAAAAAATCTACAGTGTTTGTTTCAATATTACTTTGGTTGCCTGCAGGGCTGTGAGACATCTTAAAAGAAGGTCTTGGATAACATCTTCTTTTACGCCATTTGTTAACAATCCTGATTTTGCTCTGCGGAACTTAAATCCAGGTTTTCTTTTGTGGAATTCAAACTGAATAAATTCTTCAGTTCGATAATGGGCATGTTGGCAGACGTTTTGAATGTCCTCAACTTGAAGACCGATTTCTAGACAGTCAAATGGCTGATTTCAAATTATTTTGAGATTTCTTACCAGACTGATAAGCTGTTACAATCTCGCTTCTGCAGGCCTCAGACAGCTCTTTGAATCTTACCATGTTGTACACTCTGACTTTAACAGTCTGGAGCACAACAGAATAAATGTCTAAGGTTTAAAGAGGGAAAACCTCCTTCAAAACGCTGAGTCATGATGTGATTTGCCTGTGTCTAATTTTAGCAATTTTAAAATGGAATAAATATAATGTCCTAAGTTATTTACATTTTTATTACATTTTTTTATTACGTTCTACATAAAATTGTCTCTTCTTTAATTTTCATCGTTTATTAAAATAAATCGATATAAATTGAGAATCACACACACACACACACACACATATATATATATATATATATATATATATATATGCCTGTTTGTGAATCACACGAACTGTCATAGGATTTTCACGTAACGGTAAAGTTTATTTTGTCAAAAATAATGTGATTTACTTCCTAGGTCATTGTAATTTTTGTTCTAAAAACGCAGTAATCAAGGCCTGTAATTTTGTTCCACCTGGGGACAAATCAACATGTTGTCAAAATGGCCAGGAAACAAAAAGAAATGTATTTTTGGATGCAAACAATTGTAAACAATTATAGGAACAACCTGAGAGGGCTTGCAGGTCTTCTCCATATTCTTTAAGACCACCCGTGGGAGAGCAGGTTTAATCTTAGCAGAGTCATTATGCTGCACTGCAGGCTGCTGTACCATTATCACCTTGTTTCTCTGCGAGCAACAGAGTGATGTTTACTGCCATTAAATCAAACGGTGTCATGTTGGGTGTTTTCTCCAGACTTCTGTCAAGAAAACAAAATTACATCCAGTCATTTTGTTTTTGTTTTGTTTTTTTGCTCTGGTCTGTTACATCATGTCTATAGTACACACATCTAGTGTTTTATAACTCCTCTGCATTGGGAACAGGCTGAGACCCTGCTTGTATTCAGCTTGAAATACCTCTAACGCCCCCTGCTGGTTGATCTTTCTGATTTATCAGGAGAGTTCAACAAATCACAAGTGATTGTTCTAAGATGCACTGAAAATAAATGTGACCTTTGGTGCTAATAGCAGGATTTTTAATTTGCACTCACTCTAAGATGATTCAGGCTCAGTTTGTTGCTGCAGTCCCTTCACCCACACAAGATTTCATCAGTTCTCAATGATCCTATAGATGTTGAAACAGCACCTGATTCCTGATATTACTCTGAAACAAAGAGCTATAAATGACATTTATATTTACAGTATGCCTCCATGTTCAGTTTTTGTACCTTATGTTCTTTCTAATTTAATGTTTAAATAACAGCTAAAAATGAAAAGATTCAGTTCTGTGGCATGTATCAGTTTATAATGCAGCTGTAGATAATATGACTTGACCTTTAAAAATTAGGCAAGGCAAATCTATTTGTTTAGCAAATGGATGGATGAATTTATCCATTCATTCATTCATTTTCTATACCCGGTTATCTTTGCAGGGTTATTGAGGGCTGATCTCTATCTCTATTAGTCATTGGGCAAGAGGCAGGGTACAGCCTGGACAGATCGCAACAGAGAGATCACAGGACATACAACCATGGACACACACTCATACGTAATGGCAATTTAGAGTATTCTGTTAACCCAACAGTCGTGTTTTTGGTCTGTGGGAGGAAGCCTGAGTCAACAGTTTCTGGACCTCTTAGATTTTCAGAGAGTTTTTTCCAGAGTTGAGGAGCACAAATAGCAGTGGCTTGCAAAAGTTTTCATTCCCCTTTAGGTTTTTTTATGTTTGTTCCAACCACAAACTTCTATGTATTTTACTCAGATTTTATGTTATAGGTAAATACATAGAAATGTGTACCTGTGAAGTGGATCATATTTTTTTACTAATGCAAATCTGTAAAATTAGGGATTCCTATGTTTTCAACCCTTTTATTCTGATAAATAAATAAATCCAGAGCAGTTGATTTCAGTATAAATACTGCTGTTGTATAAAGGAACACAGCAGACAGGTAATGGGAAAGTCCGGAGGTCCGTGGTAACTCTGAATTAGCTGCAAAGATTCACGTCTCAGGTGGGAAAATCTGTTGAGAGGAAAACTGTTAGTTGTGTACTCCTCAAATCTGACCTGTCTGGAAGAGTGCCAAGAAGAACACCATTGTTGAAAATTGCCAAAATAAGTCCTGTTTGCATTTTACTACAAGTCATGTAGGGGACACATCAAACATGTAAAAGAAAGTGCTCTGGATCAGATGAAACCAAAACTGTTTGGCCTGCATATAAAATTCTTTGTGTGGTGAAAAACAAACACTGCATATCAGCTTGCGCCTTCTTTCAGCAGGGGTAGGAAACCTGGAGAGAGTTGATGGGGAAGACAATCCTGGAAGAAAACCCGTTAAAGGTTGCAAAAGATTTGAAAGAGTGGCGGATATTCACTTCCAGGACAACGGGCCTAAGCAAACAACCAGAGCTATACCAGAATAATTAATCAAAGTACATTCATGTGTGAAAATGACCCAGTAGGTTCTGTGTAGAAATTCAGTTGTGAATCTGTGGGAAGACTTGAAAACCGATGTTCAGACACATTCCAGTCAATCTTGAGCTATTTTACAAATAAGAATGGACAAAAAATTGAGTCACACATGTGCAACACTGGCAGAGATATAACCCCAAAACCTGCAGCTTTAATTCCTGTTAAATGTATACATGCATGTATACATTTGCAGGCCACAGTAAATGCTGCTTCCCTTGGTTTAGTTCTGGTCCTGGGAACAGTATAGGTAACCAAGTCTCTGATGACCTGAGGGGTCTATATAGTTTATATCTAGCAAATAATGTATTTAGGCACAAGACCATTCAGTGCCGTACAGACCATTAACTGTGATTTGAGGACTGGTGTTCCAGTTTTCAGGTGTTGTTTTTAACTAAGGTAGCAGAATTTTGGATGAGATGCAGCCACCATTGACTGATGTTTAAACAGAGATATGAAAAATACACTATTGGAATAATCAATGTAAAATACTGAAAATAAAACATTGCACTCACTTTTTCTGTCCTGAATTGAGAGGAAGCCTTTTGTTCTGACAATGGTTTTAAGATGCTTGTGGGTTGATTTTGCTAATAAACTCTAAGTGAAGGTTAAATGTTAGGTCTTCGTCCATAACTAGGCATATGACGCTCTTTATCTCTAAGTGGGTCCAAAAGCAATGCCTTGCCTCTTTTGTAATGATCCATTCATTGATCCTACATACATGTTGGTGACTGTTTTTATGTGGTGAAACGGAAATATAAACTTGTGCATTATCAGCATATTTATGGGAATAGATGTAATACTTATATAACACATTTAGGGATTAAATGAAAGTTGTCTTGGGATGTAGCCTTGAGGAACTCCGCATCTGATCTTAGTTTGATTTATGATTGCCAAAAGACCAACATGAGTACAAAAAAACACAAGTAAGATCAGATCCTATCTTGTACAGCACCAGAAGAAAGTGACCAGAGTGAAGAGAAGTGTTTACTATCTGCCACAAGTTTAAAAACAAAAAAAAAAAAAAAAAAAAAAAAAAAAAAAAAAAAAAAAAAAAAAAAAAAAAAAAAAAAAAAAAGGAGGAGGAGAACACACACATTCAAAATTGACAAGTCCAAAAAACATAAACAATGAAAACAGAAGAATAGAGAAAAAAACTAAGAGTATTTTTCCAACCAGTGCTGGTTCGGGTATTTGCTGACTAACGGGACGAGTTTAAGTTCATTGCTATTTTTATTTTGACCACTAGATGTCGGCAGAAATTATTCGGTGATCCTTTAATTTTGATGTATAAGCTTGATGATTTTGATGAGTTTGCTGTATACTTGCTGAATTATTTTGATGTGTTCTTGATTGATGTTTTTACGATGTAAAGCACTTTGAACTGCCTTGCAGCTGAAATGTGCTATACAAATAAACTTGACTTGACTTTAAATGCATGTCGAACAACAAACAGCAAATTAATCACATAAAAAAGAGACTTGGGTTGAAAGTGTCCAATTATCAGTTGATCAGCTTTGATCAGGAGAACCATTTTGCCCTATAAATTAACTATCAGCAGGTAATTTCATGCTGAATTTGAATTTAATTTTGAAAAAAATCAGATAAAGGTCACATTTTGATGCATAAGTACATGTAATCTTGTCATTGCTTCATTGTCTGTTATTTTCAAAACTACTACATCTACCAGAGAACCTGCAGCTAAGAAAAAAATGACTGATGATTTGCCATGGCCAGTAGGGAGGGAACCACTCTCAGTATGTGACTGATTAGTTGGTTATTCTGAATCTAAGCACACAAGACTACACTGCTGAGGAACAAGCAGTTAGAATCTGGCTGTGGGCTATAATCTGGCACATTTACAAGTGTTGCATATTTACTCATGATATGCACTGCCCCTGTTTTAAGTAAATAAAGATGGAATCATATATATATATATATATATATATATATATATATATATATATATATATGGACAGTGTCTCATGGAAACAGGTTCTCACTCTGGACACAAATAACATTGCCCAAAATGCGAAAGGTCATAGTAAAGGAAGCACAGATCAATTAGAAGAAGAAAGAAGATGATGGGCATATCGTGACTGATATCTTAATTGCAATATTTATTGATGTTGCAGGATTTTTTTTTTTTTCTCCATTTTTTTTTATTGTGCAGCCACACTGTTTTTATTGGTCTACAAGGTGCCAAATGGTCTCTGTCCTAAAAACATTTTAGAGATGCTGGGCAGATATTTATCATGTAGGCCCGTTAATCATCTGAGACTACTGATTGCTCAGCACTGTAACCCACAGCCTAAAAACCTGACATGTAGAGAAACTCCTGGCTTTTTAAAATCAGGTATTTATTTGTTTTAAACTAACTTTTCACCTTTTCTTTCTTTTTGTTTGATGCAATATATTGACAGTTATTATTTTTAATATATTTCTTGTTTTTAAATGAAATTCTCTTTTGCTCCTTTAGTTTATTGTAAAAGACTTTGAATCACCTTGTGTATGAATGGTGCTATAAAATAAATTTGTTTTGCCTAAATGGAATAAAGTCTGAGGAATCCAAATTGTTTTAATTTCTGAACATTTCACTTCTATAAGCCTAGCAGCTATATTGGAGTTTGAATTTGAAGTCAGTGAGGAAATCTTACTTCATACTACTATAAATTATTTGTTTTGACTTGAATTTGAAAAAACAAAAAAACAAAAACAAAAACAAAAAAAACTTCAGAGTAGATTTAGGAGCCAGAATGATGGGAGCGGAAATACTGTCAAAAACTCACGCCCTCACGTTAACAATGCTTTTATTTTGAAGACAACTTCCTGTATCGCTTGGGAATCGTTGACTTGACTCGGTTTTTTCCTTTCTGGAACGCCAAACTTTAGGATAATTCAATGGGAAGGTGAAGACGAAGCATGACACTCTGGTGAGAGGACAGTGAAGATTAATTGAGAGTTTAGCCTTCTGGAAAGTGAAGGATACAACCGGAAACTGTTTCTACACCGATAACGGTAAGTTGAGCAAAGTTTCATTGAAGTTTTGTTCAGTTTTCTGGTAGAATGGACGGTTAACGGGTTGTTGTTCTGGCTTCGGTGGAGTGCTGGCTTAATTTAATTAACGACCTCAGCTGCAGTTTCTTTGTTTCACTTAAGAGCAGTCACTTTGTCGCTCTGTAAATGAATTTGTTCATTTACGTAAGGTATAAATAAAGTTTTTGTTTTTAATCATAGAAAGTTTGGTCATTTACTTGAGTCATTATTTAACCTGTATGTGTTGTGCATTAGTGAAAATGCTAAATTCACTATGTGCATGTATTTTTAGAGAAAAAAAAGAAATAAAGTCTTATTAGTAGAGCTTCAGTTTGCTTCGTTTGTATTTTCCAGCTGAGTTGCTTCCTTGTGAGTTAAACTGATAAATTGTTTTCACATGCCTTTATAAATAACCTCGAAGTATTCCGTTTAAATTACATCAAATTCCGTTAAGACATTATGGAGCCTTTGTTTTCATTTATAGCTGCACATTTATTGAAGTATGAACTTCAAGGTCATTTATTAAAAAGCATTTCTTTATACAAAATGTGTAACAAATAACACAAGGATGCAGTATTTTATTCTTACAACTTAAGTAACTGATTAGGGAGGAATATTTATTAAGGTTATGCAGATTTAAACCTTTCCAAATAATATGTATTCGTTCATATCTTGTTCCAGCATTAAACAACCTTACAGATTTCAAAGAAGCTATATACCAGTCTAATATATAATAATAATAATAAGGGGAAGTAATTTTTTTGGTAGATTTATTATGATTACTAAAACATTGCTATTGATTCATAGTTGTCAACTTAAAGTTTAATTTTTATGCTTTTGCTATGAAATACTCCCCCCCCCTTACAGTCTGTTGTTGTTGGGGGTTTTTTTGGTCACATTTTAAGTGACTATACATATTTGTATTGTGATGACACTTGGGAATCAATATATTCTGCAGTTTAAACATGAAGTAGGATAAATATCTCAAAATACAAGAGAACAGGAGAGCTACCCGCTCTGACAGCTGTTGCTGGTTAAAACTGAGCTACTGATTGAATGTTCCCTACTAATCCAGGAAGATATTGAGAAAACACAAACATCAGTTGGTTGATATGGTGGCATATCTATATGCATAGATTTAAAGAAGCAGTGTAGTAATCTAAAATAGGCCAAACAATCAACTGAATTCAGTTTAAGGTCTTTCAGATCAAGAATACATTTAAAGAAAACTGAATGTATAATTGAGTTTTTCCAATATATTGAATTATCACAATATCAGTGTGTGTAATATCACAATCACCAAGGGTTCATTGAAATAGAAGAAGAAATGGAAATATCCTTATTCCTTATTGTCCTATCATGGGGAAATTCAGGTGTACCACCAGCATGTTGCAGGGAAACAGAATAAAAGACTGTACAATATGGGCAAATTTTTAACATAGGAGAAATAATCCTATACAGTTATTAAAATAGTATATTCAGATCCAAAGAAATGCGCATCTGGGAAGGGCTATTTAAAAAAAAATTACAATATGTTTATATTTGTGCATAGGAAGCAGAAACAGACTATTTAAAATAAAATAACAGTGGGAATGTTATTAGAAATGAGAAACTGTACAAATAACCACATGGATGTAAAGACCTATTAAGTTTGTTGGGAGCAGTGATGACTATAAAGTCTTACAGCTGTTGGGAGGAAGGATCTGCAATAACCCTCATTAGTGCACCTAGGATGCAACAGTCTGTCACTGACAGAGCTTTCCAGTTCAGCAACAGTTTTATGCATGGGGAGGGAAACATTGTCTAAAAGTGATGTTACAGTTGCAAGAGTTCTTTTGTCTCCTACCACCTGCACTGGCTTGAGGGGGGCATCCTAGGACAGAGCTGGGCTTCCTGATGAGCATATCTATTTGCTTGGATGCTGTATTTGATATTTGATGTAGTAGGCATTTAAACGCTGAAGGATGAGGGAAAAATTTGGATAAATCATTACTGAACCTGTTGTTGCAATATTCAATGAGAAAATCAGTCTCATGTTTTCATAACTAGTTGGAATTGATGTAACATTTATATATGCATAGAATGAATTTCTCTTGCCTTTCTTAACACAATGTAGTTTGAGGTTAAATCTCTGTCTTGTAAATATGAGTTAAAGAAAAACCTCCCTGTGAAGATCAGCAGGATGTTCTGGCAGCGCTATGTGTACCTCTGCTCTCTTGGCTTCCCTAGAACTGAAAGCATAACAAAGGATTTTATGTCCCTCTTTCTTTGCAGCCATATTTGTACTCTGAGCACACTCATCCAACTTATGGCTGAGACTTCTGAAAAGTTATACTGGTGTGCATTTTCTTCTGCAGACAGTTAGGAGGCTTAAGGTTGCATAATGACTAAGCTAAATTGTAATTGGTTAAAGAAGAGCCATTTATTTATTTATTTTTTTAATCTAATAAAAAGACTAAATTAGGTTGTTGCTATCAGAATATTGATAGTTTTGTAGTTTCCTGTCCTTATCTGTGTTGAAGTCACGCATCCAAAAATTGACTTGGCCTTTCTGTCTCTGGGACCTTTTATCCTTCCTTTTGCATTCATTCCTTGCATTCTTGCTGTGGTGTCTTTTGGAAGAAGGAAGCTGTCTCTTTTAGAGTACTTGATTTATTGGGATGTTTACATGCCTCTAAAATTAAGATATTAGCTTAATCGAAAACATTTGCTTCAAATCATCATGGCAACAAGAATATTTTTTCCATAAAAGCTATATAAATTCCTCCTTAAATTGAGCACAGTTGATGCTTCAGTGTCTGAGCTGGGGTGACAAATGTAATTTATAATGTCTGTTTAGCTCTTCGCTGGAGGATGACAGGAAAATGGAAGTTTCTGAGAAGGAAGACATTTTTGCACAATGTACCAGGAAGCGCTTCCTGTCAGGAGTCACTGAAGGTCTTCCTGGACTTTGGGATGCCTCTGTTGTAGTCCTGTTTTTAATGCTCTATTTTTGCATGCGAAAATTGTTTATTGCAGCATTATTTTATCTTTAAAGTAACAACTTTGAGATTATAGCACAAGACACCATATCTGTGGCTTCTTGATAACAAAGGCGAAGATCTGCAGTTTTTCTTGGCTAGCTGGGATCTCTTACTCATTTCCTCCAGCTCTTAATTTTTTCCCCTCTTCCAATGTGATTTGTGCCTCTGTAGTTAGGGACACGTGGAAAATCTGCAATAACTTGGGATCAGTGTTACCGTGCTACCATGTGAGTCTGGAAAAGACAAAGGCTTATTTGTGTGGCGCGTCAGTGTGGCCACCGCCACTGCAGAGAGAAATAAAGCAGCAGTTTAAAGTCTGAGCTGACGTTTCTGTCAAACAATCTGACCTCACAGCAGCCCCGACTAAAAGTCCAGAACATCTCTCATGGGGGGGAGGGTAAACAAAAGGGGAGTGTTTGATGGGAGCTTGGCTTTAAAGCAGGGCCAACATCCAAAAGTTCATCTCAAACCAGCGTCATTTTTTCCATATTCTTGTTTAATCCTCCTCAGATTAAATAATATAATGAAATGGGAACCTATTACTGCCTTGATGATGGAGATTATTGAAAAAGCTGTTTCAACATTAAAACACCTTCCTAACAATCACCAGCTGCTTTGACCAATCTGGTTTCTGTGCTCCCCACAGTACTGAGACTGCCCTTGTCAAAGTGTTCAGTGACATCTGCATAAATGTAGACTGTGGCAGAACCATAGTGCTGGAATTATTGAAAATCAGTGCAGTATTAAACACTGTTGACCATGGTATAGTACTGGAGTGACTGAAGAACTGGGTCAGACTCTCTGGACTTGACAGATTCAAGTTGTACTTGAAGGATAGGGACTTCTTTGTCTCAACAGGTAACTTTTTATCTGAGAAGACAAAAGTCACATTCGGGGTTCCCCAAGGTTCCATCTTGGGGCCCCTCCTGTTTATGATAAAAGCGACAGTTGGCAGTAAACCTGACAGCATTCAATTAAAGACCATTTAAAGAGAAAGAGTGCTCTAAAAGTAAAACTTACTCTTTATCAAGTACCCTACTTCAAAACTCTGTGTACATTAAACAGTGCAGTTGTTCCACTAAACGATGAATAGCTACTTTCATTCATGTCTTCATTTGTATTGATATTTATTTTGTTTTTATTAACATCAGTAGTGGGGGGAAAAAATCAAACAGAAAAGTTTTACTGTTATTTTTAGGATTGTCAAACATCATCAATTAGTTTCTCTATCGCAATAAACCAGAAATTTCCAGATGAGTATACAACGAAAGCAGAAAATAACCCCACAAAAAAGTAATAAAAAAAATATTTTTTATTTATTTTTTTGTGATTGTTTGGAGCCAAATGTCAAACTAAACAACAAATCTGGTTAAGAACAATGCAAGTAGAAGATCATCCTACACTCAGATTTTTCAAGCGCTTCTGTGATATCTTTTTTATTTGCAAAAATTCAAAACAACTGGACGTCTGTCACTTTGTTTGGGAGCTGAACTAATCCCACCGGTCCAGTTTAGATATTTTTTATGTTAACTGCTTTTATCAAGAAAGCATAAGAGGGATAACAGCAGTTTGACTTTTTACATTGCTTTTGCTTTAACAATTAAGTTTTGGTTTCAAAGGACATTGAAACTTGGGTGAGGGAGGTCTTTTGCCAAGATACAATCACACTGTTTACATAGGTGTTTAAATCAGTACACCAACATATGGAGCACCTGGGTTTACATAAAGTCAGACCTAACAGGCTAAACACATTCTACCCACTTACACCATACTTTGTAGAAAGTGTCCCTTTGCACTTTTCGAGAGTGAGACAGTTTTTCCTTTGTATAGATCTCGCACAATATTTATCTAGTCCTGAGTTGTTGGCAGTTTGGGTTTGAGCCATCTCCTCATGTGAGGGCCTTATTACTTGCGGCCAGTAAGATGTATAAAAGTTTCTTATCTTCAGAGTTCAGTCTATTCGCTGGTATGTTATATAAATATATGGTTTCAAAGGTCAAAGTAATAAATAATGAAAAATCATTCTGTATATGTTCATGGATTCGTGACCAACATTGATGAATAGCTTGACACTCCGAAAAAATATGAAGAATGCTTTGCGCCATCTTTCTCAGCAAACTTCACACCATACATTTGAACCAGTTGGAACCCACTGTATCTCACATATGTGGGCCCAACATTACCTTCTTTTTCCCCAGTTTAACATAGAAAGGAATGTCATTTTTACACCTCAGGGTGCGGTTGCATAATCTAGATATGATTTTTACAGTACGCTCAAGATTTAGTTCATGTTTACACAAATCCTAGCTCACTAACTTCTAAACCAAAACAGTTGTTTTGATAAAATTATGATTTGGGATGTGAGGAAATTAATGATCAACAGTGATATCAAATATAAACTAACACAAAAAAGCCTCACTTTATTCAGATTTTTATCTTTTTTTTTTTTTTTTTTTTTTTTTTTTTAGGTAAAGTAGTAGGGAATTAAGTTTAGAAATTCAAACATATTAGATTTTTTTTTCATACCTATGCAGACTTGTCCAGGCAAATGACACCAGGCAAAGAACACATGTAAACTCAAAAACTATATTTTAATCTGAAAGTTAAACAGCAGTCAGGTGACGTTAACTTAATGCATAAAATCTCGCATATGAATCTAAAGGAAAAGGGGACAATTTATGAGGATGTGCAAAAACATAGAACAAGAATGGACTGAATCTGCCTGACAGACATCATGATCCTTCTGTTTTAGCAGATTGGAGCGTCATACTTACTCATTACCCCACTTGTCTTTAAAATGAAAGAAGCTACATTTGCATTAACTTTGATCCATCTGTGCAACATTTCTATTCTCTAACCCAAACCATATAAGGAGAGCAAGAGTCTAAACCAGCTGTTTTTGGTGGAGCCTAAATAGATTATGTTGCCATTTATTTATTTATTTATTTTTGTTCTGTCGATCAGTGTGGCACTCAGAATTGTCGTCTGAATGTCAAGGTAAGGCCCAACAGATTTGCTTTCACAAGCGGAGCATTACGGCTTTCACCATGATGTTCCCCTTGGTATATATATATGAAACTTTATTAAAAATTGCTTTGGGTTTGTTTCAAATGTAATGAACACAAAGACAAAAAACAGAAAGGAAAGAGAGAAAGATGGAGGAAAGGTTTAAAGAGAAAAAAGGAGATAGAAGTAGAGGAGAGAAAACAAGTCTCGACCCCTGCAGTCTGCCTTGAGACCTGCAGAAAGAGAAAACAAAACAGAGAATCCACAGCAACAAACAACATATGCATATATAGTAATAATGTTGCTAATGTAGAGGATCTTGGAAAGTCATGAAAATACAGAGAAATGTCCCCCTTTTAAAGTCAGTTGTGTAACTGCTGCTTCTATTTAGAGTGGGTGTGCATCAGCGTGAACCACTTTGTGGCTGACAATGTTCTATGACCTCATTTTCTTAGATGTAGGTTAAGCTTTAGGTTATGTCTATAGATCATGTGTGTGGGGATGTGGTCACTGCATCTGTTTTAAACATCTTTGATAGGGAAATGTAAGCATTGTCTGGGACACGTTGGTGGGCAGACAGCCAGGAGGCTATGATCTGAGGAAAGAACAACATACAGCATGGTTTCACCATTACAATGTGCAACTGGAAACACACACGTTATCGTACCTGGATGTGATGAACAGACCCGGATAGATTCCTAAGAATGTTGAAATCATTCAGAAATATTGCAACAATAATGCAATGCCACCGTATCTAAATACATTATTTTTCCTACAAATTATGGTGCTTCCCCCTGCAGTGAGCCTGTTCGGTAAAGAGTTGCACATCTGCAGGACAGCTGGAAGTAGGCTGCAGATGGAGGGGGGCTTGTGAGAGTTGGAGATCAACTTTTCTGCATATGCGCAAGTAATCCTAGACTGGTATTTATTTTTTAGGATTTCTGTTCCTTCCTCCCTCTATAACCCACTCAGTCCAGCTGCTTGATGTTAAACCCAAGCTCTGCAAAAGAGACTGAGAGACGAGCTAATTTAATGTAGGAGCAAAGTAATAAGTGAATTCTGTTCGGTTGTTTTTGGCTGCAGGTCAGGACATTTTGTATTTTCAATTATGTTTAATCTTGAGCATTATAGTCTGTTTTAACCACATGCTTTACTTTCTTTCTTTGGAATAAAAACATTTTAAAGTGACCTCAAAGGTTTATCGCACCTGGAACCCTCTTAATCCACATAAAACCTTTATGGTTGCAGGCAGGCTCCAGGTTTACTGCAGATATAGTTGTCATAGGTAGCTGAATTTCAATGTTTTTTTAAAACGTTATCTGCTTCTAAGGTCGTTAATCTCAGCCTGGATCTCTAGGATGGTCTGGTCTAAACAAGTTTGTTCCTTCATTTAGTTACTCAGAGCTGTTTATACCGTCCTCATCAGGACAGAACACACTTTGTGTCCCTTTGAGGCGTATTTAACAGGAGCAGGATGCTGTGTATGAGACAGAGTCAAAACAAGCTGTGAACAACAATAGAGGCCTGATGTTGCTGACGGATAAGGGTATTTCAGGCTCTGGTTACGCAAAGAATACCTGCTGAAGAAGCAGATCTGGTCTTATATCCAACTTTATCCGTGATGTACATGCTTTATAATAAATTAGTTCTTTTTTTAATATATTTACAGTGCTTTTTGTTTCCTTTTTGGATCAGTGGAAATGTTTTGACACAAAATGGCCGTTTGGAAATATAATGAAATGTGGAAGGTCAAAAATGTCAGCAGGGATTTTGGTACCAGGCGTTAATGGAGACTAACCTGCTCAGGAATGTCTGTGGTGTGTAATGCTCACCCCTCCACTCACTGTGGGGCGTCTGGACTCTGTCATTAATCACAGTCCCCCCGTCCAGACCCTTGTTTGGATAGCTTGAATGGTGGGATTTCATCTATGGGCTTTTCTCTTAGTTTCAGATCAGAAAATTACTGTTTAATTTATTGTGACTGATGGGAATGTAAGAGGGGAAGAATTGGGCATGGAATTTTTTTGCATTTAAATTTATAGAGAAATAAACTCCTGAGTAACATACAGTTGTTAAAAAGCTGTTCTTACAGTTACCAATTTTTTAGTTTTAGGGCTGCTAATAGAAAACTGGCCTTTCCCCATCATGCCTCCCATTAGATGCCATCTGAGGGTTGCTATGGAGACTTGATGATCCCAAGAGGCCACACTTTGCTACGTATTTGTTCTGTGTGTGGTGGCAGGAGAAACTTTGGTCTTCTTCCAGCCCTGTGTGTCACAGTTGCAGTCATATCAAGGCTTGTAATGATTTCTCTAACAGTAAACATGGACAGGTTTGACACAGAACCTGAGAGCTGGACCATCCTTCAGTTCACCATCAAGTGTATGACAGGTTTTCAGCTAAAATCATATTTCCTGTCTGTAAAAAAAATTACATTACATGTCATGTTTTAATTGAGTTAGCAAAAGTTGTGGAAACACACTGCTTCACTATGTCAGGCTCCTGTTATAATGGTGCCAAAAGATGCTATTTTCCAATTTAAAACTGGTTCTTTGCCAAGACACACTGTCGGTTCCTTCCTTGAGTTTAGGAACTTTTGTGCTACACTATATTTATACCCCAGGGGACCAGGAAGTCATAAATTTTTATTTAAGGTTCCTAGACACTGATCAACATATTTTAGAAATTAAAACAGCTCATAAACTATTTTATGGCAATTGTAACAGTCACCTATAAGTGTGATGTCTAGGATTTCTTAATGTGGGGGATTTCTTCCCCCTCACATGGGGTCCCTGTAGTAGTTGAGGTGCTAAACGTGGGAAGTTTCTGTGCTCTGCTACAGAGATAGCTGCTTATTGGATTTCAGTTTTCCCAGGTATTTTTCTTAAATGACTTGCATGTGGGCTATTAGGAGACTCTGTCTGTACAGTGCTAAAGGGGCTTTCTCATTAAACTCATGAAAACATCTTGCTTTTATTTGATGTTGACTCTGACTTCACCTTGGCGCTGATTTCATTTCATCCTGAATGTTCACATCGTAACCAATCTGCTCGTCATGCTGAATCGGAGCATCGGGACTAGACGGGGAAAACGTATGTAGCATAACCTAAGTTCCTCTTTTTATTCATTTATTTTGAGCATTCATGTATCTATAATAAATACAAACATTTTCTGTTAGTTTTTAGAGAATGAACAGGCTGTAGGTTTCTCTCAACAGTTAAAAAAATACAGCTCCAGCCTTGGTGAGAATGAATGATGGATTCCATCAAACTACGGAAATACTTTAGTAAGACGTCCATCTGTGGGACTCCTTTACCTGAAACCCTCAGGGGACGTTTAAAGTTAAATAGGAAAGCAGGTTGTTTTCTGTTATTGCTCAGTAATTCATTTGCGGTGGCGACTGTGACTCTAAAGCAACGTGTATGGCATTTTAGAAGAGATTCCTACCTTTTTCTTTGCCTGTGTGTTTAAAGGAAGCCAATGGAGCCCTCAAGCCTTAACAGCAAACCTGAGTTCACATATTGAGGTCATTGGTTTAATTACACTCCTAATGCTCATTTCGGACCCTCAGGGGTCTGACATGGTGACCCCAGAGAGGGAGGAAATGAAGCAGAGCCTGTTGCACCAACCCCCTCCCTCCCTTCTCATTCTGTGGCAGCAGAGACCCTGAGTCGGCCGTTTGGTCCTGGCTCTGCACATACTTCACACTTTCTCCATTTCTTCAAATCACATTTTGTTGGAAGTGATGAGTGGCTCACTTTAGTGACAGAAAGACGTGATGCATGTTGAGCAGTCATGGGGATGCTGTCCAGCTTTGTTATGGAGGTTTGAGATGCCGATCATACCAACGCTACAAGGCTGGAGACCCCTGGAAGAATAGTACCGTTATTCCTGATAGTAGCTTGCCCCATGATCGGCCATAGCTGCTCGGGCTCCGGAAATACAGCCTGCTGGGTAATGAGTCCTCGAGATCACTTTGTTTTTGATCACTCTGAGGCTGCAAAGACTGCAGGGTTAATTTGATGCAGCACTCACTTAGAGGAAAAGAATGAGATCTTGTGCCAAGCTGACATACTATTCCTGATAACGCATTTCCCCTTTTTATATAATGCAAATTAAGAAAAAGAATAGATCTAATCATTGCAAATCAGAATAGCAGGCTTGTTTCTCACAATCAGCTCAGTAAAATTGAGATTGTCTTTGAATTTGCTTTATGCTGCAGTTAAAGATTATAGTTTTGAATTCTTCATGTGACTAAATTGCTCATTATTCTCCCCCCACTCGACGGAAGAGGCTCGTCTTTCCTGTTTTTCTTCACGTAGCGGCTCAAAACATCCTTCTGAAGAAGTGTGTCTGTATTATCAGCGTTACGTTGCGACCTGACGTGGTGGAAGAACGCTCACGTTATTATTGGCTGATTACAGACATGCATGACTGCAGATTTGTGGCTGTTGTGGCCAGAGATCTGTAGAAACTGTAATTGCTGTGTTGGTTTTTGGTTTTAATTAAAAACAGCTGGGAAAAGTGCCCGGGTGCCTCTCATGGTTATTTTTCTAATTTTTTCAGTTAATTTTGATTATGGCTTACAGTTAATGAAAACTCAAAATTCAGTTTCTCAGATAAGACTGATAAAAATCCCATCATCTTCTTGATAATAGCCCAGAGGTTCTCTGTGGGTTTAGACTAGGCCAGTTGGCTGGTCAGTCCGTTGCAGTGATGTGATGTTCATCAAAACAGGTATTGGTAGTTTTGGCAGTGTGGGCAAGTGAAAAGTCTGGTTGGAAAATAAAATCAGCATCCATGTTAAGCTGTTTAGCAGAGGGAAGTATGAAGTGCTCTTAAGTTCCCTGCTGGATGGTGGTCCTTACTTTGGATTTGATAAAACACAGTGGTCCAACACCAGCAGATGACCTGACTCCTCAAATCATCAGTGACACTGGACCTCATGAAACTGGATTCTGTGCTTCTGCATTCTGGAACCTTGACCTCTGAACAAAATAGCTAATTTACCTCCTAAAATGGTTCTGATGTTGCTGGTTCAGGAGTGGCTTAACACAGCAAAATGGGACAGTTTTAGCCCATGTGCAGAATACATCTGTGTGAGTGTGTGTCTGTTGCTTGTGCACCTTCGTGTTCCATACGTTTTCCTTCACTCTTAACTTTCCATAAATATTCTTGCATATAGCACTCTGTGAACTGTCAGCGTCTTTATCAGTGACGTTTTAAAGGCTTACCCTCCTTGGGGAGGATGGCAGTGACTATTTACTAGACGACTGTCACTCAAGCAGTCCATCGTCATGATTATGCTTGGCCACAACATAACCCTTCTATTTTGAAAAATCCTTTTTTATTGGGCTAATCTAATATATTTTAATTTTTAGATAAATTGAACTGTGAGTTTTCATTAGTTGTATGCTTTATATATCAAAAATAAAACTACAGACTGCTTGAAATGTACCACTGTGTATAATGAATCTATAAGTTTCACTTTCTAAAACATTTACTTTTAGAAGTAAATGAACTTTTTGATAATTTTAGTTATTGCAGTTCACCTTTAATTATTTGGGCTACCGAGCTGTATTTAGTTGTATGAAATGGATAAAGTTATTTATATAACAGGGGGAATGTTTTGCTTTTTGTAAAACAAATCTGTCATCATGCTCTAAGGCAGCCAGACCCACCATACTGTTGTTTGAAGCTTCCAGGACACAAAAAAGGAACTCGCCGTACTTTGCCTTGTTGTATTAGATTTAACATCAGGTCAAATCTGCTAATAAAGCTGCAAATAACATTTGTGCAGTTACCGGTTCGAAGCAGAGTTAAAATTATTTTCACCTCTTTTTATCCTGGTCAAACTCTTCTCCTTTCCCCTTTTCAGATTGATTGAACAGAAGATGATGTCAGATGCCAGTGAAATGTTGGCAGCAGCCTTGGAGCAGATGGATGGGATCATTGCAGGTAACCCCTCTAAACACCAGCTTTTATTTAAGTGGGCATATCGTGTTATGGGGTCTACTACCACCTGGGGGTCATTAAATCGCAGGCTGGAAAGGCTACTCTTTGGTTAGCTGTAACTCAGTGTCCTCCTACTTCTCCTATTTTTGCTTTAATGCTGAGTTTTTGAATATAGAGGAGTTTTGAATTTGGCTAAAACTGCCTCTGGATCACTGTCATTTTCCTGACATCACTGCATGAAGGAGATTACAGGAAGTTTCCGTTGTCCCTGCATCGATGGAAGCTAATGATTATTCAAGCTCTGTGAGTTTGGAATATGAACGTTTGGCTCTTGCTCGGTATACTTCCACTGCTGCAGATGAGCGGACCAGCTTCCAGATTTACAGTCCTCACTTTTCCGCTGATGTGTGTAATTATAGCGCTGACCTTTCCAATGGGAGCGCGACGGCTGATCACATGACACCCACCAGTCTCTCCCGTTTCCGCAGAAACCACAGCCATCATCGAGCCTCACCCCCTCGCTGCTGATTGTCTGAATATTTTAGTATTTATTTATTTATTCAGCTCCCTCGTTGTTAACGTGGGAGATCTTGATTACAGCTGACATTTAAGACGGATGACAGATGGTATGGAGCAGGCAGAGGCATGATGGGAACATTGTGTGTTCAAATTAAGTCATATGGCTGATGCTTATGAATCAGACAGAATTAGAAACAATGTAAAATTGACTGAACAAAGACTGAATTATTTGCTTTATACTGTGTTTGATGGATACTTAAATAATAAAATAAATAATTATAATTATAGATTTTAAGCTGCGGTTTGTGCTGCTCAGTTAGGTGAAGGATGACCTCAAAATAAAACACCTGGTGAGCTTAATTTCTGAATGTGAAATCATATATATGTGAAATGATAACATTTGTTCTTGAAGAAAATAAGCTGACAATCTTTCAAAGCACAGGCGTCGTGGGGTCTTCTCTGGAGGACATGTTTGTTCACAGCCAGACAACCAGTTTGTCCTCTAAATGCAGCTCTCTGGTTTATTCTTTAGCACGACTTCAAATGGGAAGTACACGCAGCATTTCAAGCCGAATTCATTTCAAGAAACTTTATAATATTTAAACATTGGGACTCCACCTCACCCTCTACCCTACTTTAGATCTTTCTCTAGAAAGGCTACAGTTTATTTTTGCCATATCCTACCTAAGCTTGCACGTCACAAAGTGGTCAAATGGCATTTTAAAGCATTTTTGTTTCATGGAAGACTTGGTGGAAACATTTCAGAACGAAAAACATTTCAATCTTAAGTTTTATCCTACAAACAGTAATGTTTTCAAGTGAACATCAAACTAAATGTTATTTTCTGGTCAGTTGGTTACAAATGAAGTCACTGATCATCTTAGTATCGATTCTTTTTATACATTTCTTGTTAATATAAGGAATGCAGATAAGAGTCCAGAGTTATATTTTTAAATTAGTTGAGTATAATTAAGCAGTTTTTGCAAAGTTCAAGCCCTCATCTGTATTAATGTCATCATTTAAATCCCTTTTTAGTTAGAGTGCATTCCAAAGAAAACCATACAGATTAATAGGGACACAACAAAGCTTGATCACTTTATCCATGTGTCGTGGATTTAATGGGGATGAGGTTGTTCTCCTCCTTACCTTTTAAAATCTGCACATTTTGGAAATGGAAGTAAAACCCCAGTTGTGTAAAAGGATTTTTCTTTGTCATCTGCTCTCTCCTCCCGCAGATTAACGCTAAATGTGGTCTTAGTCATAAATCTTTCTGAAAAGTTACAGCGTTCAGTTTAATGCGTGTGGGAACACATTTGATTCTTATTTGGGGTTTCACCCCAATTTTAATTACTTCTTGCTCCGTCATTGCTTTGGCTTTTTCTTTTCTGACTCATTTGAAATAAATTTAACCTGACTCTTAACTCTTCACTTTGCTCCTGAAGGCTCCAAGGCCATTGATTACTCCAACGGTCTGTTTGACTGCCAGTCGCCCACATCTCCCTTCCTGGGTGGCTTTCGGGTGCTTCACCTCCTGGAGGACCTCAGAGCAGCGCTGGAGCTGATGGATAATGAGGAGCGGGACAACCTGCGCTGTCAGATCCCAGATTCCACTGCAGAGGGGCTGGCAGAGTGGCTGCATGGACGGACAGTAAGAAAGGGAGGATTTTTACGGCCCTGTGTTAACATGGAGGCTTCTTGAACTATAATTTAAGAGATCTGATGTCTGTGTTTAAACCACTGGAGCCACTTCATTCCCAGAGCTTTAATGACTCTCACTGAAAGACGGAGTAATTTAAGCCACCATCGTCCCAGAGTCCTGACTGATTCTGATATAATATGGAGGAGGAAAGATGAATGTGCCTTACAGAGACTGTGGCATTCCTATGCCATATGGAAATGTATGGATTTAAGTACCTTTTCAGGCCTGGATAAGTATGGAAAAAGAAAAAAAAAAACAAAAAACAGAGTATAGAAAACTTTCATACTGGCAAAATGTATTTCTCACTTGCACTGTTTAAAGCAAGGGCCTCAAATGTGATCACAACAGTGGCCAAAACGTAAAACATGGACTAAAATATTTTGTCCCTCTAAAAAAAATAGATTCAAGCAAGTCAAAAAAAAAAAAAAAAAAAAGAATATATTATTTTTTTCTTCTTTTTATGCAATCTTGCCAGAGGAGGATGCTTGGGATCGTTTCTTGGCAGCAACTACATTAATGTTTAAGCTCTGAGCTGTGGAAGCTCCTAGAGATGTGCATCAGTAACACAGCTTCTGTTTAATGTCTGCGTTATCTTCATCACAGTGAGCCATTACTCGCACAGCTATTTACCACCAAACATGCAGAGCTTTAGAGCAGCTTGGAGGTGAGCTTGAGGCATCTTCTCTGGGTTGCTCTGTTTATCAGTAAAACAAGTGGTTTGGGAACCAGCTGGGTTTACGACCTGGCATCCTGGAAAGTGCTGCGAGTTTCCTCCTAGCGGTCCATCTTTTTATTCCTTGTTCATCGCTTCCTCCGTTCCTTGTCCATGCGTCCTGTTGTTCCTCAGCCATCTACTTGTTTGCTGTCCATCTGTTTGTCCTTTTGTCCAACACTTATCCATCCATCCTTCCAACCGTTTGTCCATCTGTTTATCTTTCCCTTCTTCCTTATAGTCTGTGGTTTTTCGAGGTTTCATTTTTAAAACCAGATTTCTGTAAATATACCTGATATAACTTCATGATGAACTTTTATATTTGTACTTTGAAAATGGTCTAAAATAGGGCAGAGACCTTGGTAATAAGTTTGGAGAAATAATGAATTTTTGGTATGAAAAACAAGTAGGAACCTGGATTGCTAATCAAATGAAAGGATTTGTCATTGGATGTATAACACACCTATATAATCTGTAAATTTGGATTTTTAAAAGTATGGAACTTAGATTAGATCCAAAACCCAGAAATCCTAATCATCAGCAACACATTTTTTCTCAAAAGATTAAGATGAGATCTCAAATTACAAAGACTTGCCTTGGTGCACCAAAGTATTTGGGGAATTTCCACAATTTTTATTTACTGTTGGATTTAATCACATATTTAACCCACTTCCTACATTTACTGCTTTAATGACAGGTTTTTTTCAGTTTTTGTTCAGATAGCATACTGGATGATTGACGGTGACCTAAAACATGCAGTGAAAGCATCCTCAGAGCCTCTTTGTTGGCGAATGGACCAGTTGCTCCAGTCTTAACAAGGCCTGCTGAAGACTGAAATAAAAGCAGAGTATTCAGCAAAGAGGTGGCAGCAGTAAAGACCGAGCATCCATCTGATTAGAGGAAACTCACCATTGCATTCATATGCTTTCAGGATTTATACCAGTGTTGAGATTTTGTAATTATTTTCTTTTTTGAGAAGTGAGATGTTGATTGCTGCATTTCAGGCCTTTGTTGTGGCGTACAATGAAAAAAAATATAAGAAATTGATGCTCTTGCTCAAATAATTATGCCCTAGATTTTCTTTTTTAATTTTAAGCTCCCAATTGTTTATTTGCATGAAATAAGAGTTTTGATCCCCCCCCATCCCCCAATGGCAGAAATGATCGCCCATGTTTCTCTTTCAGACCAACGTCCACAGCTCTGAGGCAGTCTACCAAGAGCGTCTTTCACGGCTGGAGAGTGACAAAGAGTGTCTTATTCTGCAGGTTTGTGAAGAAAACACTTCCATTCATTGCTGCAAAACAGAATAATTGCTTCTAAATGTCCAGTTTAGTTTGATTGTATAAATTTACTATGTAGTTAACTGAGCTGAGAAGGGTATTGTTTCAGTTTTCTGGTGTGAATGGGGCAAAATTTTAGATGTTAGTCCAAATTTATGGCAAATATACATTAGAGAGACAAAGAAATGTTAAACTGTCATTGTAGTTATACTAAATATCATGTCTTATTTTTACTCAAAAAATTTAAAGATGTCATATGCATGAATAAGGCTATATTTGCTAAATCTGAAAGGTCCAGGTGGGAACATTTGAAGGTACCTGGAGAAAAATGAATGAAAGGTCAAAACTGATGTTTTTTGTGAACTATAACAATAATTATATCCTTCATTTATTCCATTATATTTTAAAAGCCTTTGTTAATTTTTCTACAAACATGGGAAAGACTGAAACAGATCTGCAGAGTTTTGTTTAAATTATACAAGATAAGAGTTAGAAAGTTAGGTGTTCTTGCTCATCTCTTTACAATGTGGGTTTTCAATTGCCTAATAATAAACCCAATTAAAAAGTCAAGACTTTATTGGGTTTCTCTAATTTCCTAATGCCATATAAACTGGAATGTATTTATTTTTTGGGAAATAAAAAGCTCCTGATAAGTACTGGATGTCTTCTAGGTATAGTTTGCAGCTCCAGGAAATTCTTATTTGCAAGAACAGGTATAATGGTTGTTTAGTTTGCAAAGCCCCGTTTTGGGGTTCTTGATGTCAGGCTTATCTCGGGTTTTTCTTCTGTTTAAGTGTCAGAACAAAAAGCTATAGCATTGGAAAGAAAGTATAGCTATTTTTGTTCAGTTTGGGTTGCTCATCTCACAGATTCAGCAATAAAATAATTTTTGACTTTTCCTTAACTTTTAAAGATCCTAATTAAAGTTGTCATTACTGTGCAGGTCAGTGTGTTGACAGACCAGGTGGAGGTGCAGGGGGAGAAGATTCGGGACTTGGACAAAAGTCTGGAGCTTCATCAGGAGAAGCTTAATGCTGCTGAGGAGCTACTTCAACAGGTGAGGCCACTGCTATCATTAAATGTAGATGACTGGAAATTAAAATCATTACTTTTTTAGAAAAGGCTGTACTTGTGATATGTCAGCACTACTTAACTGACCATTGGTGCTGATCCTCAGGAGCTGTTAAACCGGACGGCGCTGGAGACCCAGAAGCTGGAGTTGATGACCGAGGTGTCGAGTCTGAAGCTGAAGCTAACCGCTTTGGAGAGAGATCACAGGGGCAATGAAGTAAGACCCCCCCACCCACCCCCGAAAATGTGCTTTTAGTGGCTGTGAAATCGAGCAGATAGAGGCGTTTTTAAAGTCGCACCTGCACCATCAATCCTGGTAGCTGTCCAGTCCATTCAGTCATTGTTTTTAAAATCACAAAGGTCCGTCTCGCTCAGCTTGGATCTGTCGTGTGGTGTTGGTTGAACTTTTTTAGGGGGTCACAAAGGAGGGCCAAACTCTCTTCTTACTCAAGCAGCTGTTTCCTGACAGAAACCCCCCACCCACCCACGCAGATTTTAGCTCTCCAGAGTAAAAGTAAGAGTTTCCTTTTACTGCCTGGCATAGAATTGTGGGTTGTTTTTTTTTTTTCTTTCTAGACTCTAAAAGAGGCATAGACTTTTATTTGTCTGTGTTTATTTTTATTTCTATCAACACTCCTAATATCATCATGTTGGTGAAGTCTAAATAATGTTGAATTACCTGGCAAACGCATACTGCTTAGAATGGCTCACCCATACTGGTGCTTTAAATGCAGATTTGTTGACATCAGCAGCACAGACTAAAAACAAGTGTTATCAAAGATCAGACTGAACAGAACCTCCTGTGACTGAAAGAAATACTGATGTCTGATCAATTCAGTTGATGTTTTAGGTGGTTCTTTGTTCTGATTTGGACCGATTTTTAATAAAATGGTCAATGGGTCGTCGGTAGTATGTGTTAGGAAGGCGCACCTTCTGCTTGTATTAATACTGAAATCAAGCTTCTCTAAACAGTCTCTATATGTGGTGCTTTGTGTCTGTTGATGAATAATTCACTTTTATTTTATTTTTATTTTAGGGTTTGTACCAGGAAGTGACAGACCTGAGGTTCAGGATGACGGACATGGAGAACGAAAGACTGCAGTGTGAGAAGAAACTAAAAGGAGCCAAAGTGAGTGTTTGGTCTTAACAGCTGTTACTTACTCTCATCTAATCGTACCGACTTATTTTTCATTCTTCATCTCTTAACTTCGCTCCTGATTTTCATCCCTGTTTCCTTGTGTTTTTTTTTTTTTGTTTTTTTTTTTCTGCAACCTGCTTACCTTTTAAGCATCCAAAGGGGAACTCAAAGCGCTTCACTGGAGATGAGGTGAAGGTTTAATCTCCAGCCTGTGTTTCTTCTTTCTAAAAGATCCTACTTCTCCTCTGCTGAACACTGCTTTTCTGACTTTCATCACACTTTTTGTAAGTGCCTCAATGAGTGCTGCATAAATTGAGCTTGTTAATCAGTATATAATCCTGATTTAACCATAAGTTTTCTGAACATTAATCTTTTGGGTAGAAGTCATGTGGTGGCTGTATTTTGCTGCATGTTACTCGTTTTACCAGCTTGGTCCAGTGAATTGCATAAGATGGCACTGAATGCTGTCAGTAGAACAAATTAAAATACTAACTTATCCACTTTTCATATGTAATGGTTTGTTCCTCGCCTGTCCTTACCTTGGTAAACTGAAGGGATGATTTCTTATCAGTTGTTGGAGTAAATATATACAAGCTAACCAAACTGCTGGGTGCTGCTGTCCTGTTTCGGTTTCTCAATCAGGAAAAATGAGACAAAAATTGAATCCTTAACTGGAAGCTCCTGCTTTAAATTGAACACAGATGGAAAGGAAATTTGTGTTTAGACATTACATGTTGTAACACTGCTTCTTCGGAATAAATCTCATAGGGTCGGAAAGGCAATTAATTTCCCTTTAAATAGTGCTATATTGTAAGAAAAATGTTTTTGTGGGCTGAGCTGCTGGATAGTGGAGTATGTGTATTGTGTGCTAGCTTCTCCTCATGCTGGTCACCAGGTTGGTCACACACTGATGTGGGACGGCGTACTATTCTTTAACCAGCATGTCTTGCAAGTCTGCCAGTGCTGTTGTGTTGGAGGACAGTTTGAGGTTCCCTCCAATGATGACGAGCCTTTTGGTTCCCTTGTTAGGGACATTCTGCCCCATGCCACCACGCTGCCTCTACCAACAGCTGTTTCACATTACCAACCCGCTAACCCACATATTGAACTCTGCAGCTCAACCCACAGATGTGGCACCATTTAAAGGGAAATAAACAGGCTTTCCCATGTATAAGATTTATTGCAAGGAAGCGACAAAGAAATTCAGTCAAAAACAAATTTCCTTACTTTTTGTGTCTAGTACAGCTTGTACTTCTTTCTCTGGAAGCTGTTGGTAAGTTCATCCCAGGTCATTTCCTCTTGTTTTGAGTTTTTTTTTTTTTTTTTTTTTTTTAACCAAAAACAAGTTATGGAAGGTAGGACTGCTGCTATTTAATATTTTTGAGTTTATTTAATAATTCTATAAAGTACACCAGGTGTTCCCAACTTAAATCTATGATCAGAACTGTGCATATTGCAGGGCTTCGTGCACCATGACAAACTAGCATTAGACAGCTGTGTTTCTTGGTGATGGTGGAAGGGCACGGGAAGAAAAGCTTCAACATAAACAAGGCATTGCATTCAGCCTGACCAGCAGGAAGTTTTTTTTTTTTTTTTTTTTTTTTGAACCTGGTGCCTTTTTAAAATTGAACATAAAAGCTGCTGAATAGAACAATTAACTAAAAGAGAAATTTGAATATAAAGTATTTTAGTCTTGCTTTTCTTGCAGAAAATCAAAGAAACCCCCCCCCTGGTTCATGTCTTTTCAGATGTGAATCTTTTTCAGGTTCCTATTGCTGCAGTTTGACATTTTGATCATTATTCTGTACAGGAGGAGCTGGAGGATCTGCAGAGGCATCTGGAGGAGCGAGACCAGGAGCTGAGGAGGTTGAAGGGAGAGACCCACAACAAAGTTTCAGGGGCAGAAAGAGGTGCAAAGAGTTTTCATAACAGTCTGAATTCCTCTTTTCTCATTTTGTCCACTTTAACTCTAAAACTTCATTCTTCGGGCCGCAGCATCCATGGAGCTTTTTCTGTATTAATTAATTTCTCGTCTTGTTGTGGATTGGTCCTTATCTCTCTTTCTGGAGAGTCCATTCCAAACACATCAGACTGTTACTCCTTCCGCTCTCAGCTGAATTTATCTTATCCCTGCAGCTGGCAGAGGAATGCAGGGTTTTAAAGGAGAGTGCATCAAGCAAATTCGCTCCCTGTTGGTTTGTGTCTGAATTTCTGTCAGACCGTACTGCTTTGGGAAACATTTCTCAAGATGCATTTGGACATCAAAATGGTTTTTCTGCTTCCCTTGAGTTGGTGAACATCTTTGTTTACATGTTGGGCTGACATAAAGTCAGTCCCTCCAGGATATCACAATTGGGGTTTTTTTTTTTTTTTGCGCAATCAAAATAACTGATTTTGAGGTGAAATATTTGCAAGGAATTTTGCAATATTTTTCCTCTTTAAACCTTTTCCAAAATCTACCTATAGCAGAAAAAAGATTAGGAAAAACAATAAGAAGCAGACAGATTAGAGACAAACATTTTTATTCTTTAAAGAACTTGAAGTTGTCCATATGGCCAGTTTGTTGTTACTGGCCATATGGATCACGGACTATAACTTTATATCAAGGAAGGCTGAATCAGTAGAAATAAGAAATACTGCCACCTGCAGGTGGGAGTTAGCAGTAACTTTATCAAAATATTTTTTTCAAATTTGCAATAAACTTACATTTATGCATTAGCATGAAAGATCTATTGATTTTGTGTGAATTTTTGGGATCGGGGAATTGTGAAAAACTGAGGGGACTGCCTTGTTCGTTAGTAGTTCTACAGGAATTAATTGTTGAGAGCAACTAAAAAAAAAAATGTTTGTCGACATTTGAGCAGACAGGTGTTTCCCTGTCCACCCATCCATCCATGGTGAACTTTTGGATTTATTGTTAAAAAAATGAGACCAAAAGAACTAGTTAGAGTGGAAAACTGGGATATTGGCATGAAAATTGTGACTGATTAGCCCAGGCTTCTAGCATCAGCAAGGTGAAATGAGAGTTGCACTGACCTGCAAACTGAGTACCTGTTGACTTCACTAGTTCTTGTTTTTGTTGGAGTTAAACTTCCAGAGTAACATTTTTTTTTTTCATATTTCCAGATACAGAGATGGTGAAGATGAAGAGGGTGCTGGAACTGCTGACGTCAGAGAACAATGAGAAGGTACAGAGTAGCATGTCAGCAGCTGCTCCAACCTCCTGGATGTGTCATGATTTCAGCTTTTATGTTTATCTGCAGGAGAGGAGGATTAAAGAGCTCGAGGAGTCACTGACAAAGTGCCGGAGAGTGCAGGAGCTGGTCAGAGGTGAGAAGATTGTTCACGCTGCAGATATTACTCATGAAGTGCAAACATGCCCACTATGATAAACTCAATCAGTAAAACTATATTTGACTGCAGAGCGTTTTTCTTTGACCAGAGCTGACTAAACTCTGAAAGGAGATTAAAGCTGTCTTTGTGGTTCAGTGCATGACTGTATGAACTGTTCTCTCACAGAGAAGCTGAAAGAAGATGACTATGCTGATATAACAGATGATCCCTCACTTTCTATGTCTATGGAGGTGGATCAGCTCACCCTGGAGTTGGAGGGGGAAGCAGGAAGGAGCTGCGATGAGGTAAACACAACCTCTGTCCCAACAGCTCTGACACAGGATGAACCCCAGACTGGAGACTTCCTTAAGAAAAACTCCAACGTCGGCCTCCCACTCTGAAATGGTCTCGCCAAAGAGTTCAGCTTCTGTTCTGAATTAAGCATTTTTTTCTGTTTTCTCAGTCAATTCCATGTATAGCAGTGCTCTCTGAAATGAATGAGCTGGACAGAGAACGACAGCTACAAGCAGTGCAAAGGTGATTTTTCATTTTAATTATGAAGAACTTAAGAAAAAAAAAGGTTGTTTTTTTTTTTTTTTCTTAAATTCTATCTAAAATTCAGTTTTCCTTTGTTTTGGTCTATGACCTAAAATCTCAATACATTAAAGTTTGTGGTGGAAAAGTGTAAGAGGTGTGAATACTTTTACACTGTTATATTCATACTTCATAACCTGGTTTACTCTACTTAAACACTATAAAGTCATTAGGTTTAGTGTCTTTTCTACCAGTACCAAAAACTATGTTGCTTTATTAAATAGAGGAATTGTTTACATGAGCCCACTTAGGAGAATCTGCTGTTTATTGCTTCTCCTACTGAAAAGTTTGCATCTTTACTCTTTAAGATACATTTTAAGTGTTGATTTCTGTAATTTTCTGCTTAAAAAAAACACTTCAAATGAAACGTTTTTGCTGCCATCTTTGATATTTCTTCACTGCACATGATGAACCTTACAAGCAAAACTAGTTGGGAATAAAAGGAGTTTGTAGTGGTCTTTTTCACTGTATCTCAGTTGCTCTTGTAAAAAGTAATACTTTAGACAACAGAGGCTTGAAAATCGTCTTGAGCTGAACACAACGAATGGAACCTGATATTGTGAGTTCCTACAGTGCCCTTCTGTTGCCACTTGCTGGTTTTTCAGTAGATGTTGGGACAAAATGTTTACATTCAGTGCTTTTTGTTTTGCTTCTGACTGAAGTTTGAATGATGTTTTCAGCTCCTTAGATGATCCACACGGTGACGGTTCAGCTGTAACTGGGAGCACTGAGCAGGTAGATCCATCTGGACACGACATACGGTGCTATATATGTATCTTTTATTAAAAGACAAACATTTTATTTAGTTTTGATTCTCCAGGTGTCCTGCAAGTATTTCTCCTGACATCTAGTGGTTGAATGTTGTAGAGAACAGGGAGCACTGTTCTTCTCTGCTCCATATCTTTATTAGCGTGTCTGTGTTTGTTTAGGCTAAAAGCAAAGCAGGAGCTAGTTCCTCTAAGGGAAACACAAGTGACGGGAGTTTTGGCAGCAAGAAAGTTCGTGCGTCCTTCGGGCGCGGCTTCTTTAAGCTGCGTGGAGGCAAACAGACGGCCAGCTCGCCCAACCTTGGTGAGTATAGTTGAGCCAGAACTTTTTTTTTTTTTTACTACTTATGGTTTCTTTGTTTCCAAACCAAGACGACGGTGCAGTGGAGCTGCATAAACATGTATACAGGTGTTATTATTTGGATTATATTGAAGAATGATGTCCAAAAACTGGTGCTTCAAGACATAGATTGTATTTCCCTTATCTTCTCTGTAGTGACAAGAGATGTCCTATTGTTTTTTTTTTTTCTACATGACAGCAAGTCATTTGAAGTAAAACCATTTAACTGCGTTGTTCTGGTTTTGCATGAGTGGAAACAAAATACAAGTGTTATTCTCTTTAAGTTTAACTTCCTTTATTTTTGACAGCTGAGGCAGAACGTAAAGGCACAGATCACCTCGACCTCGCTGGTGTTTCTCCACAGAAACCCCACAATGCAGCTCCTCCTCCATCGTCTCCAGAAACCAAGAAGAAGTCGAGCGGGCTCAGGAAATTCTTTGGCAGGTAATGCACGGTGCATAGCGTCATCTCTGATAGGACAGAGGTGAATTTGTATTTTTAAATGTGCATCTCTTGAAGACTAAAGAGGAGCCACTCAACATCGTTTAACTTGGACGATGGAGCTGAGACTGAGTTCAGGAGGGGCGGAGTCAGAGCCACTGCTGGGCCTCGGCTCGGCTGGTCACGTGACTCAAAACACAAGTAAGTCAAGGTTTGCAAACTTGACTTATACAAACTGTATATTAGACCAAATTAAGTCTGAAATACACCAGAGAAACCAACTCTGATTGGAGATTGTTTTAAATATAGTTTAGACTTTGTGGAAAAGACAATGGCATGCAGACTACTTCAGATCTGTTCAGAGATTGAAGCTGCAAAAACAGATCCAAGCTTGACTGGATCATTACACAGCACTGTTGAATGATCAAAGTGTAAACTTGAGGTGGTTGCACATATTTGTTTTGCATCAGGTGACTCTGATCCTTGTCTGCAATTTCTAAACTTTCAAACCACTGCCAGTAGAATTACAGATAATGTGATCTCCTCTTTATTGAGTTTCGTCCTTACTGGGTAAGGTTTGATTCAGTTTATAGCAGAAAACCATTTCTCTGTAAGTCCATTAACATTTAAATCAAGTTACTTTAAAGACATTTATACTTGTTCTTCTTAGACAATATCTTAACTGTTTAATTTAGAACTTTGTATCTATTACTAATAATTGACTTAAGTTATTGTGTGGATGAGGATTTTGATTTCAGCGCTGCATTTTCCTTATGAAATGAGTAACAAGGAGTTCTGTGTCTGCGTTCAGGGCCGTTGACGTTCCTTTCTCTCGGTGGAGTAAAGAGGACGTTTGTGCCTGGCTGCAGGAGCAGGGCCTCAGCTTGTACGCGGCTCAGGGTCAGGACTGGGTCAAATCAGGACAAACATTACTGCAGGCGTCACAACATGATCTGGAGAAGGTGGGAGTCGTTTCCTGTCATCGCAAATTACAGCTTCACTTGTTTTTCAATAGAGTAATAAAATTCATGTTGGACATCATTTGATTTAGTTATTCTATTCAGCCACTTTGAGACGATTCCTGTTTTTCCCTTCAGGAGCTGGGAATGAAGCTGCCTCTCCACAGGAAGAAGCTGCAGCTCGCTCTGCAGGCTCTGGGCTCAGAGGGCGGTGACCTTCAGGGCAAACTGGACCATAACTGGGTCACCAGTGAGTGACGGGGTGTCAGAGCAGACCTACCTTCTCCAGCAGCTTTCTTCATTTCTGCACTGATGATTTGTTTTGGTGTTTTCCAGGATGGCTGGATGACATCGGCCTCCCGCAGTACAAGAGCAACTTTGATGAAGCCCGAGTTGATGGACGCATGTTGCACTATATGACAGTGGTGAGCTGAGAGCTGTTAACGGGGTTCTCAAAAAATATCCCTATGTTTCAAACTCCAGTCCTCGAGCACCAGAGGCCTGCAACTTTTAGATGTTTTTGCTTTGAATCAAGTAGAACTTTATTGCAGGATGCCGGCCCTCAAGGACTGGAATTTGACATCCCTGCTGTAAAGCCATCGTTTTCATGCTCCTTTCTATTCTGACCCCTGTAAAAATGTCACAGGTATACAGTGAAATAGACAAAGGATTGAAGATATGTCTGAGCTGCTGTTTGATCCTCCTTCATAGGAAGATTTACTGTCTCTGAAGGTCGGGAGTGTTCTTCATCACCTCAGCATCAAGAGAGCCATCCAGGTGCTGCGTCTGAACTCCTATGAACCGAACTGTCTGAGGCGACGCCCTTCTGATGAGGTATTACAAAGCCTTATGTTTCTACTCTGATTTACAGCTGATACTTTCTACGATCTAATTTGTTGGTGTTTGTGCAGAACAACATCACGCCAGCTGAGATCTCCCAGTGGACCAACCACAGAGTGATGGAGTGGCTGCGCTCCGTGGATCTGGCAGAATACGCTCCCAACCTTAGAGGGAGTGGAGTTCATGGAGGACTGATGGTGAAGGCTGGACTTTTTTTTTTTTTTTTTTTTTTTTTTTTAGTCAAGTACCTCCAGAGGTGGATTGTCTCTTAACCTCTTCATGTCTGTTTTGAAGGTGCTGGAGCCTCGATTCAATGTGGAAGCACTTGCCCTCCTGCTCAACATTCCTCCCAGCAAAACCCTGCTGAGACGCCACCTGGCTACACACTTCCACCTGCTTGTCGGCTCCGAGGCGCAGCGGCTCAAACAGGAATGTCTGGAAAACCCGGATTACACTGTCCTCACAGCGACTGCTAAGGTTAAGGTAATTGATCACTCTGCAAATGAAACTCCTGTTGCAGTAACAGTGAAGTCTGGAAGACAAACACTTAGAGAACTTATATTGTGAAAGGAGCACCTCTTCTTTGTTTTCAGCCAAGACGTTCATCTTTTGGTGGTTTTGGCTCCCTGATGAGGAAACGTCACGACGATGGCGAGGATTACATCTGTCCTATGAATGTGGAGATGCCAAAGAGCAGCAGCTTCCAGAGAAATGGCCGCATGTATGAGGACCACTTGGAGCAGGTAGAGAGCTGTTTCCACTGCTGAGTCATCCTGGATTAGTTTTATAAAGCAATGTCTGACTGGCATCTCCTCCAGATGGAAGATTCTGAAGGAACAGTCAGAGAGATCGGAGCGTTCTCAGAGGGAATCAACAACCTGACGGTAGGAGGCCCCATCTGATCATCCAGTACATGGTTCCGACATTTGCTTGAAATGTTACTTCCTGTCTGTATTTTAGAGCATGCTGAAGGAGGAGGAGCTGTTCCAGGTGATCTCAGAGGATAAAACAGAAGCTCAGAACTCCCTGAGTAGCAAGCTGCAGGTTACGTCTGGCCAAAGTATTTAATCTCCATACTGTATTTATTGAGGTTTGTCACAATATGCATGAATTGTTATGTTGACTGTGATAGAGGAAGCTGCTTTGTTACAATAAATTAATTTAGGCTTGGTAGTTTTGAGCAGTCAGTATCTTACCTGCAGTATAAGAGGGAATGATCCTTATTTGGAGAGAAAGTTACAATATAAATGACTGCTCATACCTACACTGCAGAGAACTCAAAGTCATTTGTTCCACTGTAAGCTATATTGGATAGTACTGATTTTTTTTAAAGTGAGCTTCTGTTAAACTGTCTTGAAACCAAAGACATGCTTTTAGAAGGAAGGCCAAATTTTTGTTGTGAATTGTTTTGGTAATAAAAGTGAAGAAATCTCTTTTGTTCTAAGCTGTTGTACAAAACAACCCCAGACATTGCTTCAGTAGCAACATATTTTTATGCTCCAAATTTACACTTAAGGTAACATTTAGCACAAAACTGACATGCTTAACTTGGTAGCAGTGATGACTTAAAACACACATGATTTCTGCAGGTTTTTAAGGCACTGGATGAACAGCCATCAACTTTGTTCAAATGTCTAACACATTTTATGCTCCTTCCTCATGGTTTGGTCCTAGCTGTGATTCCTTTGCATGAATAGTATGGTATAAATATGTGCAAAGCCCTTAAATATCCAAACCTCTTTTCCTCCAAATGGACGGATGTCTAAAAGGTAAATCTGCGGCTGGGGGAGTGGCCCACTTTGTCCAAGTTGGGGTTGCAAGCAAACTGGATCATGGGTGGAGGCCCACACATCAGGATGAGTGTATCATCACCAGGAGGTGGGAGATGTTCTCTCACCATGTCTTCATTGATGAAGCCCTGACTGTACTCCCACTCTGAAAAAGACAGCTTGGTTTTTTTATAGTGCCATCTGCTGGTGAAAATGTGGAACTGCAGCAACAATTTCAAGTCAATATTTCTGTGGGGTTTAAGATGTACTGAAAAGTGTGTATTTAATAAGTTAAGCAATCCTACACATGTGTTGAGTGAAGTGTCTTAATCTTTGACCTCATTTATGTCAAGTGCTACTTTTCCACTCCAAGTGTATATTGATTTTGCTTAGGTACACTTTGTTTACATTGATGCATACCACTTAATAAAATTAAGCTATATTGGTCTTTAAACCAGTTAACATCTCAACAAAATAGTAACTTGTATTGTCTGGTAGCTGTGGCATGCTTTCAAAGGCTGAACTCATGTCAAGCTTTAGCCAAGTAGTCTTAGTGCAGCTATTTCGATATAGACTTTCACTAGCTTAATGCATGCAAAATTAGAAAGTTAGTTTGGACAAAACAAATGGCCTACCTTTAAGTCGAGAGTCAACATTTTTGCAAAGTTACTGAGTAATACTTTTATAATTGTGTTAGCATTTCTTGAATAAAGAGCCGAACTTTAGGTAGAATTAAGTTCTCTTTTTTTTTTTAATACACTTACCTACCTACATACATTTGAAGGGACTTAAAGGGCAATTCAACATGATGGGCCAAGGAAAGTTAGGACTGTGAAACAATTCTGATTAAATTTTCTCCATAATCAAACCTGAGGGACATGTGCTTTAATAATAGAAATATTCTTTTAGATCCAAAACTGCCAGCTCTGTCTGGACCTGCAGTAGATTTAGGTTTTTCTACTACTATACATTTTAAAGTGCTTTAGAAATATAACTGATAATTATTACTCTTAACTTTTTATTTCAGATTTTCTCTACACTGTCCTTCAACCAAAAAAAAAAAAAAAAAATACTATGTACATTAACTGCAATATGTAATCCTGCACCAAGTTTGCTTGGACTAAAAATCGCTAAACTGGATTTTTAACTTCCAGTCAGGAAAAGTATTTGTCATAACAGTATCATACTCTAAACAATATGAGCACCGGAGTTCCTCAAGGATGCGTATTTAGTCCTTTGCTTTTTTTTTTTTTTTTTTTTTTTTTTTTTTTTTTTTTTTTTACTCCAATACACAACTGCACTATGAAATTCAAAATGAGATGCAGGTTACTTGGACATTTGGTTGATGATTTAAACATGTGGCACATTTTTCAACTCAGTGCTCCCTCGGGCTTCACTGTTTCAGGACTTACTTTCAGGCGCTCTGTCCACCGTGTACCACAGCTTGAATCGGTCTGGATGGTTGGCTTGAATCTCGTCCAGTTCGTCTTTCAGCAGGATGTCCTTCTCAGTCTGTGGACGCAGGTGTTGGGTTAACATACAACATTCTCTTCAGATGGGCAGAAAAATATTGATTCATGTTTGTTGACCTCACCTGGTTGGCGAACAGCAGGTGACACACTGTTTGGTCCTGAGGATCTTTTGTGACTGCAGTGATGAGCTGCAGCATGGGGGTGATCCCTAAAGAAAGCACAGGAAAGTCTCAGTTGTTAAGATGAGGAGTAACTAGACAGAGGTTTTCCATTTAAAATAAATATTGATAAATGTTGCAGCTGTTTGTGTTTTACACTGGAAGTCAGTTGATATGCTCTGTTAGGACTGCGTGGGTGAAGTCTGATCAATCTGAACTCGTGAGAATCACCAATGAAAGCACCTCATGACAAAGTCAATATAGCTATCTTACAAAACTGAGCATCAAATCAGCTCCACAAGTAAATGTTTGCACAGAAAAACTATTGAGATTAAACTAATTGAATAAAATACATCTGAAGTACAGTTAAAAAAAAAACAAAAAAAAAAAAAAAAAACAACCATGCATTTAGATTTTCAGGGCACTTTTAACACATCAACTACATGTAAATAACCTTGAAACTTGCTCTATAATTAAGGTTCAAATATTATGCAACTTTAACAATTATGCTTCATAAGTCAAATTCCTCCTCAGTCTTCAACAGTGGAAGCTAACCAAGAATTGTTAAAAGCCTCTATATGAAGTCATAGAAAATAACGTTTTGAGTTCTTTAATAAAACTCAACAGAATTGCCAAAAAAAAACGCTTTAATCAGGTCTTTACTGTTCACTCACCTAAAACTATAAAAATTTCACTATTGAATTATCATTAAAGCTGCTATAACAGTGAAAAAGCAAAGTTTTTGCTGTGATTTTTTAATTATTATGCCAAGTTAGTTAATGCTTCAACAAAGACCAGACAGATGTATCATCTTTGAGCTCATGTTTGGTATTTCAATTTTTCACCTCATTGCTCTCTGGGAATCACCTTTTTGAAGACAAAATCCTTTTAAAATGCATTATATTTGGGATTTTTCAAAGATTTAAATAAAACTGGATCAAGCTGATCAACAGTGGTCCATCTTCATGCAAACTGCATAAAATTTGCCCAGGTTGTGTATTTTTAGGGGGTAATCTTAATTTTTCTTTAATATGCACTGGTCCTTCCGACATCGTTTAAATGAGAGTGATTTGTTGCTGGCGGATAGGTTAATCTGAGTATTTCAGAAACTGCCGATCTGCGAGGATTATCACACAATCAATCTCTGAGTGTTACAGAGAAAGAGAAAACATCTAGTGAGGGGCACTTGTGCAGAAGGGCATGCCTTGTTTATGTCAGAGGAAAATGGGCTGACTGGTTTGAGAAGGCAGAAAGCAAACAGTAGCTCAAATAACCATTTGCTGCAGCAGAACTACCAGTCCCGTAAGCTAAGAGCATGAAATTCCAGCAACACAAGCTCACCAGGACCAGACAAAAACAGATGGTAAAAATGTTGCCTCGTCCGATGATTTCGATTTCAGCAGCAAAGTTTAAGTTGTTGGGTCAGAGCCTGGCATAAACAACAACAACAAAAAAACTGCCTTGTATTAGTGATTCAGGCAAATGGTGGTATGGAGGATATTTTTTTGGCACACTCCAGGACCCTGAGTAGCAGCTGAGCCTCGTTTAACCCCCACAGCCTGATTGTTGTTGCTGACCTCAGTCCATCTCCTGATAGCAACTTCTAGTAGAATAATGTACCATGACATAATGTCCAGACAGCTTCTGACAAACAGCAGCAAGTTGGGAACTCAGTCATTTAAACTGTTTCTTTTACTGTATGTGTAAATGTCTGTTTTACTCATTTCAGCATCAAATATGAGTAATGCAATGTTTTATTAAATTATGAATAAATATATTTCTAAAGTTATTTTTTAACACATCTAAATCCACAGTGTTACAGGATGTCACAACTTCAACAGTTTTGTGGTTTGTTTCTTATGTGATATTTCTAACTCTCACCTGTTCCTCCAGCGATCATGCCCACATGTTTGGCTGTCTTGGTCACAGCTGGAGACTTCTTATCCGGCTGAATGGCAAAAACACCTGCAGAAACAACACTTTGTTCAGTTCTAACCTCAGAGCTCACCAGCAGGAGTCGGACACCAAACGAGATGAGCAGCTGTTAACAATGAGGCTAACTCAGCTCTGCCTCAGCATGTGGGGCCTCCCTGTTCACAGGATTTCTACATATTTAAGAATTCCAAACCTTTTCAAAAACATTCTGTATATTTTAGAGCAAACCATTTGCCCAGTTTTATTGTATTACATTTATAAATCAACACGACACTGAAGTAGTTTTCTTGGTCACAAACATAAAGCTGTAGTATGTAACTTTTGAAAAATATGTTTTTTACATATTTGTTTAAATCATCATGATGTCGTGACCGTATAAGACAGATAATCTGAAAAAAATAAATAAATAAAAAATCTCTGCCTTCTCCCAGTGCTCCCAGTACTAACTACAGAAATACACCACTCAGTCAGAAACAACCAATCAGAGCAAGGAGGAGGGTCTTAGCGCTGTCAATCACCCTTGTGCAGTGCTGTTCACAAACTAACCCCTTGCTCTCTGCTATGCTAGAGCTGGATCATAACAACATAGCCTGCCACGAATGCTAACGCTAGTTAGCATGGCCACTGATGACAGCGGATAAACAGTTTTCCTGGAACAGTGAGTCGTTTCTCCACCATTAGCACATTTAGCAATGCTACACGAGGGTAACTGACAATGCTAAGACCTTCCTCCATGCTCTGATTGGTTGTTTTAGGTCAGCAGGATTGCATTTCTTTTGACAGCAACGCAACACTAAGAGTTACATACTGCAGCTTTAAATTAGCTCCAATTCAAAAATCTTTAAAACTGGAAGAATCTGGACTGGATTGTGGAACATTTTTTACAATAAATCCCAATTTGTTAGACCACACTTTGTCAACTGCAAGATTCCAACCCACTTCGTTAGAAAAATAATTTTCCAGTATTAAATATGTTTTTTTATTATTATTAATTTAAATAACATTCTGGACATTTAAGCTTAGAAAACTAACTTTGAATTTTTTGGAGTGTGGTAAGGAGCCATTTCACTGCTTTTGTGGCACCTGGACCAACTTAAATCAGCTCTTGAACTTAAGAAATTAAGTCTCTTTGAATAAATGCAGTTTTTTTAAAAGTATAGCTTAGTATTTTTGGCACCTTTATTTTGTTTGCAAAAACTCCAAAACTGAGCTGTTTTCATCCTTTGATATTTTAGATATCCTTTTTATAAACCGCAAGGTTAGTTCAACCTGAATTTAAAGTGATGTAAAGATCACACAGGCAGTAAAGTGGCCAATTGTTAGTTTTTAAATGTGCATTCATTCACCAAGTCAAAACTCAAAATACTAATGGCTAAAAAATGTTAAAATCAATGTAAAAACCTCAGTATTTACTAAAAACTATAAGCTTTTGTCCTTTAAAAAAAAAAAAAAAAAAGAAGGAATATTGAGAAAAATCAAACATTTTTCATATTCATTCTTTTGGTTAAACCTATCCATACATGGTAAATGGATAGGAAAAAGGGAAATCCATGTTTTGTTGGCTTTAAGGATCTGCAGTACCTTTATTTAGCTTTTTAGTAAAAGTTCTAAATGTCTGCCAGTAACCCAAAAAGTAGGATAAAAGCTCATTTTCAGAAATCCCCCATTTTGACCATTTATATAATAGGCAAACAAAAAGAAAGTTTGGAAACTCAAACAGTTTCCATACCCCGTTTTCTTTTTGCCACGGGTGGAATGTGATCAAACCAAATTTTAAGGTCCATGTCGGAACGCTGGTGTCAAAGAGCAGATCTCACCTTTGCCTTTGTAGACAAGAAGACCGCTGGGTCCTCTGAAGTCAATAGTGTCGCCGATCTTGAGGCTGTCCAAATACTGACTCATCTTCCCACCTTCTGGGAATTTAGGATTAACATCTTTGAAATAAACCTGTTGGAGCACAACAGAAGACATTTAAATATATTAAATAAAATACGTAGGCAGAGGAGCAACTTGCTTCTGGACTTCACCTTCACCACCAGGTCCACAAAGCCTTTGTCGTCATCGCTGGAGACGGGCGTGTACGGACGGACGACGAGCTGCCCGTTTATTTTAGCAGACAGATAGATGTGCTGCCCTGAAGGGGAGAGCAGAGACGGATACAATGTTTTATTTAGCCTTTATAATTTGGTGTTAAAACAACAATTCTGAGAAAAGTTACTAAATACATATTAGAGCTTTAATGCAAATAGAACATTTGCATTAAAGCCTTTTTTCACACTTCAGTAGATTTTATGTGACAGACCTCCAGAAAGAAAATGATACATGGATTTTACAAATGAGAATCTTTAAAGTGGGAATTTATTTAAGTTCTGCTTCAATCTGATCCCCTAAAATATGATTCAGGGCAACCCATTTCCTCTAAAATCTGCCTAATCAGTCAACAGAGTCCACCTGGGTGTTATTTCATCTCAGCATAAACCCAGCTGCTCTGTGAAGGCCTCAGAGGAAGAAAGTTCTGAAGAAGTTTAAAGCAGAAGTCTAAAACAACATCCCAAGCTTTGAACCCAATCACAGCACTGCTCAGCCCGTCATCCAGTAAAGGAAAGCTTTGGCAACTGGACTGCACAATATTAGAGAACCAAGCAATGGTTGGAGATTCCAACAACCTTTAGCATCCGGGGCGCTCTACTCTAGTGTCTTGGGTGAGAGACACCATCTAACAGACATCCAACATCCAGAGTGTTACACTGGGACATATTCCAAACAGTCCTTTGCAATATTAACACTGATGATATATTTTCCATATACTGTGAATTTGGCACAATTGCAAAGCTACGAAGTCATGGACATCCCCCTAACAACTGAGGGCAGGCAAGGAGAGCTTTAATCACAGAGCCAACAAAGACTCAGGTGAAGGGAATCTGTCTCAGGAAGAGTACTACTTGTGCACAAATCTTGCTTTAGTGGCGAGAACAAAGCCATTGTTGAAAGAAAGCCGTAACAAGTCCTGCTTAAACACTGACATGAGCCATGTACAGGACACAGCAAGCACATCTGGTCAGGGGAGACCAAAACTGAACTTTTTGGCCTTTATGCAAAACTTCATATGTGGAGGAAAACTAATGCCCAAAACACCCCCATCCACACTGTGAAACATGGTAGTGGCAACATTATGCTAAGGGAAAGAGGGAGTGCTTTCCAACGAATCTGACTGAACTTAAAGTCATTTTGCAAAGCAGAATTTGCATGAATTCAAGTCTTTGGATGTGTTCTGCTGGCAGAACCACGCTCCAAAATGGTGAAAGGTGGTTCTAAAACTAGTGGCCCATGGGGACTGAATGCCATGTGTTGTTTTCTTTCCACAATTATGCACTACTTTGTGTTAGTCTATCAGTCTTTTTGGATGAAATCCTTTTATTTACTCAGTGTGTTTCAGGTGTGTATTTGAGTGCTAGTACTGACCAATAGGCAGGCCGAGGACGTGCTCAGGAGAAGGCAAGGCAAAGCGGAACTTCCTTGTGTCATGACTCACAATCTAAACAGGCAACAAGGACACAATCAGCCCAGAAACTACAGTTGGCACGTGAACGCACCAGCTGAGTGTGCAGACAGGAGAATACGTTGCTGCACAGCACTGTTCTTACCTGTTTGTCGATGAACCTGAGCGCATATTTTATGTTGGGGTCCTCCAAGGTGATGGCAGGTCTCCTCTTGGAGAAGAACAGCCTGAAGATGAGGTTGATGATGCTGTCAAAGCCGCCACGGATCAGCTGGGAGATGAAGGTCAGACAGCAGCCCACCGGCTAGCATTAGCTACAGGCTGTGTAGGAGCCCTGCAGGGCGTTGTCAGAGCTAAAAGTCATCTTAGTTTAATCTCCCCAACAGAAGAAATGAGTCACGCAAATTCCTGCGGGGAGGCCGACGAGATTTCATGTGGGAAAACTGCGTGTTGGCTAATGCTAGCTGTGAGAGGGTTAGCACAAGTAAAGCGAGTTAATGTTGCACTAAATAATAATACTCACCCCGATAATGTAGGACAACATTTTCAGACCGTCCACAGTTAGACGCTTGTTTGTTTGTTGAGAGCGCAGCTCAGTGGGAGTTCACTGCAATGGAACTGTAACGGAAGTTCAGGTTGTCAATTATACTTGCACATCACTACATCCGGTCACAGCTTTTCAAAATTAAAGCTTTAGTATAAAAAGCTTTCACCGCAGTGAACGATCTCTAAAAATACAAGTTAAGTGTATATTAGTAAATGGGAATTAAAAAAAAAAAAAAAAAAAAAAAAAAAAACCCGTTTAACTAATTTAGTTCAAAAGTGAAACCTCTGTATAACAAAGACTCAGTACAGAATCCATTTAAAGACTTTATTTCATTTAATCTGTATGATTATGAAACCCCAAAAGTCAGTTTCCCTGAAAACTTAAATACTTCATAAAGCCTAATGATAAAAATGGCGTTCTATACTAAAATGTCGGCCTACTGAAAACTATGTCCATGTACTGTACAGAATGTGTAATCATCGGTCACGGCTCCTTTTGCACGAATTAATGAATCGATGCAGCAGGATATGGCCCAATATTTCCCTTTTGGTTTGTAAGTCCCCTACCCTTGTCATCTGATTGGTTCAGAGACACTGCGTCTCTGATCGGATCCTTATCACAGCCTGGATCGGTTGAGGCCCGGGGCTTCTGAAGCTGTAGCTGGTGGACTTCATGGATCTACACGTGACGCAATATTTTGAGATTTTTCAAGTCGACATGTATGGAAAGCTCAAAGTGAGACAATTCAATATATAAAGTAGTTTTTATATTTATGTATAGGTTATATTCAGATTTATTGTACTCCGCCCATATTCATGGATAGTTAAAATGCTTCTTTAGTTATTCTGGAAAAGTCAAAATAACAGCTTTGACTGGACAAAAGTGGGTCTTATTCTGACAATATTCGCTTAATCAATAATCAGTTAGTTGCTGATACCTTAACAGTACCGATGAAGCTCGTAACAGACAGATTTCAAAATAAAACCAAGGTTGTTTTCTTAAAAAAAACAAAACAGAAAACTCCCATCATATCTAAAAATGATCTAACATGAAGTTTTTACATCATATCTTGCAGCTTTACTCACAGACACCCCCTGAAAATAAAATACAAAGGGTTTCCATTAAAACTAAGCACATTTCCTATTTAATTGAACTTTTATTAACCTAAAAACTGCATACTGTGAAGATGCACTCTGGCCCAAATTATATTTCTGTTCATGCAGAAGAAAACAGGGTCCTCTCTATTTTAGCTAACATGCTTCATGATCGCTACTAGACAAGTCTGACACATTAACCATTTCCTTATGCAGCTTTGACACGTCTTTTTATCTTACTTTATGTGTCAAATGATCCACCACACATTAAAACGTTTCACATTTTGGTCTTGCACTAAAATATATTTTCCAGGCAAACTGCTTCACTTGTAATTAGTTTCATTTTAAACTGTGGTCAGAGCAAATTGCATCAAACTCAACAGTAGGACATGGTATTGACATAACATCTGAGTTCTAATGGTTGTCATTTTTCTTATCTTTCATTTGATGATTAGCTCAATATCCTGTACAAATGATGCAAAACATGATGAATCAAAAGCCACAGAAAAATGTATGAACCTGACTTTTTGAAATCTGCTTTATAATAAAGATCAGTCTATGTACATTTAAGTTAGTTAAATGAGAAATTACCCCTTCAAAAACATTTTTTCCCCCCTCTGGCCACATCACAGAGTAACACTGTACTGCATAATTGTGAAAAGGAAGGAAAAGATGCACGATTATCAACATTTTTCACATATGATGAAAAGTGTATTTTGATTTTAACTCTGTTTTTGAAAAATCATATTTTGTTAGATTTACACCTGCAAGGTTTTTGCAGTATGTCTCTACCCGCTTTGCATATCTAGACTGACATTTTTGCCCAGTTTTCTTTGGTAAATAGCTCAGTCAGATTAGATTTAGAAAGACTATGAACATTAATGCTTTCAGACTTGTCAGCTCTCATTTGGATTTAGGTCTGGACTTTAACTAGGCTTTTCTAAAACAACAGTAAGCTTTGATCTAAACCATACGTGTCCAGCTCCAGTCTTCAAGGGCCAATGTGCTGCCAGTTTTAGATGCATCTCTGCTCCAACACAGCTGATTCAAATGGTTCAACTATCTCCTTAACATGTCAAAGTTCTGCAGAGGCCTGCTAATAAACAATCATTTAATTCAGGTGTGTTGAACCTGGGAAATAACTAAAACATGCAGGATACCAGCCCTTGAGGAATGACTTTGACACCACTGATCTAAAACCTTCTCCTGAGAGAAGCTGTATGCTTAGAGTCATCCCAGAAGGTGAACCTCCTCCCTAGCATCAGTCTTTTGCAGGCCTCAGACAGGTGTTGTACGGAACATTTCAGTTTGTGCTTCACACAAAAGTACTATCAGAAGATGTTTGCTGCTCTTCTAATCCTTTCATCCCCAGGGCTGAGAATTCACAGCTTGCTAAGAACACCTAATCACAGAACTGGTTTGTACCAGTTCTGTAGCAGGATTAACAACTTACTGTCACAAAGTCAGAACAGACCTACTAATGCACATACCCCGATCCTGTGTTTGTTCTCCATCTGCATAAGCCTTAATAAACTTGTATTTGATCTTCTCAAGATAATTTCCTTCCCTGACTGCCCCATCCATCCTTCCCTCAACTCTGACCACCTTCTTTGTTTCTCCTGAAGAAAAGCATCCTCATAGCATATGTCACCAGGGGAATGCTGGGTTTGTTTTCTGCCACTGATACCATTTTACTAATAGGCTGTAGATCAAAAATTCAGTATTAATCTCATCTGACCAGACCACCTTCTTCCACATGTTTCTGTGTCCCCTCCATCGCTTGTGGTAAATTACATTTGGCTTTCATCTTACTGCCCAGACTGACGAACTACAGAGATTCCACCTGAGCAGTGAATGTCTGCAGCTCCTTCAGCGTTGCCATGGCAATCTTGGCTGCGTCTCTGATCAGTGCTCTTCTTGACTGTCAGTTGAGGTTGACAGCCATATCTTGGAAGGTCTGCAGTTTTTTTTACATTCTTACTGACTCCTTAAACCTCCTGGTTGCTGGCTTTTATTTGGGGGCCTCAGAACAAAGGAGGCTGAATACCAATGTAAGTCATATTTTTCTGATTTTTGTTTGTAAAGACAAATACTTTTTCATGGAGGTGGTTGGATATGTTCATGCCCAGTAGATGGCAGTGTTGGCCTTTTCAGCACACTACCTGGAGTATGGTGGCTATAAAACATCCATCAACCCATTGTCTACACCTGCTTGTTCTTGCAGGATTGTGGGGGAGGGTGCCTGTCTTCAGTGGTCATTAGTCAAGAGGTGGGGTACATCCTGGACAGGTCGCCAGTCCATCACAGGGTGACACAGAGACACACAGGACAAACAACCACGCACACATACTTAAATCATGTTTCAGATGGAGGAAGCAGGAGTACCCAGAGAGAACCCATGCATGCACAGGGACACTTCATGGAAACTTAATATGAGATTCGAATCCAGAACGCTCTTGCAGCAAGGCGACAGTGTTACCAACTGGGCCACCGTGCAGCCCACATAAAACATCAAGATGACTTTTGTTTTTCAGTTGAGCAGTCAACCCTGCATGGGAATGAAAACACGACATGAGACGTATCAACAGGAAATAAAACATTTTTATTGGTCATTTGTGTATATGAAGTTATATAACAACAGTCAGAAAACTCCACAGAGTGAATCACTACACAAAGTGAAACAAAACTGTAAAACACCTCATCAGAAAATGAAGGTATACACAGCAAATATAACCGTCAGTGGCTCGCTGTGGCTACGAGCAATATGGCAGGAAAAACACCCCAAACAGTTCTACGAGATTACAGAGAAAACTTCCACACACAAAATACTCAAGCAGGCAGTTGATATACACAAAGGCAACTAGGATCTTTCTACAGCATCAGATTCTAATACTTTACACAGCTTTGCTTCTGAAAGGTCAGTGTGGCTTTTTCAGTGGAGAGAATCTTGTCACACAGAGAGCTTGATCAGCTTTTTCTAGGGGAGATTTTTTATTGTGTTGATTATACTTGCACGCTTTGGTAGGAAACTGTATGGGGGGAGATGGGGGGAGGCGCTGCAGTGCAGGTAATAATGGCTTTTTGCTTTGTGAGTTTTTTTTCAACCTCACGATCCGATGGGTTCTGCAACGCTGCCCCCCGTTACTGAATTCCCTGATGTGTCTCTGTTTGATCGGATAATTTCTTCAGCATGGCCTGGATTCACTGAGGCCTCAACTTTAATCCTTTTATAAAGTTTTCATTGAAATCTGAAGCTGTTGTGGCTTTATGGATCTACATGTGAAAAATGTCAAATAAAATATTCTCTCAAATCCAAGAGAGATGGACTGATGGCCCAAAGTGTGACAATTCAATATAAGTTTGTTCCTAAATATATATTTATATATGTGTGATAACTGAGTAAAATTGGAAACACAAATAAAGAAATAAAAGTATTTATTTTGATGCAATTTATTGAATTTGTTAAAAAAAAAAAAAAAAAAAAAGGAAATCTTTGATAAAAATCAAAATTCAGGTGTTATTTTATTATTTCATTGCCCTGTGTTGCAATATTTCATGAATTTATTTTATCTTATGAATTCAATTAAATTTAAACTATTTCATGATGGACTCTCCCACAGGAAATACAAAATAATTAAAAACTGAAATACATAATTTTAAGAGAAAATAATTGGAAATTTTATTTCATGAGTTCCATATTTACGAATTTAATAGCGCATTTCACAAACTGACACATTTAAATAATATTTTTTTGATTTATATAAATGTTTTTGCAATTTTTATTTATCAAAAAATAAACATTTGACGTATATATTTATGGGACTGTGGCACTTTTCGCCCTGGTCAAGACTACATAAATATTAGCAGATGTGATAATTCAAATAAAATAGAAAATACATTAAATAAATGTATTCATAAATATTTAAATGTTTCAATAATTCTTAAAGTACATAACATTTAAATGTATTAATCATTAATTCAGATTTAAGCTATACACAATGTGAATGGGTAACAGCTGAGTTCTAGTGCAGAATAACCATTTCATGATGGATCGTTTCACAGGATATGAAGTACTTAAATACTCATATTGATTTAATTGTATTTTTTATGCATTTAAAAAACACATTTTTCTTTAATGTATTTATTACAACTTTATTTAAATGATCACATATGTAAATTATTTCTATTTTATTGAATTGTGACACTTTTAGCCCTCAATAGGACTGAAGCTGTGTGGAAGTTTATAGACAGGGAGAGCTTTCACCTCACACAAGTTATGAATGAGTTAAAAATCATTTAAATTACTATGTTTACTTTTTTATTACAACAAAAAGTGCAAAGTACATCTAATAATCTCACGATTAAAGAAATCTACACCAACACAGTCTGTACTGTACATTCAGAGTTTTCTTCTCAAATATAAAAAGGGATTTTGACTCAATAAGGCAGAAAATTAATAATGATGAGACTTAAAATGTTGAATGATACTAGTTTCTAAATAGATATATTTATCTCACTTTTTTATTTATTTCTGACATGGTGTGGCTATATACATGGCGTTTTTAGGGATATTTATGTTGTTTGGTTTTTAACTGAGACTCCCTGAAACTTCTGATGCTGGAATTGTGTGCAAGAGGAAAAAACAAACCTGCGGAAAAAAAAAGAGGGAGGAAAACCCTAAAAAGGAGGTGAACAAGCTGGATCTACGGTGCGCTGCGTCCGTACTGCCTCGCCAGGAAGGACGAATGTCATCCTCTGCTGATTTTAACACTATGGGATGAACATACAAGTATTGCACAGTGCTCAACAAAATGCTGTGTGAAAGCGACCCGCTCAGATAAAAATGCGTGACGTCAGGCGGCAGCGTGCACGCTCACTCTGTCTCTCTCTCTGGTTGCATGTAGAAGGAGGAGGGGGCAGGAAGGGGGATGGCGTTAAACGCTACGACATCACTACAGAACGAACTCGCTACCTACTGATAAATCTACATCTCTAAGCACACACGGCAGTCACAGTGATACACAAAGCAGTCCTCAGAGACTCCTATGGAATGACAAGTAGCTTTTCATAATAGTGCTATCAACTACACAATAACATTGAAAACATTTAGAAAGTCCTCCTGAAATATAAGCATCGAGTATACGCAGGAGGTTCCTCCAAGATAAGAGACTTCATGGTTTTTATGGATTCTTCTGCTCCTAATTAGACCCGTAAGTAAAGGACACGATGGACACAGCAGACCATTAACTTTTACGGTTGTTTACCTGCTCTCCAGTTAACGACGAAAGTAAACTGAAGCTGTTGGCCTAAAGGTGTGGAGCCCAACGCAGGCAAGGAGGGGGAATAAAAAAAGGAGGCGGGGGAAATCCTTTTTTATGGTTTAGGAAACTGTACGGAGAGTTTGAAATCTTTTGTCTTAGTTTATAAAAGTTATGCATGGACTGGAATATGTGCTATAGGTTAGGAAACCTATGCAACTCATCTCCCCTGTGCATAATTATCATACCTCCTATTAGTTTATAAAAAATATACACAGATTACCAGCTGTTCCCTCAGTTTAGAAAACTGTACAGAGGAATTTGCAATCAGTTTCTTCACAGTTTAGAAAACCGGATGTACAGAATGTAATCAGATTTCTAAGTTTAGGAAACCTATTAAGGAACTACAATTTGTTCTCATTAATTAGGAAACACAAGTTGATATTCAAACCCTCACTAACCACATATAACAATCCACTCATTTAAATTAGGAAACCATATGCAACTGAATCCCACAGTTTAGGGACGCTATATGCATGGATTACGATCTGCTTCATTAGTATAGAAAACTCCATGTACAAACTGTAATCTGTTCCTGCAGTTTTGAAAATGGTAGATTGCAATCAGTTATTTTCAGTTAAGGAAACCTAACCATGGAATGCAAATCATCTCCTCAGTTTAGAAAATTGGAAGCACAGATAGGAATCTACTCCAGCGGTTTGAAAGCCAAACAGTAGGATTGCAATCCAGTCCTTCAGATTGGAAAACTGCACAGACAGACAGGAATGCATTCCCTCAGTTTAGGAAATTGTACTCATGGATTAGAATCTGTTCCTAAAAGTTTGAAATTCATTTGTACTGATTGCAGTTTTTTCTCCCAATTTAAGGAATTTTCCATACAAATTGCAACATGTTCCTTCAGTTCTGAAAATTGCATGCAATCCGTTCTCTCAGTTTAGGAAATTGTACACATGCGCTGGATTCTACTCCTTCAATTTAAGGGATTACAATCCTTTCTTTCAGTACAAGAAATTGTATCCATGGAATACAGATCAGGAAACTGTGGACACACATTACAATCCATTTCCTCTGCTTCAAGCACTTCTGGAAAGGTTTACACTCTATTTGGAGAGTAGTTTAGGAGAAAAGTATGACTTCTTGTTTGAGAACAAGCAAAACAGCATCATTTATGAGCACTGAAGTTGAAACTTTGAGCAAATTTTCACTTTCAGAATTAAAATACTTTAAATAAACCTTTCAGCAGCAGGAAACTATAAAAAATTTCCAATCTGAAATTATATTCTGGGCATAATGTCTCAAAAAAAGTCTACAGTCTCCCAAAAACAAACCAACGCTAATTGTGTACAGTTTACTAAATTGATGGGCCAATTTCCCCACACCTCTATTTTTAATTCCTTGCCCTGCTTCAAAGAAACGTGATTTGTCCTTTTGAGGATCTCTGGCTCCCCCTGCAGGTGTCCCGACACAAAGCAAACATGTTTCCTAGAGAAGTCAACAAGCGAGTTTCAAAGATGTCCAGTGCAAAAACAGCAGCCACATAAAAGTTAAAATTGGCAGTAAAACATGGCTAGCTCTATTGTCACTGTGAGAAGGCAACACAAAACAAAGACTGCGATTTAGGGCACCACTGCAGCCAGAGACATTGTTCCCGAAAAACTGAAGCTACAACCACTAGCGAGTGGGAGTGTGCATGAAGAGAGGGTCTCAACTCAAGCCGCCTCCCTGAAAATGGCAGTGTTTAGAAACTCAACATTCTGTTGAGACAAAGTTAGATTTTTTTTGTCTTTTTTAGGCCACTCCACTGTTTGAAGGCAAGGGGATCATAACAGAAGAGCTCCCCCTGGTGTCTCCTGGCCTGAAGTAAAAGATCGTAAAAATAAAAAGTATCACTCACTTTACTAAAAAATAATCAACACGCTGATTTGCGCTAAAAAAAAATAGTCCTCATAAGTCCAGATCTGGAATTTTTTTTTAACTTTCTTAAAACGTGACACGTCCAACTACGACAAGGCTGTTTAAACAAAATAGTTTCAAACAAGATTAAGGGCACAATGGCTACAGCTTGGTGCTTTCTTTACCTCCCAAACATCAGGTCTGTTTCTTAACAAATGTTAAAAAAAAAAAACAAAAATATCTGGTCAAAAATGAAAAGAAGACAGACTCAGTTGAGATCTTTTCAACCCAAACATATACGGCAGGTCCTGATAGAGAACGAAGTATGTTATTAGGAGTCATGTGCTTGTAAATTGTCCAGCAGCATAATTTCCCTAACAGAACCATAGCAGTTAATGGCCTTGTATTGGTTTATATTCATCTGTTTTTCTATGCTATGATGCTGAACTTAAAGCCAGACGCCGTCCTTTACTATCTGAACATTTTCCTCACTTGCAGGTCGGAGTTAATTGTCTTTTTACTCTGGAATGCAATAAAGTAATAAGGTAGAATTTTTTTAATCCTGGTGTATATAATATTAGCTTTCCTCTATATCTGCATTTACATAATTTAAAATAGAACATCTTATTAAAAACATCGAGATATACACAGATTAGGAAACGGGTAACAACATACAAACACAAACTAGAAATCATTTTTGTCTGCATACTTATATATACAACTGTGGTACAATAAACTCTTTCAGTCATGCGCTATCTATACAGATCATATTGCTTAAAAGAAGGGGGCTTTTGGTCGTGGCGGTGAAGGGCTCAGAGAAGGAAACCAATCAAATCAGAGAAACAGAGAACCTAATAGAAAAAGAAAAGCGGGATGTTTGAATCATTTACTTTGTGTAATCAGAAGGTAAAGGGAGGGCTGACATGGATGGATCCATATATCACTGAGGTATTTACACATACTGGCTAAAGAGTACTACAAGGCAAGGAGCTGAAAGTGGCCCTGCCTATTTCTTGGTGGCGAGCTGCGCATCCACCTCCTCCTCAGGCTTCAGCACGTGCCACTGGGCGATTGGTCTCCGTGGGTTTGCCAGCATGTCGGACCAGTGGCGTAACTCTGTGCCCGTGCTGTTCAGGCCCACGAACACCTTGCCAATGGCGTCATTCTTGCCGATCTTGTCATAGTCCAGAACAGTTATAACAACTTGGACTTTCTGCAGGGGGAGGAAGAGGAGGGAGGTGGGGAAGACGGCAGACGTACAGTTTGTTTTAGAAACATTCAAGTTTCTGTTTCAGCTGGTTTACGAACACATTTTTGTTGTAGGACTCCTAATTATGGCGTTTCAGATTTAAAGATTTACAGAAACCAGAAACTTTCCTGTGAGAGAAGCTAAGGGGTTTTATTGACTGCTACTGGATGCTGAGCATATCAAGTTCATACTATAAAGATAACTTGATTGGCAGATTGTTTGATTCCTTAGACTCTGAGTCTCAGCCTCACTGTGAGTTTATTCGAAGAGAAGCTGCAAAGAAGAGTGACCTGAGCGTCAATCCACAGCTCAGAATATGAATTAGTGCACGAAGCAGCCTGATTAAGTTTCGATCCGCCAGCACACTGAGATGGAGCCGCCGCCACCACTACCCGTGTGCGATCCAAGCCACTGCTTTAAAAGAGCGTGGCTAATACAGCATGTAATGAAACACTGAATAAGTCTCCCTCGAGGCCAGTTGGGGTTAGCTCGGCTTTAAAGCTGCAGTTCACCTCCAGCTTGCTTATTGAAATAAGGCTTCCTTTGATTCTGAACCAGCAGATACTTTGATTCATTAATATGGAAAATAAGCAGACCAACATCTTAGCAGGTTTCTTCCTCAGAGTGAATCTATGTAGCAGATTCAGATGGAAACAGTCATAACCTTCTGCTTTGACTATTCATATCAAACTGGGATAATCTCAGATTAACAAATTACTCAAATTAGAAAGCTTCTGACATCTTTGTTCTATGAGTTGTACAACAAGACATTAAAATCTACATTGCGTCCCATTTAAATTAACTAAATATATACCAAAAAAGTTTAAAAATAACATTTTTAGCAAAATATATAAACTTCATTTTTTATTTAGGATGTTAAACAGTTAATATTGTTTGTTTATGTTTGTTTTAGCAAATAAATGTTTTATCCAAATTCGCTTTAAAAATTAGCAGAATATTAAAAAAAAAAACTAAGCCACTTTGAATTGGTCTATAATTCAGAAATAAATAATATTAATATTTTTGTTAGCCTACATCGGGATTTATTTAAACTGAAAATTCAATGGGAGTCTGTAGTCTTGGACCTGATTTTGTCTGAATTTTTAATGGTGTCAAATAACTACTTTAAATGTATGTGGTTGGCCAACATACTTCACAACTACACCAATATTAATAAAATAGCAAATAGAATAAAACTGTAATAAAATTAAATAAAACAAACATTTTAAAAAACTATTTAGTGTCTCTTACACGATTAGTCAAAGGCCAGGGAAAATTGATCTATTTTTAGCTGACATCTAAGTCATTGTATGATCTGAGAGGTGCGGACCTGTAGAGGTAAGCTACTCCACATACTTGGAAAAATTTTTTGTTTTAATGCATGCACTTGTGTATGAATATCTTTTTTTAACCCTATCTATGGTGTCACATTCCTGCCAAAGATCCCGAGGAGCATACTGACACACACCCCTTCCACCCATATGTACGCTCTCATTGGAAAATTGTGCTTGGTCTCTGTGCTCAGTGGGTGTATTTCAATTGATACAATTGGATGGATTTACAGCTCAAATCCGGTGATAGCCAGCACAGGACCTGGTCTGTGTTTTAATGCTCACTGTGCTGCATTCATGGGCCTGTGAATAAATGGAAAGGTCCGCGATCAGAACTACGTATAACTGTGCCATTGTGATTGCTTAATAAGCACTTCAGGGTTTTTGGCAGGAATGTGACGCCATATATGTCCATTTTCCAAGTGGTATTGAATCTGAGCAGAAATATTTTAACACTGACGCTCTATATGTCAAAAAGTTTAAAATCATTTCTGTCTTTTAAAAAAAAGCACAGTTCTGCTGGATTTCTTGTAGTTTATGGGGATTTGATCCAAACTCTCTCAGATTCCACTCCAAAGGTGCATTTTGACTATGCAACACTTGTCTGCTGGAACCTTTTATTTTATTTGCAGTGCAGTTTATGCAGATGCTGACTGAGAAACTCCCTCTACAGGATTGTTTGACAGGAAAGGAGCTCCTGCCTTGAAAATAAATGTTATAATTTTAAGTGAGAAAACTAAAGGCAGTGATTCTGCCAAATGTTGGGCCAGGCTGGTTTGGATACCCTGTCAGGCTGAATAAAATCAAACCTCTTTTTGTATTTACTCAGATTATCTTTGTATGATTATATCACTTGTTGATCATATAAAAATATTTAGGTGTAACAAAAACTTAGAAGAAATACATGACAACAAAACAGCAACTTTTCTGTGAGTTAAAACGGAACCAAAAATAAAATGAATTCAACACTTTATCAAGCATCTTGCATAACTTGTTGGAAAAGTAAACAAGTTGAAGCAAAGAGAGAGAAATCAATCAACAATTTAAACTGTGTTCCTCAAAAACATCAATAATATGTGGGTGCGAGAAGGTAATTAAAGTCAGTATAGCTCATAGTATTCAGGAGCCATCAGTGATGGAGAAGGTGTTTAAACACCTCATTAGTTTAACATTTACAGCGAGCTCAGAGTGTTTGACTGATTTGTCCAAGACAAATTAGGTCTTTAAAGTGTGTTTAGTGGCGTCCCAAAAGTGTTCAATAAATTCTATCAATGACACGCTTCTGATTCAATCAATTCCACCTCGGTGATAAACAGGTAGCCAGCACACAGGTATGAGTATTTATTTGAACAGAATTGATTGGAATCAGATCTGATTAAATTGATTGTGGGGTATCAAACCCTTGATTGGTGAGCTGTGACAGGTTTAATTAATTTCACTCAATTACCACCCTGTCTGAGAAGATAATCTTGTTTGTTATTTTATACTTTCCTAGTCAATGAATTTACCTATTTTTAAGAAAATACTACATTTTTTTCTCTCCTACACCCCAGATCCCATCAAAGAACATCATCACTGCTGTAATACTTGGTTAAAATCAGCTTAATGATGATAGGATAGGTTTGGTGATCATTACACTGTAAGAATTGCTACAAACAGATAAATGAGATAAATGCCACAGACAATAATAGAGTGCAGAGAATCGCATCCACTCAGCAATTGGCTTGTCTAATTGCAGAACTGAGGCCGATTTAAACTGAATTGCCTTTGATTAAACTGTTATGATGAAAAACATGCTAAAAGGATTATTTGCCGAATGAGCTCCTATTTATTAAAGCTAATATACAACAATTTGTTTTTTTTCTCCTAACTTGTTACCAACTTACCAATTAGAAGACAGAATTTTAGAGCGTGATGGTTGATAACACAAAAGAACAGTACCTGGATTTGTTCAAAAGGGACTTCAAAGCTGAAGGACTCATTGTAGTAAGGGTTAAGGGTGTTCTTCTTGATTGTCGTTTTCTTCTTCTTCAGCCTTTTTCCATTTTGCATGAGGTGGATCTTCACATATGGATCTAGAAAAGAGGAGCAAACATAGTAAATACTGTTAAATTTTAGATTTAGATCCTTGGATCCCTAGATCCTCAATTCCTTGGAATCGTTAACCTGCCTGCTTAACAATTCTGCTTGTCAATTCCAGTAACGTGTGAGGTTTTTGCGTGATGACGTATTGTACATGCTCCGTATTTTAATTTAGAAAATATCCAAGAAGGCCTCGCAGTAGAAGTGCTCCAAAGTATGATTACATCTCACAAATAGACAATACTAGAGCCAGTTGCAATATGTGCAACCGGTTGCAACAGAGCTTTATTCACAATGAACGGATGAAATACCTCCAACATCCTCAAACAGCTGACCACACAGCATGCAACTGATTTGTACAAAGGTAAAGAGTTTGATATGTTGCTTAGTGATGGCAGTGACTCTTGATGGGGAGGAGCTTCCAGCACAGCGTCTCCTGCCATGAATGTCTCAGGTAACGTTAAACTCCTCCACGTCCTGGTTATTGTATTAATGTTAGTGCCATGATGTATGAATAAGATCCATCTCATAATAACATTTACAGTCATGTTCAATAAATTAGAATATGGGTTCTGATGAAGCTCGTTTGTCAGATTAAAAGCACCTTTTGAAAACAACCTTTAAGTCTCGAAAGATCCTTCCTGAAAAGGCAAACATGTAGATTTGCCTGCACAAAAACTGCTGATGAGCAAAAAGTTGCATTTCATGTTAAAATATTAATTTAAAAGAGATTATTATTTTTTAAGCCAGCTTTAATTTTGTTTAAATCAAATACAACATGGTGCATATTTTAAATAAAAGAGTTTATTTCCTAGTTCAATGAAAATCGATAAGAGAATCGATAAGAAATCAAATCAATAAGTGAGACTGATAATGGCATCGATAGATAAATTCTTATCAATTCCCATCCCTAGTCAGTGTGCATGTACATTTGAAACCAGAAGTTTACATACACCGAATAAATAGACACACTTTTTATCCTTACTATCTGAAGTTAAATCAGACCATACTTTTGTTTTAGATCAGTTAGATTTACCAAATGTATTTCTATTTTCTAAATGCCACAATAATGAAAAAGAATATATCAGAGATTTATTTATTAATGTCTTCAAAATCATAAATTTGCATACAGAATGATTACTTTCTCTTTAAACAATGAGGGAACGTCCAGATGATTATGTAATGCCTTTAGAAACTTCTGACAGGTTAACTGACACATTTGAGTTAATTGAGGTACACCACTGTGCTATGCGCTGTCCAATGTGCTTTAAGACCACACCAGGAAGATATTGTTTGTTTGTTTGATACAATGGTAAGTCAAAAAGAAATCACTGAAGCTCAAAAAATTCAAAGCCTTCCAAGCCTCGACGTCTTCAAGCCAATTTTAAAAGTCGTTGGATGGAGCAGGAATTATTAGGTGTTAGACACAGATTAATTTGGCAGTCGCCTGTGTAGCAGTGCAAAGGGGTGCAATGTTTTCTAAGAATAGACCCCAAAGGGAGCAAGTACAAAGAAAAATGAAGAGAGAAGAACTGAACCCTGAGGAACTCCACATGAACGAGGGGTCCAAGTGGACAGAAAATTTTCAATATTAAAGTCTGTCTTTTCTGTCTTCATTCATGATAAATAAAAAAAATAAATAAATAAACATTTAAAATAAATTGTCACCCCATGACTTTAAAAGTAGTGGTTTATGGGTGAACCAGTTTGATCATTTCTACTTTTCTAACTTCCTGTAAAAACTAGCTGTACTGCAATGCTAATGCTGCACAGTTAGAATGGTTCCAAAAAGCCATTAAAACTATGAGCTAAGAGGAGCAAAATCCTTAGAAAATATATGCAACAATAGATCAACAGCTCTGTCTGAGGTTACAAATGATGGCAATCAACCTCTTGTGTTTGCATCAGTGGGTTAACCCTCTCTTCTCAAGAGCCTCATTGCCATCTGTCCGAATGGCATCTCAAGTGGCACCCGATTGGTCTGCTTTGTCCATCCTCTCCCACTCTGTGGCAATCATGCTGAGTGTCCTTCTGAAAACTGCAAGCCACCTATTGCTTTCATTTATCCATCCAATTTGTTTATGTTCTCCAAACTGTAACCAAAATTATACTTAAGAGGGGAGCTTGACGACTGGGATTGGATTCCCAAAGACGGGAACAATCATCTTTTCAAATTATGAAATAAAGGCTTTTTATTTTATTTTTGGGCTTTAATTGAGCAATTAGGAGGAACAAGGTAAGGTAGTTAATTTGCACATTCATAGGGAGCCTAATGAGACTAAACTATGGGCAGGAGAAGAATGTAATAAGGTCCACTGCAATTTCCACAGACACACAAAGGGATGAAAAAGATGAAAAAGGATTCAGTATCGGAAATAATATGCACCGCTCCTGTCAATTTATATTCCTCTTCACCACATACATAACATTGCTGCTAGTCTCTTTTATAAAAAGGAGCAAATTGTGGGAACATTTATTCTTCTGAGAGAAAATCAGGCTGATAGTTTGATAAAACTGCAAACAGCCAAAGCTCAGTATGTTTTATACTCATCAATACAATTTCTTTATTCAATCATTTTTTTACTTTTAACATTAAAAATAATGTGAACAAGTCAGCATTACTATTTATAAATTTTTCTAATTAATACACATATTTAAACCTGCGGTATCTAACTTTTATAGAAAATATGTTTTTTACATATTTGTTAAAACTGTCATGTTGTGACAGTATGTTATGAGACAAATAATCTGTGAAAACATCAATCTCCTCCATCTCTTCCCTGAGCTACTTTTGCTGTCTGAAGAAATGCACCTTCCTGACCTAAAACAACCAATCAGAGCCAGGAGGAAGGTCTTAGTGCTGTCAATCACCCTTGTGTACTCGCTGCTACATGTGCTAATGGTGAAGAAACAACTTACCCTTCCAGAAAAACTGTTGCTTACTGTGCATTAGCATCCACAACAGTCTCTGCAAGCTGCACCGCAGCATTGGGGGAGGGGGGGGGGGGGGCAGCGCCACAGGCATGATGATTGACAGTGCTACGACCCACCTCCTTGCTCTGATTGGTTGTTTCTGACTGAGTGGTGTATTTCTGCAGTTAGTACTGGGAGCACTGGAAGAAGACAGATGTGGTTGATTTTTTTTTACAGATTGTCTCATATCATACTGTCACGACATGGTGACAGTTTGCAGATATATGTAGAAAATTTTTAAAAAAATAAAAGTTACATACTGCAGCTTTAATTCTGGATAATTCTGATGGGAAGGTGATCACAGAGATGTTCACAAGTCATATTTTGCAAGTCCATGTCAAGTCTGAAGTCTTTGATCTCAAGTCCAATTCAAGTCACAAGTCCCAAGTATTTGAGTGACATGGCAGTCAAAATTCAAATCAGTTTATAGTTCTAACGGTCTGTCATGACACTTCTGCTGTATGGCTTGCATAGAACCCTGCATTGCGATATATAAGGGATGATATTTAGCTTAAACTGTAAAATGAAAAATCCAGTAAACAAAAAAACACAAATATTTTCTCGATAACTTTTGTATCTGTATGTTCCTCCAAACAAGTTATTTTCTTACAAAACTTTTGTATTAGTGGATACAAAATTCTCTTGTTTTAGCAGCAATCTTATATCTTTTATTCTAAAAAGAGAGGGCTGTGAAATAAAAACCAAGACTGCTGGTTGCAAACAATATATGAATATAAATAAAATAAAAAGTAAATAAAATAAAAATTAAAAAGAGAATTTAAATGTAACAAAAATTATTCTAACTAATGTTTACACTGCTGTGGCACTAAGCTTGTTTGTAGCATAGATGCAAACATCCACCTTTCATATTACAGAGTGACTAACCTTTCCAGATGGGTTTTCAGGTGGCAGATAAAATTGGATGTGGTAGACCCAGTATCCTGTATTTTTATGTCATAGATGCTACAGTTTGCTGCTCTTTTGTTTGCTACTTGTTTTTGAACCCAAAGGTTATTACAAATGGTGGGACAGAGACAGGTGTGCTCACCGGTGCCGGCATGATTGTGATGGTTTGCCAGATCTTGTGAAAAAAAAAAAAAAAACAAGCAACAAGCTCTATTAAAACAAGCCAAAAAAAAATGCCCAACTGGTAACCCACTACACTGTGTAAAACAGAGGCCACTTATAAACAGTATAAATGTATACATTCATTGTAAATAAAAAAGAGATATAACTGAAAATAAATAGCTACATAAATATTCCCTGTTTATTCATTAATGTATGTTATACAACTAATCAGGGGAGATCAATGATGATGAAAATAGTTTAGTGATTAGAATAGTCCAGCAAAAAAACAAACAAAAAAATAACTTACTTTATGAATTTTTGAAGGCACTGTATTATGAAAATGTGCTTTTGTATCTGTGTCTACTATTGTATTGAAAACTCTAAAGATTTTTATTCTCAAGTTTTTATTAAAGCTTTTCCTACATGGGCAGCATTTTTAAGTCACTGACAGAAAGCCCCTCAACCTCCAGGTTTTGTGTTATGCCCCTGCGTTTGCTGTCACAATGCTCCTCCAGCGGCTACACACCTCAGACAGCTGCTGCACAGATTTGTGACACTTATCTTTCATATTAATGATTACAATGTTTACATGTTTAATTATGCACTTTTAGAAATGCTCTAATTTTGTAAAATTGGTTATACAGCGTACACCTGCGCATCACATAGGCTACACTGCTGCAAACTACCAACCATCAGTGTTTTTGCTTTATTGTGGGGAGCTGGAAGATAATCATAGGTTTTTTTTCCACAAATAAAGCAAGCCAAAATAAGCAACTTCATGTTCAAAAACAAGCCCAAAAACAGCAACCCGCCACCCATGAGCTATGCAAGTGACTTTAGAAAAAACACAAGCCCAAAGTCACTTATAAGTGGACTTGGCAACATTTTGAACGCCACATGTGAACGTGTTTGTGTCACTTAGTATTATAATATATAGAGAATAACACAGAAGATGAGCAATTATACAGAGAAGAGATTGTAAACGAAACACACATAATTTTGGCAACTTCAAAAGAAAATGTAAAATGTTTGCATGACAGTGTCCATATTAACTTTATATTTACTTGAGGTAAGCAGACCTTTAAATTTGTTCAAACAAACTTGATGCAAAAGATCCCAGCTCATGTCTTTACCATGATAAGAAGCTTAGATAACAGCTGTTAAGATTCTATATTTGGTTTTTACCCATGGAGAAGAAGTCAGAAAAACAGGTTTATAAAAGACCCAACAGATAAAACTGATTCATAATGGCAGAAAAAGTTAGTTCATAAGGTGGAAGGCACTCAGAATAATCAAAATACAATAACTGTGAACCAATGGTTTCTGTATGAATCTTTGTAATATTTTTTTGCAATTAATCAATTAAGAAAACTTGAGGCATGAGGGGAGAAAACAAATAACCACAATCATATTAGTGATCAAATGCAATCTAGAGTTAACGATATCCTCCACTGAACACCAAAGCTCAGAGCTGTGCATCAGCATGAACAAACACCAAAACTGAATCAGCTCTCATAATTAGTCAATGAGACACCACTGACTCTGATAATCTAGATTTATCTCTGTATTTGATATGCACAAAGTCTTTATAAAGTTTGTGAGACGGCATGTTTGCACGGTACAGAAAAATATTCTTAGAAGAGGCTGTAAGATTTCCAGTAGCAGCAACCACTGAGTTAGCGTAGCTCCTTTAATCTTTCATCCAATTTAGGAAGATGAGGGCCTGACTGCAGAGTGGCGAACTGGAGCAAGGCATCTGACATGAAAATAGAGAGAAAACGGCGTAAACAGAGTCGGGGATGGAGAAAAGCAGCAAAAATAAATAGATGACAGAGTGTGAAAAGGTAACAGGCTCCTAATGGAGTGGGTGTCCATTATTACTCTCCTGCTGAGAGGAGCTGAAGCGCTGAAAGATGAAAACAGTGAAGGAGGGCTGTGTGCACGAGAGACGAGGTGACTGTTATTGTCACAGGAAATAAATGCATCCAAAAGTATTCACATGTACATCTTATCCAATACCAACCCATATGGATACACACTTTAGACAGCAACATGGACCCTTTGGGTAGTGGATTTATCAAACATTGAACTATGTTTAAAGTTTATATAAGGTGAAATTTAGCAACAAGCAAGGTTCAAATAAACATTTGATACCTAGGATTACAATATTTCTATGACAAGACCTCACTTTGAGTTTTAATAACATATTTTTGCCAATTTTTTTTCAAGAAATAAAAGCAAACATTATAAAGCAATAAAAGCATGATTATTGTTGTTAGGAGAGTTTATGTTCACCGTTTTTAAACTAAAAACAATGCTAATTTGGGTCCAATGTCTTAACCACAGTTAGATTTTAAATTCTAAAGTGAAAGCAGTTTGGGACCTTAACACCTTGAAATTGGCCTGTCTCATTAAGAAGCTTCTTCTCTTTCCGACACGCCGCCTTCAGCACATCATCACAACAATGCTACTCCATTATCCCATTTACAACCATTTTTAGAAGTGTTGGACTGAGAAGTAGTCTGTATGATAAGCTCAGCAGACCCACAAATCCAGGTATTTGCTAATGGCTGCTGCCTCTAGTTTGGAGAACCTGTGTGAGGGAGGCACGGGAAAGGGGTGCTCTGGGAGAATCAAGAATTTCTCAAACATGCATGAAAGAATCGAAGCAAGACTCCAGATATGTTTTTGATGAGGGAATAACATTATAACATGATATAAAGCTCAAAAAAGTCAATTTTACATAACACCCCCCTTTAAACACTTGGTTAGAAAAGACTATGATGGTTTTGTTCCAACAGTTTTGTTTTTGTTGTCATCCATTTTTGCATTTAATTTTCTTCTGAGTGACATAAAAGAAAGTAAAGTAGGCTATGCATGTATTTTTTAATGAAAAAAGCCTGGTTCACGCTGCTTTAACATTCAGAAATACAGCGAAGCTACAGTAGTCATTTCTATTGTTTCTTCTGCCTGAAAAACACAATGAGAAGCTGAATGGGATTACACATAACCCTTTCTGACACTGAAAAGGGAAACACATGTGATGCCACATCAAGGCTATCCAGATGCTCTTATCTTTCCAGCCAGCAGATGATGGTTTGGCATTATTGAGTTTTGGGACACTCATTGTACCTCATATCCGGCCCATTTTTCCATCTCATCCCAGACGGATGTAATCGCTCCCATTTTATGGTTGAATGGAAGCTCTTGTGATGCAAGAGTGCTTCCTCACATATGTGTATAGCACAGGGACGTGTCTTCACTGCCCAGACGGTTACTCGTCTGCGTCCTGGATCTGGGCCTAGGTCTTTTTTTTTGGAGGGTTTGTGCATTATGAGTGATCCATACATCCTCCTAAGAAAGTTAGAAGCAGGATTGTGGATAAGCTCCAAACCAAATCCATGGCAGAGTTGAGTCAAGCTCCTAAAGCTGTCTAATTTTTTGAATTTCAAGCTGGGAAGTGCTTAAAGTGGTGACTCATTGTATTCTCATGGGTGGAGATGCCTAAAATTGATTTTGCAGTACAGGTTTTGTGCACAGATACAGACCATCTTCAGATATTTTCTCGAGTGTAGCCACTGTGGGTGCCTGCAGAGTTGTATCAAATGAACACCAATACAGCTCAGTTAAATATAGCTTGCCTGTCATCTTAGCTTTCTTCCCATCATTAAGGATTTGCCATGGTGGGTGCACCCAGGGGTGACTGTCTGTTCAGTTTTACACACTCAGCTCAGTGGTGAATCATACACGTCTCCAAACAACACACAAGCATTTACAGTAAAAAGTCTTCTCTGTGCTCCACATCTACATAAACAAGCTCCTTAATATCTGATAGAGGCCTTTAGTATCATAGTGTAGTCTTGTTCACATGAGAGGAACATATCATACCCAGAACAGAATCTTTTTAAGCTATTTAGCTCACCTGATTTAATCATTATGACTGCCTTAAAAAAAGCTCTTTATACCAGTTTCTTTGAAAAACAAATTTTGATCCATCTATTTATTTTTATCAGCCTATCCAATATAGGTCACTGGAGTAACCAGTCAGGAAGGAAACCCAAACATTACTCTCCACACCAGCATTCTCCAGCTCATTCTGGGGGATCCAATGATATTCCCAGGCCAGAAAAGAGATACAGCTACTCCTGTGGTTTCTGAGTCTGCCCTGGGGTTTCATTTGATTGAGATAGCCTGGAAAATCTTAGGCACCCAAGAGGCATCTTGATCAGAAGCTTTAACAACATAGCCAACTTAATTTGATGCAGATGAGCACTGGCTGTACTTCATTGATGGAGCTTCTTATCTCTAAAGCAGAACCTGGCCACCCAACAGGAAAAGCTAATTTCAGCTGTTGTGTCTGATTTCTTTCTTTCAGTCACGATCCATATCATGACCATGGGTGAGGGTCAGAATGCAGACAAACCTGAGAAACAAGGGCTTCGCTTTTTGGCTCAGCTCTCTCCTTGTGACACACTGGAGCATTACTCACATCTTCTGCGCCACCCTGTCATTACTTGAGAACAAGTTCCTCCACAAGAGGGGGTGAGGGACCAGGAAGAAACGCCACCTTTTTCCTGTTGTTAACCATGGCCTTTGACAAAGCAGTTAAGTCTCATCTTAACTTTCCTCCATCTGCTGCACAATGCATGCTGAAGGCCATGGCTTACCTGCTACTATAAAAATGGGTTAGAAATTGACCAGAAATCTTAAAACCTGAGTGTTTTCTAAGCATTTACATCAGAATAAGGGGAACAGGTTTCCATTTGGACCAATACACACTTGTACAGCATTCTATCTGGGGCTGCTACTAACGACTATTTTAGTAATCCATTATTTTATCCATTATTCTGACAATTAATCGGATTAAAAAAAAACCTGGAACATTCTGCAGATTTTTAATGTAACCTCTTAGGCTTTTTTATACAATATTAAAAATACAATAAAAGAGGCAAATAAACAAATAAACAAATAAATAAACAAAATAAATAAATAAATAAATAAATAAATTCCTTTCTTAAATAGGAAAATAAACATTTATTGCCTAAAATGTAATAATATAGATTTCCTTTAATGAATTTGAACCAGGTGAAGCTAAAACTACCACTTGAGAAGTTTTAGGTAGAAAATATTTACAGACAAAGGTTTTTTTTAATTAATTACTGCTCTGGGTGTGTTGTTTTTTCAGTAAATGGCCTTTTTTAGTCTGTATACTCCAGTCAACGATTTATCGATTACTAAATTACACTGAACAAAAATATAAATGCTTTTTTTTTTTTTTTTTTTTTTTTTTTTTTTTTTTATCTAAAACATGTTCTATATATATGTAAAATAACCATTTCTCTCAAATATTGTTCACAAATCTGTGATAGTGAGCACTCCTTTGTAGAGATAATCCATCCCGCCTCGCAGGTGTGGCATATCAAGATGCAGATTAGACAGCATGATTATTGCACAGGTGTGCCTTAGGCTGGCCACAATAAAAGACCACTCTGAATTGTGCTGTTTTGCTTTATTGAGGGAGTCTGAAAACCAGTCAGTATTCTGGTGTGACCACCATTTGCCTCACGCAGTGCAACACATGTCCTTCACATAGAGTTGATCAGGTTGTTAATTGTGGGTTGTGGAATGTTGGTCCACTCCTCTTCAATGGCTGTGTGAAGTTCATGGATATTGGCAGGAACTGGAACATGCTGTTGTATACGCCAATCCAGAGCATGCTCAATGGGTGACATGTCCAGTTAGTATGCTGGCCATGCAAGAACTGGGATGTTTTCAGCTTCCAGGAATTGTGCACAAATCCTTGCAACATGGGGCCGTGCATTATCCTACTGCAACATGAGGTGATGGTTGTGGATGAATGGCACAACAATGGGCCTCAGGATCTCATCATCGTATCTCTGTGCATTCAAAATGCCATTGATAAAATTCACCTGTGTTTGATGTCCATGGCATACCCCTGCCCATACCATTAATCCCACCGCCATGATGGGCCACTCAATCCACAACACTGACATCAGCAAACCATTCACCTACACGACGCCACACATGCCGTCTGTCCTGAACACTGAAAATCAGGATTCATCCATGAAGAGCACACATCTCCAATGTGCCAGATGCCATCGAATGTGAACCTTTGCCCTCTCAAATCGGTTATGACGACGAACTGCAGTCAGGTCGAGATGCCGATGAGGATGATGAGAATGCAGATGAGCTTCCCTGAGACAGTTTCTGGTAGTTTGTGGAGAAATTCTTTGGTTGTGCAAATCGATTGTTTCAGCAGCTGTCCAGGTGGCTGGTTTTAGACGACTTTGGACGTGAACATGTTGGATGTGGAGGTCCTAGGCTGGCATGGTTACATGTGGTTTGTAATTGTGAGGCCAGTTAGATGTACTGTCAAATTCGTTGAAACACCTTTGGAGATGGCTTATGGTAGAGGAATGAACATTCAATTCACAGGCAACAGCTCTGGTCGATATCCCTGCAGTCAGCAGGCCAATTGGCCAATCCTCAAAACTTGGAACATTTGTGGTACTGTGCTGTGTGATAAAACAGCACATTTCAGAGTGGTCTTTTATTGTGGCCAGCCTAAGGCACACCTATGCAATAATCATGTTGTCTAATCAGCATCTTGATATGCCACACCTGCGAGGTGGGATGGATTATCCCTTCAAAGGAGGAGTGCTCACTCTCACAGATTTAGACAGATTTGTTAAACAATATTTGGGAGAAATGGTTATTTTATGTGTATAGAACATGTTTTCTTTGAGTTCAGCTCATGAAAAATGGGAGAAAAAACTAAAGTGTTGCTTTTATATCTTTGTTCAGTGTAGTTGATTATTTCAATAATCGATTAATCATGATTAATTCAGTTAGTTGTTGCAGCCCTAAGTCCATCATCTGAGCAAGAGAGAGGATATAGATGTTAAATTAAAGTAACCTGAGATTCAAGCCTTGAGGAACCCCACATGTAATCTTTGTTCAGTAAAGTTTAGAATCGCCAAATATTTCAATGTAATTTGCCAAGTAAGATTTGAACCAAAAACAGATGAAAAGAAAGTACACCCACAAGTCATGATGACAACAAAAGTAAATCCATGGGGTGGAAGTCAGCAGGTACGTAAAATACATATATACTAATACAAATACTAATACATTTGACTATTGAGAAGCAGTGAAACATACAATTTGCCATAACAGGTCAAACTTTTTTAGCAATAAAAAGATTTAAAGCAATATCATAGCCAAATTGCATATAAAATTCAATTGTAAAGCACTGCTTTTATTGAAAATAGCATAGTTCAGATGTACCAAACTCTGATCTATTAATGACAGCTTTACAATACTAAAAATGCTAGAACCCTGAGTTTAGTCTCACAATTATGCTTTTAGGTAAACATTCAAGTATCACTGTTTGAGGCTTAAATAATTATTAGAAAAAAGACACCAACAGCATTCATTTTGTGTTCTCTAATCACTTTTAAATTGCTTTTACATCAACCTAATGATCCCTTAAGCTCGTTGGCTTATGTAGAAACTTGGAGCAAGGCTCCCTGTGGAACCAGTCAGAAGCATAAGACAAATAAACCTTCCAGCTGAAAGATTTGATACTGAGATATCGCCTTGGGTCAGGGCAGTGCAGCTTCATTACCATCCACACATCACCTGTGTGCTTTGATAACCCCCCCTTTTTGCAGGCTATTACTTGGTTATGTGCTGCCTCATAGCTCTCTGAGACACCTCGGGAAGAACAAAAAAAGGGGAACAAAACACTTTTAGTCTTAATACCCTCATACTGAGTGGGTCTCAGGAAGTTAGCCTTTCACTAAACCTCTGAATCATTTCAAATGTCCTTAATACCAGTATTACAGTACGTTAGCTTAAATAACTGTAAATGTTCCATTTTGTACTGCAATTAGATAAACTGCACAAAATAGAACGACACATCCATAGAAGACTGAAAGAGTTTGAGGTTATAAAAGCTAGCAAGTCATTTTCTTGGCTGTTGGACAAAAAAAAATGCCCCCTGGAGTTAAACAATTCTGTGAAATCTGATTGCCTAGAAGTCAACATAATGGCTATGTATTGTAGCTAGAAACTGTGCAGCCTGCAAAAGTGAAAAAAGGAGTAAGTTGTCTGTAATGAGGGCGGGATTATTTTAAGACGACAGCTAAAGAACATGGTACTCTGAACATCACGGCTGTTAAGAAGCACAAACAGGAAAAAGTGAACTAGAACTTTTAAAAACAAAATTTTGCAGCCTTTTTTTTTTAAGTAACCCAGTATGAGGGCAGGTTCACGGACTGATTCATGAGGAGCAAATCAAAAGAATTATTTCTGATTATACATTGGTTAATGATAATTCCCACATCTTCCACTGTGAGCCATAATTAGGCATGGTAAACAGGATGACAAAAGGGGAGAAGGCTGATCCCAGGCCATCAATTACATGTCCTCCTTCTTAAGCTCTGGCTGTGCATGGAGGCTAATTATTGTTGTTAAAGACCTGCCCATTATTTCATCCCTCTACTACATATATTTTTTTCACAGAGAATAGGCAATTGAAGGTGCTAACACTTTTAAAATTAAGCTGCAGTTTAGATGGAATTTTACTTTTATTAGAATGTAAGAAACTAAATACACAGAGATGAAGTTAAATGTGTCAAACAAACCCATTCTCCGACTGCTTCATCAAAAAATGCCCGCTTTTTCCATTGGCTTGTTGATGTGCTGAAAGTTCAAAATGTTCACAATCTCATGATGCAAAAACGATAGTGGCGAGAGCTAATGTTGGTATCATGAAATGGCAGCAGGGGAGGGTTTTTTCCTCTCATTGTAGCCAAATGGCTGCTCACATTGGTTTCAAAGATGAAAGAGAGCTCTGAGCTTTTAATGCACACTGTGTTACTGTACTGTACGTTGTTTAGGCTTATAGTGAGATTGGCCTGTCAAGTGCAAGGCAAGTGGACCCAGGTGTATGGTAATTGTAGCAGAAAGAGTCGAGGCAGGAGGGAAATAAACAATGGGGAATTTGAAATGAACCTGAGGGGAAAAAAAAATCAAAGGAGCAGCAGCCAGATTACAGTGTGATTTTGTGCTTTTAAAGTACATGCATGGAGGGATCTTTAAATGCATCTGATCAAAGGACGCTGGAATCAAACATTAGATATAGACCTAATCTGATACAGAACATGTCAATTCCTAAAAATGATTTTAAATGAAGCATATAGGAACAGGTGTCTTTTTATTGCATCTTTTATTGTCTGCTGAGCTTATCATATGAACTACTTCTCAGTCCAGCACTCCTAAGAATGGCTATAAATGACATAATGGAGGAGCATTGTTGTGATGACATGCTGAAGGCAGGTGCTTCTTAGTTCTTAAGTTATGTTTGATATATACATCATTTTTTAAACAACTGAAGATAACAGTTACTCGATTGTGCTAAAAAAAACAGCACTATGTACCTGGAGTAACCCCTCCCCCCCTTAAAAACGACTACAAAATGGATGAGTAACAGTGAATGAGCGGAAAAGTCTAACACATGACAGAAGTATAAACTTGTGTGAATACAAATAGCCAAATATAACATCTCTCAAAAGGCTGCTTTTGTACTACACTCTAAAATTTCAGTTTTCCTGAAATATAAAGCCTGTAAGATTCCCCCCCACCTTTTTTTTTTTAACCAGGAAAAGGTTTTCAGTGCCTAAAAGCTTTAAAAGGACCCATTTAATAACCAGTGATTTTAAAATATATAAGCTCTACTCATTACTACACCAATGTAGTGATGAGTCACACCAAAGCTGAAGTATGTCTCACTCTTTTTTTTCAAAATATCAATAAATACAACCATTACAAGCTAAATGTGCATCTCTTACACATGAAACTAACCCAGAAGACAGATTTCTTTAGGGAAAATTCAGGTAAAATTCAAACAGAGTTTGTGTTAAGATGGCGAGGGAAAAACAATGGTGTTGTGGGAGAGGCAAAGAGAGTGCTGCTGTGCACATATAATTACAGACAAAGGCCTTGTCACGGAAATAGTCAGTGGGTACATATTAACGCCATTTCAGCTCCTCACCTGACAAGCCACCCACGTCCATTTTTTTCAGATTTTTGGCCTCGAGGATGACCACGGTCAGCTTGCCAGCAGTAGGAACATATCGGAGAGAGAAGCAGATATCACCCAGCTTTTCTTGCTGTCGAAGAGAGGAAAAAAAACATTGCAGCTGGTGAGGACATTTTACATGGTCACTACATATTCTTTATGTCAAAAATCAGTGTTTTTCCAATTCAGCCCATTTTTTTTAATCACAAATACAAACCTTCATTATGAATTTATACCTGATATTACTACAGGTGTCAGGTTTTGAATATGGAACCTATCAAAACCCCAGAATGGACGGACGGATGGATGGATGCCATATTTTGAGATTGTCATAGTCTTTAAAGTCTGAAAATACATATATGTTTCCATTTTTATTCAGACATGGAAACAATTAAATCAGTTTCCATACTTGTCCAAAATTATAACGAATCTCAGTTTAAAAAAAAAACAGAACTAAAAACAAAACAACTAAATGAACTATCTCACTGGGTCACCGATAATATAAAAGAGATTGCAAAGAAACAATTCAGATGAGCAAACACTAAGCTGTCACTTTCCCTCACAATACAGCAGACATGTTTATGCCTGTTTCTTTCAGCTCTTCACAAGCAGAAGAAATGATATTGGATGTTCAGAAGCATCAGAGCATCTGTATTAAAGATTAATGTACCGAACACTGACAAAGTTATTAAACAATGCTCAACTCAAATCAGCATCCATAAAGGAGTAAAGGTCTACAGACTTTTTCTACCACTGCTTTAAAACCATGGAGGGAAATACTTACATAAATTGCATTAGATCAGCTTTTTCTGCCATATGGAAACTGATGTGCCAAACATATAAACACAAAAAACGATTACTTTTAATATGTTATATATTCAAAACAGTCCACCAATGGAAAAAAAATAGAAATGTATATGACCATGTGTGAAAAGTCCTATTTAACATGTTAACGTTCAACTTAAAAAAAAGTACAAAAAAATATGTAAAACAAAGCTCGTTAGTTTGGCAAACTTAGTTCTGTTTGGTATTAAACTGTCTCGTCTCTTTGAAGTGTTCTCCGCTTTAAACTGCTTCTAAAATCATCTTTTTTGCACTTATGTCTGCTGGGAAAGTGCTTCAATCACTTCATCTCTTCTCATAAATCAGCATCACAACACTGCCTCATTATGACAAGGAAAGAGTCATTCATATTCTGGATTTCTCCATCAAACTAAGATAAGCACTGCACACCTGTTGGGTCACACCCATTCTTGAGAATTAACTTGTCTTGAATTTTGACCTTTGTTTCATTTCAGAAATTTTTCATCAGGGTTTGATTGGGATCTGTTGCCTCATGCAGAATCAGATTGCTTAAAATTGCCTGAAGAATTCACCCCCCAACTGTTTTATTTTTGTTTTATCTAACAATCTTGGCTTGTAGCTGATATAAAAACTTGAAAAGAATAAGTAACATCATTTTTATATGACATGAAGCTCCCGAGGCAGCAGAATGTAAAAATGCATGTAAACGAAGCTTTCAAGATTTATCAAGACAAAGGTTGTTTATGCTTCCTTTAAAACAAAAATGACCAACTCTTGCTTACTTGACTTGGAGGGAATTTTAATAACTTTATATTTGAGCACAAAATGTTTGTTTCAAATGCATAGACATTCAAAACCATGAATATCAAGCTCTGGAACATGCAAAAAGTATTGTAAAATCTGTAGTAAACCAAAAGTAAAGGAATATTTGGTACAGCTGGAAAAAGATGGTCAGCATGAGAAAAAGTGTTACTTTGGTGCAGTATATCATCATAAGCAGCTGTGCAGCCACACCCTAAAAAAGCCAAGTGATGCCCTTCAACTAAATAACTCCACCAACCACTCCATGGTGTGATAATTAACCTTCAAATCAACCCACCGTACTGCTAAAAATAAGGTTGCCAACATGTTCTATATGCCATGACATTTACCATGAAAATTGAATTTCCTGAGCTGGAGCCTGGAAATTCACACTTCTATTAATTGAACGGGAAGCGTGGACATATGATTAAGTGACATTTCGAGGAGAAATGGATTTCATCAGCCATGCCAACGTATTTGAGGAACAAGCAGCTGCAAAGTAATGACTAGAATATCACTTATGCAATAAAAATGTTCATATTATAGAAACAAGAGGTACAACATGTCAAATTTGAGCCTTACATAATACAACGTTTACATAATGATTGCAGACTTGTCTTATTTATAATATTTATATGTAACTGTGGCATGTGAGTGTGCTTACATGGATCTGAAGTCTTACCTCCTCCTTCTCAGCACTTTGTAGATCTCTCCACTCCTCTGTTACACGGCTGAAGTCCACCTTGTTCATGGGCACCTTGATGTCACCAATAGCATCGTGCTTGGAAAAGCGGTCAAAGTCGTAGACCGTCATTACCAGGGTCTTGCCACCAAGCTCTACGTAGGGTACCTAGGGAGAAAACAGGGTAATTAAAACAAGCCTTTAAACCAAACTAACCTCCACTTTGACCCATTTTGAAGTTGCCATGGGTACAAAACAGGCTAATTATCTCTTTGGCTTCCTTCAAACAGTATTAAGACCACCTTAAGCTCTCCAGAACCTTCATGACAATTCAAATGTTGGTGAATTATGACAAATCCGTTTCAATGTAAAGGCAATCACTACTGTTGTGTGGTTGTGTTTTCCCCGTTACTTATATGGGAGAATTCTGAATGCACACAATCATTTTCAGTCTTACTTTGGAGGAACAAACACCATCAGGAGGTTTCAGAACTTCCTAATATTAATTTAAGCCTTGTTGCGAAAGTACAAATTCTACCAAGACTTTAATCATCTTGAGCAGCATGAGAGAATGTAGTTGAGAAGGCTTTTTTTCTGTACAAATAATGCACAACACAGTGTGCCATTCTTTTACATATATTTCAGTCTTAAGGAATTATGCACACAAAGCCCAATTTTTGATTTTCACTAATTGTTGTGAGCTCATCACACTGATGGTCTTAAGCCTGAAGTTGTTTTTGTGAGTCACACTGCAATTATTGATAAATTATATTATAAACTATCAGTCATTACCTGAGCTTTTTCCTTATCCTCCCCCATCCTCATTGCTAAATATAATGCCAATAGAATAAAATGCTAATAGCTCCCTAGTTATATTTGACATCTGAAAGGGAGTTTGAAAAACTCCCAATTTTCCTTGGTCCATCAGCAATTGGTCCACATGTGCAATTTGATTTGTCTGAGCAGACCTTTTCAAGACTGTGCAGAGACCATTTACATTTTTTAAGTCATGGTATGGTCTTAGTCCAGTGAGAAGGGGTCCTTTAGAGCTATAATGCTTGCTTTTTACTGATGACCTATGCTTCAACTACAAGAAAGATGCATGAAAGGCAAGAGGAGTATTCATAAAGTCTGTATTACTATCCAAAGATAGTTTTGTAAAGTTCGATTTTTTTCTTGATTTCTATTCCTGGGATGTTTGAGATGGATTTAAAAATAAACAATGTATCAAAACCTCAATTTTCTGTCATCATATGGTCTGGCCAATTTCAGCTGCCAGGATTATTTTCAAACATGTGGAAGGGGTAACTCTCCAGTGTCTCAAAATAATCACAGCAGCTGTGATAGTTCAGCCATTACTGCCTCCTAGGATCTTTTTTGGACTCGTGGAAAGCCTGACAGATGCCGAGTTTCCTTCTTTCATATGGGTAGCTTGATTTTTTCATGTTTCAGTTTTCTTATGCGAGCCACATCTTTGCCAAGAGCTACAATAGTTTGAATGGTTGTCTTTCGTTTTAGGAGCTTTCTTGTCATCTGCTTTGATTATTTAAATTAGTGTAGTTTTGTTTGAAATTCATTTATCCTATTAATGAGATATTAAGCTTAAAAGTACTTGATATATTATATTAAAAGATAATCGATGCACTACTGCTCTTAGTCTGTGCCATATTAAGATTTACACAATGTGCAAAATTTTAAACAATTCCTGCTTTTTATATTGAGAATCCAAGGAGATATATATATATATATATATATATATATATATATATATATATATATATATATAATTTGAAGAAGTCTATATTATCCAGGTTTTTTTAGGGTCTTTTATACTTTTACTTTGGAAAGTAGTACCAGTTTTTTCTAGCTGATGATGACAGAACATAAAAATGAGGCTGTGAAAGAGGACAAAACCAAGACAAAAGAAGTTCTCTTAGACCCTTTAAAAACTTTCTAGGGGAGATGAGCAGTATCTAAAAACCAAGCGTTTTGAAAACCCACTAAAGACTTGAGACAGAACCCAAGATATTCATCATCCTTTAGCTCGTGGTTTATCGTATGCAACATTTTTAGTTAATAACTCTATGGAAATCACCTTGTTACTGTTTCAATACTACAATGGTGTAATTTCTTTATACTTTTTTTTTTTATATACTTTTCACAGATTCAATTAAAGAAAGGAAAAAAATGTCTTTGCATCAATTTGAAATAAAATCCTAAAACAGAAACGATGTTTCTGTAAAGACACCTACTAATGCCTTAATGTGGTCTAAAAGTGGTCGATTTATATCAAATAGGCTAAACAAGTCTGACTTTCAAAGTCTGTTTAGGCTAAATGTAAACAGGACTGAATGGGATAAAAACAGTCCTATTTTAAACATTTTCTGGATTGAATAAAGGCAAGGACCTGGCTAACTTGAAAAAGCCATAGAAAGGATGTCCAGTAACATTTAGTATTTGAAGGGAAAGTGCCCAAGAGTCAAATTTAAATGGGTTCTTTCTTATTTGTCTTATGTGTGAATACCAAACAGCTTCACACATTGAGTTTAGGATCTGTTTTATGCTTTTATAGGTCAGAATTAAAAGGCTTTGCAAATTGCCAGAACTGGACATTTTCTTCTAACAGAAGCTTCCTAATGACAATTAGATGCTTTTGGATTTGATTTTCTGCTCTAAGTCTTATGATCAGATATATTTAACCAGTTAAAAATACAGACTTGCCTGTCCTTAACTATTATTCATAAAAAGTTCACCATTTCTTCTTTATAGGTATCATGTCTTCCATTTTGTGATTCATCGCAGATTTATAAACAAGTGTTTAAGAAAAACATAACATACAATATATCATGCATTTACATGGATATCACATTGCATTATGCTCAAAGTACATCAAACACCTGAGCTCTCCACTGCTGAGCGAATAACAAAACTTTCTCCTCTGCTTAGCAGCAGCCATGCATCCATTATGGCTGTGGAGAGGCCAGGGTGTAGTGGTGCATCTGCCTGTGTTAATCCCAATCATACTGAGCCTGAGTGTTAGTGTGTGTGAAAGATATTTTGTCAGGAGCTTGTTAATGCACCAGCTGGTTGCTGTCTGCACACCTTCCCAGATTTCAAGGCTGCATGCAAATCAGATTGTCAACAGAAGTGAAAGATTTCCAACTACAAAACTGTGCAAATGTGTTTGAGCACTCAGCCATAGCTCAAACCATTAATGTGAGACGTACCTTGAAGGTGAACTGTTCATTAAAGACTGGGTTTAGGGTCTTCCTGTGGACCTTGGTCTCAAATTTCTTCTTCTTGTCAGGCAGAAGGTAAACCTTTACATAAGGGTCAGATGTGCCTCCCATATCCATGGCAGGCAGCTCTGCAGCCTGGATGATCCCCACTATGAGCTGAAACAGGAAAGCAGAGAGTCTACAAATTATAACTTTGCCTGTCGACTGACACACAAATCACATATTGGATAAAGAAATACCACCTAAGTATGGCTCTGGACCTAAAGGAAACTTTCTTTAAATGTCAGCATCAATCATCAGGTAATAATGGAATCCTAAAGATAATTCAGTGTCATTTTAACCAAGACATGGCTCTAATATTAGGAGGTTAGAAAGGCAGAACATGACGGCCCCTGAAGAGTCCGTAAAGGTCACGACGTGTCACACCAGGAATGAGACAGTGTTTTTTCCCCTCATACGGTTGATAATTGATAACCACAGTAGGCGTCCTGGGTGGCTGATTGACCTGTCAGTCAGAAGCTTGACTCAAAGGCCTCTCAGGAGGTCCTGCTAGTCAGTCAATCAACTTCCTATCAGGCAGCCATCAAGCAGCAATCTGGAGGCTGACCAGGGCGCTCAGCCGTGGAGCTCCACAGCTGTCAATAGCTGCATCAGCTTTCTGTGTTGAGGTGCAGCAGTGATGATGCAGCAAATAAACGTGGAGAACAAAAACAATCACCAATATATGCAAAGAAAAGGTTCATGGACCAGTTCTGTGGCTTTGTATAATGAATTTTGGAAGGCTTCTATCTACTGGAGCTTATTTACTACTGAACAGATATTAAATTTCAAACATTATGTAGCACAAACACAGTAAAATTACATTGTCCATTTCTGAAATATATTCAAGTAGGGTCTTTTTTTTTTTTTTTTAAGATATGGCCAGTTCCTGAAATAAGGATGACCTTTAATTTACAGTGAGAAACAAAGAAAGTAACAGTTCTACAAACTAACAAATCATTGAAAGCTTCTATAGTCTTAAGATTCCTTTAAGCTCTAAATCTCCTAAAACCTAAAAAAAATATTTAGATCATATAGACGCTGCTTCTTGTACAAAAAAGAAATTAGTTATTTTTAATGAATTTTGAAATTACCTGTTTGCTTTCTTTTTCTTGTTATATTTAAAAAATTGCTACAAGTTTAGACATGGGTTTCCAAAATCAAGGTATACCGGTTTTATATGTTAGCAGCTCAAACCACAGGAGCATTTTGTATCATACCATACCTATGGTTCAGTCTTTTTGACTAGTAATCTTTTTTTAATGTGATTCCAGAATAAGTTTCGAAAGGACCAGAGTTTTCTCTTGCTGCATAGTGTAACACTGCCCTCTCCCTCCCCCACCCATTGCTGCACACGACCGATTAGCTCAAAAGGACTCTGTACTCTGTCTCAAGTCAAGGCAAGTTTATTGGTATAGGGCATTTTAGCAACAAAACAATTCAAAAGTGCTGTCCTGTTTTGATGAAAACATAAAATAGAAGTACAATGCAGTAACATAATAAAGGAAAGTAGAAAGTTAAAAAGAAAAGTTGAACTACAGACTAAAATTGATCATGCTTCAGTTAATGTAAGTAGAACAGTCCAAGGCAACTCTAAACAAGTGGGTTTTTAATCTAAATTTAAAAGAACTCAAGGTTTCAGCATTTTTGCAGTTTGTTCCAGATTAGTGGAGCATAAGAATTAAATGCTGCTTCTCTATATTTGGTTCTGACTGAGCTAGTATAACTATTTAACCAGCTAATGTCAGCTAGTTGTACTCTCAGTATTTCTCGATAAGGACCAAATTGGCAAAATGGAAAAATTTGTGCACAAAGCACTTTTACTTGAAATATCCTGCATAGTTTTTACATTTTCTACTTTTATTCAAGTTTGTGTATTTGAATAAAAAAATATTAAATGTTATTGATAACATTATTACAATACCAATTGTCAATAAGTTAGATTATTTTATTGTTATCCATTTTTATGTTTTGGGGGTAAGTAGTGTGTTACAGTGAAAAATTGGTATTTTTCTTCACATTTATCATACTGCCCTTATGCCTATATCAAACCACAGTATTTTCTGGCTTTGCAACTAGATCCATAATGTTATTATTTTGGTTACCAGGAGATGGCACTAAGGGGTTGAGAGAAACGATAACATCAGAAAATGTGAAAATAAAAACATAATTTTGTGTTTACTTATGATAAGGCACCACATCATTGCTATCTATTTTAGATTATGTTGATCCAGCATTGGTAGATGATCAATTTTGACCATTTAAAGAAAATCTGGAAAAAAAAAAATCCCTGAAAGGTATTTAAACTATGCTATAAGTCTTTGATTACCTATCGACATGGTTTAGAAAAGTATTTTCATCGCTGTTGACACGTAAATATGTTTAAACTCTGAGTTTTACAACAGAACATATCAGAAACTCCTCTGTATTTGCATCTCATAGAAGGCAAAAAGGAGCCAATCCAGCTGTCATTTACTTTAACCTTCACAGAAGTATGCTGAACACTGGAGACAGGAAGTGGCACTTAGACTTTATGTATAACAATTGCTCATTGCATGCTGTCCTCCTGATTTTCATCCATCCGTCCATCCATCCATCAGCACCAGCGGTACAAGACACATCATGTCACACCTTCTTTACAGTGGGAGGATTTAATGCCCGAGGAAAGATTAGAGCAGGATATGCCTGGAAAGGCTGATTTCTTGTTTGCTGATTCTGCTAATTGGCTTTGTTGTGTCCTAATAAGGACACATATTTGGGATTCAACTTAAAGAGAAGAGGAAAAAAATTAAAATACAATGACAAAACCTTTTAGAACGATAAAATTCAGTTTTCACGATTGTCACAAGTTGCAATGAGATTAGCATGTATGCTATCTGATATTTTTAAGCTTAAATGTATTTATTTAAATTGGATGCCATCTAGTGCAGATGATTCAATGGACTTTGGGAACCCAGGATGCTTAAAATGGAATCTAGATATTTTTAAGAGTGGATTTAATTTTGTACTTTGTGCTTGATTTTTTGCCTTAATTATTTAGTGCATTCATAAGCTGCCTGGCTCCTGAGTAGTGTAGAGCTCTTCTTCAATCTCATCCTGTGACACATCCAGCTACATAAATTTGTTCAAACACAAAATAAAATGTGGTTCAAATCAGAGGTGTGACAAAGTCATTGTTTTCCAAGTCTCAAGTAAGTCTCAAGTCTTTATCCTTAAGTCCTGAGTCAAGTCTCAAGCAAAGACAATCAAAGCAGAGTCAAGTCTCAAGTCAAGACAGGCAACTGTTAAGTCAAGTCCAAAGTCTGAAATTTGAAATTTCAAGTCCTTTAAATTCTTTTTTTTTTTTTTTTTTTTTTTTCAAACAATGTTGCAATTATATGTTAAAATAAGAGATCATGTGAACTTTTTAAAAAAAATCTGTATTTGTCTCAAATTGTGATGAAATGTGAAACCGAACTTAAAAAGTATAAACAAAGTAATTCTAAAATTTCACGTCTATATTGTATTGTTAAATTACAATTAAGTACAAGAATAGTCTTCCTATAAACTACAATTTTCCAGAATAAATGTGCTTTTTAAACAATATATGTTTAAACTACAGATTTTGGGTAAAATATTAAGTCTTTTTAAATAAACGTGACTTAACTTGGACTTTTACACATTGACATAGGACTTAAATTAGTCTTGAACAAGTCTCTTAACATTTTTTTTAAGTCAAGTCAAGTCATGTGACTTGAGTCCAAGTCATGTGACTCGAGTCCACAACTCTGGATCAAATGATTCTGAAAGAATCTATCCAAGCATTTTGGTAAGAGATTTTTGCTGTAAGAGTTTAGTTCTTTATTAGGCCAAAAGTAAAAAGAAATCCAGCTGGAATAAAACACAATTGTTCTTAGCTTTTTTCCACTGATAATCTAAAACCCAAAGACAATAATTTAAAACATCCAAAAAGCATGTTTAACCATCTGACTGACACCAAACCTCAGAGTCAGAACTGGAACAACAGTAGCTCTGTGTTTGCACATCTGTGGGGATTTTCCTGTTTAACTAAGGCCTAACAGCAGAGGACTGCTGGTATAACCTTTGTTTGTGAGTTAAGCTTTAGTCCGATGAGCAGCCTGCTGACCAGAGTGAGCATACAAACACCTCTAATGCATCCATAAACACTTCCACAGAATAGGAATTGGCTTTCCTGGGTAATATTACAACAATAGCTTTGAGACTTTTTATGGAAATTAGCTGGCTGGCTGATAATAAAACGAATATGATTGTTTTTTAAATTAATCTCTTATAAATACTAAATTTCAATTCCACTTCTTCTGACTGGATACAATGCAGTGTGCCTGCGTCTGACCTGCAATAAGAGCAATGAATACGATAATGATGTTGAAAGTGGCTCTTCCTGCTATGCTGAGATGGCTCTTTGTGGTTCATTTGCTGTGTCTTTGCCTCATGTAGTCTCCTCGCTGTTCTCCAAACGATTTGGATCTTTTACAAAACCTTTTTCCTCTCATTAGTGTATAAACCCAGCATCGGGCAGCAGCTATTTGTGGTGCTTAGCAGCAAGAAACAATGCTTTGCCGTGTGGACCTGACATTAATCTGCAAGCGCTTCTGCACCCTGATCCCCCTGCTTTAGTACTTGCACACATGGAAACTAGTGTTTACAGCTTCTCCTCAGAAGGACTTGACATTTACTAAGTTTGGGGCCTTCATAAGACAAGAGTCCCATTAAACATGCTGACATCAATTAGTGGAGCGATCTTAAAGTGGGGGTCTTAAAGGTGAAGTAAAAACAAAATAGTATGCTCACATGGCATGTTCATGAAGCTCATTAGTGAGGGTATTTACTTTTACCAAAAAAATGTATTTCATGAAGAAAAAACAGTTTTTAGAATGACTTATAGTTCAGTCTTTAAGTCTTCAGTCTCAGGAAGATAGAGCACGTCACCCCAGTTCTAAAGTCCTTACTCTGGCTCCCTGTAGCTCAGAGAATAGACTTTAAAATACTTCTGTTAGTTTATAAATCACTGAATGCACCAAAATATGTTAAAGACTTGTTGTAAATGTATCAACCTTCCAGACCACTCAGGTCTTCTGGTTCAAGCCTACTGTGCATCCCCAGAACCAAACATGGAGAAGCAGCTTTCAGTTTTTATGCACCACAAAATCTGGAACAAATTTCCAGATAACTGCAAAACAGCCGACACACTGAGTTCCTTTAAATCAAGGCTAAAAACCCACCTGTTTAGAGCTGCCTTTGATTAGTAGTAAGTGATCAGTATTTTTATTGATCAGTAGTTTCGAATAATATTTGCTTGATGATCCTCATGATTTTGATGCACTATTTGCTTGATGATTTTGATAATTTTCATGTATATTTGCTTGATGATTTTTCTGTGTACTTGATTGATGTTTTTTATGATGTGAAGCACTTTGAAATGTGCTATACAAATAAACGTGAACTTATTTTACACCTCTGGATGTAAATCTGATGCAGACCATAAGAATAAAAACAGGTTTTCAATATTTTTTTTTGCAAAGACATCAAATGGTAATGGAAAACCCATAAGTTAAACTTAATTATTCAAAATGTTTTCATGTCTATATCTACAATGTCATCACTTTCATATGCATTCCTTATTAAATAAAGAAAATTACCAATAAACTAGTCAACAACAATTAAGGCTATTTTTCAGTAATAATTGTACTCTGACTTACTTTTGAGTATTTCTATAAATTATCTAATTTTACTGCATAGTAATACAAGGTTTCTATTCATTCATTGTCCCTGAAGGAATTAAGGTTTTAAAAGGTGTCTAAGACGATTCAATGTCTTCCAAAGTATTTAGTTTGGTCTGTTTTTTAACTTCCAAGATCTCCAGTGAGCTAAGACTATAGCTTCTTTGGGGTCAGTGTCACAAATGTGAAAACTGTCATCTATTCATTACACTTTGGAGCTGTGGTGGAGCTCATTACCTTTGTAATCAAGAACCTCATAGAAAGCTGTCACCACCTCCCAGTACAAGACAGATCAGCACTGTGAAATGTAATATCGTCCATAAAATATCACTTTTATGAAAGGCTGTCTCCTCTGAAAGAAATAAGGGTATGGATGACTGATCAGCAACAATGTGTGCACTGTGTAATTTCATTAGCAGCATCACCGTCAGGAATAATTCTCCGGTTAAGCTGTAAAAAATATTGATATTGACCAGTGAGAGGGTGTTTGCATTATAGAGAACAGGTGAAGGAATGTGTTGTGTATAGTTTAGAGATATACAAATGCCCATCGTGTGTTAATGTAAGATATTATTTAATAGAACAGTTGATTTTACAGACGGAATTGATGACAACAAGAAACTTTATTGAATTTTCAAATCAAGAGTTGGTGGCAAAAGTCCAAAAATATTATGGACTTTATAAACAAACTTTCTTGAGATCTCAACAAGATTCTAGCATAATTCTGGCTGGATGTTTGACCATTATTTCTAGCAGAACTGGCAGAGTTCATCTAAGTTGGTTGGGACAGACTTGGCTTTTACCACAGTCCACATATTGTCAATACAGTTGAAATCGGGATTTTTGCAAAGACCATTCCCAAAGCTTAATGTTATCTTGTTTTATCCATTTCAAACCCAGTTTTGATGTGTGCCTAGGATCCTTACCCAGCTGGAACACCCAACTGTGTCAACCATATAGTTGCTGACCTATGGGGAAATTAAAAGATTTTGGGTTGTCTTTCCTCTTCAATAAATGTTCCATCTACCACTGGAAGTGAAGCAAACCCACAGCATGATCCTGCAATCCTTATATTTGAGAGTTTACACGGTGTTCATAGATTTGAGACCATAACATTTGCCCCTTTTAATTCATAGCTCCACAGTAGACATGCAACCAAACACACTACTATTAATGATAATTTAGTCAGCCTTCTGTCACCTGAAGAACATTTCCTGGATTAAAGGACTAATGTCTCAACAAGATCTTGAGAATCTCATCCATGGGTTTTTCTTTAGTCGAATTGATTACTAGAACAGTGACTTCACATGGCTGCCTTAAAAAAAAAAAAAAAAAAAAAAAAAAAAAATCAGACAGCTACAGCTGATCCAGAACACTGCTGCTGGCATTCTCACTAAAACCAGGAAGATAGAGCACATCACCTGTGTTCTAAAGTCCTTCCACTGGCTCCCTGTAGCTCAGAGAACAGACTTTAAAATACTTGCTAGTTTATAATTCACTGAATGGCTTAGCACCAAAATACAATAAAAAAAAAAAAAAATAAATAAAAATCTATTGTCATATCAACCTTCAAGACCACTAGGTCTTCTGGTTCAAGTCTACTCTGCATCCCCAAAGTCATAACCAAATATGCAGAAGCAACATTCAGTTTTTATACTTTACTAATCTGGAATAAACTTCTAGAAAACTGCAAAACTGTTGAAACACTGAGTTCCTTTGAACTGAAGCTAAAACCCCATTTGTTTAGAGTTAACTTTGATTAATAATAACTGGAACATCATTAGTTTTAGTCTGGATTGCAACTTTTTATTACTTCACTTTATTTTGCAATCTTTTTGCTTATTGTATTATATTTTTATCATGTAAAGCACTTTGAACTGCTTTGTTGCTGAAATGTGCTAAACATTGACTTGACTACAATTATGACCCTGTGTGGATTAGACAAAATCTACAATAATTTCAAGATGGTGCACCTCATTCTTGCTTCTAAAACTATTTTAAGTTTATTATTGTATGATCATTTCACCCAGCAAAAAAAGTCAAATGCCTCTTTAAAACCCCAAAACGTATATAACAGTCAGGTTTGAATTCATGAAAACAGCATGCTTAGTGCACACACACTGGAAGCCCCACTGCCTAATTACAGACTGTCAGATCTGTTTATAACAGGGAGGAAGGTAGCCCAGCGAGGGACAGTGTGTTCATGCACTGCTTCCATTATCTGTTGCGGAACAGCTGGTGAAAGGAAGTTGATTTAATCCCTTATTCTGCTTTTTCAAAACTCAGTCACTGGAAAAACTGTAAAGAAGACGGATATCTCAGGGGCCACATTTGATCAAGTAGAAAAAAAAAACAACAAACAGACAAACCACAAACTAAATCCCAGAAGAGTAATGTATCTTTCAGAAGTTTCAGTAGAAAATATGCAAAGTTAACCATTAACACCAACCTGCGTTTACAGTAGCAGTACTTAAAAGCAAAAATGTTCTGCCCAACTTAAGGTCTACAACAAGATTTTAAAGTGATTCCTTACAGTATGTCAACCTTTCATTGAAATAAAAATGAATGACACAATCTAATTATTTTTATTTAAAATAGAAAAACAGCAACTGTTCATCAAAATAGTAGTAGTTAAGTAGTCATTTAAAGTGAAATTTTGTGTTTTAATTTAGAGAAACCACCTTAAACATTAGCTATGTTGAGATATTCAAATTGTTCTTGTCTGATTTGTTTATTGCAAACCGCTGCTATATTATACCTATTATATCTTTATTATAGTAAACCTAATTTGCAATGGAAGTTCAATAATTTTCCAACTGTATGCTGCAGCCTGAGTGGTTTTAAAGTTCTCATTGTGCAGAATATTATATATTTCATTGTTCTACTCTTTACAGAGTAAAACTGGGAATATAACAAGCTTGTTTAAGTAGCTACTTAGTGAGGGTATATACTTCGGTAATCACCATAGAATAGGCTCTTAACAGATAAGCTGTTCATAGCTTTCAAGCTGTAGTTTTAGAACAGCGTTACTTTAATTAGAGTGATGGATGGAGCTCCTTTAGTTTCTATGCTGCCACTGTCAGTCGCAACATAGAAATGTTTTCATATAGCACTATTTGTCTTTTGAACAAAGGAGAGGTGTAGAAGCCCCTTTTTCAGCAAGCTGAGCAGCAGTGCAAAGCAACATTACTTGCATTATTCTCTGCCCAATAAAGTAGGTGAAAACTCTGGTTCAACTAGTACTTTATCTGTTTCTTTATTAATGCTGTATCGGAAACTTTTAGCAGGTTTGAAACCATAGCCTTTTAAAACCTTGGTATGCCTTGATACTGTCAACCAGCCCATGCCTACCTTAAAGTTTGATGTGGCAATACTTACGAGAAGGGGTCTTTTGCAAAAACTACACACACAGAGCAATTTGGAGAACAGATCCTTACCGTATTCTCAGTGAAATTGTAATCCAAGGAGTATTGTAATTTTCCCAGTTTCTCGTCTTCTTTTGGCTCGGCTTCTTTCTGCGTTTCAGTCAGCCCTGTCTCCGCATCCTCCTCATCCTTCAAGGCCTGAAGGAGACACCCACCAAGAGTCAGTGCCGCCTGTTTGTAGCAGGGCGCTAGCACCCAGCCAGCCGTTCCCCCGCCCAGGTCCTGCCTGCGAAAACCTACTCCTGCAAAAGCCCCCACTTGTTTCAAACTGTAAAAGGGGGAAAACGAGGAAGGGATAAGGGGGAGCAAGCACTAAAACATGGCAGTTAACATCAGGACATGCTCTGTGATGCACTAAAGCCCCAGGCCTGGTCCCCTTTGGTGCTTTTATACCAATCGCTGAGTGTTTGAGTCTGAGGGGAGGAAAGATCAAATGATGGCACCAGAAATGAGAGCAATGAGAAGATAGAGAGATACTTAGGTTAAGGACAGGAAGAAGGAGAGAAAGATGCTTTCAAAAAATATAGCAGTAGGACAATTTCCTTTGACGGTTATTTCAGGGAGATTAAGTCTTTGGCAAGAAAAAACAAAACTGGGAAATGTAAGAAGTGGCAGTGGATGAGAGGTGAAAGTGGCCTTTCCCTAACCTGGCACTGAGGTGAGGGTGGCAGGTGGTGGCACTGGTTGGGGGAGGAGAGGTAGGGTGATAGGAGGGAGGGAGTTCCCCATAAAAAAAACAAACATGCGATTAAAGAGGCAAAGACTAGTTCTCAGTCATTCAGAGTCAAGAGTTGCCTTTCCGAGGTGCCTCTCATCGTTTGGCATGCAGAGCATTCTCTGTCATACAAAACAGTGCTCTTTTGTGATTCCTCATTCCCATGTCTGGTTACAACCTCAGACATACAGTCACATTGTCATCATAGCTCTAAAGCTGTACCCCCTTCTACGCCGATGTAGCTAGAAGCATCATGCCAGCGGTGGGTGAAAAGGTGTTGGTAAAAAAGGGGGTTGTAATGTACATCGGGGCCTGCTTCTATTAGTTAAATTAATCATGTGAAAGCAGGAGGCTGAACAACACAGACTGGATTAGGAAGCTGCCGCTGAGTTTGGTCTCTGCCTTCAGCAAAAAAATCATCCAATTAGCACAACATAACACGCGATGAGAGAAAAATGCAGCAGGTAAAATGATTGGAGAAAAATATCTCTGGGAAAGGTGTAATCAGTTTCATCTGAGCTGACAGGAGGAAACAATAGTGCTAAAGTACATCTGACCCTTCATTTCATCACCGGCTTCAAAACAACATTTACACTACAATGCAAAAATACCCATCCAACCAAACACCTTAATCTATTGGGGTTGTATATGACACACAAAGTAGTACATATATGAAGAGGAAGTAAAATGATTCATAGTTTTCTGAAACAAAAATCTATAAAGTGTAGCATGCATTTGTAATCTGCCCCCCATAAGTCCAGACTTTGTAGGTGAGTGAACTTTTTTCTCCTTATTTTTTGCTGCTTTACCAAAGAGCTCATGTTCAGATGGACTGTACGGAGACTACATGTAAACATCCACTTTCAAGTCTTGGCACAGATTCTCAATTGGATTGAGGGCTGGAGTTTGACTGCACCATTCTAACACATAAATATATGTTTTGATCTAAGCAATTTAACTGTAGCTCTGGCTGTATATTTAGGGTGAACTGGACTTGCAAAGCCCTGGTTTAAAGTGGTGTGCAGTGTTAGTTTTCCACCTCTCAATGCGCATGTGTCCACAAAATGAAAAATTTTGAGACATCCAGAGCACCTTCTTCCACATGTTTGCTTTGTCTCCAGGATGGATCTTGTTAAACAGGAAAGTTAGAGCTTTTAAATATTCTTTCTTGCAAGTCTTCCATAAAAACCAGAGTTGTAAAGTGCACAACTGATAATTGTTACCTAAACTGGATTTATGCTCAGATGACAGAATAAACACCGTTCAGTGAGATGTTTTCCAACCAAACAACTTCTCTATGACTTCATCCATGACCACTCTGTGGTGTTCTTTGACCATCATGCTGTTTGTTCACTAATGTTCTATAACAAACCTCTGTGGCCTTTACAGAACAGCTGGGTTCATACTAAATTAAACACAAGTGGACTCTAGTTACTAAATTTTGTGACCTTTGAAGGCAATCTATTGCAGTGGATTTAATTTAGGCATATCAGAATAAAGGGGGATGAATACAAATGCACACCACACGTTTCACATTCCATCTTACAGTTCAGCACCACTCTGTGTAGGTCTATCACAAACAGTTTTGTAAGGCACTGCACTTGTAAAGCCTCTCAATCATTCTACTTTTGCATTCTACTTTTGCTCTCATTTAAAATACAAATGAAAGATTCAAAAGGCTGGAGACCTTTGCAGCTTGGCACAAAAAATCTGTGTGGTTCAACCTCATCAATGGGTACCAAGTGTCTCTTTCATACATATATATGTGCATATGCAGGTTTAGGCACATATATACAGTAGATATACATGTACAGTATGCATAGTTACATATATTTGGTTCTATGGGAGCAGTAGTTGTTGTCAAGAGGCTATCACAAAATAAAAAAACGTCAGAGCAGCAGGCTTAAGAAGATCCAACAGCAATTGGGAACCTACCGCCAGTGACCATCCCGAACAGTCATCAGACACAACACAGATAAGGAGGACATAGAAGGAAGAAACACAAATTAAAACAACCACACACAGGAGTTAACACACTAGAGTTTGGGCACACCAGGAGAAATGACTGCTTGCCTCTAAAGAAGCAGATTCAAAGAGCTCAGAGATACGCTCTTTAAAAAGAGAGTTCACATCTCTTTATTGTAAGTAATAACAGTTTAAAAATAAATCCTTGGTTGTGGTAAAGCAGTGGGGATTTCAGGAACTATCAGGAAAAGAGTTGATGAGAGTTAAGGGGCTGTTAAGGCTTTCACACAAGACTGAGACCACCCTACAGTTTCAAGTTGTTCCAAGGTCATTGAAATGTAGCTGGATAGCTGGATGCAGTTATGGCGCTGCTGCTTTTAGTAGAGTTTCTCCCTGCTTTTTACTCAACCATCCTGTCAGAATGCTTCTGCCACAAGTATATGTGCATTGTGATGCTTCCTCACAATCTGTGGAATTTCCTTGTTTAGATGGGAGATTTCTACACATCTACCATCAGTTTCAACCTTACTCTAAAGGAAGAAACACCATCAGCACTTTCCTTAGCTAATAAGAGGTGCAGTTGTTTCTGTACAGAATGAAGCACACCATCAAGGGTGTCATCCTGCAAAATAACTAACTATATCTTAGCAAGTCCAGAAAGGACTCATACACAAATAATGCAAAGCTCTGAAGAAGGCACTAATCACCAATTCCCATGCTTGTAGTTTCTTTTCTGAACCCGCATTTTTCAAAATCAAGTGCAATTTCCCATACAGCAGGGGACTATTTTGTATTCAATGCCGAAGTCCAGTTTTTGAGGGGTACTATCCAGCAAGTTTTAGCTGCATCTCCCCAGCAAAATACCTGAATCAAATGGCTCCTTACCAGGTATCTGCAGAGCTCAATGACATGCGGATGAAAGGATTTAGCCTTTGAATAGAGATTCAAAGGCTAAATCTGTTGGAGCAGTGATGCATGAAAAAGTTGCAGGATAGTAGCTCTCAAGAACTGGACACCTCTGGTTTTCAGGGACAAATTGGAAGTAGTTACAGACAAAATGGCAACTCATGTTTATTGATTGTAAAGGTGTGGCACAGTCTTCAGTCAATTATTTCAAAAACATATTTGCTGCTTCCTGCCTGTAACTCTGAGCCGCCTCTGATAGCAGAGGTGCTGTTGCAGCTTATTACACACGTTTTCATTTGGGGCCTGCTGAAGATGGCACCTTTAATGAAGCCCTGTAGGCACAATTCATTGTCTGCGTATCATACCTTCCCCTTCTGCACTGTTGAAACATTTGTTTAATTCAGTTCCCCAACATTTGTTTAAAGTTTGGTAATGTCATTTCTCAGGGTGGATACCACTTCATTACACAGCTACTCACACTCTTTGACAAGTGAGCAGGTCCACATATGACAAAAAAATAAGCAGTCACAGGAACCATAAGCAGGAGACGACAGAGATTAAAATCAAGTCATCTAATTAACCAAAACTTTAATGTTTTATCTATAGTTAAGGAAATGTTAAGTTAATTTGGGAATAATAATTAAGAAGTGAATTCATGTATAAAGCAGGAGAAGTCATTGCACTTGCTATGAAATAGTCATTAAATTCATTATTCTAGTGCAGATGATTATATTACAACTTTGTCATCGTGTGCAAACAATAACAAGCACAAAATGATGCCAAACAGAAGCAAAAACAACATATCAAGACTTTTTAAAATTAGAAATACCTTCAACTTCTTGTATGTGGTCACATAAACAAGCTTTAGCATAATCTTAACCTTTTCAAAGGATTGAGTGTTAATAATTTATAATTGGAAACAAAAATGGATTAGAGTCTTTACCTCGGTTTTGGCCCCATCCATGACGTCCTTCATGTTGATGGCATTTTTGCCCTTATCTTTGCCCTTCTTTTTGTTTTTCTTTTTGAAAATCCACTTTTTGCATACACAAAAGCAGCAAGCTAACACCAGAATGATGGCTACAAAAGCAATCGAGACGATGGCCCATGACGGAACTGTGGAAAGAAAGAAAAAAAAAAGAACAACTCGGGTTAGATATAGCACATGAAGGGAAGTTTTTGAAAAGTGGTGATTACACACACAAAGAGGTGAGATAAAAGCAGGAAATTGTGTGGATCTTCACTTTAGCTCTCGCCTGGGTCCATCAAAAGTGGCAGACTCCAAGCAATGGAGAGAAAACCTGACCGAACACCTTCAGCCAATTTAGTGGAAGTAACAGATGTTGGCATTTTCCACTTGCCATTTAAACAAAAGAGTCCTAGTCAAGCTGACACTTTCATGGCAATCAGTGTCACCACAGAGCGCACAGGGAGTCAAGGTGGTGGTGATTTTGCGGGTGTGTCTGATGGGCATTAATTCAGGTCTGACCATGACAATCCAATGATGCACTCAACCTAGACAGGTTTAAATGGCTTTTTCTTTTTTTCTTACATCTGTCACATCAGTTTCTTTTTTATATACAGGGTTTCTGTGCAGTCTTGAAAAAACTGGAATTTGATTCGAGTATTTTACCCCATTTTTACTTTTTTGTCACACCTAAAATCTTCAGATCATTAAGTTTAAGTTACTTTAAATATCAGACAAAGATAACCAGAACAAACACAAAAAGCTATTTTACATGATTATTTTCTCTGTTAAGCAAAACAAGTTATCCAAAGCACTCTCGTCTTGGATGAAGAGTGCTAAAAAAGATTATGAATCAAAAAATTTTTGCACAGCTAAGTTAACTTAGGCCTACCTGAGCTGTAGAATCAAGGAAACTATTTTACTAGAACCTGTTTAACAACAGGAAATAGATAAAAAGAGCTCAAAAAGCATCATATTATGTCCTGATCTAAAGAAACAAAAAGTCCTTGAAATTTATGAGCCAGAAGGAGGTTTACAAAGCTATTTCTAAGGCTTTGGAAATCCAGAGAAGAGGTAAAAACATGGAACAGAGGTAAACTTATCCAGGAGCTTACCAAAATTATTTCAAGAGTGCATTGATGACTCAACCAGGAAGTTGTAAAACAACCAAGAACAATATTCAAAGCACTGCAGACCTCATTTGCCTCAACTAAGGTCAAGCTTCATGACTCAACACTAAAAAAAATATAGACTGGTAAAATATGGCATTAATGGTAAAAAAAAAAAAAAAAAAAAAAAAAAAAAAAAAAAAAAAAAAAACCCCCCCCCCCCTCGAAAAGCAATTGCTAATCAAAAATAACAAAAATGTTACGGAAGAGGAATAGGGCTACTGACATAAAAACTGACTTTTTTCCTCAGAATTCTAATGCAGATAATCACATGAGAGCAACCACATTCAATGACAGAGATTAAAGTCAGAATTATTCTTTTTTCAATGGCCTAAATCCTCTTCTGTAAAAAGGTTGACCTCCAGTTTACCAACAAACATCTTGATCGTCCCCAGAATTATAGAAAAAATATTTGACTGACAAGTTCAAAAGGTAAAAGTTTTTGGAAGGTGTGCATCAAGTTACATATGATGTAACATTAACAACAAATTTCAGAAAAAGAGCTTCATACTGATAGTCAAACATGGTGGTGGTGCAGTGATGGTCTGTGGCTGCTTTGCTGCCTCAGGAGTTGGATGATGCCACTATATTCTTTTGCCAATATTAGAAAATCCTTAAGGTGAATGCCTGACCTTTAGTTTTGGGTCTTAAGATCAAGCATTAAAGGGGGGGAAAAAAGACAAATTAAAGATTTATAATCAATGTTATAAATCTTAATAATAAATCTATAAATCTTAATCAGATTTATATCTGATTAATCAGATTTATATCTGATTAAGATGCCATGGTATCATCTTAAACAGCCATTTATTCTCAAAAACATCCAATGTGGCTGAAATAAAACAATTCTGCAAAGAAGAGTGGACCAAATTTCCTCCACAAGTCTAAATTATCACAGAAACTTGATGTCACTTGTTGCTGCTAAGGGTGACTGAGGAAGCTATTAGGTTTAGAAGGCAAATAATTTTGTAATGGAAAAAATACTTTTCAACACTGGAGGTCCAAAACAATATTGTCTATACATTTTTTTCTTAATCTTCACAAACCAATGTATTACCAGCAATACAGGGAGTCAGAGAAAATTAAAAATATTTACATTTGCTATTTTTATGTTTGGAAGAAACATATAATTCAATGCATGAACAAATCAAAATTACTTTGGTCTTATGTAAGAATTTTTTAATATCTAAATGTTAACTAAATCTGGTCTGAAAACAATTTTCAGGATTTACCTGAACACATACAATGAATAATTAGAAGCTTGCTTTCCCTTTGCTTTTTAAAACCTTCCTTAAAATTTCTGGATTTTACAAAAATAGGGAAGCCAACATCAGAAGTCAAACTTACAAAAATAACTAAAATACACCACTGGCTGGCGTCTTTAAATGTTTTTATACAAAGAAATGACCAAATATGTCCAACATTTAAAAGTAATTAATGTCAGTGACTAATTTTACCTATTCATGTATGTTGATGTATTTTTATTAGTAACTTGAACTAAAACTTATTTTTTAAATTAAAGTTTTAAAATTAAATCTTTAAAAGCTATCACATTTAAAGGTTATGTCATCAGGATGCTTTTCTGTTCTGAAAAAGGTTGAAACTGATGAATGATTCACTGTTTATCCCCTCTAGCATATGCTGTTGGCCTCCTTCATGGCCTTGACTGGAGAAACTGGGACAAGCAGCAGTCAGTCCCCTGTCACATATGAACTGTCAGAGTCGTAGCTCAACCAGCACACACACAGTGACACCTATGTATGCTGGAGTCAGCCATCAGCCTGAGCTTCCTGCTTCCTGTTGACACACAGGAACATGACGTCCCCAACACAATAACATGAGGGTTGGAGGAAAATCGGGAGGTTGAAAATAGTAAGAGACCTCACGTCGTCCAGCAGACATCAAACCACCACATTGATTCATGCCTGGAAAAAAAAAACAACCTCCAACATGTGTGACAGAACAACACGAAGTAGAGCATAACTGGGACACAAAAGAGAAAAGACAACTTCATCCCAGTGATTTAATATTCTATACAACCACCTTTCATTGAAATGAAAGTTGCAAGTCGTTCTGGTACATTACTTTATAAGTAGGGGTTTGTCCTGTAACTGGTGGGTTGTCTGTTCAATCCCCCGCTCCATCTGTCTCAGTCGTTGTGTCCTTGGGCAAGACACTTCACCCGCCTTGCATGCTAGTGCATAATCTATAGGTGCTTTAGCTCAACATTGCAAATTATTAGACAAAATTCAATTGTAAAGATTTTCTCCAGGGAAGTTCCATCAGTTACTGCAAATTCAGGTCCTGAAGCAGGAAAGCAGGCCCTGATCATCAGATGATCTTTGTTCTTTTTCTAAAATGCTGTGCCCTAGAACAACCTTTTGCAGTTTCAGTCTAATGAAGAAAAAAGGGAGGTGGTGGAGGAGAATAAATACCTCAGAGTTTACCGAGACAACAGACTGGAGTGGAGATGCAATAGTATAGCCTTCCACAAGGAGGAACAGAGCAGACTTTTCCTGTTGAGGAAGCTGTGGTTTACGGAAACATTTAATTTCCCTCTGGAATTAACAAAATATTTTTGAATTGAATTGAATTAAGTTTTCTTCCACAATAGCCCTGTATTTAGCCTAGTCAAAACAACAAAACAATATGAAGAAAAACATGTAATACAAGTAATTTAAAACGGGTTGGTATTTTTGGAGGAATACAGTCATAAAAAGGTTGCTTTGCATATAGATGAATAAAAAATGCAGCCCCAACTCCCCCCAAAACAATCAGAGAACATGAACAAAGTTTGTTTGAGTCAAGCTGATTTATTTCCTTAGAGAGAAATAAATCAACACTAACAAAACCCATAAACCCATAGAAAACGTGTCACAATCCAAAAATCCTCATAAACCCAACATGCCAATTGAAAACATGAGGCAGGTTAAATTCCAGTCCTCTGAAGACTATCTTGTAAAAACCTCTTGTAAAAACCAATAAAACAGAAAGAAAATCATTTACATTACTACAGTTCACTCTGGGGCTGTGCAGACTAGCATTCAGCAGTGGTTCTTTTGCTGAGGTACGAGGAGAGAGAGAAAGAAGACAAATCGATTCCCTGTTGACAAAATCAATAAGCACTCTCCTCCAAGGAAAAACAGTGAGTGATGCTCTAAAATAACTTTAGGATCTACAGCTCCGGCCTTGCCTTGGAGCACCACGGTAATGGAGGTGACACTGGATAGGCCTCGTTCGCAATCAGCCTCCTAAAACTTTAGGTGGAGCAAACTGCAGCTCTGTTCATAATGTCCGATTTACACCCTTGGATACTCTAGCAAATACTGAATTTGTAGAATTTCTATTGGGGATATCTTTCCTCTCATTGTGATGAAAACATTAAGAGTCCAAGTTTTGAGTGCAAAAGCAAACTTTGGATTTTATATTCATGAATATATGTTTTATGTCAATTTTCAGTGTCAATGTTTACTAAGATGCAAGATCCATATTCCACCCTTTCGTCACAAAATGCAAACACAAGTGAAAAGGAGGAGACAGCCTTTTAAGCAAAGTGTCACAGATGTGACAGGTCTGGTAAAGCTCTCTAAAAAAGCAATCAGCTCTCTTTGGAAACTAGAATGGCGACATTATTTTTTTCCAAATGAAAGCATTCATTAACAGGAATCTCATAAATGCTTATGTCACTATGTTGGAATCTTTTGTGAATGCTCAAAAGAGTCTGATGGAATGCCATTTAAGCTGGTACAGCGGAAATCCATACAAAAACTCCTTGCCTTTATCTTATTCATCAAGCACACATCTTCCAGTGAAAAGCACTTCTGTGTTCCTTAATTAAAGGAACCTAAGTCCCAGAAAGCAATAAAAGCATTCACTAATTAACTACATTGTCTGAGTGTCTTTTCTCGGGAGACAAATGGAGCAAGAAAGTGAAAGAGGGGGTGAGCGGGAGTGTTTCCTTCTTCACACACTGAACTCTAACTCCCAACACTTATCTCTTGTTCCACTTGGTGATGTGGCATGGAAAATAGTTTCTCTGATGGGCTAAACATGCATGGTGGTATCCATGTTTGCTGTCTTGAGGCTGAAGACACTTTTCAGGTTTCAGAATGGTGAAAAAAGAGAACAAAACAATAACACGGTTGGGATTTGGAAACTCCAACTTTCTAATGATGGTGAAGTTGTTTAAGTCAAATCATTATTGGACATCATTATACAGTGGACTCCACCCTATTTGTGGTTCAGCATTGCTCACTCACCTAATCGTGGATTTCTTCGTGGAACGTAACTCCAAATTACTTGTGAAAAATGTTCACAGATTTTGTCATAGAAATATTCAGCAGAAAATGCAGCTTGGAAAGCTGAAAGACCTAGGTGCAATGTCACCTTGACACGCTAAAGGCTGGCATTTACCAAGTGTTTACAAAGTAGGTGAAATTTGAAAAATGCAGTGCAGAATAACACAAACTGAGATTTATAGACTACAAAGAACATTAGAAAGATGCATAAACTGCTGAAAGTTAAGGGTGCCACATTTCCAATATTCAAGAACAAAGAAACAAAGTCATTGACATCTGTCAGTTTGGAATGGGTTACAAAGTCATTTCTAAACTTTTGGACACCAGTGAACCAAAGTTAGAACACAATCTGAGAACATATGGAACACTGATGAACCTTCCAATGAATGACAGACTTACAAAAATTACTGTAAGAGAGCATCAACAACTAATTCAGGAGTTCATAAAAGAACTTGGAACAGCATCTGAGACTCTGCTGGCCTCACTCGCCTTCAGTTAAAGTCAGAGTTCACAATAAAAATAAACAATAAAGGCTATTTCTATTCTATTCTATTTCTAAACAATAATTAAAAAAGAGACTAGGGAAAATGTCAACCCTGGGAAAGTTTTAAGCCCAAAACCACAGCCGAACAAAAAGAACTCAAAGGCATGTCTCACATTTCCCCAAAAAACATTTTGATGATCCCTAAAATTTTTGTCAAAATATTTTGTGGACTGATGAGGCAAAATTGAACAGAAGAAATCTAGTGTATGGCATATTATGAACATCTACACAGTTATAGCTCAAGGAATTTTCATCTTATAGAATATTTTGAAATGAAAACCTTGTCTGTCCAGATGTCTGTTTGATGTTGTCTTGCAAATTTTTTAAAAACAATTTGACTAAATCCTGCTACTGACATTTTATAATCCTATTTACAAAATATTTCAACTCAATTCAATTCAGTTTATTTATTTACCAACTCACAACAAATGTTGTCTCGAGGTACTTTACGAAAAAAGTAATTTCAATTCAATCACACATACATCCCAAAAATATTTATTCTTTTTTTTTTTCAAACATGACCTTAGCATTGTTACAGTGTTGGTAGTGGGAAATTCTGTCACCTGCATCCCGAAAGTATCCACCAAAAATCTAATCAAATTGACTTTTATCTGCTTTGGATACTTGATGTCAGTGTGGATGTTGAGGGTGCTGTCAGACGGAAAACATGTAAAACTAAACAAACAAACAAAAAAAAAACACTAATGACTTTCAGCAAGCCTGGGGAACTGTTGATCAGGATCACTTTAAATATTATAACAAAGTCTGACTACTTTAAATCAAAATATAAAAGAAATTAGATGAAATTTTACACCAATTTTCCATAATTTTCCATTATAATCTTAATGCTAAAGAAATCATATATTTATAAAAGCTCATTTAATAAGTTTAAGGTTTGCAAAATGATTTTCTGCTCTTAATGACAAAAACAATGAATTCTACTCAAGTAATACCATCAAACAGTATTTATATGGAAACTGTGTGTATGAAGTTTAAATGAAGAGGACACTGTTAACTTCATAACCTAAGTCCAGTTGGCTTTGGTTGTTACTGTGATAACACAACGCTGGGTTTGGTTTTTGCTGGTTAGTTATCGGTATTCAGCAGTGAACAGAAACCAAGCAGCATTACCTTCAAATATAGTAAATGTCAGCTTTTACTCAATGACATTTTGGGTCTCTTTTAAGGTGATGTGGGTGATTTTATAGGGTGTTTATATAGACACATGAGAAAGAAATAGCAGAAAACATTCAGTGACTCATATATAGTACTGAGCAGCAGTGAGTGACACCGTTATAAGCTTTTTATGAATAAACATGCATGAAAAAAAATCATTCATTTATATTATATATATATATATATATATATATATATATATATATATATATATATATATATATATATATATATATATATATACACACACACCCTTTTTTTTTTTTTTTGCTCCCAAAGGAGTTAGTGGATGATCACTTTTTCACACAGGACCGGGCTGCTGTAGGTAGCTTTTCCACTTAATAAATAAAGTAATGATTAGTTGAATTATTTATGACATTAAAACTAGTTTGATTGCTTAAAATCTTTGAGTGTGAAAAGAAGAAAAAAAGGGCATAGGCCAACTGTAAAAAAATATATAGATTTTCCACATGCTCTTTGAATAACTTTGTGTATATTATGTGATTGATTTTGTAATCTGTCATTTCCTGTGTTTTGTAAATTTAAGATTTTAATTTCTTTTCCTTTATTGTACTCTTTGATTTTTTTCGTGTACCTGTCACTAGGCTGCTGATGGCAATTAAATAAAATCTGGCAGAATAAATATTTGCTTTCTATACATGGTCCCAAATAATTAAACAGAAAATTATCTTTTAAGCAAATTATTGGTGAGCTGTTACATTAAGTGGACAAAGCAACCAAAGTCCAAAGAAAGCTCTTCAAAACAGAAACTAAACGAGCTTTAGTGGAGCTGTCTGCTCTGACTCAGTCTCATCATTATAAGGAGTCACATTCTTATTCATCCTCTTACTTGTAATACCGAGCACTTTGCATCAGAAGGAGAGGTTCATGCTGGACACATTAACAAGTGTCTGGGTATGTTTGTGTGTTTATTAATGTGCTATATTGCATCTGAGTTATATCCACTTTCCAGAGCACACTAATTCAGTGTGACAGGACTTTGTTGGTCAATTAACCTTCACATTATATCTTGTTATGCCTATGAGAGCAACACTGTGCCCATGGCTTTACTCCACTGTGATTTAGCTAAGCCAACAATATAACTGCAGTAGAATCGGCAATGAGAGCTGAAAGCAGATGATGAGATTTTACTCAGTAAACCTTATGTTTACACCAAACACTGAACTGCAACTTAAGTGTCTTGAAGTAGTATTCCTTCCCCTTTAGATGTTTCACAGTTTGGCATGGCAAACCCTGCATAATTCAATGTATTTTTTATTTGGGCTTTAAGTCATAGACCAAATAAAAGTAGCGTGTTGTTGCTAAGTAGAAAGAAAAGGAGAAGGAAGGTCTTAATTGCTTTTCACAAATAAAAATCCAAAACATGCAACATGCACTTATATTCAGACCCCTGAATCAAAGAATCATCTTGTGGGTTGTGTCTCTATTAGCTTCACACATCTAGAGAATTTATGTCCAATTTTCATTACCCTTTATCCAACCAAATACAATTTGTCTAAAGCCACAGAACCTACTTGACAACTGGAGAAAAATATGCAATTTGTTAGGTTTATAAACACTCACTATATGGACTTAACTTTTAATGTACTTTTAGCATCAAATTAAACAAAACCCAGCATAGTATATTTCTTATTAGATTTAAGAACAGATTTAAAAAAAAAAATCTTTCCATATTTATGAAAAAAAAAATAAAAATCAATAAAATTAGCCAATTCAATTAAAAAATTAAGTACATATCCCCCATTGGTAATTTGACAATAGATGAGATTTAAGGACTTAACAAAATCCTTGAACCATTCAGGTCATTTTGTTTTAGAAAATTTATGCAGATGCTTTGTGTGTTTTCCAAGCACATCTTATAGCACAATCAAGCAACCATGCTACCTTCAGTTTTTATAAAAATGCTATATCTATTCTGTATCTATCTGCAGCTATCAAACATAACTTAAAAGAAATTTGACTTCGCAATTTGACGCCTTCAAATTGGCCTGTCTCTTTACGACATTTTGCCTTCAACATGTCATCACAACAATGCCTTTCCATTTTCCTATTTACAACTGTTCTTAGGAGTGTTGGACTGAAAAGTAGTTCACATGATAAGCTCAGCAGATGTGCAGTTCCACAAGGTGTTTGCTAATTGCTGCTGTCGCTAGTCTGGAGGAGCTGTGTGACCTGTCTGCTGTGTTCCTTGGTCTTTATGATAAAGATTGTTCAATAAAGTTCTCTAACAGAGCTTTGGTTGTTCTAGATTTGTATTTTAAGGGTATCAGACTAAAGGAAACTTAATACATATGGATGCCATCCTTTTCAGAATGTTAATTGCAAAAAAATAGAGAAATAAAAAAAAAGTTGAGGTTTGTGGTTGTAATGTGAGAAAATGTGAAAAAGTTATGTTTTTTCCGAGGTATGGTATTTGATCAAGACATGGTGGCTTAATCAACATGATACATGTTATTTTGGGGGGGAGGGGGTTCTGCAGGAAATACTGAAACAATGTTTTTCTTTTAATTTCAGGAGGCTCATGAGTTCTTTTATTATTCATGTTCTATTTATGAATTATGTTGGCAGCAGCTCATACATTTGCTTTAAGATCCCTTGGAATTGGTAGGGGAATGACCAATGTTTTACTGTTCCTTCAGAATATACAGCAGTGTTTCCAAGATTAATTGGTAGGGTGGAAGTGATCTACAGAAATCAAGCTAAAGTTTTAAAAAAAAAAAAAATGCCATTTATATTTCTACTGTACTAGTTCTTGTCTCTTGTAGCTCCTTCTTTAGTGCAATAAAGTTAAAAAGAAGCATTATTAGTGCTCAGCAACACTGGAAATATCCCATTTTGTCTTGTGTTCTCAGTCTTATGAAAATCAAAGTGTTCATGCTGCATTAACTTGTAGAGATACAGAGCCAGAGTTCAGGGTCATTATATGAACCATGTTAGGCTATTCCTGCTTTGACCAAACCCTGATGGTGTCAGAGCTTTACATTTGTTCCTAAAATGACGGTGGACAATGAGGCCTGCTGCCAGCCGGCAGGAAGACCCGACGAATCCTACTGATCCTCCACCATAATCCTCTTTAATAAACCCTGCTGTCTGTTGACTGTGAGTTGTCAGTGTTAAATCAATCCAGACACTTTCAAACACAAACATACCTTTGTGGGTGGCTTTTTTTTTTTTTTTTTTTTTTTTTTTCTTTAACCTCAACAGGATATTATGATTTTTTTTCTCCAATAGATTTTAGTTTTATATTTTCAACTGAAGGTCCTAGATTGCGAAAAGATTACATTTTTAAAGCTGCCAATTTAATACATATTTTTCCTCAGCTATAAAACACATTTTATTTTTTATTGTTTGCTTAATGTGCAAAACAAATGTAATTTTTATTCATATGTTAGAGAAAAAGTTTCATCTCATTTTTAAGAGTAAAACAGACCTGTCTGAGTACAGAGCTGTCTCTTGTGGAGCAAAAAAAAATTTTTTTTATATACCATTATTTTTTCCAGTGCCATCTGTTATTTGGAGAAAGGGTTGCTATGTCCGTAGTTATAAATGAAACAGTTTATATTTACTGATTAATTCTTATCTGCAATGTATTTTCAGAGAATAAGAAGTTTAAGAATCTGGTTTTCTTAGCAGCACCTGCTGTGTTGAGTGAGCAGTAACTGCATGTTTTAGTGTGATTACAGATGGACTTCAGCTCTGGGTGTCAAAGTGTGTGTAATTATGGAGAAGCAGAAAACCTGAGCATTAAATAATATATAGATAACATCTTTTCTTGCAGAATTATGCATCAATTATGAAAATTGATCAAATGTAGTACTTTCCTTATTAGAAATATAAATATGCATGTTTGCGCTACAAATCTCCTTACTGGATCTTCAATAACTTCCTTGGACTTTATTTCATTGTTATGGGCATCAGTCAGTCAATTGCGTGCTGTCAAACAAATCTTTACACTGGTGAAGGAAAACTATGATCTTCACTGAATCATGATCACTAAGGATACATGTGTTAATAGAACCTGGCTTTAAGTTAAATTATGCACTAGGACCTTCATCACTTAACATATTTAAGTAAATTAATGTATGAGTACATCTCAAAAAAATCAGAATATGGTGAAAAAGATCAATTCAATTTTTTTTGTGAATCACTCGTTTTGGAAAGTGAAAGTCATATGTTATATTGATAGATTACACATAGACTGACATTTTTTAAAGTTTTATTTCTTGTAACTTTTGGCTTCGAGGTAATGAAAACCTCCAAACATTGTGTCTTAGAAAATTATAATAAAATTAGAATAATACATGAAGATATGTTCATTTCTGTGCACTCAGTACTTGGTTGGGCCTCCCTTTGAATGAATTACTGCATCAATGCAACACACACTTTTTCCTTCTACTCAACTTTCTTTGAATAAACTTGATTACAACACTCTGTGAACAACCAGCTTCTTTAGCAATGAACTTTTGTGGCTTACCCTCCTTGCGGAGGTTGTCGGTGACCGTCTTCTAGACTTCTGTCCAATCAGGAGTCTTCCCCATGAGTGTGTCTTACTGACCCAGACTAAGAAACCATTTAGAGCAGTGGTCTCAAACTGCATTCCTCGAGGGCCAGATTCTGCAATTTTAGATGTGTCCTTTGTCCTACACACTTGAATTACATGATAAAACTGCCTCTCTAGCATGCAGTCAAGCTCCGTGGAGCACAGGAAACCGTTGCAGGTGTTTTCAGTTAATTGATTGATTAGGCAGTGACACCACAAGTTTCCAAAATGTAACTTTTTCAAAATATTCTACTTTTGTGACACACTGAATTTAAAGTTTTTATTGTCTGTAAGACATAATCATCAAAATTACAGGAAATAAAGGCTTGAAATATTTGCCTCCATGTGTACTGAATCTATAATTTTATGTAATTTTTTGAGCTGTATCTGCATATTTTGACTGTGTGTACATCACACTTCAATTCAAATTTGTACAATCAGTTCTTGCTTGTTATTATTCTTAGTCTCATGTTGTATTATCATTCCACTTCAAAAAGTGACCAGTTTCACTAAATCATTAAAAAAAATCCAAAATTAATGGCATTCGCTCCCATAGTGAATATATATGTAAACTTCTACCAGAAGAGAGAATTTTACTAGTTTTCAAATGGAAAAAAGTAATTTTGTCATGATTTATATAGATTTAGTTTCTGAAGTGCAGGAGACATGGGCTGACAAAAATCCCTGGCTCAGAAACGTGATGACTGACAGAAATTGAGCAGCGAGTTAGGCCTTTGTGACAGCTTCATGCCACCACACATTCAAAGCCTGTGGAGCTTAAATTGGGTTATAAGCCTGAAAGAAGATCTTCAGCAGCTGCGGAGGAAAGGCAGTGCTGAGCATGCAGCTTCTCCTCTCACATTTTCTTGTTAAATTTGCTGCATGACTTTCCCCCAGACCCCATCGATATTCCACAGAGTAAACAAGTCTTTTGAGCATTCATCATCCGCTTGGCAGCACTGCAGAGCAAAGTCCCCTGCTTTTGATAGAGGGGATAAGGTGATAGAAAACAGTAATAGGTATGACCCAGCAATGACAACCTGCATGATGGTCAGTAGATTTTTTTGGATGATTTTAGAAAACTTTTTCCACCAGAGTTGTGGTAAAGATAAATTCAAAAATGATAGAAAAGAAAATAAATTGAAAACTCTACCTGCCACTGAAAGGGACATGAAAAATATGTTGGACCTGGATTTCTGGGGACTGTCTTTTGTGATAGACTTTTATTGTTAAGCCAGAGGGCAGATCAAAGTCATCAAGTCTTCTATGCAAATACTCTGACATCAAAAATCCTCACTGATATTCAAACCTGTTTCCATTTTAAATCAATGCACGCAGCTCTTCAGCTGCAGCCATGAGAATTTTTTTAAATATAAATAATGGATCTTATTTTGACAAAATTGTCTCCTAGCAGGCATAAACATTCCTTTGTACGAGGAGGAAGCTTTCATACCAACTACATTCACAACTTAATCTCTGAAATGGTGTCATTTGTGGCCTTGGTGAAGAATTAATTTTGTCTGATGATATTACTTCCACATAAATCTGTAGTTATATACAATTATAATCTAGGATTTTGATGAAAACAAAAACTTCAGACCTCCATGGAATGCTTTGTGCTGACTGATAAAGAATGTCATGCTCAAGCACAGATGGTCATAAAAATAAAAATATTTGATGTAAAAGAGCTGTTGTTGATGAAAAAAAAGAATATTTGTGAACTGTTTTAAAAACCTCATTTGGGAAAAGTTGTCAACATTTATTGGCTTCCCTGCTGAAACATCTACAAAGCCTTAAATTAACTGCATCTGATATTGTAGCACCAATCTCACAATGAAAGAATTTTAGAAAAAAAAGAAAAAAATAGATATAAAATGTAAAATATTCAAACAACTAGAATTTTTTTTGTTACTTTTACCAATAGAACTTTTCTTCAATAATTTTGACAAGGGTGGACCATGCAAACAGTGGGATTTTCAAGTCTTCTTCTTTGCACATTCTCAGTAATTATTGTGCATGAATGCATTAATTTGAAGGGACACACATTTTTGAAAACTTTGAAGTGACAGAACAATCCTTTTTTTAAAAAAAATAAGAATACCTTTATTAGTCCCCCAGGGGGTATATTACATTTCAGTACAGCCCATCCAAGAGAACAAAAAACAAACACACAACTTTAGACATGAGTAGACAGGTGCCTGAGGCTGCAGCCATGGGGAGGCGCTGCCCTTTCGTTAGATGAGAAAAAAGAACACCAGGAAAGGGAAGGGGAATGAGGGGTGTGTGTGTGGATCATATCTCACACTTGTCTATACCTAGGTTATCGTATCGGGGGGCAAGATGAGGGGGGGTAGCTGAGGTGGTGAGTTGAGGGGGGATAGCCCCTCCCCCAGCCTTGGTCCTTGATAAGTGATGGAGTGTTCATCAGCTGGCCTTGGTAGAGCTCTGATTCAGGTCCATAGATGTCATGGGGGAAAGGGAGCAGGTTGCAGGAGTAGAGCATCTTGTTCACATAACATCCAGGAGAAACTGAGATAGCCAGCCTTCCAAGGCCGACACAGGGGAGTCAGTTCAGATAACAAGTGTTTTGGGTCAGACTGACTCCAATAATTTATCATCTCACTTAAAGTTTCACTGGTACATCTCAATGGTGACTCCAAACACCCAAATTTGTGGTCAATTCTGCCAAGCCATGCTTGGAACTTCTCCAAGGTCTATTCATTCCCACTAGCAAGTTCAGGAACCGCATCAAATTTGTGATTCTGCTCACACAGCATCTGAGTCTGAGTGTTGATAGCACGGCATATTCCATCACACATGCTGGGCAGCCTCACAATGGCTAGAACAGCTGCCAATGTTTTCTGAATTTCTTGATATGCCAGGTAACTGCCAACTCCAAAAAGGAGAAACCCTGTTATCAAAAATCCAATTATGTACGCATCTTTAACATTCTTGACCAACAATATAGACCGACACACAATCCTCCACTTCTGACAGGAGTCCATCATGTATCTGGCTGCAAATGTCCCATCAGGGCATGAGAGTTCTCCTTTGCCCAGTCTTTCCGTCAAGAAAATTTGATCAATTCCATTGAGAGATCAACTGACCAGATCCATGATTTGCAATTAGGAAAATATGCAGAGAAGCTCCAAAAGTTTAACAAGACAGCACAGGACAGATAGGGGGAGGAAGCGGGAGAAGAAAAAGGTGTCCGCCTTCACCAAGAGCAAGAAGGAATAGATCAAGAAGGAATACACCATTACACCATAAACTTAAAGAATTAATTTAAAGGAGCTCTATTTAGGGGTGAGCAAAACATTGAAACTATGTTTTTAACTGTGTTTTTGCTGTTAATTTGCAGAAATTACACTCCAACAATCTCTGGTGGTGCAGAGTTGTTGGAGTGTTGAGAAGGGCAAAACGCCTGCAACACTCAGCATGCAAGAGGAGCAAAGGGCAGGGAGTCTGAGCTCCTGGCCTGGCTGCAGCAGGCCTAGATAGACAGACACCAGGCACCCCCACAGAGCAGCCATATGCACAGCACAGAGGTAGGTCAGCAACAAAGCACAGAAGCAGTAGCCATTGGGCCAAAGAGAGACAGAGATGCATGGCACAAAAATCTTGACCCAACTGTACTGCCATTTCCTCCATTGCAAGTCAGGCACCTGCACAAGTCCCCAGCAGCATCACCTCCCAGCACCAAGAAGAAGAACCCACCCCACCCCTCACCCTGTGTGACATCTTTATACTCCAGTGATGTTATGGGTTACTAAATAAAAGTTCATAGATACTCCAGTTTCCTTTATTTATAGGAATTGTTAGGGGTGTCAATAAGTTTGTAACAGTGATTTTTTTAAAAGCATTTATTTCTCCTGAATTACTGCATTAAGATTAAGGGTCTAGAACTCCAGAAAATTTTCCATTTTGCTACAATAAAGCAATCAGGAATAATATGAATTTTCTTTAAACCTTTTTACTCGTTTTACTCTCTAAGGGTACCATGTAGAGTGTTGTAACGAACTGAGCTATTCAGTGAAGAAAGAAGACTTTTCCCCATTGTTCCTTTAGAAGCTGCACAACAGAAGATGAGAAGTTCATGAATTTTCAGCATTCGATTGGCATCTTCATCAAAGATCAAGGCAGACCTTGACTACTTATTGAGCACTGCAAACAAAAAGCAACATGCAACTACAGCTGAATCATCCCTGACTCATGGGGTGTACAATCAGGATCACATTGAATGGTTTCAGATAAACAGCTCTAAAATCACAAGGAATCAAATTACACACATTTTGCATTTGTAAAGCCATTGAAAGCGGTGTCAGTGACTCATACTCTTTTCAGAAACTTTGTTTCTGTGGAGAATAAAGTGAGATTCTTTCAAGATTCTCAATGATTATCTGTCTGACTAAACCACAGAGGGTGGAAAAAAATCTGTCTTGGGGTGTTTAGGTAAGACGACATATCAGCAATGATACTGTGTAAAAACGTCTGTTCATGGTGCATTATTCCTTAACAGTTATGGAAAAAGAAAGTAAAGAGTTTTGCATTTCAGCACATAAAATGTCTTGGTTCAAAAATGTAAAATTCTAACCTTAAAGCTGCAATATGTAACTTTGCACTACTCCCGACCTAAAAAAAACAATCATAGTCAGGAGGAAGGTATTAATGCTATCAATCACCCTCATGTTCGGCAGATAAATGTGCTAATGGTGAAAAAACAACTTACTGTTCCAGGGATATTGTTTCGCCGCCATCATTGGTGGCCATGCTAACGAGCCTTAGCATTAGTGGCAGGCTATGTTGTGGTGAACCCACTGTAGCACATCAGAGAGCAAGCAGGAATGTGTGAGACCCAAATAGTCTCAGATGTGACTCTATAAATATAAACTGGATCTTGGCCCAAACTGGGTCATCAATGATCAATGACCCCAAACACAGCAAATGTCCAATGAATGACCCACCCCCCCCCAAAAAAAAAAAAAAAAAAAAAAAAAAAAAAAATCAAGATGTCAGAGTCTAGACTTCAACCTAATGCAGTACGATCTTAAAAATGTTGTGCAGACACAGATGTCTGCAATCCTCAATAAACTGAGTTAATGGTCAACAGAAGAAACAATATCATAGACCAGTGTTTCTCAACCTAGGTCCTCGAGGCAAAGTGCCCTGTATGTTTTTGATGTTTGCCAGCTTTACCATACCTGATTCAGATGATTGCAGTTCAGCAAAGGTCAACTGAGATCAGCCCTCAATTGAAATCAAGTGGACTGAAACGTCCAAAACATGCAGGGCAGTGTGTCTTAAGGACCAGGGTTGGGAAACACTGTGATAGACTGATAAAGTCAGACAGAAAACTGAGAACAGATAATCATTGCTGTTAAAAGTGTTTTTACAAACTGCTGAATCTTAGGGTCCACTTAGTTTTTCACAGTTTCCCAATTTGTACACTTGAGGTTAGATTTAACCAGAGGAAATCACTTTTTATCATCAAAAACACTCAAAAAATGGTAAATGCTTACAAGAAAGAGTTAGCATGTACTGCTTAGACTTTGGCCCGTAATAAAACATTGTTTAGTAAATTCAATTTAAAATCTGGCAGATTTAAACCAGTTTTAGTTCTATGACATTTTTGTCATTTTTTAAAGTCTTAATATGGTTGTTTGTTAGATTAATCCTAAAAAAGTAAAAACGCTGTTAGAGGCTTCAAGAAAAAGGGAAAAATGCCAACACTGCAGACCAGATGCAGAATGTTTGGACCATGTTCAAATCCAGTCCTTGAGGATTGATGCTTTTCGTGTTTTAGACGTTTTCCTGATTTAACAGACCCTAATAAAATGAAGTGATCATTATCAGGTGTGTTGAGCTTGATAGCATGCTGTACTTCTCTTTAAATCAGGTGTGTTGGTGCAACAACGTATCTAAATCACACAGGATACTGGCCTCCAGGACCACCATTGGACAACACTGACTTAGACCACCCCCCCAAAATAACCCCTTATGAGTAACACATTTAGGAGTTAATAAAAGAAAAAGACTCACGTGGGATTTTTTTCAGCTCGTTCATGAACTTGTTCTTCAGCTTGGAAAAGGCTTCATCCTTCTCTCCTGTCCCCGGTCCAGCCATGCTGGTAGTGTTGGAGCCAGCTGTTGAGGAGGAGGCAGTGGTGAGTGAAGGGGCCGCAGCCGCCAGTGCTTCCCTTCGACTCTCATTCATCGTGGCGATGCTGGACAGCCAGGCAGTAGCTGGACATGGAGAATAAATACAGTTCAGATAGATGAGGTTAGATTTTTTTCCAGTTCTTTTCTGTGACAGATGCATGTCAGAGACTGAGAGTCTGCCTTGTCAGTTGACAGAGCTGACGCAGACTGTGTGAGCAGCTGTAGGCTCAGCCTTAGTAAACATCAGCTGGAGTCCACAGTGAACTGGTCAGCACATTAAATCAAAATAAAGCTTCTCGCTCAATGTCTAAATTCAGTATTAAGATCACAAAGTAACAATAAAATTATAATAAAGTGCAAACCATGAATCTCAGGACTACGTCTGGCTTAATTATTATTCTGCGCTTCCACTAGTGACATACTATGTTATATTGCAGCACACCACACAAAGGTCTTTGCACACACCAGGTGTATTTACCTTATCTTAAAGTCTGGTTGCAGAGGAAACAGTGTGACTCATAAGTTATCCACTGCTCTTTGTGCAGAGGTGCTCATGCAGTTCCACATGCGGTCTGCTGTTTAATTTACACTGTTTAACAAATAAATCATCTCCATGTATGTCATCACCATGCTCACAATGGGAGGTCCCTTCCGCATGGAGTTTCCACATCCTCTCAGTACTGTTCCAGGGCAACCGAACAGGACTTAGATATCACAGTTTGACACTAAAAACACAATTACACCAAAATTACTTTACTCCCACCACAAACTAAATTGTAAAACTGTTACATAAATAGTTACATAATACTAATATTACAAGTATTTTACCAAAATTCAACATTTCATCCTATTTTGAATGACTAATGAAGTCTAAAAATTAATCAACCCCATAAATAGGAGTCTTCGTTGCAGCACACATTAGCAAATCAAGCAACCAATCAAGGGCTTCATCAGTTACATCAGGTATGTTTCATAAAAATACCCCCCCTCCCCCCACAGATACCTGGACTGTTGATGGTGATTGTAAGCTAAAAAATATGGCTAAGTCAAGAGAATTGTCCAAGAAGTTTAGATAATAGATCATTTCCTTGCACGAATAATATATATATATATATATATATATATATATATATATATATATATATATATATATATATATATATATATATAATATTCCCTTCTCACCCTCCACGGGTGGTCTTTCTCAACCTCTGAGCTCGGGTCCTCTACCAGAGGCCTGGGAGCTTGAGGGTTCTGCGTAGTATCTTGGCTGTGCCGAGAACTGCGCATTTCTGGACTGAGATGTCTGATGTTGTTCCTGGGATCTGTTTTAGCCACTGCTCCAGTTTGGGGGTGACTGCCCCAAGGGCCCCGATGACCACAGGCACCACTGTGGTCTTCACCTTCCAGGCCTTCTCCAGTTCCTCTCTGAGGCCCTGGTATTTCTCCAGTTTCTCGTGTTCCTTTTTCCTGATGTTGCAATCGCTTGGTATTGCTACATCCACCACAATGGCTTTCCTCTGTTGTTTATCCACCACCACGATGTCCGGTTGGTTCGCCATTACCATTTTGTCTGTCTGGATCTGGAAGTCCCACAGGATCTTAGCTCGGTCATTCTCCACCACCTTTGGGGGTGTGCCCCACTTTGATCTCGGGGCTTCCAGTCCATATCCTGCACAGATGTTTCTGTACACTATGCCCGCCACTTGGTTATGACATTCCATGTACGCTTTCCCTGCCACCATCTTGCACCCTGCTGTTATGTGTTGGACTGTCTCAGGAGCCTCCTTGCACAATCTACACCTTGGATCTTGTCTGGTGTGGTAGATCTGAGCCTCTATCGCTCTGGTGTTTAGGGCCTGTTCCTGTGCAGCCAGGATGAGTGCCTCTGTGCTGTCCTTGAGTCCAGCTTTTTCCAGCCATTGGTAGGATTTCCTGATATCAGCCACTTCAGTTATTTGTCGGTGGTACATCCCATGTAGGGGCTTATCCTCCCATGATGGTTCCTCCAGCACCTCATCCTCTGGTCCCCATTGTTTGAGACATTCGCTGAGCACATCGTCGGTTGAGGCTTTGACCTTGATGTATTGATGGATCTTGGATGTTTCATCCTGGACAGTGGCTCTCACACTCGCTAGTCCTCTGCCTCCGTCCTTACGGCTCGTGTATAGTCTCAGGATGCTGGATTTAACCATGCATGGTTAGTAGTTTCCGAGTTTTAACATCCATGGTCTTTATCTCTTCCTTTGGCCAGCTTATTATTCCTGCAGGGTATCTGATTACTGGCAAGGCATAGCTGTTTATCGCACGGATCTTGTTCTTGCCGTTGAGCTGGCTTCTCAGGACTTGCCTTACTTGTTGGAGGTATTTGGCTGTGGCTCCTTTCCTTGTGACCTCATCGAGGCTGCTATTTGCTTGTGGTATTCCCAGGTACTTGTAACTATCCTTAATGTCTGCTATTGTTCCCTCTGGGAGTGAAACCCCTTCTGTGTGGATGACCTTCCCTCTCTGTGTAACCATCTGACCACACTTCTCTAGTCCGAATGACATCCCAATGTCAGTGCTGTAGATCCTGGTGGTGTGGATCAGTGAGTCGATGTCTCGGTTGCTCTTAGCGTACAGCTTGATATCATCCATGTAGAGGAGGTGACTGATGGTGGCTCCGTTCTTGAGTCGGTATCCGTAGCCAGTCTTGTTGATGACTTGGCTGAGGGGGTTCAGACCTATGCAGAACAGCAGTGGGGACAGAGCGTCTCCTTGGTATATGCCACATTTGATGGACACTTGTGCAATTGGCTTGCAGTTGGCTTCAAGGGTGGTTTTCCACATCCCCATCGAGGCTGCAATGATGTTGTACATCTCTAAGCATTCAATGATCCAAGTGTGTGGCATTGAGTCATAGGCTTTCTTGTAATCAATCCAAGCCGTGCACAGGTTGGTGTGTCGGGTTTTGCAGTCTCGGGCGACTGTTTGGTCGACTGGTTGGTGTTTGGCTCCTCTGGTATTTATGCCGATGCCCTTCTGTGCTGTACTCATGTATTTATCCATGTGCCCACCTATCTTAGCTGCTATGATGCCTGACATAAGCTTCCATGTTGTAGAGAGACAGGTTATTGGCCGATAGTTGGATGGGACCGAACCCTTTGAGGGATCCTTCTGGATCAGGATTGTGCGCCCTTCAGTTAACCATTCAGGGTGAGTCCCACTTTGTAGCAGCCCTCCATGAGCTGCCAGTCGCTCATGGAGGGCAGTGAGTTTCTTTAGCCAGTAGGCATGGATCATGTCAGGACCTGGTGCTGTCCAGTTTTTCATACCTGAGACTCTTTCTTGACTCTTCACTGTGATAGTTACTGGGGCTTGCTCAGGGAGGTTGCTGTGGTCATCTCGTAGAGAGATTAGCCACTGTGCATTGCTGTTGTGGGTCGCCTCCCTTTCCAGTACTGTTGGGTCTCCAGCCTTGGTGGGTCTGCTCTGTTGTTATTACCCTGCCATTGAGAGTACACTTTAGCTGGTTGGGTGGAGAAGAGCCGGTTAATCCTCCTGGCTTCATTTTCTCTCGTGTACCTCTTTAGGCGACTGGCCAAGGCTTGGAGCCTTTGTTTGGCAGTTTCGAGCGCTTCAGGTATGGGCATCTGGCTGTACCGCTTGGGTACTGGTCTTTTGATTGCACCTCTTTGGAGCTCTGACAATTGGCTCACTTCCCTCCTTGTTACCTTGATTTTAGCCTCTAACCGTCTTTTCCATGGTGGGTATTGAATCTCATGGTTGCTCCTATAGCCGAGCATCTCAAGGATCACTGATGCTGAGTTGTACACCAGCTCATTGGTTTCCGTTATGGTGTTGGTAGGGATCGTTCTCAATGCTGCATTCACATCTTCAATGAGACTTTCTGATGGTACTTCACTCAGCCGTTGTAATTGGCATCGGGATTGCCTGGTGTTCATTCGGGCCACGATCCTACCTCTCAGGTCAGTTGCTGTTCATTCGGGCCACGATCCTACCTCTCAGGTCAGTTGCTGCCTCGTTCAGCTTTGATGGTTCGTTCATTATTGGGGCTGCATACCCAATCTCCGGGTGGGGAGTTGAAGCTAACTCCCCTCTGACCTGGCGTCCTGGCTCCCCCTTGCCGTAGCATTTGTGTTGTACCTCGTCTATCTCAAGTTGTGACAGCATTTGCCGTTTGCGGATGTTGGAACACTGAGCTACTAGTTGTTTGGCAGTTAGTGTTGAATGGGGATGTCGACGTAACCATTCCTCCCGCATTCTTTGCATGTAACCCCTCTGACTAGGGTTACTTGAGTAGTAGCATTCCAACAGATCCAAGTTTTCACCTCTCGCCCAATTCCGTCTTGTTCCAGTAACCCATTTTTCGTGAAGGTGCCCTGGTTCCCCAGCACCTGACGCAGACCTTGTTTGACCGGGCGACGTCTGAGCCGGCATGGCGTGTATTCCTTTGTCTCTCATCATGAGGTAGGCAGTAGCGCGAAGGATCTTGCCTAAGGACCCACACTGGATATCTCAACAAAGCGACCCGGCCTGGATTTGAACCCCGGTCTCCCGGGTGAAGGTCGGGTGACTTACCCATTGAGCTACCCAGCCAGAAGGAAGAGTTGTGAACGATGTTGAGTTTCTGCGTTGTTTTTTTAAATTGTAGTCTGCCTGTGGTTGTAGTTTGGTAATGGCAACTGAGAAGTGAACAAAGCCATTCAGTCCATGTTGGCCACACTTCCAAATACTGAAAAATTAAAGTTGGGGCAAAAGGAATGCTTAAGACATGTTATTGCTGGCATAGATGTTGTGGCACTACTCCCTACAGGGTATGGATGGTTGTTTACAGCGCACACAATTTCCATTAAGCTTCATAAGCATAGTTTCCTTCATGATTGAGCTGGTGCATTACATATGTCACGGCCAAATGTTGGCGATAGGGTAAAATCAGATCCAATCGTTTCAAAGGGTCATCACAAATTTCCTTTTTCTGTAGTTTTGTGGGTATGATCTGTTGTGCACTGATGAGGCCGTGTGAATGTCAAGAGTTGGAATCAAAAGCCCTGCTCATAGGCAGTCAGCTTTGTTTCTTTACGCAAAAACGGACGAATCAGAGAACAGTTCATCTTTCTACGTAGGTTATCTTTCTACATTAGTTATCTTTCTACGTAATTCATATTCTCCAATTAGAGCACACCATCAAGCAAACAGCCCTCCCCGCCCCCTCCTCCCCCTAGCTGATACACTGGTTTAATTTAAGGGCTAAGTCATGCTAGCATGTCTGGCTACTCCACTTGAGAAGAGGATGGCTACTAAAAAGTGGAGCTGTTATGTCTGAGGGTGCTCAAAAACGGATGGAAGTTTCCACTTACTCCCAAAGGATGAGAGAATCAGAGAAAAGTGGCTGAAGCTGAAGTTCATTTATGGGTAAGTACCACACGATTATAACCTCAATTTGAGACAATGTTCAGCACACTTTACTGAAGAGTTGCCAGATATAGTTGCAGCAGAGTGAAGTTGTCAGAGTGAAGTCAACTCGGTTGAACCACATATCATTACCGTACCCAACCCTTTTAATGAGGAGGGAAATCTGACCTGCCAAAACAACCCCCAACAAAAAGGTGACATTATCTTTTTTAATGAAATTCTTTGGAGAATTGACAAATGCAGCAATATCAACTACATAAAATAGTTTATACAGTAATGTCACCACCCCTTTACAACTTCAGCAGAGTCCATGCCTCCAGCAAGCGATCGTTTCTTAATAGTTGAGGGTCCAGACCCTCTGTACGAAGTAAAGCATAGATCAAGGGGCTGGTTTTTACCAGACTAAGCATTATCCAACCTTCCAACAGGATAGTGATCTCAAACATATCTCAAAGTCCACCAAAGCTCAGTTTCAGAAGAAGTTTTGGAACATACTAGAGTGGCCATCAAAGTCCTGTCACCTGACATGAAAAGACAGTTGCCATGACGAGGGGGCTAAGATTTCTCAGGTACACTGCTTGAAGCTTGTGTCTATCTATTAAAAATGTTTGCAGCAGGTCATAACAGCAGAAAGATGCTCTATAAGTACTCAAGATGTTTGTCAAGAAGAAGTATTTCTTCCAAGTGACATTTTGTGTTTATATCAGAGAAATCACTTGTAACTTTAACTGCTGAGTTGTTTAAATTGTTACAAACTGTTGCTAATTTGTATATTTTCCTAATAAATCTAATTCAGTGGGGTTGAATACTTTCAGGTCCAACTGTGGGTCTTGAACTCCAACCGTGCAATTCCCGAAGTGCTTTTAACTAAAAACTTGCTCGTCAGTGGTTGAGCATTCATCTGTTGTAAACATATATCTTGATTAAGGCCTGACACAGGTCTACTTTTTAATCAAAAACAGGACAGAAGGTGAGTGACAAAGTATAGGGAAATTAGGGATGGCTTAAAAATTTTGCAGAGTAATATATCTTGCAATGGATGTTTTTACTTTTAAGATAAGATGTGTTTAAGTGAGAATTCAACAATTATACAAAGCAGCAACATGCATCAGTTCTGTAGCAGATAAGAACTGTTTGTGTGCCACTGGTGTGCAGGTTGTAATTTGCTTTGTCACCATAGCAATTCAAAAGGATAATGGCGTGCTAAAGAAAACCAGTACACAGTGAAGATTGATGGCCTAATTTTCCTTCCTTCCCACAGTTGGTGCTCACTAAATTCATATTTCCCCATTTATTTTATTGTTACGTATGAGGGCATTACACTGGCTGCGACTCTAAGATCCGCTGAAGGTTTCTTTGTAAAGTAATTTGAAAGTCTAAATGTAACCTTGAAAATTGACACAAATTATATTTATTTTTGAGTTTCAGAGTTCAGAACAAGATGCCAGCATAATACTGCCTAACAGAAAACATGATATAAAGAGAAAGTTCAGAGTTCATGTTGAAAGTTTCTTTTAATGAATAAAATGAGGTGTAAAAAGGACAGTGAAGCAGTTTGGATGCAAATACCAGAATGTTGACACCACTGCTTTTATTTCCTTCCCTTCTGAACCACACTGGCAGCACTTTAAGCTCGAAATGAACATTTATTCTGTATAACAAGGGACATTTAATAGGTAATTCAATAGGTGCCTCCATGCATTGCTATGGTAGACCCCAATGAATATTTAATATTTTAGGATTCATGTTTTGAATCACTTTTACTTATTAAAAAAGGGGGGAAATCAGAAAGAAAAGCCGATGCATGTGTCCTTTAAAGTTTAAACTATGTCATAAGGATGAATATTATTGCATATTGTAACTCAGGAGTTCTACTGTCTAATCTGTCTTTTTATTTGAAAGAAAAATCATTTTGGTTATCATTGTCTCAGATAATGAGCAAAATTTGATTGCCAGCAGACCCTGGATGTGATTTCATTTGAAAAATTGTATTGATCTAAATAGATGTGCTTACCTGGAAGAGTAATTTTTGCCAAAAAGCAGCTAAGTTCTTTAGGGAAAAAAAAGTTTGTCTGAAATAACCGATGTTCCAGCATAAACCATGCCTATTATGGGAGCTAGATGTCAAACTGATCCAGTATTGATCCAAATAAATTTTCAGCTAGGAAGGTTGTCAGGACATTCTGACTGAAAGAAAAGCATTTTTGACAACTGTTTTACTTTTATATGCATGAGTGTTTTTTTTTTTTCCCCAAACCTGTATAGACCTTACATAAATATTATGCATCCAAAGGAAATGTCAGTTTTTTTTCCTCTCATTGTTGGCTTTTGCTTAGAGCTGCACAATATTTCGAAAAGCAATTAGCATGCCAAAAGGGAAATTCTGAAATCACAAAAGGACTGCTTTGAATCAATATTTAATAGGCTGAGCAACGAGTGTGATTATTAAAATTGTATTTATATTCGGAGAACAAAGAATCCTAGAGTCCTCTGCACGCAAAAAGACTACCTCCCACAGGTCAATACACGCATCTTAGCTTACTGGTGTTTCTAAATTGATTGGAGCATATACTGGTTTGTCTCTTATACAGCTATTTTTTAATCTGCATTTTTTAACATCTTAGTCTTGTGTTGGACTGAGTTGTAGTCAACATAGTTGTTTAAAAAGTGAACACTACATTGGCTTGGCCAGTGAGTTGATTCCGATCATGATATATACACAATTTCAGCACAAATCACAATCTTTCGGGCAAAAATAAACAAGGTCTGCAAATTAAAGTAGGAAAATATCAAAACACTGCATTTTTCAGTCATAATTAACTGTATTAACTTTAGCTATTCTGTTTGTAATAAATTATATTAGTTGAGGGATCCCTTTAGTCATAGCTACTACAAGAACTACTTATAATAAAATGTAAGGTATTTATTAAGGAGTTGATTTACTTCTTCAGAAGAAACGGTGACGAAGACTAAACACTGAAGGTCTTATCTATTATCCTACCTTCAGTTGGTTAAAATGTTTTCATGATTTCTTCATTTATTTCTTCATCTACTTTTAAATATCAAACATCCTTGGAACTGAACTGTTTTGCAAAGGCTTTTATTTGCACTTCTATAAAAATGTCACTCACAATATACACATTTTAAGGCTCTCTACACACACATCAGTAGTTTGCTTGGATGGGATCCATGCTCTTACTCTGTAGCTCAGAGAATAGACTTTAAAATACTTCTGTTAGTTTATAAATCACTGAATAGCTTAGCACCAAAATACATTAAAGACCTGTTGTAAATGTATCAACCTTCCAGACCACTCAGGTCTTCTGGTTCTGGTCTGCTCTGGATCCCCAGAACCAAACATGGAGAAGCAGCTTTCAGTTTTTATGCTCCACAAATCTGGAACAAACCTCCAGAGTTCCTTTAAATCAAGGCTAAAAACCCACCTGTTTAGAGTTGCCTTTGATCAGTAGTAAATAGAACATTGAACTATATTTGCTTGATGAGCCTAATGATTTTGATGTATTGATATTTGTGCGATGATTTTTATAATTGTCGTGTATTTGCTTGATGATTTTGATGATTTGCTATATCAGTCAAGTGACTGATGTTTTTTTATGAGGTGAAGCACTTTGAACTGCCTTGCTGCTGAAATGTGTTATACAAATAAACTTGACTTGACTTTGTTTACATCATCTTTTTATTATCCAGTATGTAGACCAGCAAACACAAAATCTATTGATGATCAAAAGTCTACAAGCTTGAAACACCTTTAACTTCCCACTGAAAGTGAATACAAGATACTTTGGCATCACAACCACTGCTGCTCTTTCACAACTCTGAGAAAGTTTCATATCCCAGCACTCTCCAGCTGTGATGTTAACACTAAACTAACACTTCTTTCACAGCATCTTCTACCATCATCAACAGATACTTTTTAACACATAGGTGTGAAAAATATATTTCAAAAAAACAAAACCAGAAAAAAACAGCCTCTTACAAAGAACAAGACTATGCATCACAACTAATTTGGGTTTGAAAAATGAGCTTTAAGAAACCAATGATTTACCTTGCAATTTTCATCTTTTATCATGGCTGCATGAAGACCTACGCATATACCTGTTAACTCTGCTGCCCTTTGAAATGCTGCAAGGTTAGTGTGGGGGCTGATCCATTGAGAGGCCCATTCGGCAGTGACAGAGATACTTCAACATGGGGCGAGGACTTTAAGGGAGCACAATGATGCTCTGCAGAGTACATGTGGGAGGCTTCTTATGTGGAAAAAGAATTGATCATCCCCTCTGTGTCTGAGTGTAAACATGAAGTACTATTTTAAGTTCTTTTCTCAATTATTTCTGCACAATTCAAAAAGAAGTCCAAACATTTTTTGTGAATATTTATGTAAATTAGTCTACTCAAGTGAATTAGGGATCTTTCAGATATACAAAATGAAGCACAGGCATCTGCATTAAAAGATATTACAAGCTTTGATATCAGGTAATTTAAAATAGATGCTTCTCTTTAAAAAAAGACAACTGAAAACAAGCTGTTCATGGAGGACCATCCACTGTGTTTGTTGTGCTTCTCGCTGTAGATCTCATATTACTGACAAAAATTGAAACAATAATTCAGCTCACATTTGTGCCTTAATGACTACTTGCCCAGTCAAGCATAAGATGACAACTTCCATATTATCCTCATTGTCTGCAGTGGCAGACAGCAGGCAGTCCACTTGAAACCCAGTGTCGTTTACTACTGGAGTGGATTGAGGCTTATTTATCTTCATGGCAGACCAGAGAGTGTTGACCTTTTTCCCTCTCATAGGGCTGCCGTCACAGGATAATCACGCTGTATGTGTAATGCGACTCAATATTTACCCTGTCACTATTACATCCATTCCACTGTAAATATTGTTTTTACTCTCTTTCTAAAGGCTTCCCCCTTACATTTTGGACATTTCTTTAACCTGAATCACTCACAGAAAGTGATTTAAGCCCAAATAAAAATAATCTGAAAAGTGTGGAGTGTATTTATTTAGCCCCCTTTGCTGTGGCAGCCTTAAATAACATCCATTCTAAATGGTACATTAGAAAACATTAGTGAACAAATAGCATGAGGAAGAGCAAAGACCAAATTGAGGAGTTTAAAGCAGGGTTATGTTACGAAAGAGTATTTGAACCTTTTCATATTTTACAGAGTACTGTTTAATCTATCATCTGGAAATGGAAAGAATACAGGTCAACTGAAAACAAACTAACATATGGCTTTCCACCTAAACTGACATTCTGGAAGCATTCATCAGACAAGCAGCAGAAGAAAAAAAGAAGCAGCCAAAAGGGGCCATGATTACGCTGGATGAGCTGCAGAGATCCACCACCATCTTTAGTCATGTGCTGGTGAGCTAAACGTAATTTTTCCTCCACACAAAGCATTTTGTTTGTAGGTCAAAAAGTTCAGCTTGAACCACCTTCTTCCTCTTGTATGTTGTGTTCCTTGCATAGTTTGTGGCAATCTGCAAACAGGATTTCTTATGACTTTCTCCTATTTGAGCTGTGGCAGCATCATGCTGTGGGGACAGAGATGTTGGTCAGACCTGATGAGAAGACAAATGGAGCTAAATACAGGGCAATCCTGGAAGAAAACCTGTTCGAAGTTACAAATAGTACCACAACGAGCCTAAATATACAACCAGTGCCACAACACATTGGTTTAAATGCCAAGCTTACTGTGGTGTTAGAAAGGGCCCAGTCTAAGTCCAGACCAAAATCCAATTGAGAATCTGTGACAAGACTCCAACATTAATGTTCACAGATCTTCATCCAATCTGAGTAAGCTTTAGCTGTTTCGCAAAGAACAAAAGGCAAAAAACTAAATGTGGAAAGATGATAGAGACATACCCCAAAAATGAAGCTGCAGTAAACATTACATGTTGAGAATGTTATGTATAAACTGATTAGAAAACAATGGAGTCTTTACCATCTACTTCATGATTATGTGCTACTTTTTGTTGGTTTGCCACATATAATCAGAAGCTTATGGTTGTAAATAAAGAAAATGAAAGAAAGTTTTAAAAGACAAGAGCATCAGCTGATCTAACCTAATCTCGACACTTGCTGTCATTCTGGTTTTGCTTCACTGCAGGATGTGACACACTGCTGCTTCCAGCTTCCTTTTTTCTGCTCCAGCCGTCTTTTTGGAGGCGCACCACTCAGGTGTAAAACCCCAACCCAATTAAAGGGCCGCCAGATGGCCCAGCAGGTCCCCTATCGCAGCAGTAAAGCTGGCACACAGTTCCCTCCCATCACCTCTCTCTTTCCTTCGCAAACTGGGTCAGCTTGCTTGCTCTCCTCCTCTTCCTCTCCTGCTCCCTCTATCATTTGTTCCATCTCCTCCATCATCCTTTCATGATTTTTTTTTTCCCACCAGCTCCCTGATTTCCTGCACCAACAGATTCCCATCTCACCAGCGTGGATCAAAATGATGTAAACATCATCATTTTGATAATGGAACATATGATGGAATAAATCATGAGCAAATGATGTGATTAAAACCATTTTTTAGCTCACATTTGGAGCAAGCGTTGGTGTCATGTGGAATCCTCAGCTTCCACTGGGTTCAGCTTTGAAAAGAGCTTCCAGTGGGGTTGGTTTCACACCTCATGATTTTGGAGAATAACAAAGTGGGCCTTGATTTTTGTTAAAATATGATCAGAAGTGTGTAGTTTACGAACAAAGATACTGTTTTGTTTAATTACAGGGGTACTCATCTAATTAAAGCTATTTGAAACAACCTCATGAAAAATTTTCTGCTAAATTTCACTCAGTCGTTTTGCACCAACATAATACAGTCTAACCTGGTTCAGTGGAGCCATAGAGCCATAATGAAAGAGCCACTTTTCTCTGTGCACAGTGTGTATTTCAAGTTAACACTTTTAGTTAAAGCTTGAAATATGAATACAGAAGCAGATCTTAAAGTCATTTCATTGGATTGCTGTTAAGGAGACTGTTCTCCAGTCTACAAGGATTGCAGTTTGAACAACAAAAAACACAAAATGTGATTACTGAATAAGTTTCAGAAGTTTATTATGATGGCTTCTGCAGCTTAAGAGGACATAAACCAAAAACAAGTGCTGATTCCTCACCATGGGTTCCTATCTAGCTTTGTCAGTCATCATTTCCAGGAATTCAAACTTTTTAATTTCTGCTCTGACTATAGATATAAGTTTTTGTAGGGAGTTGCTTTCTTGCTTTCCTTTGCTGACTTATTGAGAGCAATAACACACCTGGTTAAATTCAACAGCAAGTTTTCAATTTCGTTTCCATTTTGAGGAGTCCCTTTGAGAAATTGGCATTTGTGTTATATTATATGTATACCTGAGGGAAACTGGAAGTCAGGGACTATTAATTTCAGGACACTAAGGAACCTAAAAAGTGCAAAAGATGCTAATTAGTTAAATTTATTTCACAAGAAAGGGAAGAGGTTCCATCAAGTTTGTTAAACACGATCATTTCTGAACTTAAAATTTTTCCCCACTAAGAAAATGAAGTCAAATAGTAAAGGGCAGATTTTTCTAAAAATTTCAGGGCGAGAATCTTCCTGTAATGAAAGATTGATTTGTTATGAGATATTTTACACATCTTTACGAAGGGTTCTAATAATCATGACTTATCCTTCTTTTAAAAGAGTCGCTCAAGTGATGTGTAAATATTTATGTGATGGATTAACCAATATTCATGATAAACTAAAGAGTCCTTTTATGAAATGAACCATAGCAGTGAAGCATATCAGTCAGATACAGTAGCTGTAAACAAAGTGAGTGTCTTTAATTTGAATCTCGAGTTGTTAAATGAATTTTCTTTCAGAACAATTAAATTCTGATGAAGTAATATTATGTGCTTTCCTGAGCGTAAGTGAGACAGTGTTGATTATTTAACAGTCAACAGTTGCTTGGAGGTTTTAAACCAGACTTGATTACACTTCAAAAGTGTGGGAACTCCTGTGGTTTTCACATAATCCTCTGACAGACACTCAGACGGCACATTGCAGATTTGGATAAACTAATAATCATTCCAAGGACACTTGGTTTGATCCAAGGGGAATTCTAACTGAGTAATGACAATGAATGACAAATTAAAAAATTTTAGGGAAATTAAACCTCATGTTGCATGCATAATACAATGCTGCATCATCAAACAGTTACCAGCAGAATGCTAAATTGGGTTATGATTTTTTTCTCTCAATTGTTTCATTTATTTAGTAATCAACTCCATAGCTTTAAAGGTTATATTTACGCTCCAAAAACACAGATTCAGTGTCTAAAATATCTGGATAATTAATCAGATAGATGGATGCATGCTTATTTATTCCTGAAAATTTGTTGCATAAATATTCACCTCTACAGACCTTTTACTTAGAAGTTGAACTTTCGTTGGAAGAGTTTTCGGAAAGTCACTGCTCCGTTAATACACTTTACTTGCTGTCATGTTAAAGTGTACAACTCTATCTCTGCCTGAGGTTATGAGCTGGTTTTCAATTAGGCTTCTTGGAATATTTTCAACATCTCACTTTCCATCTTTGACCTTTCATGCCAGCTGATGTCAAGGGATTAACTTCTCTATATAATGATCAGAATGTTTCTTTAGATTGGCTCATAAGAAAAATTTTTACTGCCAAGTGAAAGAAAAACTTAGTTCCTACTTCTTTTATGTCAAAATTATTGAGGTTGTAGTACTTTTAACAACTTTAAAGTCATTCACAAATGCAATAGTAATTTTCTGCAGATTGGTTATTTAATACAACTCAAACTGGCATAATGATAACTATAAAAATACATTCTCTAATTTGATGTTTCAAAGTAAATTGACTTTTTAATCAATATACTGCATTAAAAAGACAAAAACTTGTAAAAAAAAAAAATAGGTAAAATAAATAATCATAGAAAAATATTTACTTCTTGAGCACAACTTGGTACCCTGGAAAAAATTCTGCCCCTATTTTTCTATGTAAAGAAAAAAAAAATCATCAGCTGCAGAGCAATTGAGATGTCAGTGCTGCTTCACCTCAACAAGAAAACATCAATTTTATGGAGTGGATCCGACACATGTCAATATCGAAGCAACTCATCTGATAAACTACCATGGACTTCAAGGAGAAAAACTCAGAGAACACCTCTGCACTCTTGTTTGAAAGTACTAATCCCAGCAGGCCTTTGTAATTTCAGGAAATTGACAAAACATGTTAATTACAGCCTGTCAGTTAAGTGTCTACCAAAACCTGTCTGCTGCTCATTTGTTTAAAGACTTCAAGACAGAGTACTCTCACATGCATGTACACAAGGAGAGTCCTTTCTATACATATTGTGTGACATGAATGATGGTTAGGTGAGCTGCTTGCAGCAAGCAGAGATAAGAAGAGGCTGAGAAGCCCCGAGGCCACTTCTCCTTGTCCGGTGAAGCCTCTTAACTCACCTAAAGCCAATCTCAGGGGGGTAATAGAACTGCAAAAAGTTATTAACCCTGCTTTCCAGCAAGGCCAGAACAGCTCTATTAAGTCAAAGCACAAAGATTCCTCCATTTTCAATTACTGTTTCCAAAGCGCTGAGGAAAGTTAGAAAAATCCCCCTTGTCGTCTGCCCGAGAGAAGACTCCAGAGCCACGAATCTGAACGGCTCTTATCTGCTCCTCTTGTTCCTCACACTGCGGAGGTCTGACACTGCACCTGAGTTGTTGCAGTTTGTGTTCAGTCTATTTATATGACAAACATCACAAGGAGGAACACATCAGCGTAAACAAGGTTGTCAGTATGAAGGCAGCTAGAGAGGCGCAACACGTGAAACTGAAACAGATCCAAAAGTTGACCTTGAGAATTTGCAAGGATTTAAATCTAAACTTTGACTTTTATGAAGCTGATAGACAAGATATTCTTTCACCAAAGCTCTAGCATGAAGGATGAATATTAATACAGTTTAGTAGTGATGTTAAACCAGCTTCAATGTGAACAGTGAACCTCATGCTCCAGGTTATTTCTAGGTTTTTCCTGATAATTATAACCTATTTTTTAAATGCATGATTAAAAGCTAATATTAATGACACTGAGGACATGTGTGAGTGTATTTAAACTTTTGCTACAAACTAGAAGTATTTCATCAGGAGAAAGTGATTTGGTATTGATCTCATATCATCTTCTTTGGTGTCCTCTTGTTTACCATGTCTCAGATCCCAGAACTAGTTGATCAAACATTCAGTTGTTGCTTTTAATCAGACTGACAGAATGCCCTTCAAAACCCACCTCCTGCTTTTGGTGCCTCTCACCTTTAGTTGTATACTTTGAGGGAGGTTAAAGCACAGAGGTGGGTGAGGGCCAGGGCTAATACAGCAGTGTCTGGGGAGTAATGTCTGTTGGAATCAGAATGATGTAGGAGGCAAGGCCAGGGGCCATGGAGCAAACACTGGTAGGTGAGTCATACAGATGAAAGGAGGCTGTTTGTGCAGCCAGTATGTACATTCAGGGTCACCCTGCAGGGAAAACCTGCCTGGCAACCACTGAGTGCATGACAGAGTGGGAGAGACAGCAATTTAGCAACAAGGCTTTTATGTTAAAAAGGTAAACTGAACCTGGAAGCCTGGAAGACTCCCATAAAGAAAGAAAGTAAGCAGTACATCCTCTAAGCTGTGAATGCTGGCGTTAAAGAATAAAAGAACCAGAACAAAGACATTAGTTCTTAGTCATCTCAGATCTTTTGAAGAAAGATCCCTTTTCTTTCACCATTTTATCTTGATGTCATAATAGTTTAAAAAATAGTTCATTTCTTTTCTCACTTATGATAAATTTGTACTGCTGTTAAAGTTATGAGAGCCTCATAAACGCTTTGAAATACCATGACATTTTAACTTAAAATATGGTGGCCTATCTGGAGAACTTAATTCAATAGTTAGTCATGGGGTCTTTCAACAGGATAAGGATCCAAAACATAAGACTAAATTAATACAGAATTCTATGGAAAACTTGAGGAGCTAAAGAGAAAAGGCATAACAGAGGAGTCAGGATGATCTAGAATCTAGACGGATTGTTAAAAAAAAATAATGGTCAAAGATCCCTCTCTCTCTTTATGCTCTAAACCTTCTGAAATATTAGAAGACTAAGAGCTGTCCTATTGGCAAACAGGATTATAAAAATCAATAACAGCAGGGGTGTCAATAATATTGAAGGGTTCTGTATTAATGCTGGATTATAAAAATAATGCGATTAATGGATGACTTTGTCAGTCTGACCTACTGCAAAGCTCTTTTAGTATCTGTCTTTGAGAAATTGAGCCATTGAGTTAATATAGTTTGCTGTTAGTCAGCCAACAATAACAAATCTTTTGGTAGCCGTAAAAGAGAAATGTTCTCACAAATTTATATTTTCTGTAGAAAACATTTTTTCAGCCCATAAATCCTCTAGAGCTATCATTAAACCCCAATTATTTCTACTGGGATAAAAACCAAAACACAGATTCGGATGCTTGTACACCAGGTGGATTTTGATTTAAGATTTTCTACTACGATGAAGAACTTTTTTCCTCAGTCTTCTTTCTATACAGGTGCATCTCAATATATTAGATATCATAAAAGAAAATCAGTTTCAGTAATTTCATTCCAAAAGTAAAATCCATATATTAAACAGATGATTTGCACACATAGTGATATGTTTCAAGCTTAGTGGACACTGATGCCAAGAGACAACATAATTCCCATGTCATCACTGACAAGAAGTCATTCGTCTCAACCTCAAGCATTTCTTGATTATTTGGCTCGCTACCCTTCCTTTAGACTACGGGACCTGTATTTCTGACTTAAATGCAAAACTGACTTTATTCTGAGCAACAGTCCAGTCATTTTTCTCCTTTTTCTCCCTAGCACAGGTAAGATGTTCAAGACATCTTTGGTTTAAAGCTGGTTTAACACAAGGAAGAAGACAGTTATAGCACATGTCCTCGATACATATGTTTTCCTTAATTACAGCACTCTGAACAGCCAGTTTCCAAATCCTTTGGCTTACCCTTTTTGTGGATGAGATCAATGACTCTCTGCTGACCAACTGTCAAGTCAGCAGTCTTCCTGATGATAGTAAAGGAGATGACACATTTTCTTTTTTTAATATTTCTTTAATATGTAATATTCTGATTTTTTTTAAAGAAACTGAATTTTTACTGTACAAATTTTTTAAATGTGACTAAAAAAAACCCCCCTAACTTTTAAACAATATTATAATTGAGAAGACTGTTTAAAAGCATTTCACCTTTGTGAAAGAATGCCTAATGAGAAACTGCATTTAACTTTGACTTTATTTAGCCTTCCTCCCTTCAGCTTTATTTCTTCTACCCACCCACTCTTTCACACCTCCCTCCGTTATACCCTGCTCTCCACAGGGCTTAGTCACAGACATCTCAACTGACATGGTCTAATCAAAGCATAACATCTACAGAGAGGGGAGGGGTTCATCAAAAAGTAGCAGCTTCCACATTAGTTTTGTTGAGCTGAATTAGAACAGAACTGACTTGGTTTTCTCAATTGTTCAGGAGCAGATAATGTTCTTGCACTTCCCTATTTGTCTCGGCAGCCTTCCGTCATCTTCAGAAAAAAACATTCCCGGAGCTCTTAATGTTCTCTTCAAGCAGACGGTGTTTCAAGTGCTCTCTCCAGGCTCTTGGCAGCTGACCTTTTAGTTGTGTTTAGAGTGTAGGGTGTGCGTGGTTTGCTGATGTGGATTAGCTCAAACAAGAAAATGGCTCAATACTCAGTGACTAAGAGATGAGCAGGAGCTAGATCATCTAAGGCATCTTCAAAAAAGAAAGTTTTAAATAGGGGTGATAGGATACTTTGGTGTTGGTATTTTCAGTGTTTAAAGACAGCAAATTTTTTTTTGCTCAGCAACAGGGTGTGCCCACAACAAATTCTAACATGAGATGACATTTTTTTGGAGGGAATACAAGCCCTGCCTTATCTGATTTGCTCTTTGATGGAGAGCGTGTTACTTTCTGACTTTGAAAGTTTATGCCGACAGGCTAAATTACAGTTTGAAAACCTCCCCGCATGCTTGTTGACTGGGGTGAATTCTGGGTCACTAAACATCAGCCTTCGTCAAAGTGATGGAATAACTCGTTTCGGGACATATTTACCACATGCACCCACATCTTGAATCTAATTGACACTTCCAACAGATCGGTGGTCTGATTTCACATTTCAGTCGTTGGATCGTCAAGAATCCACACACAGCTCAAAATACGCACACCCACACGAAGCTGACAGGTTTCTAATCTGATGTAGGTGCCACAGAGTGGATGTGAAAGTGTGATTAGAGGCGACAAATACTTCACCAGAAATAACGGTCCAACTGTCATCAATCTGCCATTGCAAACAGATGTGAATGAATTATGGCAGAGCACTGGAGGAAAAATTAAACTGATAAAGGACAATTATCATATTAACTCTTTGTAGACAACCTTGGCATCCTAATTTTTCACAGAATTATTTGATACCACCTAACAGTGTATTAGTCAAACAGTACTATCAAAAAGTATTTACCCCCTAACATATTTTTTTTGATTTTGCTTTTTTGTATTTGACAAGACCTCTGTGAAACATTCTTTTTGTGTGTCATTCAGAGGAGAGCTTTGCTGTGTGCTTTGGATCATTGTCCAGCTGTGCACAATGCACAAGCAACCTCTATCAGGATTTTCTGGTAAAGTGCTAAATTCATGGTTCTACCAAAATATGCCAAGGCATCATTTTCATTTGTACCTCTCCTGTGGATACCATGGTTGCCCAATCTCTTTCATATAATCATAAACACTGACTTATCCAAGGCATGTGAGGCCAGTGGGGGCTTAAATGTTTTTTCTTAGTTCTTTTGTGATGCTCTCTTGGAGTAATTTTGGTCGGCTGTGCACTCCTGGATAGGTTCATCACTGATCCATGGTTTCTCACTGTGCACTGGGTTCTCAAAGCTAGACAAATAGGCTTATAACCTTTCCAGAGTGAAAGATATCAATGACTATTTCTAACCTTCTTAAATTTCTTTAGACTGGGACATGATGTGTTGTTTTTTGAAGTCTTTTAGCCTTCTTCATGTTGTCAGGTTCTGATTAAAGAGGGGATTCGACAGGTTGGTTATTGATAAGGCCTAGATGTGGCTCTTGAGACTGAGCTTGGCTCCTGAAAAATGTGGTTCAAGACAGTTAATATGAGATTTTACAAGGAGGTTAATTACTTGTTTTAAATAGAACTAGGTTGGTTTGGGTGACTCTTTTCTCATAATACAAGGGTCACCAACACGGTGCTCTCTAAGATCATAAAAGTAGCCCACGAAGCTGTTCAAAAATGAACAGCTTCATGGGCTGTTCATCACTCAATTTTATATTAAGTGATATAATTGAAAGTAAACTGTGCGCATCAATTTGGTAGCCCTTCATATCACTTAGTACCCATGAAGTAGCTCCAAGCTGCAAAAAGGTTGGTGACTCCTGTCATAATAAATGAAATCGTAGAATACTGCCCTTTAGTTTGAGGAATATCATAGGCTGAGCATTTCACTAGGTCAAACAGATATTATGACCATTTGCATAATAGGTTGTTTGTCCCCTATTTGCTATGTTAGTTGCTATGCTATGACAGTTATGGACTCAATTAGATGCCTGAAGGTGTGCTCCAGGATGATAGCAGCAGATCCTTTAAGTTCAACTAAGTTGCAAAATTACTCATTTTGTATTTTATCTTTTGTTTGACAACCCCATTTCTTAGTGTCTTCCTATCTCAGGCATTGTTATTAAATTACCATATCATCATTTATATCATTTTAAAGACCATATCAGAAGTCCTTGATAATCCGATTAATGACCATTCAAAAACATATAAATGTATAGAAAAGAACAAAAAATATTGAATTGTCATTTTTTTTCCATCATGTATTCAATTGAACTAATCCTCAAGTGTCAGACTGATTCATTAACACAACAGCCTTCCTCCAGCAGGCTGTCTCGAGGTGAGAGAACTTATTGACAGTGCTGATAGCAGATGCAGATAACATTGTGCATATGTTGGAAAAAAGCCCATACAGTGTTGAGAACTCTTAAGGCTTATCGTTTGCCATCAGGCATGGCTGACAATGCATTCGCATGATTTTTGATTTTCTCACTTAGAGGAGGCTCACTCATTTGCAAGCTTGTCGTCATCAGCATGACCGCAGGTGGAGCAAAGCTCCAGAGGTACAGCGCATCAGGACAGCAAAAAATAAAGAGAAGGGAAACGCTGCAGTTCTTGTTGCAGATGTAATTCTCTGCACTGCTTTGATATTCCATCTTCATAATTGGAAAGTAAATAAAGCACATGGGTTATTAGGTTCTGGTAGTAGACGCTTACATGTGGCAGACGGTTTACTGTGAAAGTGCATGCCATTAAAAAGATTTGTTCTCCTTGTGGACATGAGGATGAGATGGAGTAATATCATGAGAGCTGTAAAATATTGGACAGAAAATTGCTCTGGAATGATGCAACCTAAAATCACAATAATTCCAGCATAGATGAAGCCCAGAGATGGGTTTTTCAAGGTTAACACTGGATGAAGATGTGGTATGATGCTTGCAGAGGTGGATGCTGCTAATAACCTTTGTAGGCTTATTCTGCATGATGTCCTCATCACCAGATAGGAGATTCTGGTTCACTGCAATGATCAATAAATATTTTGCCAGGCAGCAATAAAAGTGGCAAACTGTTTCACTGGATATCTCAGTCTTAAACACATGCTGAAATACAAAATTTAAGATTTAAACTTGGATCTTTAGCAGTTTGCAAATATGTGGCTTCAAACACATTACAAGGCAGTAAACAAAATTAATCAATTAAGTGATTGACTCATTCCATTTAGCACCAGCTGTGATTTTTTTCCCATTATCTTCTCTTCCTTCCATCTTCTTCAATCCACAGACACAACCTTGACATCATTTGTAAACGAAATTAAAATGCGTAAAGATTAATCACTGCAGCACTTTGCACAACAGCCAGCTACTAACCTTTAACCCCTTGCAGCTCCACTACAACAGGCTCACTGGTTTTGACAATTAGAGACACCATCATAATTACAATGAGCCCAGTATAACCATTAAGGTCTTGAACATAAACAGCCGTTGTAATGGTACCTCCAGGCAACAGTAGACACCTCCCCTCCACCTCTTGAAGCCCCCCTATGATAATAATCATTGCTTGCTGTAGCCAAACCAGCAGTGCAGCTTCCATGTTGCCATGTCCAAGTTATGCATCATTAGAGCTTGGGTACTGTGTGGTACTGTGATTAAAATAAATGAGGCCTATAGGGTGAATATGCCCCTATTACTATTAATTTAGTTGCTGCAGTTCCTGCTGTTTCAACTAAACTGTGGTGTCTTTCTGTAGTGGCAGGTGTCAAAAGGAACAAGATGTATGAAATCTTTAATGTTTTGGTTGTGCAAAGATGGAGAACTACTCAGAAAGATCTTTGGGAGATTCAACACCACCTAATCAAAAAAGATCAGGTTTTTATTTTTGGAAATTAATGAGAAGTCAGAGCCAAGATACAAAACAGTAAAGTTTTCACCTATAAAGATTTTAGGCAGCAGATCAAAGATTTCACTTTTTCATTAACGCTCATCCTTTTGAAATGGGAAATGCTGCTCTGAGCATTTTTATATTTTAAGCCATTTCTATGATTGTTCCCCTGTTTTACAATCAAGGCACAGTTTTCAGGAAAGTTCATTTTTATTATTTTTCCTGTGTCTATATCCTTGGGATAAAGTTGAGCTTGTTCTAACTGAAGGTTGGACTCTGCCAGGGCTGCTTGTTGACACACTCCTGTATTTGGTGTCCACCGAGGTTTAGTTTGGGAACCTCAGGATCTCATCTTTGCTTTTTGCAGATCATGTGGTTCTGTTGGCTTCTTCAAGCCATGACATTTAGTGCTCATATAAAAAGTTTACAGCCAAATGTGAAGTAACCTCTTTGAGGTTCCGGTTTGCTTCTGCTGACAGACATTATCTATTAAAGTCATAAAACCATATTTTTTAACCCTACACTGTGAATAGATTATAGAACATTTCTTTAACATTTGTGGTCAAAGCACAAAATGTTCCCCTGCCATGTATGAATTGATGTATGATTGAAACAACCCTTTTGTACCCTGAAGAGTTGGGTATGAAATGATCAAAACTATAAAGGTATAAAATGGCAATGAGGCAAAATGACCAGTGCTTGCCTAAGACTGAGCCTATGCTTCTGGAAAAATGTGAACTCCTTCCTATAGGTTCGTAGTGAGCTAATTCAACAATCTCAATGGATGGTTTGATGGAGCAGTAGTATTCGATAGCAAGGTATTTTAGGTTTAGACTGTATAAGGTAAGGATTCTGATATTGATATCCACCTTGGGGTGCCGGTAAGGAGCACAGACAGGATGTTTGAGATCTTCTGAGCTCTTTAATTGCAGCCAGATGACATGCAGCAGCCTTTCACTTTACATATATTGACATGTCTGAGTACGTATGTGTGTTTGTCTCTTAGGAAAGAAATAAAACACAATCAGAAATGCATGCTGTCTGTTATAAATAAAACTACTTTGGATTTCTACTTGTAACATTTACATCTACACAGGATGAATAACTTATAACTGAAGCTTAAGCACTGATAACTTCTATGCTTAACAGGATTTGCACAGCAAACACTGCACTGGATTTGGTTAACATTAGCATGCAGCCCCTACCGTTAAACTGTCTCAAATATCACAGAACTAACAACCAATAGCATCAAACCTGAGTTAAACATGGCGTATCTAAAGTGGCAAAACACAACAATTGTCTATGCAACTCTTATTATGTTAAACTTACGTTTTGTCAGCTACGCACACAACTTGAGCTGCTTATGCTGCTTAACATGGTCAGACTAATTAAAGTGTTGCACAGTTCTAAGGTAAAAGAGTACACTTACCAATGTTCACCACTAGAAGTCTCCAACACCTTAATACAAACTAAATATCTCTGTGCTACAACTCACTGGATTTCCAACAGGAAGATATATAGACTGATTGAGGCTTTGTCTGCAATAATGCAGGAACTGCACTGGTGAAGAAAGAGCTGAGCCTAAAAGCGAAGCTCTTGATTCACTGGTCTGTCCAATTAACAACCCTCACCTAAGGTGCAGAGATATGTACCACAAAAATTAGATGCTTCATAAAACAGACAAAATAAGGTTCCTCTTTAGGGTGGCTGAGCTCAGCCTTGGAGATAGCTCCATCATTCATGATGAATTCTGGATCGCACTGGTCCCACTGGGAAGAGACCCTATGCTCACATGAAGGGACTAAATATCCCATCTCAACAGGAAATACCTTGGGATACCACAAAATGAGTGGGAAGAGTGTCATTGCAAAGAGGAATGTCTGGGTTTCTATCCCTTTGACCCACAATCTCATTTAAATTGAAGATGGGATTGTTGAACTCAAAGTTATTTCAGGTACTTATTATTGAATTAATTTTTAATTGCTCAAACAAAGAGACAGCTACTAAATTATTAAATATATAACAATTATAACAAATTAAAAACAAAAGCATTTGTTATTAGTATAAATGACCTAAGATAAGTTTTAGTCTCATGCCTTTTCTGTTTTGCCAGCTCAGTTTCACAACATTTGAGGTTATTTTGGCCTCCTATAAAGCTTAGTGACAGAATTTGTCTGAGTAAACTTCAATCTGTGTACTTTTCAGAGAACCGCATCTGACACAACAATCTGTCAGAGTGGATCAGTCCAATTCCACACACCAAAAACATCCAATTTCACCACAAAGCATTAATTCCAAGTGGGCAGCTGAAATCTCCACCTGAATAAACCTCGACTTCATGAGTTAGAGTCTACCAACTTCACCAGATTCTCATTCACAGCTGCATCTTCTCAGGGGGACAAACATGAAGATTCCACATGGACTCCATGCCTGTTCAGTTACAGAATGAAAGCTTTCGCAGATGACTGACTGAAGCAGTGAGATGACAGACACTGCCAACACTCAAGTCTTTTGTCTATGTTATTTCTTCTACCCAACAATCAGTATGGGACTTATGAATTTCAGGATTTCCTACATTTATATTTCAATGGTGTTTGATAATGCCCATATTATTTATTTAATTTACAATAACTTACTTTGACTTAGAGTCTAATATCAGAGTTATAAAAATGTACTGTAGTGATATAACTGATATAACGACCTAAATGCCAAAGTAAATAACTAAAGAAACAAAATCAGTTGGAATGGCTTAAAATGTAGCACAGAAAGGGAGGTGTGACTGAAGTGTTCAAAGGTTGCCATGAACCCATTGGGGTGTTGTGTTTATAGCTGATCAAATCACAAATTGCTATGTTCAACTGGTATTCTCTCCATAATTATATGCCAGGCTGGCTAAGAGGCACCAAGAGGAGGCCAGAAGGTTAGCACCATCCAGACCCATCACTGAGCAGATTACAAAGGCCGGAAGAAACAAGCTAATTTTTGTGTTAAAGTCCAAACTCCAAGCATTCCCATTATGACTTCATAAGTCTAACAAACAATATATTTGGGTAAATCGAAAAATGGTATCTAAAAATGTAAGCAATAAAATAACAGCTGCTTTTTGGGAATGTACCAATGTTATCTGGTTGAAAGTCAGTTGCTGGACACAACCATCTTCTCTGTGTACCAGGGTTTAGCCAGCAAACAAAACAAACACCTGCCATTCAAAATCAATCGGTTGCTTCTTTTTGTCCAGCAACCAAGTCAAATATAAGAAGACTAGGAGTTAAGTTTGAGTCCTTATTAGGCTTTGGATCATAAGTCAGATCTATTTCTCACTCCTGTTTCTTTCATTTACAAAAAATTTTGAAAATAAAAGATGTCTTCTCAGATCTAAAGATCATCATTTATGTGCTCATGTCCTCCTGTTTAGACAACTGTAATGCTTTATTTATCAGTCTGGACAGATCATCAATTTCAACTCTACAACCTACTCAGAATGCAGTACTCAGACTTCTTACTAAATCTAGTAAACACACAGAAAACACAATGAAAAGTGAACAAAAGTATTCCTACCCCTTGGACGTTTTCTCAGTTTTTTCTACCATTTTTTTAATTGCTTACATTTTTAGAAACCATTTTTCTACTTAAACAACAAAGGATGTAATTAGACTGCATGTAGGAGACTAAAATAGTGCAGAACTGTGAAGCGGCAAGAAAAGAACACACAGTTTTCTAATTACTTTGTAAATAAAAAAGCAAAAACTATGCTATGCATTTGTATTGAGCCCTCTTTACTTTGATATCCCTAAATACAATCTCATCCAACCAGTTACCCCCAGAATTATTCTTGTTATTAAACAGAGTGCACCTGAGTGTGATTTCATTTAATTATAAATCCAGCTGTCCTGTGAAGGCCTCAGAGGTTTGTTGGAGAATACAAGTGAACAAACAGGATCATGAAGACAAAAGGGACACAGCAGACAGGTCAGGGAGAAAGATGGAGAAGTTTAAGGTAGGATTGGATCATAAAACAATATCCAAAGCTCTAAACATCTCACAGAGCACTGAGAACACAGAGCACTCATCTGAAAATGGAAAGAGCACAACTGTGAACCTCCTGCAAAGTTTGCTGTCCACCATAACTGACTGGTTGGGCACAGAGAAGCAGCCAAGAGGCCCAGGGTAACAAGAATTGCTACACAATCACTCACAAATATTGCATTTATTCAAGAGTGGCAAGAATATAGTCATTATTGAAAGAAAGCCATGAGAAGTATTGTTTGCAGATTTCCAAATAGGAAGAACAGCAAGTATGTGGAAGAAGGTGCTCTGGTCAGATGGGACCAAAACGTAACTTTCTGAAAGATGACTGTTCCACAAAGTATTTACTCAGGGGGCTGATTACAAATTCAGATTTTTACTTTCACTTGTAGAAAATACATCAATTCCACAACATAATTATGCACTACATAGTATTGGTCTATTACATACAATACCAAGAAAATAGATTAAAGTTTGTGGTCATTACCATTGATCTATGTTATAATAATATATATCGATGGTCGTAACGTGGCAAACACTGTTTACGTGTAATGGGTATAAATCATTTTGCAATGCTTTGTAACTGATCAAAAATAAAGTGTATTGTCATGTTTGCATGACATGTCATGTTTGCATCTGAGTGTAATTTAACAGATCTTCAAATGGTGTATTTGGCTGGGGAAACAAGCGCCCTCCTGAGGCCAGTAAACAGAGCTGCAGCCCCAGTCAGAAGAAGAAAGAGATCTTTTCCCCCTCTCATCTGTCTTGGATTCAGGTCAGATCACACAGGGCTGACACTGGACTTGTACCGACCGAGTCTTAAGTCAGGACCAAGAACCGGCTGTTGCAGTGATACATGCCTCTGAGAGCAATTAGGGAGCCAATTATGTTCTTTTTATGGAGCGTGGCATGCCTGCTCCTATTGTGGAATCTTTTCTGACATCCATCCCCAGTAACAACCCTAATGTCTTTCATTTCTTCTGACAGAGCAATTGAGCCAGCCAACAAAAAAAACACAAATAAGAAGTCTTAACAGGGCTGAAGGAGACATCACTGTTTAAAAGTGAAAAAGCATGAGCAGTAAATAAATTTAATGGAAGGGAGAACAAACTGTATTTAGCTGATGCACCAAATTAGCTCATTTTGGTTTGATTTCTTGAATATTCCTGCTGAGATTACAGCTAATTTAAATTAGCTTTTTAAATTAACTTTGCATGAATCCAATTTGGTAATTTGGATAATGAAAGGTAGCAATCTGGAGAATAGGCTGGTGTGATAATTCTTGTTTTTTGTAAACAGCAGGAGATTCAGGAGGTGGAGTTGGGCTGGTAGGACATCTTAGCAGAGGGCCAGTTTGGCACTCGCAGAATGCCAGTTGGTCCCCACTGGGCACTGACGAACAGTTGTGTCTCTCAAAAACGGCCCAATCTGATCAGACAGAGAAGAGGCAGACTGACTGGTGCCATGCAGAGCCAAACTCTGGAGTCCGGTTGAGGTCAAAGCACACAAAAGCCTGCTGTCCAAATCCTCATGGCTGTTCCCTATCTATGGCACTCAGGAGGCTGCTACAAGGAGCTGAAAGGTGCCTGCCTTTGAGGAAAATCTCATCTAAATAACCATAAAAAGCATTGATATTTTTTTTCAGTGCAATATCCTGAAGTTTTTTTTTAAAGTTTATTGGTGAAAATGTTAAGAAAATTTAAGAAGGCTCCCTTTTTCTGTGATTTCTGCTTTTGTCAAATCTCCACAGATGCACTTAAAATGTAAAAATTGTTATAATATATACTTGTCATTCCGTTATAGGATGTATTCAATTCAGGCTCTTTGACCAAGATAATTTATTCCTTCAGACTCAGTTTTGATTGATGTTTCTTCTAATGTTTCTTCCTAATTATAACTGATTTCATTTTTTTATATATATAATTAAGAACCCTTCTCAGTTGTTATACTTATTTATCCATTGTTTATGAGGCATCAAAATTATGAAAGGTAGAAACTGTGGACTCCAACAATAAGTGGAGGACACAGCCATAAACATTAAGTCAATTAAACTGAAAAAAAGGTGTAATGCTTGTGTTTTTGTAACATTTACATTAAAACATGTTACTGTCTATCATTTTTGTTTTTTTAATCAGATTTTTGAAGATGATCTGAAAAGCTTGTATGTGTGACCACTGGTTTTTGCTGATTAATGTCACAGACGCCGCCTCACTTTGCTCTAGTTACTTTGCTGTACTTGCCAATGGCATCTCTTGCCATGTGGCTTTTGCGTATGTCATATCTCATACAACAGATGTGCCTCTGCTGGCTTCTGCTACGTGCAGTCCCTTTGGGCTTTATTGTGCTTTCTGCTGACTCCCTCACATCTGATTTAAATCAAAGAAGGGAAACATCAGAGGAAGGATCTATTTCTTAATGTATAACTATATGTTAAAACCCCTTTCAATGTATGCTTTGTGGACCGAAGCATGATAGCCCAGAGCTTCAACTGCTTCTGGCAGCATGCGAGAGCCGTAACATTAATCCGATGTCTTAAATACCTCTTATAGGCATATTAGCTCCAAACCCTGACAGACTTGCCTTTATAGAACCATAACAGCAATTACAAGAGCAGTAAAACTGTTAATAAGTAGGCTGAGCTTGTGCTAGAGGGTTGTGAGATCACTGAATCAAAACAATTGTTCTAAAAAATGACCTATTATGCTGTGTTGATTTTTTTTTTTTTTTTTTTTTTTTTTGGAGTTCAAGGAAAAGGATTTGGAAAAATCTGTTTAGAAAGACAATATTTACATGTCCTGGAGCACAAAATATAGTTCAGTTTAGCTGTATTTGGTGTGCAGCTGGATTACCTTGGCTATGTGATTAGATCCAGAGTATTCCACCAGGGGGACCCATGTACTATAAGTGTGTGCCAGGCCTTTTGTCAGCTAAGCCACTGTGACCTTGGAGCAGGAGGTCCAGCACTTTGGAAGCCCACAGAATGAACAATGCATATAAATGCTACAGTAATATCCATAATGTGGGTTCTGTCTCTGTCCCTGCTGTGCCTTTCCGTATGGCTTAAAGCTCTACCATCCTCTTCCACTTTATGGGGGATGGGTGGGTGGAGAGGTTGGGGGCAATCTAGCCAAAGAGGAAGAGACCAGAGAACATGAATAAAGGGACTAGTTTGCTCCAGGCAGAGCTGAAATTGCTCTATTACACCGCTCCATTTGAGATCACGGTGGAAAGGGGTGGCTTTTTCTTTTTTTCTGCTTTTCCTCCATCTCATCCATCTCTTCCATTTCGAGTCCACTATTAGAAGCAATGTGATCTTCAGGTTTTAAGTAAGAGTGGAATGAAACTTTAAAGCAGGATGAGTTCCGCCTGTTGCCACAAACTCTAAAAGAGCTCAGAAAATTTTCACATTCAACCATGTAGAACATAATCAACTTTACTCGCTCAAATTGAGTATGTTGGACTGCTGCTGATATTACGCCCAGCTCTAACAAAGATAAAGAGATGGATCATCTCCCATTCTGAGCAAAAATTTTTATCATTAAGAGCTGATAAGTGTTGCAGCTACAGTATTATCTGCAATCCATTTTTATTTGTTTTTACATTCACTAAATCCAGAGAAATGTTCTGTTAAAACACAAAATCAGATGTAATTACTGACCTTCATCCAGCTGAGCTAAACAGCACAAATGTGCACAGATTTGTTTCAGGTATTTATCTACCTGTGAGAAAAAGGGTATTAGTAGCAAAATGACAATGCGAACACAGAATGAGGCATCATCTATGAGCAACTGATGGGGGGGAAGCAAGCCCACTGCACATGCTATCTCTGCTAATGCTGAGGACCATACAATCAGGCAGCATTGTAGCTGAAGTGGGACCCTCTCCTGCATGATCATTAGGCAAATAGAGATGCAAAGATGGAGAGCAGGGAGAGCCATTTGCCATGATTTTTATTCATGTCTCAGATTTAGGGAAAAAGAATGGCATGCTGCATCATCTTTGCTGTAATCAGCATGTTATAAGCAATCTTCCTCCTCAAATCATAATAGCACATTGCATCGGTAAGCCACCTGGTAACATACAGAACCCTGTACTGTAGCATTGTAAAAGTAGTTGATTGATACAAAGTAGAACATATCTTTTAAGCAGAAGGAAAATTATGGTGTTCCAAATCTCAAAAGTGTGGTATCCACTTCTATTCAGGTCCCCTGAGTCAATACTTTTTAAAACCACCTTTCAGAGCTGTGACTCTTTCAGGGAATGACTCGACTAGCGTTTTACATTACAGGCTGATTTTTTTTTTTTTTCCCCCCATTCTCAGCTCAAGATCAGTCAGATTGGATAGGGAGTCAAAGAACATTTATTTTCAAGTTCAGCCACAGATTATTCACTGGCTTTGGTCACAATTTTAATAGGGCATTATACAAGACATACATTTGCAATTGGTTGTTCTGGATTTTATTTATGTCCTAAACACAAATAAAGGCCACACATTTCATTTTTTTATTTGCAAACAATTCTGAATAATCAGGTAACTGTTATTCAACTTCACAATCTTAATATAAATGGATTAAGGTTTGTGTTTTAACAGGACAAAATGTTTAAAAAAGCACTGTATGCAAGGCTGTTTTTCTTGCAGAAGAGAATCATTATGAAACAAGCCTCCAAAAAATTAGCAAAATACTGCATTTTCTTCTCAGTTTCAAATCAACAAAAGCCTGTAACCTTGGGGGAAATGAAGAGTCAAACAACATCGAGGTCAACCTCCAAAACAAGAAGTCTACTGAAATCATAGGAGCCATTCTCTATAATGACTGCTCCAAGGTAAACAGAATTAATCAAGATTATAGGACGGGATGGCTTGAAGGTGGCTCACTGCTGGGAGAGGGAAGTGCTGAGACTCAGCACCACTCGTCAGCTCAGATAAATAGGTGATTTATTGAAGCCATTAATAGTGAGGGGCAGCCCACACATCTCATTACACAACTTAGATTGTTTATGGTTGGAAAGGAAGTTATGAATCAGGACATTTAATCATAAGCTGAAATGAAAGGTCACATTGACGTAAAAGTTGTGAAGATCATTTTGGGAAGAAAATAAGGAAATGGAGCAAAAAAAAAAAAAAAAAAAAAGTCAGATTACATCATCTTTAAGCATTATGCCTTAAAATACCCATGTTTATTGTCTTCAGCAATCTGCAGCTGATAGCCCTTGACTGAACAAGCTGTTCATTTTTTTCATTTGGGAATGTGGAAAAATATTTGTACTTATTCAGAGGAGACATTTTTGAACTGTATAGGAAGTTCAGAAAGTGAGAAATGTCTGCTCTCACGTAAAGATAGGCAACTGACTTCTTAAAATTAGACATAGCAGAGGTTTCAGATAGGAGTTTCCTGCTGAGGCTCAGGGATCTTTGGGAAATTTAACATTTACCATGACATTTGAAATGCATTGGTTACATTTTTGTTAGCCAGTTACACTTCAGCTGCACAGTTTTGTAGCCATCAAGAAGCTTCAGTCATAGTTCTAGCTGGATATTTGACCATTCTTCTTCACAGAATTGCTGAAGTTAATAAGTTAATCTAAATTGGTTTGCTAGCATGAACACTGCTTTCAAGCAGAGTTCAAATTGTTGGAGTCTTTGAAAAGAAAATTCCAGAAGCTTAATGTTAGATTGTATCCATTCCAAAACAAGTTTTGATCCATGTTTGGGATCGTTGTCCAGCTGGATCATTAAACTCAAGTTCACCCAAGTGAGCTCTGCCCTAAAGTCATGAACTGGGTCTGGTAATGCTTAGCCCAGCGTGTGGCTAAGTGAAATGGAACAAAAGAAATCGTGGTTAATCATAGTTAATTTAAAATTATCGAAGGGGGAAAAATACTTTTTTCATTGAGACAGTTTAGTTTTGATGGGTTTTTTTTTCTATTAAATGCAATTATAATTTGAAATCTGCTTTTTGAATTTACTCAGGTCATCTTTACCTGATATTAATATTCAATTTATAATGTGAAACATTTTAGGTTTCAAAAACAGAAAAAGAGCAAATACAGAAGAAATGTGTAAAGGGGCAAAAACTGGATAATGAATTAACATCTCACTACAACTGAAACTGCAGCTTTTTAGAAGACATTGCTCATACCTTTACTGCTTCAACATGTGCCAGAAAACAGTACATTTCTGACTTTGGGTGGCACAATTTGCCCTTATGATTTTATCTCGTGGAAAAAAAACTCTACAGAAGCAACAAGAAGATATTGATTTTCAAAAAGAGAACAGCCATGAGGGAAGCAGAATCACAACATTTGACAGTGTTTGCTCTCCATTTAGCTCCAGCTGAATGCATTTCTGTGGCATTTAAAGAAAATACGAGCTGTTATGGGGGAAGTGACAACCATTTTGTCCTCATTCAAGAGACAAAACAGCTATGTAGTTTATATGTGAGCTGTGAAAATAGCTGATGTGTTGGCATCAAGGGGAAAATCTTTCAAATAGTTTCTTGTAGCTCATCAAAAACAACCTAAATTGTGTTTCATTTCTAGGAAACAGATTAGATAAGATGTTCATTTTATATGATTATTCTCACAAAACACTCAACAAAGTTGACAAAAAAAATTCCTTATACTTCTTATCCTTTCATAAATCTTGCTCTCAAAATCCTGATTTTTCATGCATCTCAGGGTGCTGCAGTGTGTGTGTCTGCCCTATTCTGACCTTCAGCTGTGGGCCAACGGTCCACACTGATCAGGCGAAGGGGAAACCAACTGCCAGCCCTGTTTCGTCCGCTGTCAAATGTTGACAACCTGCATAAACATCGAGTGAGAAGCGCAGCTCACCTGAGGGGCAAAAAGCCAGGATGAATGATTTGATGAGTCACTCAGGCGGCAACAAGTTCAGTTAGGCTAAACCTGTGGTATCAACATGCTGTGCTGTGGACGCTCACATCCACAGGGTTTCCATTTTATTCTTCCTTCACATAATTTGCACTTGTGTGTCCCAGAAAGGCAGCTATAGGCAGTGCCAGGATTATACTGATAGCAGGCAAAAACATAAAGGCAGTTCTGGGAAAAAGTGCAACATTTTCTCAGTGCTGTCATTTTGCTTTCATATTTTTCAGCCACTTTCAAGCATTCAAGTGTTGAATGTTGGCTTCCCAACTCAAATTTGCAGTTATTGTTAGAAGTGTTTTATTTTTAAATCATAAGTGTTGGAAGAAATGTGCCAAGAAAATTGAGTTCGTAACAGGAGTAATTAAAGGGAGACGCACTGAAAGTTGCTGCCAAATTGTACATCTGAAATTTCAGAAATATGTAGCAGGTTTTCTAAACCTTTTCAGCATCAGTTTATTTAGAACACAATAGAAAGAGGTGAACAGCTTTATCTACACCAAGAATTCTTTTTCCTCTAAAACGTATAAAAACCTCAACACTTGTTGTTTGGATCCTAATAAAATTATCTTGGGAATACAGATAATTTCCCAATACAGTTAAATCACAAAGACACAGAGTCCATTAATGCATGACTGACACAAATATGGCAGATTTATTAGCTCACCAGTCAGAAGGTGCTCTGGTCAAATAAATCAGAATGCTCGGTGGTGTAGGAAACCAACACTGCACATCACCCTGAACACAGTATCTCTGTGTTATCACATAACAGTGGCAGCATGTTGCTGTGGGAATGCCTTTCTTCAGCAGGAACTGGGATGCTTGTCACTGATCCTAAAAAAGGACATTTCTGAAAAAAACAAAACAAAACTGTTCATAACTGCAAAGGGTTTAGTGGTGGCAGCATCATGCTGTGGGGATGCTTTTCTTCAGCAGGGCTAATCATATTTGATGGAAAGCTTCATAGAGCTAGCCTAAACATACAGTCGGAGCTAGAGTGGAATGGTTTAAATCAAAGTATACAGATGTATTCGAATGGCCCAGTCAAAGTTCAAACCTGTATCCAACTATCCAAGATATAGTGGAAAAAGATGAAAACTCATGTTGACAGATCCATCTAATCTGCCTGATCTTGAGCTATTTTGTAAGGAATGTGCAAAGATGCATTTCGATCCAATAAATGCATACCATAATCTTTAGAAAAGTTAAGAAATGTCATTTTTTCTTGTTTTATGAAAGTCATATTTTTGTTTTTTGCAATTTTCTAATATGGGGTAAAATTGTTATTTAGCTTATAGAAACTAATGAATGTCTAAAGTTTTTTTTGTTTTTTTTCAGTAATACAGCATCTGTGGGGGAATATTGAATTTATGCAAATCCAGTGAAACCTCTTTGAGGACAGGGATCCCATTCTGGATGAGTGACACAAATATGATAGGTTTATTAGCCTATCAGTCATGCTTTTAATATCTGCCATCATGGTTTAGGCTTGATGGTTTTTGATTGGACACTTAAACACATTGGCCTTGTTTAGTTCTCGCTCTTCTCTAAAGTAAAAAAGTAGGCGGACAGCTGTAGAAAACAGAGGTCGATAAGATGCCGTCTTCTGTTTTACTTGCTTGAACTCACCTGGCATCTAACTGTTGGACAAACAGCTGTGAACATGAATTATTCAACAATGAAAGTTCCACACAGTGATCTGTAGATAATGCAGAAGGGCTTCAGGGCTATATGTACACAACTGAGGAAAATGTATCCTGCCTCTGCTATCTTATCCTGCAATTATGCATGAGGACGCTAATTTCCCACAAGGGAGAACATTGCGTGCCTGGCCTATCTTTCTGGCCCTCAGTGCTATGACAACATATGGAGGGGAAAGAGTGCATGCAAATACATTCAAGACTACACACAAAGTGAAGAGCAAGACGAGTACCTCTGTTTGTCAGTACACCAAAAACTTCATTATGGTAAAACAATTGTGTTCAGCTGAAGGTACTCTTTTAGAAATGTCTGGACAGTATTAGATTATAAAGAGAAAGAGCTTGCTGTCTACTTTAGCACTGGTTCTGGATGAGTCTCTTGATGTAAGCTGAAAGCCCAAACAAGCTCTAAAAACTCATTTGGTCTGTAAAACAGTCTTTTGATGGTTTCCCAGAGAAACAGTGCACGGCTCACGGAGCTGGTCTGTACGTTCCCAAAAGCATTTCGCCATGCCTGACATGATCCTATTTTGAATGGTCCTCCTTGGTAATAAGGTCATTTGTCTTGTGCAAAGGAGAGGGGATCTATAGTTGTCATATGCTGAGCTGGAGATAAATGTGAATGGCAAAGACTGTGGCAGTGAAAAGAATTAATGGAGTCAGCCCCTTTGCTCTCTCAGATATAATGCAAGACAGAAAAAATGACAAAACAAAACCCAGAGACTGGAAATAAAGGGTGCAATTAAACCTTGGTGGATGTCTCTTAGTTGCTTTTTTATACTCTGAAGGATGCCCCATTTTCATTATCTAATATATTTACTGTCATGACACTGTTATTCCTCTATAAGTGTGTTCATGTGTAAAAATATTTTAAAGTGCCTTCACATCTAATAGCCTAGGTTAAAAACAACTCAAGTAAGCAATTTAACCCCAAGGGACAAGATGGAGGTACAGCAGACCTGGATGTGAACACAATATTCACATGAATTCTTACTATACTTCAAATACTTTTTATAAGAAAATATGTACATGAGAGCCTGATGCATCAACAGGGCCAGTCCAAAGACTTAAGCAGGAATTTCATTTGGGGCCCAATTTCCAGCTGAGCCCATTGCAATTATTTCAGTCCTAGGAGGATCAGCAATCTTTAATGTTTTGTTCATAAGAAGTCATGTAAAAAAAGCTATTTATTCTCTATTTACTTATAAACAGCTACAGCATGTGTAAAATGAAACCAAAGCCCATATAAAAGCAACAGAAATTACTACAATAGCCTGAGAGTATGATTTTTTTAAGAGCTTTCAAATAAAATGCTCAGTTATTTTTTTTAAGTATACAATTGTGTCATTTTTAAAAGTGTCCAGTGCAAATTCAAATGCTCATATGGTCTCTAGGCCAACAGGGCAGCCTCAGAAGTCACAGCCTTTGCTTGTAACTCTGGTAAGCTCGGTGTAGGAAAGGAAAATTTCAGAAATCAATCTATAAAGATCATATAACCAGGTTCTTTTTAGAGTACACTTGACAATGGTTCAGAGAAACTGAAAATGAGACTAGGATGCTGTGCAGATTATTTCATTTATATGTTATCATCATCTTGCAGGACTTAGATTGAAGTAATATACTAAAGACCAAATTCATACAGACGTACAGTAGAGATCCACCGAGAAATCAGTTGGTCACCGAACATGGCTGACTTTTAGCTTGACTGGCCCTGACAAGTGACCTGCTGGTGGAAAACTCAACATCTCCATTTTTCTGATCAGTAAATGTCAATACCTAAAAACACTTCTCAGTGTGGAAGTTTTTACTGAAGGAAAAATACTCATAAGTAACAATTTTAAGCATAAGTTAAATGTTTCAAAAAGTCAGAGGAGGCAAAAAAGATTCAAAGAAAACTATATTTTCTACTGGACTGTATTGGCTTTTCATTCAGGCTGCTGCTTTTAAACACAGACTGCACAGCAAAATAGCTCTGCTGTCTCATTTTGAGTTTTCAACCTCTGTCTGTCATAGAAAATTTTGGAATTGGAAAGGATTTGGGAATGTTGCCAGAGTTTTTTAAAATCAAAGTTACGGTAAGGGTCTACATGCTCAAGGGAATACATTACAAGACTAGTGTTTCCAGTTAGTGATGCTAACTATGTGAATCATGCTAATATGTAACATAGGATGCAAAAGAAAGTTTAAAATCTTAAACTCAATTTTCACTCATGTCCTTGTTTTAAAATAAGAGACCATTTGCACCTGATATAAATAATTATTGACCACTGATGACAAAAAGTAAAAAAAAACTGATCATTGACAATTCATCAATGGAATGATGCTTAGTGCTAGGAAAGTTATACCTACACCTAAAAAAGAATCTAAGCTAGAAAAAAAGTTAGATTTGTAGTTCTGGTTTCAAATATATACAGCAAAAGTGGATATTTCCAAAGTAAGTAATCTTTTGGCCTGTCTACATAATACATTATATTAGTTACGGGTATTTTTTTCAGTCACTAATTAAATTCCCATGAGCTCATTTCTTATCATTAGATAAAAACATAAGCACAATTTCTCATGAATAATGATGGTAACTTTTGTTCATCAAGAGAAGGAAAAAGAAACACTATTCATTATTTTTCTTGGGACAAAGTCATTTATTGTTGGAATTTGATAGTGAACTTAAATGCATCTGAACATTTACCTGCTTAAAAAACCCACACCAAGATACAGTTGGAGAATCGTGCAACTCATGGTGGGAGCATGTTGGAGTAGCTCTGTTATGTTAGTTCTGATTTGTTCTTTATGTAAACTTTTTGGATTTTGTGGGGATTTTTGGTCTGATTTTTTTCCCTCGGAAAGATATGTTGCGTAATTCTGACAACAGGGGATTGTTTTTATAATTGGAAGCTGCTGATTAGCATCTCAAATCCCAGAGCAGTTGAAAAGGAGGCTTCATGAATGAAGAGCACGACTAAAGAGCAGAGGGAGAAGGAGGAAGTTCAAACCATCTCTTCTATCTTCTATCATAACCCCGATTCCATTGTCTCTTTGCCCGACTTTCTAACCATACAGCCAGAAAGAGATTTATAGAAGGAGCAGCAAAACCAAATGAGGTGGATTAGCAGTGTTTGCCAACAACTGATTTTTCATCCAGGACACTGGGGAATATAGTCTATGCTGCCCAGAAATTGTGCTGTCAGCATGTCATAATAGTCATGAAACAACAGTCTTCAGTCAGGGGTCTCTTCAGATTCATTGCAAGACTGACTGCTACCGCAGATCCTTCCTGTCCATAGTATCAAAATCCACAATAACTCTTTGAAGATACTTAGATGATATGAGGTATGATGACATACTATATTTATCCCCCTTGGGATAAATATAGTATTTCTGAATTTGAATTTAATTAAATGTGAAAGGAGCTGAATCCAGAGAAAAATAAGTGTTTTCACAAAAATCACACCACAAATGTTTTTAATTTGCTTTCATATTGTTCATAGTGTAAAGAACATGATCAATAATGCCATCTTCATTTTTCTCCTAATGTTCCTCTTCCTCTTAAATGAAAATGCACATTAATACCATCTGAACTCTTTCTGTTTAGTAATGGTTTAGTTCTTCTTGGTGCTGTGGTTATGAATAGATGTGCTGAGGTCTGACCCAACAAGCTGGCCCTGACACCCAAAAATAAGCAGTTCTTCATAGAAATGTTTACCAGAACAGTCAAGATTCCTCACCACAGTTTTTCTTGTTGTAATTTGCTTAGATTGAGCGGGAATGAGTGTTTTCACAGCTACAGTGGGAATCCGATTATTATACAGGGATCATGGTCGTCATGGAAACCGAAGATGGTGCACGGTGTTAAGCCGTCTCTTACACATTTCAGAACATTGGGAATTAGTGAGAAGATTCAGCCACCCTTAAAATAGAGATGTGACAGGATCCATCCTTAAGACTGAACATGTTCTTGTGCAAAGATAAGGACATTTAGTTTTGATAGACTATCTGTACAGCAGGAATACAACCTGTGCTTTATTTTGTCTCACTTTGGAATAGTTTGTATATGTATTAAAATACCTGCAGCCTTAAACAATTTCTTCACACTTATAATTAGCATGCCCAACATTACTTTTTCCATGTTGAACTGAACCTATAGACACCTGGTTAGAATAATAGGCCATAACAGATGTTCCAGCCTACAAACACTGCAGGGACAGATTTCTAAACAGATTTGTGTTAGGATACCTTTTCTTAGCTTGTCACATATTTAAGCCACATGTTGGGCTAATAAATAAAAACAGGAAAATGAACTGGCTTCCAACTGAGCAGATTTTGCTCAAATTAGAGGAAAAAATAAACAGCTGCAAACACAGGATGGCTAAGATTAGTCATACAGCCATGGACAGGTTTTTTTTTTTTTAATGGGCTATTTCCATTACAGTGTCGCAAGGGAGAACATATCATGAGCAGAGATTGCATGGTTCAGTATTTTAAAACTTTATTTGATATTTTTTTTCTTTTCTGTATGATACAAGTCCTTTTTAGAGTGTGAACATATGTAAAATGATTAATGATCTGAAGCAAAAGTATCTGCTTTAAACCAACATATTTCTGGATTGTTCTGTAATATGTAGTCTGTTGTGTGATATTATGTTGGCAAGTACATGCACATTTATTACTTATTCAAACTCAATATCGATTGCAAATTTTTAGTTTTTAATGGGTTATTGTCTTTCACGCTTATTAGCATAAAAACAGATGTGTAAACAGCCTTAAAATATATACATCTTACTGTAATTTATAATTTCACTCTGAACTTTTTTTTTTTTTTAATCCAACCTTCAATTTGATAGTATTAGGTATTAATCACATTTACTGCAGGCACAAATTATTCAATTAATTCATTCTACTTAATGGATTTTTGTCCATTATGTTTCTTTCCAGTTAATGAGATTTTTAAGCAACTTTTAATTTATTTATGGATTCTCATTTTTATTACATATCTACCAACCAGATGTTTTGGAGGCATGCCAGGAAAAAGTTTTTTCTGTCCTACCATCACAAATGTAAATGAGAGATGTTTGCTAAACGTTACTGAGACCTTAAGTAGAACCAAGTACTTTGGTCAAATGATGATTAACCTTTTCAGCAACAAATGCTCCATGTGGGTTTGGCATAAAACAAATGGTAACTGAGTGGTAAAGAAAACCATTTCTCCATTAAAGTATTGTGGAAGACCTGTGACATTGTTGGCATTCTTCTCTTCAAAAGGCCCTGAGAACCTTGTTGAGTGCTTGGCATCATCTTTGAAATACCAGAAGAATTTAAATAAACAACAAATTCCTGCCTGGGAAACATAACCAACATGGCAATAGTTCACCAGATATAACATCAACAGTCTCCTATAAAAAACCCATGAACTGAGCTGAACTGAAGAGAAGAAAGCATTAGAGAGGACCCTAGTCTAGATTATCTACAGAGATCATCTCTTTGTATGCTCCAGCCTTGTTAGATGTTATTAAAAAAGACTAAGTGCTGTTCTACAGGGAAAAGGCAGTTGTACAAAGTCCTAACAGCAAGAGAACATATAGGTGTAGCACCAGTGCTTTGTTGGTATTAATGAGTTCTTAATTTAATTAGTTTTACTAACCTTTAACAGGAAATCTTAAAATAAACACCCATGAGAGTATCCCATACATCCTGTAAGTCAGTTTGAGTATTGGTCCAAATCTCTTTTCTTGGTTTGTTTAACTTTATGTAAAACCTAAGTGAAACACTGAACACCAAACTGGGTTCACATGGCTTTCCTTTTACAGCAATACTAAAAGAAGAATGATTTGCAGTGTTTTTCTGCTCAACAGCAAATTCAAGAAAAACCCAAGCAAATCTAGTGACCTGCTGGCATCATGAGGCAAATGGTCAAAGAGATGACAGCAAATTCAAAAAACTATTTCTGGCAGAAGCACAACAATAGCAAACATGAATCCAGTTCTCTTGATTATGTTGAACATAGCCCTAATAGAACCAACAAAAGCTGCACAAAATGTAGAACCATTTTTTTAAAAAAACAAGGACTTGTTCTGTAAGAATTAAGAGGGAAAGTAGAGGTCAGGTGCCTCTAATCAAATCTACTTGATTAATTAGTCAGCACGAAGTCTGAGGACTTCTTAAAAGCCAAAGTTCTTTTTTGTCAGATTGGTACTCTGAAGCCTCTAAGGGTGCTTAAAGGAAATACCAAAAAGGAAAGACATCAGCAGTGATTTAGAAAATCAACTGCTGTCCATCAATCTGAAGAGGCTTAAAAGGCCACTTCCAAAGTTAATCAGTCCATAATTCTATCATGAAAGTGGAAATTATTGGGTCTAAAAAAAGTATGGCACTACAGCTTAAATGTATCAAGGCAATACAATATAGAAATATATTGGCAGAAATGCATTATATCTGTTGTCAAGCATAGTGGTAGAGGGGTGATTATTTGGGCTTGTTCTGTAGATGGATGGATGCACAAATGAACTGATGGATTGATGCACAGACAGATGGGTAAATGGATATAAAGTCTGGAAATGCACATATTTTTCTACTTTTAATTTTCCTTTTTCCATCCTAATCATGAACTGGAAAACACTAAAATAAAATTCTGTATGTCTCCACACTGTATAGGAAGCCTGTAAGTAGAAAGGTCTTTGATGTCTTGAAATGGCTCTCTGTGAGGGACAAGAAGGCGAACCGGAGTGCAGGTGGGTGGAGAGTCATCCAGAAAGACTGAACCAACAGTGTGAAAGCAGGATAAAAGAAGCCAAAGCGCCTTTCTTGGCCAGACCAGGAGTAGACAGGCCATCTGCTCCTTCCCTCTGCAGAAAACCTCATCCGATTCCCACCTGCTCTAAAGAGCGAAAACTTTCAATTCCTCTCTCTCAAACTTTGTCTTCATCCTGTCGTGTGTCACTCCAATTACATCTACTTATTTCTGTCCTTGCCTTCCGCATTTCCATGACAAAACAGCAAAATAATCATCCGCTGTGACTTGAGACTTAATTAGAGGCTGTCACAGCTCTAATTTACTCCGGTTTATAAATGTGGATGGCCATGCTGTTCATTACCCTCTCAAGACATTCCTGGCTCATAAATTAAAATTAACAATCTAGGCCTGAAAATTATCTAGTTTGAATTTCCACAACATTTTAATTATCATTTTAGTTAAAATACATCCATTACTGCCTCGTTACCAATCAGCCATGAGAAGGAAGGAGAAAACGCACAATGTGTTTAATGATTTTAGAGGGAGTGTGTCTTTCTGGGTCATTGATTCAAAAAAAAATGTGCCATGTGGTGTGGGGAAGAAGGAAAAAAAAAAACATTGAGTCAACGCTCAACCTTGGACCTAACTCGGCTTTATTGCTCAACCTTTGGTTCACAAACAGCTCCCAGTTCACCCCAGTAAACATAACAACCCACAACACAACAAAAGGACACGACTTGGAGTGCTGTCACTGCTCATCGTGCTGACACAAAGAAGGACGCCGCTCAGATGCTGTAATGAGGAGAGCGACATGATGGGATGTTTTCTGAGTCTCTGAGATGCACATTCAGGCCTACCTGAAAGGGATCAGTGCTAGAATCAATAAACGGATACGAAGTGAGCACTAAAGCCACAAAGGAGACGGCCAGTTTATACACCAAATGACCTGACAAGGATGGTCCTTGATCAGCTGATGTGACCAGCCTCTTGGCCTTTATAAGGAACAAGAGCTGATAAAGATCAGGATAGGAGGATGAGATAAATTTATAAAAATCGAAAAGCAGCTCTCATCTAGAATTGTAGTGCAATACTGAGTAGTTTGCATCCTTTCAGAACATTTCCAGGAGGAAAACAGAAATATAAGAATGTAAACAGCCCCACACACCCAGCGTTGCAAAGCCAGATTCTCTCCTTAATGCCAGTCAAGCTTACTAGAGCGTGATGCAGGCCAGAGTGATTGATGGGCCAAAAGGGAGAAGCTGGGTGGGGTAAGAGACGGGTGCAGTGGAGAGCCCGAGGTTAGATGGCGTCACATATCTGACTGGTGTGTTCGAATGAAAAAAAAAAAGGAAGAAGTGCCCTGAAGGTGCAATTCAGCTCATTGAAAAAGCTCTTAAACCTCAAGCTCCAGCAATGAACTCCAGCTTGTTTCCAGTGAAAGTCAGACAAAACACAGCAAGAATAATGTGAGTGACATGAAGTTTTGCTTCCAATTACAGAGCTGTTGGGAACATGGATCTTTAGCTGTTTTTCTTGTAATAATTTTTTCATCGTCTCAAATCTTTACTGACTATTTGCAAGACAAATTTGGCAAATCTGATTAATAACAAGTCATCTGCTAGGAAAAGCTTGCAGACATTGTTATCAAGTGAATTGGATTGTATTCTGCATGTCACACAAAATATTTTTGTTACAATTTATCACATTCCAAAATAATCTAATGAGTAAAATAACAGTTACTTCAAATTATGATAGCCAGGATGATAATATTCAACTGAACATGGACTATGCTATTCTTTTCAGATTACGATGCCAGAGCACTGTAAGCAGAGAAACAGACAAGACGACTATGGTGGCTCTGGAAGAGCTGTAGAAATCTACAGCTCAGGTAGGAGCTGTAGGAGATATTTTGACAGGACCACTATTGGCCTGTTGATTGTTTGAAATTTGACAACTCACAGCACACATGTGGAAGAAGGTGCTCTGACCAGAAGAAACCCAAAGCCTACATGCACAACGCTGCGTGTGGAGGAAAACTAACACTGGCCCTACAGCAGAACTTTAAGTTTTTAGAAGGCAACTTTGCTAGCAGACCCTTCATCAGGGCCATCAGGATCACCAACCAAAATACTGTACATTAGTCTTATTGGTTTCTCAGAACTACAAGCGTTGTTGAAGTTGGTCAGACTTGAGGGGAAGATGGATGGAGCCAAATACAAGGCAGTCCTGATAGAGGACTAATCTAAAGGTTTTGTTTTTCATTACATCAAAAGGGAATATCAAAAGGAGATTAGCTCTGTGTGTTCAAAAAAAGTTCAAAAGTGTGGTTATGATAGGTATTTATAATTTTTTCAGTCATAAAAATATGAATTTTGTAATAAATGTGTTTTTTTTTTTTCCTATAAACCATGTTCTTTTAACCATACTTTCCCAAAAATGGAAACTGGTCAGAGCAAATTTCATATGTTCCTAAATTTTTATGACTGTTTCAGTAGACTGGTTTGTATGTTTCTGGGTTGGTTTGTTTTTTATTTTATCATTTAGATTTCTGTATTCTGTACGTCCTCCAGTGTTTTGAAATAGTTTTCTCGTGCAGTTTTATTTAATTTTCTGTTCTTGTTTCTCAACTGTCAGTTCAGTTTATATCAACTTCAGGATTGCTTTGTTCATGCTTGGATCATTGTTGTTTGGTCTCCTCTTCTGATTCCCAACCATTGTAACAAAACTTGCTGCTTGTAAATGCTGTGACATGAAGCAACAAAATTAAATATTTCTGAAATAAAGTGTAAACTTTCAGTCTGTAGGTGTGACTGTAACAAACTTACTAATGTTTTCCCTTTTTAAAAGCAGTGAAATAGGTCAGTTCTGCCTCTAAATTCATGCCCTGGAGACATTTTAGTGCTGGGGACGAACTGTGACCATGCAGCTCATTCTCCTCGTGAACTCTGCTCTCTCTTGCTTTGTGTGCATTCTGGGTAATTTGGTTCTCAAGGGAATTTATCATATCAGGACCCAGTGAGGTTATTTATACTGACAGTTATGGCTCAGAGAAAGACTGGAGGGTTTGATGAGAGGGAGCAGCTTGATTTATGATTAATTTTAAAGATTATGGTCCTAATTACATAGTTTGTATTGAAACTTGGCTGGATTAGTCTGCCAAAACTCTGTCAATTAGCTTCATGTGATGTTTACTTTGCACTGCAGATAAGCTGACTGAAAGTAAGAAGCAGTTTATCACAATGTGTCACCATTCTTCTACACACAGGTGGTCTCAAGTAATTGATTTAAATGTAGATGGGCAAATTTGTTCACAAGGCTTCAGTTTTTCTCTTCCCATTCCAAAAGTCAGTCACGACTTTTGGCAGCAGGTGAAGGTGCAGGGAATGAATAATGCATGAGCTCGATGTGTTGCAGTTAACGACAGTGGTTGGGAATGTTTCTGTGAACGTAGATACTTTCAGCTTCTTTAGCTGATCTGAGAGCAGGTGATAAGAAGTCCAATGTAGCTAAATATTTTTAAAAAAGAGTGAGAAATAGTCTGTACCAGTTACATTTTTCAATTTTATCTACTCACTGTCTCAACACACAGAAATGCATGAAATCAGTGTGGTGGGGTGATGCTTGTCATGAGAAAAAGCAAGAGCACTGATTACATTTTATCTGACTAGTGTGCAGGTTTTCACCAAACAAATGCAACAAAACATTGATTTATTCTCCTTCATTGCCATGTCTATGACACACGTGGTTTTGTTGTAAAAACATAAAAGCTTTGAACTGCATCTGCATAAAAGTCCAAACTTTGCAAACAAATTCAATGTTTACTCATGTAGTTCTGTGGTTGTGTGTGCAGCTTTAAGCCACATCTGTAATGGGATCTGTTTCTCCCACAGCAAGCCTCGATGGGGCAGCTGGGGAGAAAAAAAATATCTACAATCAGTGATCACCCTCCATTTAACACAGTCTGCTCTGCTTCGGGGCGCGTCAGTGCATTAAAGGGCCGAGGTGGGAGAACATGTCTGATTTGTAGATAACCCTGTGACTTTCTTCTTTCTGTGTTTGGCCTCCTAACAGAACATATTTTCTAAGAGCCGAAAGGCAGAAAACTATTCTACTAAAACAAAAACACCATCTGTTTGTTGCCCAAATGTTGAAAATCCCAGGATCGATCCAAATGAGGTCTCAGAGGTGGACTTAGAAGAACAGTTTTCCTTTTGCAGGATGCAAGTTCTATGTAGCTGGTAATCTTCGCAGCTCATGTCAAAAACAACTGACTGAATGTAAAAACACCATGATCTGAATATCCCACACTACATGTAACAGAGCTATCCTATTTACTTGCTACATCCACAACACAATTGGGCTTTCTTCAGATTTTACTACAGTAAATGAAACAGTGGAATCACGAGGGTTAGGGACCACAGCCCCTTCGAAATAGCTAAAATCCAAGAACACTTGAGACCCCCTGTAAAAATCCTTATACCTGCCTATTTTAACAGTTCAAATCAATGAAAAAATATGCAAATAGGCAAATATTCTATGACTAGTTTTAGGGTGGAGGTGCTGAAGAAGCAAAGCGACCCCAGACCTTGAAACTACTACCACCATGTTTAACCATTGCCCTAATGTTCTTTTCCTGAAATGTTAGTTTTATGCCAGAAGTAACAGAATGCATAACTTGCAAACAGCTCAACTTTTGACTTGCAGAATTTTTTTTTGAATCAAACAAACATTTCAAGTGATGTGGAATCACATCACTTGAAAACTGCTTTTTATTTTTACTTTCTATCCTAGATATTTAAATTTCTGAAACATTCATGTGTGACTAAAAAGCCAAAGCCCAGGCAAATATTTTACATACCACTGAACGTTGCATGCCATGCAACATTAGAAGATACATGTGATAGGACAGCATAATTTATATGTGCTTCCAACTCTATAAATTACATATAAAACAAGTTTGAGTTGTGGGTTCTGCAAAAGTATTGAAACCTGTGCAATAATATGTAGTATGTAAGTTGAATCAAAGCAATATGTACCACTTGTTTACTGCAATCACATGCAAACTTGGTCATTTGCAATACACATCCCTAGATTTGTTATTTGAATCAGTTGACTGTAGATGGAGGATCTGTAGAGTCCATGACTGTTTTTCCCTCCACATGCATGACTAACACCAGTGATCAATTCACCTTGTGTGGGGGAAAGGAGACAAAAAAAAAAAAATCTTGTCATAAGGCCTCAAAACCATATTGTTTGCATTATTTCTGTTTAATTATGCACAAATGAAAGCCAGTGTATGAATTATATATGTCAACAAACTTTTTATGATGTTAGAGAAAGGGTCCAGTATTATCCCCCATTAAACCTTGTTGTACCCAGGGCTGCAATGTGTTTTTAATTCTAATTAAACAGTGCACCAAATGGAGATAAAGATAATAAGTCTAGTTAAAACAGATATCTTCCTACACTGCTTTTTTCCTCTTTTCATTACCCATTATTCCAGATTCTGTCAAACACAAAACAAGCCTTTGCTCAGTGCTATATCTGCTGAAAAGCTCTGAGTTGTTGCTATGCGACTATTAAATACATCTGAGGTGAGCTTCTCTCGAGTTTCCTTCTACCTTTCAGTAACCTGTGCACTGAGTGCTGCAGAAACTGCACTTTTGCTGATGCTGTCAGTTTTGCCCTCTTCACTCTCTGTAAACAGGGGTCTCTGGTGAATACTCTGCATACTGTGGAGTCAGAGATCTTGTGATAAAAAGTACTTCCCAGATCATATTTGTAGCAGACAGCGTGTTTATTTAAGCAGTGGAGCGCCAGAGACAGCCCCAGCAGACCAAGTTGGGAAAAATATCCAGTTTCTTCTTTAAAAACAAAACTCACACAACTAATATTTTCATGCACTCAGCTCCTGTCATCACTCCTTTTACTAAGCATGAAAATTTCTCTTGCAGTCATCTATAGAGAAAGCTGTCCAGTATACTTTGTTTGACACATAAAAATTACCTGCAGCCCATGTGCTGTCTAACCTGTGACATAATGTGTTCTCAACATTAGATCCATCAGATACACATCCTATAGGAACAAGAACAGAACAAGGCCTGGCATCATTTATGGCACTCCTTTATGGCAAAAAAACATCCCAGGTAGAAAGATACAGATAGATCTGACAGCAGCAATGAGCCGTGCAAACACATTGCACACGTTAGCTGACAGTGTTATTAACACACCAGTGGAAAACACTTAACTCATGCCTATTCGATTATGCAAATGGGTACATATACAAATGGCCCTGGTTGGTTATTAGCTCTCAATTACAGTACATGTGCACAGGAGAATGGCTAGTTTGCTGTCCACTATTGAAAACAAAAGCTCAGGGACCAGACGTGGTTCATTTTCCTGTGAATGTGGACAAATAGAAATGATCAAGTTTAAGGGCCCGTTTCTACATTTTTACTCCTACAAATTTTGTTTTTTTTAACTTGGTTGTAAGAAGCATGATGATCAGTGACAGTGAGCTTTAATCAAGCAGGAATTTACAGAAATAACTATTTTAACCAATATTTTACACCCAATTTATTAATTCTTTGTGACTTACATCCAGTAAAGAACGTGCAGATTCTCCAACACTGGAGTTAAAGTTTCATCAATGAGAGTAAATTAATTCAGGCTAAGGAAAGATTTAAAATAACCTTTATGTATGGTTTGATATTTAGAGTCATGAAAAAAGTTTTCCAGTGGGAAAAGGGGTTCTTTGATTACATACTGTAAACTATGGGCTGTCAACAGCTGTGTTTTAAAAATATAAAGCATCAACAGGTGCAGGGACAATCAATAACAGTCAAGTTGTTTTTCAGTTGCATTTTCCAATAAAAAACTGTCAGTTTAGTGAAATGCATTCATTTGAAAAAAAAAAAATGAAGCTGTTGTGATCTTCTTGTTCTCCGTTTACTCACTGGACAGAGTGAGATTCTGCTATCAGTTGCAAAATCTAATGTGCCAGCAACTTTAGATTCTTTCTGTTGTGAGGATTATCGTAATGCTCCAGCCTCTGAAAGAGACTTTAAAAACATCTATAATGATTAAATAGCTCTAAATTATTTTAGAGGCGCTCTGATCATTGAGATTTTTGGGGCTGATTTATGATTTTTTTTGTTACATTTTGATGTACCAATGACAATTTTAGCCAATTCTGATTTCTCTTTACAAACTATAATTAAGAGCTCAAGATGAATTTAAAGTCTAATGGTTTAATGTCTGGATTGATATCAGGGAAAGGGTTGAGTGCGCTCTCCAGGTTGGGGACGAGGTCCTGCACCAAGTGGAGGAGTTTGAGGATCTTGGGGTCTTGTTTACGGATAAGGGAGAAATAGAGTAAGGGATTAATAGGTGGATAGGTGCTGGATCTGTAGTGATGTGAGAGCTGTACTGATCCATCATGATGAAGAGAGCACTACATTCGATCTACATTCCTTCCCTCATCTATGGTAATGACCTCAGAGCAGTGACCGACAGAATGAGATTGCTGATCTCATTCTGGGTGTCTGGGCTCTCCCTTAGAGGATAGAGTGAGAAGTTTGGTTATCCGGGAGGAGCTCAGAATAGAGCCGCTGCTCCTCCACATTAAGAGGAGACTGATTTGGCTCAGGCATCTGGTTAGGATGCCTCTTGGACCTCTCCCTGGTAAGGTGTTCCAAACATGTCCCAGCGGGAGGAGACCCAAAGGAAGACCCTAGACATGCTGGGGAGACTGTTTCTCAGCTGGTCTGGGAAACACACCTTGGACTTCCCCCCGGAGGAGCTGGCCCAAGTGACTGGGGAGAGGGAAGTCTGGGCTTCTCTATTCAGACTTCTGCATCCATAACCCGATCCCGGATTAAGCGAAAGATAATGGATGGATGCATGGAAATCCCCCCCCCCCAAAAAACAGACCTATTACTGCTGCATTACTGAAAATCTACTAATGTAGTAAAAAAAAAAAAATCTATTGTGCAAATAAGTAGCAATGAAAATGTATTACATGTCATTTAGGGTAGATTATAGTTACCTAACTTTTCTTTTTTACACAACACAAAGCGCACCATAAGACAAGATATTTTCTTAAAGATCAATCCAAAAAATATAACATATGTTTCCAGTATTTGAGAAGAAAACACTAACTTTACAAATATTCCAACTTTATAAACTTTTAAACATTTTGTTTTTGTACAACCAAAAACTTTAACATTATCTATTGGGATTTCGTGTGATAGATAAAAACAGTGGGTAGCATGTCTGTCCAGTGAAGCCAGTTGTTCTGTCTGTTGGTTGTTTACATAAAATCCATATAATCATATCTATGACCAACCAATGACCAGTTAGACATGCTAAAAACAAAATCTATGTTGCGACAGTAAGGTTTCTGTACATGTACATAAGCTGGGTTTACTTGCGTTTTTGACAAAGTTCCATTTGTCTCTCTTTTTAGGACCTGACATATGAATCCACCTTTTTGTCTTGGTTTTGTCCCTTCCCTGATTTCTAACTTATCAACAGACAAGTATAAATATTGCAAGGGGAATGCTCTTTATATAAAATTGCCACAAATAGTCAACCATCTACTTTCAATTATGGTTGAACCTGAAACAACCTGAAATTCATAATAATTTAGGTCTGTTTTATTAACTATTGGTACATTTTTTTAGAATACTTTTATGCAAACAGCCGTATTATAACTGAAATGCCAAATTTTGCATAAATACATTCTAATATTCTGCTGTGATTTAATGGCACCTGAGTGGTCTTTTTATAGACTACATTATAAAATGGTATAGTCAAACACACACACACACACACATACACACGCAAAACATTGCCAAGGGCACATTTTGGGTTTGGCTCAAGGAACACACTGCCAAATATCTTGCAGGAGGTAATAAGTTGATTTTGAAGCATAAACAGTAACCATGGCAGTGTGACCATGGCACAAACATCTCAAAACACATACTTGTATAAAAAGTTATTGCTAAGTTTGTGCAATTAGTTTGGAATTCAGTCATTAAAAATTCAATATGATTACAATGATTTTGAATGACATGATCAAACTAATCATAATGATAACAACCCCAAAAAACAAATGAGAAAGCATGAAAATGTAGCAGGTTTGTCAAATTTAAGCTGTTGTCTTCATCATTGTAGAACAATTGAAGACAACAGTATGTTAAAAAGGAAAAGAAGCAACTAAAATGTAATGCTCCAGTGAATTACATGAAATGCTCAAAAGAACTGAGCTGCAGCTGCACCACAGTGGTAATCCAGCCAACCTGTTCAAGCATGAAGCACCTCTTCCACCTTCTCAGGTTATAATCTGCAGTGCTTTAGAAACAAACTGCTCCCTATGTAACCAACAGGTAAACCTACCACTTCTGCACATTACATAATCCAATCACTGCCGTTTACAGAATAAATGTTTTGTATGTCATTTCATGTGGTGCTGATTCCCACCATCGTCTGCTCTGCTGTATAGGAGCGCTGTCCGTGGTTCTGAATCAGCACTCCAGATGCTCTTCTCACTGAAATGAGACGACCGTTTTGTCGGCTGGCTGGCTGACTGGGCAGAGTGGACTGGACCTCGGCTCAGCTGGGACTGTCTGAAAGCGGCAAACAAGCCAGAGTCTCAGCAGGCGGGAAGCTCCACGCCCTGTTTGCTCTCTGAGCTGCCACACGTGTCACAGCGTCTTGCACAAATGTATAGGAGAACAGCAAGAGGGGGATCCATGTTGTGCAAGGATGCAAAACCTCATAACCTTTGTAACCCTTACTTTTTTCAGCTTTCTCATGTTCTAAGTAGCTGTGAAGGCTGATCCCACCTCATCCTGTCATTTCCCTGGAGTAGAAAGGACAGCCAATCATAGTGGATGAGGCAATGAGTCACAGAGAGAGTGGTCTGCATCCAGTGGACTGAAAGAAGCCTTCTGCCTCCCTTAAAGCAGAGATGCTTTAACCTCCAAGGATGCTTCAGCATCCTGAACTGATCAGAAGGTCCACACACTGGTGCATTTGACAAAAAAGCAGCATTTTTGTGTCTAATTGCTCTGTTTCTTGATTTTAAACTTCTCATGAGAATATATATGATTTTTTTTAAATGTTACCATCCTTTATTTAGTGACAAAACACCCACTGTTGCTCTGCAAGGTTAGGTGAAGGTCAGCATGTTGTTGCACGCTGCTATAGTAAAGTGTACGATTCATTGCTTGGCAGCTGTTCAATAAAAACACCCTGTTCTTTAACTATTAATGCAGCTGGATACACTCCAGACAGACAAAAGAGACATGGGGCAATACAAACATGTGCAACTGTATTTAAAGATGAAAGGAAAAAGAATGATTGATTGTACAAAATTTAACAATGAGAGCTGCTGAAAATGCAATCAGATATTTCTAAGGAGCGACAAAGCTCTGAAGTAGGGATTTGGAAGACGTGAGGAAAAGTGGACCTGGCACCAAACTCCAACTCAAACTAAAGCCAGAAAACTTAACAGTGAATTTTATCTCACTCATGCTTCTAAATGAGAGAAATTGCAAACAATAAAAGTGGCAGGAAAGCTTTGTTCAGCCTCAGACACTTCGATAAAACATCTATGGCACCTCAGCATGCATGGATGGAGGAAGGCAGAGAGACGGACTCGTTCATTTCAGGCGAATCAGGGATAATGAGGCCAAAGAGAGAGGGGTAAGCGATAAGGGATGACAGAGGGGGGAAATGACAAACAGCGGGGAAGGCAGTGCAGTGATTCAATTACACTGTTAACTTCTCATTACATGACAAAGAAAGCAAACACAGGCAAACGGGAAGCAGCAACACCAGATCCAAACTGGATACAAGTGGTAAATATGTCACATCTGTTGTCTTCTCCGGAGCTTAGTTATTGCCTCCACTGAGTGTTCTGAGGAGCTGAGCCCAACCCACATCCTAACCACCATGGATCAGATCAGATTTAAAGCCAAATTCACCCAGGGCCCACTTATAATAGAAACCAAAAAGTAAGAGATTACTTACCAACTATGAGATTAATAAAGTAATAACAAAAATAAATGTGTGCAGAAATGGGCAAAACTGAAAAAGAGAGGTGAGAAAAAATATTTTTCCTAAATTAAACTCCTCTTTAAAATATACATATTTTAATCACTTTTCAGGAATATATGGGACACTGTTTGACATCAGTCACCTGTGGTGTAAGCCCACTTTTCCTTTCCAAATCCAACCTTACTTCTCTCGCCATGGTGACAGTACAGTGTCCTGTGAGCCATGTTTATGGACATGCTCACACGTATCAAAAAATCTCAATTTCAAGCGGCCAGCCATGGCATGCATTTATTTCAAAGCAACACCACAAACAAAAGCTCTGCCTCCATGTAAATGTATACCTGAATGATGTTTGGTTTAATCTCCTACCTGGCAGCTCGCTGTGCTTCTTTGGGTTCTCTTCAAAATCCCAGGAAGGGCTTCAGACAAGTTCTGCTTGATGTTGCACTTTGAGAAGAAGGAAAAAGGAAAAAAACAAACATCAGTGGCTTCAAAAGCAACGTCCTTTTATTCACACGATGGCTCAAGAAGCACTCACGATCACACACTTGAACACCCAGTCAGCAGCTCCAGCGAGCGAGCAGCTCGCTGTTCCTTCCCTCTCTTACTGTCCGTGACACTCGCCTCCTCTCTTCCCGCCTACCTACTCCAGCCCCCTCCCCCCATCCTCCACTCCGACTCCTTTCTCTTCCCTACCGCTCCCTCTCTTGCTCCTCTGCTGTCAGACAAAATGCATACAGCCTCTCGATCTCTCAGCTCACTATTTTCTGACATTTTTCCCTCACCCACTCACACCTTCTGCTCCATGAAAACAAATATCAGTCAGTGGTACTATTAAATGTGCATTTCTACACATCATTTACAAACTTGTTTTTGGTTTATGAACCATTTCTGTGGATATTATCTGATAGAAGGAAACAAAGCCCCTCTGCAAGCTCAATAACATTAGATCGTGGGATTAATGACTAATCTTAATGAGGCATTCACAGTGTATATGATTACTGTTTGAAGCTGCTCTTTCCCGCTTATTCTTGACTTCTCCCCCCTCTATGCTTCATTCCATTTATTTTTGTCTCTCCTCAGGAGTCGCTGCTGTATCTGATGCTGCTCACGTCCCATTCTACAGACAGCTAGTCAAGGGCATTCCCAGAGTAAGTGCATGCTAATGCTCTGCCTCGAGGAGCTGCCTAGCATCCTCCAGACACTCAGCCTGACCGGATGTGGCACTTGGATCTCCCAAAGAGGGGACAGCAATTGACGAAGGAGGACCACCAGTGAAAACCTGCCAAACTTACGTTCTTTCACTCCGGCTGACAAAGCTAAATCAATGACACCAGCAGGGTTCCAACATAGTTTTTCCATCTTAAAATTACATCGATTTTGGTCTCTGATAACCTAAGGGATCAAGATGGATAAAAAAAACCTCTGAAAAATATTAAAGCCCGACCATTCATTGTCTTCTAGATCTATAACATGACTTTAAAATGTATCCTTTCAACAAACTGGAAGCCAGTTTAGTAACTTAAGAACCAGTGTAATATTGTCCATTTTCTTGGTTTGTCAGCAGAGTTTTGGATGAGCTACAGCTGTGTGATTAATTTCAAAATGTAACCTTGACGTGTGTCTTCTCTGCATTAAGTTAGAGGAAATTCTGACACAAGCTCTGAATGTATTGGACTGTGGTCATGCATTAAGAGATGTTTAAGTGCTCCATAGTAGAACCTTATAGATGTTCAGAATGGAGCCTTGAGGATGCTTCATGTGTGAATTTTGGTTACTCAGATTTTTTAGTGCTTAATGACACAATGTTGTTTATCAAGAAAAATCTAAACCAGTAAGACAAGCTGTGTGAAACAAGAACTTTTACCAATTTATTCTCACTGTGGTGGTATGGTTAAAAACCCAACTAGAAAGCAGGAAGGAAGGAAGGAAGGAAACCACTTTCATACAATTAGAAATGAAGTCTGGAAAAATAAATATTTATCATACTCTAATTTTGTCCTACTTATCTGGACAAGGGAAATAATTTTATCAAATTAAATTTTCTTATGTACTTTTACCAACTGTGTAGGTAGGGAATCTGCTTTATGGAAGCAGATTGCAAAACATCTGCCAATATTTATCAAAATAGAATGTTTTATAAGTTGATGCCCATAGATAACTACCTAAAGCAGTTTGAAATTTTTACAAAAAGAGGTTTGCTATAGTTGTCACTGAATCACTCATTCAGTCAGTCAATCACAAAGCATTGAAATGTATTTATTGTCCTATTCAAAGCAACAAAATTATGCAACAAACTATTGAAAGACTATAAATAAAGCATCTATGTTGTTAAAGCACACATAGCCACATGCTCCTTTTGACTACAGATACACACACAGAGAGACAAAGGCTAACAGACACACAGTCAGGGTAGGAGCAAACAGGGCGTCTCTGTTAATGATTGCCAACTGGAACTCTGCCTGAACTCCACACAGCTTGCTCTTCTTTAAATAAGCCTTACCTCCCTGCTGCTGTGTATGGTATAGGTGCTGTGCTCTAGATGTTTGGTGCAGCTCGATTACTCGGTCAAGTGATGTGCCCACTGCAAATTTGTGGCTCAGTAGTCTTATACCTAGACCATAATGAGAGGATGAAGGAGTGCATCCATGTAAAGAAAATATCTGACTTGACTCAACACATATCCCAGCACTTTATGGGTTCTTGACTATTGTAACTAGGGATCAATATAGTGAGTTGTATATTTGGTCCTGAATACGAGCAAATTTTGGTTTGAGAACATGAGAGCTTTCTTGTATGTGCATGTGAATATTGCCATACAATATTCTAGTTGAGAGGAACTAAAAGCATGAATAACTATCACAAGTACCTGTTCGTCACAGACCTCTTGATTGGAGGAGCAGGTCTTGATGGAATTTACTAGAGACAAAGATGAGATAAAAACGCAGATACACTCATCAGGCTTCAGCAATAGGAACTTAACACAACCATGCTTTCAATCCACTCAACTAATGTTCACTTCCTGACAAACTGAATGGTCCAACTTCTTTATCTCAACTCTGAAAACAATGACTTTCACAGATCTACCATCTGTTTCACCAAAGCTTCACTTACACTTTGGACTGCACACTACAGGTGTTGGGTTTCCAACTTTTATAAGGGGACCCCAGGGCACAGCCCTTGGGTACAAAGAGAGGAGGTGGAATCTGATTTCATATAAATAAACATTAGTGTACTGATGCAGCAGTGTTACTTAAGTCATGTAGCCCTCACCTAGAGCTCGACCACCCAGGAACATTTATCAGGATCCTGTTTGTGGACTTCAACTCAGCCTTCAACACCATCAAAGCAGATATCCTCCACCAGAAGCTCACTCAGCTCACTGTGCAACCTCTACCTGTCAGTGGATCACCTGCTTCCTAACTGACTGGCAGCAGCAGGTGAGGCCAAGTCATGGGTGCCCAGCCCCAATCCTCAAAGGCTGGTATCCAGCCTGTTTTAAATGTGTCTCTGCTCCAACAATGATGATCAAAATCATCCAACTACCTGCTCAGCATGTCAAAGTTCATATAAGTACAGGGGCCTGCTAATGAACCATCGATTAAAGTGTGTTGGACCAGGGAAAGAACTAAAACAAGCAGGATACCGGCTCTTGACTGACTTGTCAATGAAACTTCTGAAGTTCATAGATGAAACCAATGACATTTTTATGATGCAGAACAGTGACGAATCTGATGATGAATTACACTTGAATTCACTTTCTCGAGACCTATGTGGTCATTGCACATAGACAAGACTCAAGAGGTACAGCCTGTCATACGATCTGCTAGTCATCTTCTATACAGCTATTATTCAGTCTATCTCGTGCACAGCTATTACTGTATGCTGTTGCTCAACCACAAAATAGGACAGGAACAGACTGCAAAGCACAAACAAGTCTGCAGTGCGTACCATAATGGCTAACCTTAACAGCACTTGTACAACTAAGTCAGACTCTAATGAGATGATGTTTCTGCAGACCCCACACAACCTGGTTACAAACTTTTTTTCTGATTTTAAAATGATAAATTCTCCTGATTTTGCAGCCATCAGGATTTCACTGGACACTTGAATCAAGGCAGTTTCTGATGTAAGCATTTTCCAAAATATGGTTTTAAAAAATGTACACCAGAAAAGAAATCTGTGGGTTGGTCAAAATTTTTTTTCAAGAATTTTCAAGTAAACTGTAAGAGAGAAATGAGCCTATAATTCTTCCGGATTGACAATGTTGTCTTGAAATTCTACAAGTGTGAAGGAAGACACTGACTGAGAAGAAGATGGTTCAATGAAAGAAAAGAAAATGGATGTAGGTGAAAAGTTTGTAACATAAGGTTTGCAAAGTAAGCATTTCACACAAACATTTCAAAAGTGCTGAAGGCTTCTGTAATGCTAAGTTAGCCAAACAAACTCATGCTAACTGTAAATGGGTTTCATGAGGTGCACTATCTCTGGATTATCAATATTTGGTAATAAAGAAGTTTTACACAACGTGACAGTAGTTTTAATGGTTTTAAGTATGGACTTACAAATATTTTTTCATACTTATCCAGTCAGTTGCATGATAATTATTTCCAGAGCTAACAAAATGTGCTAGTCTTGCCTGTCACCGGTCATTTTTTCCTTCAGCGTTCTGAAATCATTGCCACACAAATTGTTGTAAGTAGAGAAGGCTTCTAAAATAATACCATGTCAGTTTAGTCAAAGCATGTCCTGCTAACTGGGTAACAACTGGCTAGTGCTGTTCAATGAATTCCTACAGACAAGAAATGCTTTCAATCTACTTAAATACCTTCGATCATGGGTTTGTATGTTTTATAGTTTTATAGTTACATAAATATGCGTAAACTTACGCATGAGTCAGTAAACAAGCATAATGTGACCTTTTTGAAATGAATGCCTACCCTTCAAAGTACAGCATAAGGGATCATGTGTCTTTCTGCTATGAAAACTGAACACTCTGCAGGTGTTTTTTGCCACATGATGGGGGACACACTTTGTTTTGAAAGAAATAGACAAGAAATGTGAACCCAACAAAGGCTGGAAACCCATCAACGGTCGACTTATTTGAAGAAGAAAGGAAGATGAAAATGGGGATAGATTAAAAGAGTAAAACGGAACTGAACAGGGTGAAATGGCATTTAAAAGGGAAAAAACTGATGGAATAAGAGGAGATAGGTGAACAAAAGGACAATTTCCCAAATGTCAGGAGCACTGCAGAGGTCACCTTTGGACACAGCAAATTATTGGTCTTATTCAACCTATAAGAGAGCATTCAAGAGTCAGCAGTTATTTTTTCAAACCAGTTAACAAACTTTTAGTTATTAACTGATTATTAATTTCTGCAAACTGTAAATCCTAAATGGCTTAAAAATTAAATGTAATGTCATATTTCAAATTTTGCATGACATTTCAAAAGAACTCAAGCCTTGTGTAATGAAATTCTCCAGTATCATTGATGGTCTGAAGAGAAAAGATCCAAATGAATCAGTAGAAATGATTTTTTTCTGCAAAAGTGTCTCACTTGTGTTGACAAGTGAGACACAGGTTATTTTATTATGAGATTTGAACTCCAAAATCAAGAGCATCAACAACAGCTCTTAAAGGAACAGAGTCTATCGATCAAATTGGCTTTTCTAACCAACAGTAACCAAGATATAATTTGATCAAAGCTGATTTTATCTCTGAAAGTCATAAAGGCAATGCTTTGGTATGGCAGTATTTAGTGACACAATATACAAAACAGGCATAACATTATCACCACCTGCCTGGTCCAACCCACAATATACGAATGAACGGAGATCTGGAGAAACTAAAGGCCAAACCAATACCACAAGCTCATGCTCCTCAAAACATTTTGAATAATTTTTGTTTTATGGCTGGATACATTCTCTAGCTGAAAGAGGCCATAGCCATCACTGAATACTGTATCCATGAAAAAGTGTACATAATGATTAGATAGGTGGTAAATGTCTAAGTATCAAAATGTTGGGAAGAATCTAAGTTTTACCTTAGTATCACTCTTCCAGTTTGCCTTATTCCCATAGTGCAATAACTTCTTTGGCAATGTGAGCTATTCATCTATTTGGCCCACATCTGATGACATTGGCCAACCTTTGGGTGTGGACCAGTGGACCAGTGTCCGGTGAGTCTTGGCCATCCTTGACCCTGTTACCTGCCAATCTCTGTTCCTTTCTTAACCCACTTTTGATAGATACAGAACATTACAAAATGGGAACAACCCACAAGAGATGCAGTTTTGGAAATGTTCTCTTCCAGTCTTCTAGCCATTAAAATTTGGTCTTTACAAAAGACTAATATCCCCATGCTTTCCTTGTTGTCTTGTTTTTGAGGACAGAATGTCTAATTCATGGCTAATATACCCAACCCACCAACCGATTTAATGCTTCAGTTATAATCAGTGTTATTACCTTCCCCTGTCAATCATCATAGTGCTAACACTAAAAGTCATGAATAACATGCAAATGTTGTAGTCCTTTAGAAGCAACACTGTTCTCCCTTGATTCATTGCAATAACACTACTTTGACCCACCCAGAGTATCCAGAACTAATTCTCTTGGAAAGAGAGAAATGCACTTCCAAATGGAGAAAAGGAGCCGTAATTACAGCTAATGCTTTCATTTCATCTCTTTTCTCTCAGTCTTTCTCTAATTCTCTCCTCCAACCCCTCCCCACCCCCACCCACCCACCCACCCTCAACCGCAGGCAGGAAGCTGCCACGAATCACTTACAGCTTTATCTGTAGACAAGTGACTGTTCAAATATGAAGCTATTCAGAGAACTCTTCTCAATGCATGCAGGTGCCGCTTTTCACCACCAGCCGGCTTCTCTCACTCGTATGCATGTGGTTTATACTGTACACAAACTCCTACCCACACACAAACACACAGCCTCCAATGTTAAACCCAGAACACCTGCTGGGATCAGAGATACTTTCCAATGACACGGACGTCTCACAGATGTTTGGCTAAAATCCAAAATTCATCCCGAAGAGAGAACAGGAAGCCCAAGAGAGGGGTGTTTTCCACCTGTTTTATCTTTTAAGGAGCTGACAAGTTTAGTCACCATAACTATGAGTCTTTTAGAGACTCTGAATATTTATTCTATCAACCTTTGTCAGAAAATTTCACCAGCAAACACTGTAAATGCAACTGCTTGTCTAAGAAATTCCAGCAACCACTGTTCTTCATATATTCAAAGGGTTTTCTCAGGTTTTATGACATAACTTATTACAAACCAAACATTATACATTTCTGACTATTTCTTGAGTGAAATGAGCTACTAAATAATACAAATTACCTTTTACAGAACCAAGAAGGAGAATATACACTCCCAGTCACATTAATAAGTACACCTTTCTAGAACTGGTTGGACACCCTTTTGTCTTCAGACCTACCTTAAGTTTTCATAGATTCAACAAGATGACAGAAGCAATCTCACAGAATTTGGTCCACATTGACATGCCAGCACCAGTAGATTTGTATGCTGCACATCCATTATGCAAAGCTCTCTGAACATTGGATACAAGGCAGGATGAATCCATGCTGTCATGATATTTGCGAGAAATTCTGCGTAAATTATAGGCTCAGATTTATACTCATAGCTGATGGAAGTGGTACCCAGTGTAGTCTTCTGTTGCTGTAGCTCATCTGTTTCAAGGATAGACGTGTGTTCAAACAGGGTATTCTGCACACCTTTGTTGCAATTAGTTCTTATGTGAGCTACTGTTCCCTGTTCAGCAGTGTTGACGTACTCTGACCAACCCACCTAGTTTCATCAGCCATTCCACAATAAACGTCACTTGAAGTTTCAGTTTTAACTCCTGCAAGTCATCATCACCACATCCAGATTTTTTTTAATGGATTGAATTTCCACCTGCAAACTTTCCTGTAAAAGGACAAAGTTAGGATGGAAAGCTGGGAGACCTCTAAGACCGACACCCTACCAGTTCAGATCAACCTGACAAGATATTTCTGGCATGATCAATGAGGTGGAAACTTGGAGTAAATCCGGCAAAAAAGAAGGACCAAACTAAAACCAAAACATTGACTAGTATTTAGTGGTTTTTAATCACTTAGGAGGTTCTCTTATCTTTGTTTTTTATTAGTACTTTTTTTATTCTATTGCTTTGCTTCAGCTTCGTTGCCCAAATCAGCTTTGACTTCACATTTTTTTATAACAGTCTTGTAAAAGGAGGATGTACTGCACATTAGTCTTATATTAACTGTTGAGTAATATACAATTTTGAAAAGTGATCATATGATGAGGTATGTGAATTCTGCTGCCCTCAACTGGGCATAAAGAAACTTCAGCTTTACTCTGAATAAATACAATAAATAGTTTTTTGGAATCTTCTTGGAATCTTTTAAAACCATGTTGGTGTCACTAAATATTAAAGTAGCCACATTACAAAGAAAGATGACAACATAGTGTGGAACTTCAAAAACAAGATTTAAACGAATGAGGGAAAGCTCAATGCTTTTGGACAGTACCAAATATATTTTAATAAGTCCAGGTGCTTTTGGTGGAAGGTCCAATTAACATGCTCTGTAAGACTTAATGTCCTCTCTCCCTCCTACTACTCCTTTTCTAACTCCAGTCATCAGGCGCCACTGCTCAGAGGTCACATCTGAGTCATGCCCGCAGTGATAATTATGACCTCCTTATGGAGAGAAGAGAAGCCCTTTTGACCTTAGATTCCCATTGATTCACACATATGAGATAAAGAGAGCAGTGGAAGGGGAGTTTACCAGAACTGATGACTGTCAAGATTTGGCCTACAGACATATGAGGCAGGGCAGAAACAAAACCACACACACACACTGGGTGGATTTGGAGATTTGTGTGCAGACAAAAACAGTGTGTCTTCTGGACGGTTCCTCTTTGGGACAGAGTTGAGGAGTCATGTTAGAGTGCCGCGGGCTGAGTGTGTGAAAGGGGACTCAGAGGGGAGATTAGTGTGGATTTAGTGAGTAGTAATTACCATTGTCCATTGAGGGTTTGTTAATTGAATTACCTTAGCAACCCTGTTACTGTCCAGCCATAAAGAATGTCCAAGGTCAGATAGATGAAAACGTCAGAATATGCTAAATTTGTTTTGCACCATGATCAAAAAAACATGAATTCGCTTTCAAGAAAATTACCAACCCTAAGACTTTTTATGACTTCCCATACCAAAACAACATTGATTACATTATCTATTTGGTGTTGTATCATTTTATGTATTTCTAGTAGTTCTATAGATAAAATGATCTGAGTGAACTTGAAATTTGAGACTTTAAAACAACCCTTTGTTTTTGCATATGGAAAAAGAGTCACAAAATTTCCCAGTGAAGATAGACTCTAGTCTGCTGTGTGCACTACATGGTCAAGTTGTGTTTCTTATAAAATGTATGCCATTACACCTTGCAGCAAACCTTGTAGTAAAAATTAAAGTCTGATGCCTCAACCAAAAGTCATATGGTTTTAGTCTGGCTGATTCTGAAGGTAATATTTACAAATCAGGACAGCCGATGGCCTATTTTTTTCAATAAGTTCTTTGCTTTTTCTTCTCAAATAAATGGCATATGTTTGCCTTAAATTAAAAATATAATTAATTCTTTGGCATGAGCTTTCTCTATGTGATTAGGCTGAAATGAGCTTGCTTGATTGCTTCCTCCAACAGTGGTTCTCAAACTTTCCAGTTTCTGATTTAAAAAAAAATCAAAAATGTAAGAGGCCCATGACTCTGATTCTTGGTGGAGAACAAAAGCATTTTCACTGAGTCAGTTAAAAAGGAGTAAGTACAATGGCAACACAATCAGCATCAACAGCAAATATATTGACCAATATGTTGCTTATATTTTTTATCAAGTCCTGTATTTTATTTATTACGCCATTTTTGAACATGCATTTGCTTCTCATTACTATTTTTTGATATTTAGGTTACCAAGAGGATCTCAAGACTTCAACTCTTGCATGTTTGTAATCCCAAATGGGCTCACCCCAACTGTAGGAACCACTGACCTAGAATGTGGACAAAGAATAATGCAAGAAACATTGCTCCAAATCCTTCAATCAGCTGGAACTCACTCATTAACCTACATGTCATTGAAAAATTTCTGATAATTAAGCATCACACAGGTTTACTTATTTAATTACATACATACATACATACATACATACATACATACATACATACATACATATAAATCTGTGATGGCTGTCTGTTAAGTTGTAATTGAACCTCAAGCACAGCTCTTCAAGAGGGACATTCAGGAATATGGCACTGTTTGACAATCTCATACAGGATTAGGCATGGGCCATGATGAGATTGTCATGGTATAATGGCCTTGAGTAAAAGTAGACCTGTATTACATTTACTGTATCACAGTATTTACAGAAAATGATGCATACTATAATCTCAGTAATTTTACTGAAAATAGTAAGACAACAATTTTATCTAGACTTGAGCAAAAAATATAGTATAACCACTCGCTAAGTTTTGTTTAGTTAAATCTTCTAGCCACCCTGCATTTATGCCACTCATAGCTAGCCAATTGTAGCTTTAAAAAAAATTCATGGCTTCCATACAATGACCAAGTGTTTTTTTGTGACTGTAAATATTCCAGTCAACTTTGTCTCCCTTGGAAGTGAGGGAAACGTATAGCAGTCTTCTTTCAGCCAGCTGACCAGCAGTGAACAGTAACATATTTGAGAGGACTAGCTTTGTTTGAAACCGCAACTTTTTCAAGCCTTAGTATACCTTGATATCAAAAACTGAGCCAAATCTACTAATGATTGCACTCCAGCCACTGAGTAAAACCTTATGTGTTCATGCATGCATGAAAGGAAACGTTGAAAGAGGGAAAAGTGTTAAGGTATTGTTTGATTACTAACTTTCTATGATCTTATAATCCAGTAACATCAATCTCATTCAGCATCTACTCAGTCAATAAGACTGTTTTATAACCTTGAGCTTTCTCTATACAAACCGACAATCCACCAAAGACCTTTAATTTAATATATATGTTATAGTTGAGAGCGCTGGTTAAAAGAGAAATGAGGTGAAGTTGAAGAGTGTGAATTTGGAATGAGACAAAAGAGCGACAGGGAAAGGAGGGGGCTGCGTGGGAGTAGCAGCATCTCCCACACAGGACTGAAAGTCACGATCCACCGCTGAGTAGCTCTCATATTTCTGCCTAAACTGACATATACAAAACATAACCAATAACAAATCCCATGCAGAAATGCAATCATGTCCTCACTAAACACAATATGAACTCTGTCACCACCATTTTAACACCAGTAATTTATTTCTCTATAGCTTTAGTAGATCCATAAACTAGAGCAGCAAGATAAAATCCCAAACACACTACCCTGTATAAGCTGCACAAGCATGTGTGCATCAGAGTGACATTTCAATGTGGGCTCAAACATGTGGAAACAACATATAGACACTCAACAAAATAAAAACACATAAAACAAGACCTTAATTCCTCAAAGGAAATAGCAGAATGTCTGAAAGGTAATAATCTGCTTTTCCCAAACACTCAAAGATTTCCATTTTTATCAAACCTATTCACACAATGTCACTGTTTACAGCATGAAGCTTTATGATAAATCTCTGCTTCTTCTCATCAAAACACCGACCATTATTTATGTAAACCTTGTAAGAGTCGACCATAACCAATTATCCAGTCACCTGCCAGGAAAAGCCAGTAAATCAAAGTGAATGAATTTACTTGCTCAGAAAAAGGCTTCTGGTAAAAACAAAATCTCTCTGTGGATCATGACTGTGAAGGTGCAATTCCTTTTTCTTGCAACAAATCACATTATAACAGTAAGATTTTGTTAAAGTCATACCTGCCTCAGTTCCAGTAAACAGTGAAAGAGTGAAGAGTGGTTTGATTATGAAACAGTGTAAATAGGACCCACCAGCTGTGATCAATGAAACCAATCATAATTTCAGAAGAAATTGATCTAAATTCATGAAATTTCCTTATAGAACACACTGGTTTGCTAGAACAGAAACAAGGTCTCCTATTCACTGGTACAACCATTTATGTTATATTCTGCTTCTGTTTCTAGCCTCTGCCTCTGCTCAATTCCAACAAAACATGCTCCTTCCACACTTCACGTTATTATTATATTAAAAAAAATTGGCTAAAGTATTTAACTATAGAGACAGTTGTGTAATTTTTAAAAGTGTCCATCATGAGCGAGGGATTTTGAACCTAACTGGTATATTAGTGTGTTTTGGATTAAAACAATTATCTGTGATAGTTTACTATCATAATGATTGGTATCATTATAGCAAAGACATTTTTTACTTAAATTCAATTACAGTATTTTACAAACAATAAGTAGCACTTTTTTCATAGTTTGGCTGCTCCTGTGACTTGCATATGTATATTTTTCTTTACATGACTTATTTTTTGACTGATGTGTTAATGTTAATTCATACAAACAGACATGAACCCAGGAGTTACCATCTGCAGTCACAAAGAAAGCTAATTGTGGGCTGAAAGCAAGATGGCAAGAGCTGGAAGAACGAGTCCACAGATGGGTGCATGAAGAATGTGCTGGCAGGAGAGGCTTGATGGTACAGTTACATCTCCACACTCTGGTAGTTGCGAAGGAGATTAAAATAATTGACTCTGCAGGTGAACCTTCTTGGTGTTATCACTTCATGCAACACAACAGCCTCTCGATCGCCCCGGATTTACATTGCATGCGTCTCCGCTCCGTTGCGCACTTCGCCAGCGGAGTGACGACATTACTGACCACCCTGATTTAGAGCATAGATGTCGATGTGTCAGAAACTGCCAGCAGACCTCCAAGCCAAAGTTGAGAGTTTGCGTGAATTTAAAAAGCAGGTAAATGAATGCAACCTGTCTCCGGATCATAGCATTAACATGGACGAGGCCCCCCTCATGTTTGACAATTTCTAAATAAATGCGACACACAGTTCAGTGAATTTATATATGTATTTTTTGATGGTCCATAAAGTATGGCAGATTTTATATTCACTCATAATAAATTAGGAAAAAACATGTCTAGGGAGTTTTGCTGCCATTCTAGGCCACCCCTTTTATGATGCCTAAAGGACAAAGTCACTGTTGCCAACTAAGTAATACTGTTGCTGTATTTATTGAAACTCTTAATGCGACCCTTGGAAAAAAAGCAATTAGCAGCAAAGGTATACACTGTCTTCTCAACAAGCAGCAGGTATTATTACAGTTTAAACAGCTTGTATACAAAAAAACTATTAAAAAGGAAGATGTTTTCCTGTTTATGGCCCAGAAACCTTCAGTATAAATTTCTGTACCGTTACCCCATCTGAATTAGTGAATATCACAGCTAGTTGCTACATAAACAGAAAAGAAGGATAATTTGTTTCAGTCTTTCTCTATAATGTTATATTTTAAACTATGGAGTTCTCCGAGGCTCAGTCTTTAGGTCCTACACTTTGTAATCCATACATAACATTAGTGGTATCATCAGGAGACACACTTATTTTCATTCACAGATGACACACAGGTCTATATTTTTGGGTCTCCTGATGACCCAACTGATTTTTTTTTTAAATTCCATTTTAGATATTAAGTCATGGATGGAAAAGAGTGTTCTTCATTTCAGTACCTACAAAACACAACCTTAGGCTACTGGCATTTGGAGTACTGGCAATGAACATTTTAGTAAGGCTCCAAAAAGCTAAAACAATAACGTTCTGCACAAGAGACAAACAGAAGGAGCTATTAAATCTAACAAAAAGTTAGATTTAAGCTTGAAAATCCATCAGTATAATCATCTGTATTAGTATCATTAACCTAATACAGATGATTAGATGTGAATACATGATTAGCTCAGTTACTTTGAATACATTGCTGATAGCAGTCTGAAATACTGGAAACGCCTTTTTTTAGGCTGTGGTTTTTACATTTAAGCCTGAGATTTTAAAGCTAGGCTATACCTTCAGACATTTACTGGCAGCATCTACTTGGGTAGAGGCTGTTTGTCTGCTAATGGACACAATCTGCTTATGTCCACACTTGCTATGCGGTACATAAGAATTGCTCATTAAGCAGAATTGACTGTCTGTCAAACACCTGTGTTTGGGGAGGCTGCCAGCCATATGTTTCTTGGGACTGCAAAGGTTGAGAGATGCCCTTATTGTACAGCAGGAGCTAAAAATCCCTGACACCCAAGGGGATTACTTTTTTCCCCTGTTTCTTGGTGTTGATTTTCTTTTTTTGTTTCTGTAATTCCAGCTGCTACAGAGGAGAGGGGAGAGGGCAAAGAAAAAGTGAAGGGACTGACAGCTTTCCAGGAGCCAGTTGATCATCAAACACATATCACATAACCGTGCCTTTCACTGCTGCCCATTATAACATGCATAGGACATGAACAGCTGGTGGCAGAAACCCTCTGCCACACCTGACTGGTGTGATACCATCATGTTGGCAGAATTAGGTTGCTTCACAAAGCAATAATTACAACAGGAGATCTTAATCTCAGCTACGTGAATGAAAGTGAAAGAAAAGTGAGAGGGGAAATCTCTCTGCGCCGTAAATTTCCCAGCTGTTTAATGTCCCAGCTATTCAAGGAAAGCAAATCCCCCACAGGTAACCTTGATGTTGCCCTTGGCGACCATAACTGTTCTGCCTGAATGTGACAGTCATTTTCAGAAATGTAGGCATTAAGCAAAAAAAAAAAAGTCAAATGGATTTTATAATTGCAAATTGCCATCCAACAACAACTAAATCATATAATTAAATGACAAATGGTTTTGACATAGATGACATGAATTAATGGAGCTCAACACCCTGTACACCTACACAACAAGCCCAGAGGCAGTGTAAGTTATGAAATAGCAGCACTAACTTCATCTCCCCTAATAGACACAGGTGAGCTGTATTGTTCTTAGCTAAGGAAATTGGAGTCCTGCTCAGGAGTATAGAAAAGGAAATGGGAATCCACTCCCCTCAATCCATCTGAGCTGCGCACTTCCACTTTTTCCTCCCTTTTGTCCATCTTTCGTATCTCCGTGGACGGCACTCTGCCACTTTGGATATGTCACAGGCAATAAGGATGAAAAATTGAACCGCTCTCTGGCTCACGCAGTCGGTGTGCCAGCCTCAGCCTCCACCTTCACATGCCTGAAGGAGACCGAGCTCAACGCTGCACAAAACAAAATGGGATTTAACAAGGCCAGAATCACTCACAATGCCCCAGTAAATAGGCACTGAACCCTTCATGAACCAGCACTGGTAGCTGAATACAGATTTGACCATAGAAGGGTGGAGTCAGTGGATTTAGTTTGACAGCACAATGTGTCATGCTGAGGCTGGAGTCCACAATAAAATATTAATGTAAGAATTTAGGACTGCATTAAAATCTCTACATAGTAAAGTTACTATAAATCAGTGTTACAGGGCAAAATTGTGTTAAATTGTTACAGGGCAAAATTGTGTTAAATTGTGTTTGGTTCTGTAACAGTGTTACAGAACCAAATTATTTTTCAGAGTAGGACATCAAGTCTTCATTCAGTTGTCCCGAGGCACTTTACAAAAAAAAAAAAAAAAAAAAAAAAAAAAAAAAAAAAAAAAAAAAAAAAATTCTATCATACATACATTCCAATTGATCCTAGTTATCAAACAGTACAGTAGCTTAATTAATTATTCAAAGTAGTTCAAAAAGTTTCTAAGGAAACCCAGCAGATTGCATCGAGTCACTGACTTGATCTCAGCTGAAGCCCTCCTTCAGGAAGGCATCACAGCCAAACAGAATGCCAGACCAGGTGCAGCTTCTATGGAGAAAAAATAACTGAGATAAAACAAAAAGTTAACAGTTGAAATAACAGCAAATAATGCAAATTTGAGAGTAGTAAAAAAAGAAAGTGAAAAAAAGTGGTAAGTTTGTCTTCCAGTATCCTAAGCTTAAGCCTATGGCAGCATAGCTATAGAAATAGCTCAGGATAACCTAAGACAGTTTAAGTATAAGCTTTATCAAAAAGGAAAGTTTTAAGCCTAGTCTTAAAAGTAGACAGGGTGTCTGCCTCACGGACTAAAACTGGGAGCTGGTTCCACAGGAGAGGAGCCTGATAACTAAAGGATCTGCCTCCCATTCTACTTTTCAAAATTCAAGGAACCACCAGTAAACCAGCAGTCTGAGAGTGAAGTGCTCTGTTAGGAACATAAGGAACAATCAGATCTCTGATGTATGATGGACCTTGATATTAAGGGTTTTATGTGTGAGAAGGAGAATCTTAAATTCTTTTCTGGATTTAACAGGGAGCCATTGAAGGGAAGCTAAAATAGAAGAAATATGATCTCTCTTTTTAATTTTTATCAGAACTCTTACTGCAGTGTTTTGGATCAGCTGAAGACTTTGAACTACATTCTGTGGACTTCCTGATAGTAAAGAATTACGGTAGTTCAGCCTTGAAGTAACAAATGCATGGACTAGTTTTTCAGCATCATTCCTGGATGAAATATTTCTAATTTTGGCAATATTCCGGAGATGAAAGAAGGAAATTCTAGAAACATATTTAATATGGAACTTAAATGACATATCATGGTCAAAAATAACACTGAGGTTCTTTACTTTATTATCTGAGGCCAATTTAATGCCATCCAGATCAAGTGATTGACCAAGCAGTGTCAATTGCATCTCATTTGCTTTATATTCTCTCTGCAGGTTGTATAATTTTAAATGAACCTATCTCTAAGCACTATCAGGAGGCAGAGCTAATATACTAGAGAATATGTAACATCTATCTAACACCAGGGGTGGACATTTATCATATCACTTGTCATGAAAAATCTCCAATAAGAGTTTTGAATTTTATTGTTATCACAATAAATTCCAATCAAGGATGTTTAAAAATTCCCCAAAACTGATAATATTGTCTGAACTGTTTTTTTTTTACAATCTTCTCCACTGTTGGTTCCATGAGAGCATCAATAAATACAAAAATATGATAAATTTCAGTTACGGTGTGCAGTTTAGTGATAAAAATCACACTTGTTTGTGTGACTGGTGTCCTGAAGAAACCTATTTTGAATGGGTAGGTTTTTTAAGAGCAATATCTGTGTTTGTAGGGCTTTGATTGCTGTGACATGCAGTCACAGCCATACAGTTAAAAAAAGACTGCTAAGAAGTAATGAAGCCTTGGCGTAAATTAAATCTGGAAGACTCGCTCAAGCCTCAACTCCATCATCCATCCTTTGCATCATGCACCTCAGCTGCAGCATATCAGCATCAGTTCACACCTTGTTGTAGTCGCCTCCACCCCCATCATCTCAACTCCTTCAGACTTCCCTCCTTCTTCGGCCTCCACTCCACCACCAGTGTCCGGGCCCCGGGGGGAAGACACCTCTAATCCTAGTCCTACACTGTTCTTCCGAGACTATAGCAATTCTCAGCATTCACGTCTTCTACCAAGGTCTGTGCACCAAAGAACTATTACTTATTCATGTTTAATAAAACTTTCTAAGTGCTACTTTCTCTCCCTGTTAGTCTCTCCAGATTGAAATAGTTTATCATTACTTTTGTTGTCATGACAATAGGACCACAAAATATGATTTAAAGAAAAGTCAAAATCACCTAACCCAATCTAACACATCAAAACTGAATTAACAATCAGATTTTCTTTAATTTCTCATTTTTGATGCATGGGGTAATCCTTCAAGATGTTAGGTTATTTTATTTTTTTTATGTAATGTCAATGGTTAAAGTGGCTGGAACTGTTACCCTGTTTACAGGAATATGCGTCCGTGGTAACTACCTACATCACCAAATGCACTGATAATATTATTTCCACTAAGTAAAATGTATCCAAAACCAGAAACTATAGATGAACTCTTGCTTCCTTTGGCAAGGCAGAGAGCTACATCAAGGCCAGATTTGACCTGCACAGATACAGATGTGATCAGGAAAGCCAAGAGGCAGTGCAGACTGAAACTTGAGGAATACTACGTCAACTCGGAATCCAGATGCATGTGGCAGGGACTGCAATCTATCATTGTAACAAAGTTTTTAGAGAGGATATTCATGTCTTATATAAAAGAGGCCACACAGGACACACTAGCTTCAGTGAAATTTGAATGTCATGAGAAACGGTCTGAAGGAGCGACAATAATGCAGTCATTAATGTAATGACACAATCATCATCGGTTCACTGGTGCAGCATAGGCAACCGACAAGGAAGAGACATTTCAGCTGCTGTCTAGGTACCACGAAACTAATATCTTAAACATAGAGGAGTCTACAGAAATGCCAAAAAAATACACATCCATTATTTTGTATTAAAAAACCCTCACTGGCTGCCTCAGGTCAGTGTATGATGTTCCAAGGTGACAATCAATCCATTTTGAATCTGTTTTATTCAGTGTAAACAGTTCTAATAAAAAGATCTTCAAAATCGACATCAGTGGGAATCTTAGGTTGACTCAAAACACACAGCAGATCATCAAGAGGGCCAAGAAGGAAGCTTTATTTTGTCTAATCTTTCATACATTTGTTTATTTTAATTTTGTGGAAAGTTAAGTAAAAATGCTGTTGTCCTGTGTCACTATTCTGTTGTGTATATGATGATAAAAGGTCTTGAAAAGTTTGATTTGTAATAGAAAAATTGCATTAGATTTACCAAACTTAAACTTGTTAAAAATTATCATGTGGATGTAGGTATAGACCTTCAAGCAAATCATTCATATCGTCTTCCTCTTTAGATAGAGTGGCTCATACAATCAGAGACAGATCTATTCTGCAGTCAAAAGATTAACATATTCCCCTAAGAGAAAAGGTAGGATCGGTTTTCCAGGCACATATTGTATGAATAAACAATCTGTCTATAGATCTACACACATTTTCCAGACACTGCATCTAAAAAGAGTGTGTTTCTGTAAGTTCAAGCAAAGGAGCATCTTCAAAGGTCAAAGCTTGCACATTTCTATCCATATATTCAAGTTTATAACCTTTTTGTTTGAGTTTGTGTGACTGTTCTTGTCAGATAACATTTAACATCATAATGTGACATGCAAAAAATATTTCTGCTTAAATAGTTTCTATTGCTGAAATGATTTCTGTAGGAAATCCTGCCCATCATTAACATCTTAAATTGCAAATAACATTTTAAGGAAGGTGTCTTTTTTTTACCCTGCAAAATATAGTGCTTTCACATAAACAGCAATTATTTTGAAGCCTTTAAAAGAAAACATAATACCTCTCAGTCATGTTTTTTTCACCATCTCAGAGCCAGAACAAAGCATTAAACAGACCTAAATGAGTACATATTAAGTTTTGTTGAGATGCCATCATTGTATATCAAAATGATGAAGAAAATCTAATAGGGACGCTCTGTTTTGTTATCAGCTCTAAAGCAGCTTTGCTTTAAACTAAACTGAAGCTATTTTTTGTGTCAGTGACAGGTATTCATTGTATGTAGGATGCGTTCAGGCTGCTAAATCTGCATAGACTTTCACAGCCTTTCCAGCTGTCCTCACTTGTAAATCACATCTCGAGTTTGCAGCCTGTGGTGACAGTGAGTGCCATCACAATCATGTGCACAAATCAATGATGCATCATCGTTTGAAAATGCACTGCAAAATATGCATGTTTAAACAAATAACATGATCAGAACTCAATGTGCAAGTCATCGTGATATTAACCGCTCGAAGCTGAGCATTTGCCTTTGTGGGTCTTGGCAGCCATCTGCGCAAGTTCCTTTGTGAAGCTTCAAAGAATACGGCAATGGTTTCCTGCTGTGTTTTCACATTTTCTCCTCCAATACTTCTGCTCATCAGCTTTCAACACAAAATACTGTGATTCATAGTAACAATTTTCCTTCATCCACTCTCTTTTTGTGTGGAGATTTTTCTCTTTCTCTTTGTCCAGCAATCATTTTCCATGCGGGTGTCTGCATGCATAATAGTTTTCATCTCCATCATCTACACTTAAAACAGACACATTTCTGGAGACATTTACAATTGTTCGACCCAGGAAGCATCTTTATTTTGTGCAGAAATGAATCCAGTCCAAAGCCCAACAAAATAATAGTCCACATGAAGAAATTCTGCAGATATCGCCAGGAAGACTTCCATTTACCCCTTCTTAAACATAAAGAGTAACAATTACGATGCTCAACAAAATGTGCAGCAGCTTATTTAAGAACCAGATGAGAAGGTAAGGACACAATCTTTAGGTCTGAGTGTAAACTTAAAATCAGTCAGGAAGGGGAAGGACACACACAACAGCAGATATTACCACAGTAATGTACAGTTAGAGGCAGCACAAGAGAGCAAATTGACCTTTAAGAGTTTAAGCTGCCAATTAAAAAAAGGATTTCTCTCATTTCTGAAAAGAGGTGAGGCACAAAGCAGAGCCCCAGATATGTCAGCCAGATGTCGATGTATAAATGATGAGGCGTCAGAAAAGTATGCATCTCATTTTATATGCAACCTGGCATGACTATGTTAAAAGTTACCATATATGTTTTTTTTAATATATACTGACTATATTAGCAGAAACTTTCAGCCAACAGCTCAATTTCCACTGTCGGTACATACATACTGCTTCTAGAAACAAAACATTTGTGAAAGAATGGGTTTCTCTTTGGTGCTCAGTAAATTCCAGCATGGTGCCGCAATAGGATGTTGCCTGTGCAATAAATGAAGACTTGAAATGTCCCTACTATGAAATATTCTTCAGTCATCTGTTAGTGGTACTATAACAAAATGGAAATGACTGGAAACGACAGCAAGTCATGTGATGGAGGCCACAATGTGGGAGGCCACAAAGTCACAGAGCGAGGTCAGTGTATGCGGAACAGGATAAGTGCACTGAATTTGCCACCTTTCTGCAGAACTATTGGGCTCTAAACATTGTGTGGCCTTCAGACTAACTCAGTGTGTAGAGAGCTTCATGAAATGAACTGAGAGCTGTTGCATCTAAACCTTACATCACCATGTCAGATGCACTGGTGTAAAGCATGCTGCCACTGGACTTTGATGTCATGGAGACATGTTCTCTCGAGTGACAAATCATGCCTCTCTTTCTAACAATCTAATGGATGAGTTTGGGTTTGGCATTCACCAAGAGAAAGGTACTTGCCCAACTGCAATACACAGTGCAGTCCCTCCAGTAAGTTGCAATGTTGCGATCGCAAATAATGCAAATTCACTCATCGTTTGCAAATTTTGTGTAAACTTGTAATTTTCACCAGTCATCACAACTTTTCCGCAAATCTAATCAATCAACTTAATGTTTTCTGTATTTCCTTCCTACCACTCGGCTGAATTTTGACCAATCCCCTTAGCCCCCTTCTAATTTAACTTCCTGTTTCATGACGTCTCTTGAAAGCCGAACATGCAAGATAAGGTATGTGTGACCCTAACATTTGCCTTGTTTTTTTTTTTTTTTTTTTTTTTTTTTTTTTTTTTTTTTTTTTTTTTTTTTGCAAAAACCATTTTGAGATGTGTTGTAGGATTTGCTGATACTGTGTATACAGTCATGGGCATAACTGTTATGGGTTACGCTTTGGACATGTCCCCCGCACTTCCTGTATCTGTGCCCTCTGCCCCCCTGACTTTTTTCAGTTGTTACAAATATTTAGTTGGTTGTTAAGATGTAGCAACGTGATTTTCCGAGCTGTCTTTAAGCGCACCACAAGCGTACACATGCTGACGCTGGTCACTCCTGTGGATCTGATTACCAAGTTGAAACCTACTGTTGAGCAGAGCTGCATGGTCTGTGTCATGTTCAGCAATCAGAGCCAAAAGGCAAAAAACTTTTGAGAGTTTTCTTCAAAACAAAGCGTGTAAGCTTCATGCAGATAATGATGATTAGTTGTACCATGCCAGTATATCATATTAGGCTTGGTAAGAAGAATACTAAGGTTGTTGTTACCTAATTTACATCCCTTGTTAGTTAGTAAATGCCAGGAATAAACCCAATCCTCTTTAATTTCTGTACAAAAACTGATGCTTTCCACATTTAACAGAATTCTTTATTATCACAACAGAAACAGCAAACTCAGGGAGGAGTCATTAGACCAGAGGCCAGCAGCAGGACAATGATGCAGGGTCTTCAGGAAAAGAGGGATTATAACTTGATGAGGAAAAGAGAAGGAAAAGGAAGGTTCTGTACAACAACTTCAACTTTGTTTGTAAGACCATGTTATGGCAAAAATAAACTTTAAAAATTCCCCCCTTTCAGGCAATCTTAAGGATGCCCCAATTATCAGGATGGCTCTTAAGATAATCTCTCGAGATATTCCTGCCATGTGTGGTGTGTTAAGAGTGATCTGGGCCACTTGGATGGACATTGGGAACGTTCCATTGTAAAATCAGTGATATTCAACATGTTTGATTGTCTTGGCCCAATATCACAGGGGAGTTTCCAAGGACAGACGAGAACACAGCCTGTTGAATGCGATGTGTAAGTCAATCAAAAAGCAAGGTGACAGAAACACAGAGGGGACCCCACATGCTGTACAACCAAACCTATTACACCTAAGATTTTTTTATAGTCATGTGTGGGGTCTCTCAGGTTTTGAAAATCAGGCAGCAATTTTAAAATCTTGCCGTGTGAACCAGGCATTATCTGTCTGTCTTTTTAGTTTGTTTACATTTTACTGCACTAAACAACGGAAAATCATGGTTATGCAAACAGGAAATAAACTTCTCAAATGCTGCTCTGCCAGGGTGTCTCCACCCACCTACTGTCAAGCTTCTTCATGTCACCATGGAAACATGCATTAGTTGACATTCCAACCGGACAGTCAACTAACCAGAAACAAGTCCAAATTGCAAGAAGATCATATATAATTTTTGCTTATAAATAAGTAAATGGAACCCCCCACCCAAAAAAAAAAAAAATAAACATCATCAAGCTTTTTGCACCTCCACTGTCTAACGTCAGGATTCCAAGCCTTTGCTCACAATGAATGTTTAAGTACATGTTAGGCGCAAGGAGCACTGCTGCAAGGTTCAAATATGGCACAAAACAGCATGCTTCGCATTGTGCTTCATTTGCATAGAAACCTCCCATATCTATGGAAAGTAGTTACCTAATACTAAAAGTAGGTTTACACTTGACATTATTTTCCACAATGTGAATTGGGCCATAGGTTGAGTTTGGTTGGGGAAACATTTGTGGGGAAACGTTTACAGTTACCTACTAAAAATAAATTCATAGTTAATTATTATTCATTGGACAGCTTTTACTGTCTTTAATTCAACATGATGAGGTGTCCTTGCTCTCCTGTATGTCTCTTTTCAGCATGCAAATCCTCATAGTAACATTCTTTATTCACAGGTGTGCTTAGTGACCTAGATATGAAGTGCCCAATTACAGTAATCTATAAATAGATACGTCAGAGCTCTTTGCTCTCACCCTCTCCTCACTGACTGATCAGCATAGCAGATATTTTGAATCATCAGTAAAGACCGATAATATGAATTCAAATTTTAATAGTGCTGTGTAGTTGTAAATAAAAAAGAAATAAATTCCTCCAATGGCCTTGGAAACCAGCTTGCTGCTTCTTTCTTACGGTATATCTACTATAGCTCTACATAAGGCAGATCTCTATGAGCACAGGTCTCCACAATGATTACCATCTGCCTTCCAATTCTCCAGCAGTGAAGATATTTTAAGCTCTCCATTTCACTGTAAATGTGCAATATGTCCCTCAGCATTATTACTTCAATTCCTCTGCTGTTTTTACTTAACAACTTGTAACAAAAATGGGGTAAGATATAGCTGACTGGCCACTCAGCTTTTAAAAGACCTGACTGGATTTGTCCAGGATTGTGAAATAAGATGTCTGACACTTGTATGATCTTGAGACACTTCATGCAGTTCCATTTCTACCCAATTCTGTCTAGTTGCCATATTCCGTCTTTCACCCTTTGCTGTCACCCTGAAGCATTGTTCTGTTGTACATAATAAGGTTTTACTCCTGAATGCTCTCAGTTGCTGAAAATATTGACTGACAGTGAACTTTAAATCCTACAGGGCACACAAACTGACATGCAAGAATGGAACAAATAAGAAAACTAAAAAGCATGCAGCACTTGGAAAAGCTGAAACTTGAGGCTGAAGACTGTTTCATATTATTGTAAGTTCCACTTTTGTGACAACTCAATAATTCTCATATTCCCTCCTACCTTTTATCCTCCACCACAACTTCCTGTCTATTGTTCATCACAGTAAACAGTTTAAATCAAGTTTTGAGGGGGGTAAACATAGACTTCAGCAGCTGTGGTGCTGGTGGATATGGTACCATGTTTTGACACAAATGAAAATCTCACCCCCTGCATTTCATGGCTGCTCACTGTGAGAGTAATTATGAATCACAGAGATGACTGCAAATGGTAATCTCCCCTCATGAGGAGGCAGTCATTTACAAATTACAACAGTGAGGGGGTAGTTTCTTCAGAATGCTGAAGTAATTAGTACACATATACTTTTCTCTAAGTATCACCAAGCAAGAGGAAATTTACTAAATAATGTTCACCATATTGGCCTGTACAGTGATCAAATCACCCAAAATACACCAGAATTAGATTAACCCTACTGTACTTTTCACTTTTTTGGGCCTGTTTTGGACATTGCATTTGTTGGACAATCAAAGCCTAACAATTGAAACTTAGAAGAAACTTTAATCATAATTTAATTTTAAAGCAGAAAGCAAAGTTCTGTCATAACTTAGTTTAAACAGAGAGGAAATCAGATTATGATAAAGTTTCCAAAACCATGTATTTAGCATCTTTACATTATTTCCCCACAATACTCTAAGAAGTTGTAGCTGTTTGACTGCAGTTCATAGATTCTGTTATTTTTTTTCTTTTAGTTACAGTCGGTAAACTGCATCTCCAGAGTTTTTCTGGACCTTGAGCTGAGTCACCCCTAAAGTACCTTGACACAGGGAGTAAACAAGCCTGCCTCTGTTCATCAAGGTAATCTTGTTTACTTGGTGGACAGCATAATACCTCAGGGATAAAGGCCCATGCTCTAGATATTGTGATCCCTGTTCTTATCTCTTAAAAGTAGACAAACGCTTATTGTTATTTTCTGTCATTTCAAATGTTGCAGTCTGTGATCTTCTTACTGAACATGGTTAACACTGGAGGTATTAAATCCTAAGGTTCCATTTTTTATCTAATATAATTCTGAAATTGTCTGATGTACACATTTATTCACCATATATTCAAATTGTAATATGCTGAATTGAACTGAATTGATCACATTATAAATAAAGCTTATAGTGCAGTTTAGGTTCATCCTGAAATTCCACCCACAAGCCGAATATCCCTAACTTTTTGTATGTGGTGTATGTTTTGCATTGGTAAAACTCTCTTCTTAAAAGCAACAAAGTAACGTTTTTTGAGAATCCAGCAGTCATTTCACAATAATAATGTACATTTTCTGTGTGAATTGGTGAGGGAGTGAAGGTGTAACAGATAAAACTGATTAAAAAAAAATATTAATCCAACTGAGAAAAATCATGTGGAAAGGAAAAAAAGACAACCGCATTAAAACAATTTGTGCTTTTTGTTAAATTATTATAAAGCTGGACTACTAACACTGGTGTGTTGGGGCTGTTCTCAAGCATATGATGTACCTTTATCCATTTGTGGGTGTTTGTGTAACCCTGAGTGACAGTGGATTAGCAGCATCTATTTAATGTTTTTAGGGTATCAGTGTAGCTCACTAACAACGGTAAAACTCCATCATCAGGCTTCCCTTCATCAGTTCAATCAGTTTGTGTTATTTTGTTCCTTTTTAACATCTCAAATATGAACACGATTCATAAGACCGAACAGATTTTGTGATAAGAAATGACGTGTGTTTGGTCTTTTGTCTAATTTCCAGAGTAACAGAAAAAGCGATGCAGCTGTGCGCTCGGTTGGCAGACTTCCATTTGAGAGTGGCCTCTGTCTTGAGTAAGGATGACTGATTCCCAGCTCATTCTCCCTCACTGCCACAATGTTGTATCCATCGACTGGAGGCAATACTCTTAGAGCCAGCATAGCTGAGGTTGTTGTTACTCATAGACATCTCCAAGGATCTTTTAACAGTGTGTCTAAGCAGGAAAAGGGGATAAATCACAAAACAGATAAGGGAAACAGGTATTGAGATTGAAGCTGGAGTTGATTTGTAACCACCTTACTCAAAAAAGCTGCATTAAACATTATATATAATTTGAAGGGGATTGCTCTTTTCCCAAATAGACAATATAACCAGCAAGTCATGTTGGGCTACTCAGGTTAATCACAGGGGAATGTAAATGTGGATGTGTGTGCATGGGGTGGCACTTTATGGAGTGCTTTCATGTTTAGATACTGGGAAGGCCAAGCAAACTAAACTCGGCCAAACAGGGGTTGGGTGTTCATCACTGAAGAAGCAGTGACCCCATGAATTTTCCCTTTTTTAAGAATTATGACAAAATAAGCAGTTGCATAAAATATCTAATTCCCGAAAAGACACTCATTTTTCCTGCTTTCCTGATGTTTTTAAGACAAATGAGAACAGTGAACCCAAGTCAGCTATATTTGGAACAACAAACTTTCTAAACAGAAACAAGCCCACTCTTGATGTCACATCTCCCATTTCAATGTGTCAGCAATATAAAAATATTGGTACTACATTGCACAGGCTTGTGGTTCATGTAATCAAAACCAGCAAGCTTATATGACATGATAAAAGCTATAACAGAATGTCCTTATTTGTAGCAGAGAAAATGATCCCAGAGAACAATCTATGCAATTTTGTTTGAAAAAGGTCACAAGTAAATTAGCTAAGTAAATTAGCTGCATTGTTAAAAACATGTAAGAGAGCTGACATTCAGTTATAGCATCCTCCACAAGTATCTGTTCCCTCTGTAAAGGTTTTGAAAAAGCCTTAAAACAATTCTATCTTTTATTGCAGCAGTATATTTTTCATCTGAAAATTCTAGAAAAATACCAGCTTTAAGTTGAATATATTTTTCAGCAGTGAAAACAATCACTTATGTGAAACTATGTTTAAGTACTTTAAACCAAATTCTCAAAATGATAAAAACAAGAGAACACACTGTTCAAGTACAGCAGAAGTGTGTTGATCTTCTCTTATGCTCTTATGTGCAGTCAGAACATCAACTAGATGGTTCAGAAAATAGAAGGAGAGTCAAGTCAGAATAACAAACAATAATAAAAATAAAATGGCTCCAGTGTAGTGGGGTCTGTATTTCTTTTTGAGAGATGTGAGACTCCCGAATTTGTATCTGAGGTAGAGATTTTAATTAATTTGAAGAGTGTCAATAATTATCAGTGGAATTTTATCTCTTGCTTATTTTTTTATTATTAGTTACTATCTATCAACCTCAAAATGGGTTCATTTGTATATCTGAAGACATTCTTAGCTCTGCTCTGACAAAGCACAAATGCAAATAAGTCAGACTTTTCATCTTCAGCCTCAAAATGAAGCCAAATAAATTAGCATCACAAAAGAGAGTGGTTCCCCAGCAGCTTCAACGCACCTCTCCAGTTTGGATCTGATGATCAAAGCTGCTCCAGGCCTGCAAAAAGCTCGACTCCAGAATCAAAATCATCCATTGACTCTAACTCGTCTTACTTGCCTTTAAGTGGGGAAACGGTTCTTTTAATCACACTATTGGTAACAGCAGTAACTGAGAGCAGATGCTTTGAAAGCAGCTTTGGTAATAGATATGTGTAACTCAATAAGATATAAAAAAAATGGTAACAGTACTAAAACAATTGTGATAACAGCTTAATGGTTTCTGCTAAAAAAGTGCAGAAATAATTATCATGCAGACCAGTGTGGCAGCAATTACTTCAGTGGGTCACATGCAGGCTGTGATGTTTTTATGCTTCAAAGATAAAAACACTGCAATTTATATGCACTATTCCTCAGACACTTGTATGGAACATAACTATCAATCTGAAACTTCTGTTTTACAGGTTAGTATTTAATGTGTTATTTCTGTAATGAAAATGAGGTATTTTAACGTTTTTTTTTCACATTTTATGCATCTGAACAGATCTTTTCCTGTATTTATGCTTGTTTAGTTTATTTCATGGTGACATCAACATAATTCTTTTAAGCACAAAGTATAATTGAAAGATAAAATTTTCCTATTTTGCACTGAAATTCATAAATTGATTTATTTTAGCTTTACTGTAGCTATTATGTTCCTGCTTGTTGGTCTAATGAAGCAGCATGAGAGCAGAGAACTTATTCTTGGAAGTGTGAAAATCCTGACGTAGTTTTCAGAAATAACAGCAGTCTTAGGAGGTGTTTTGTTGCTTAGAAACAAACCAAGTTTGACGCAGTACACATGGCCAGTTTGCACACTAACTAAACAGAATTTGTAAATGCGCTGAGCTGAGGGTGGAGCAAAAGAACACTTCACCTCAATTGCTATGACTGGAAAGTGTCGGGACAACTAGCTGTCATTCTTTGAATGTGGAAGAGTGGGATTAAGTCAGCGAAGTAAAGCAACTATTTATGAGAAAATGCAATGGGAGCATTTAATTGTGCTAAACGCAACAGATTCTGAAAATAACATTTTAAATCATGATCGAAAAGAAACCACATCCCATGCTACCTCATTTTATTTTGAAAAGAAATTAAAATGTATTTTTTCTTTAGTTCCTGGGATTACATTTAGGTTTGTGTTACCAAGTAGGCATTTGCCAGTTACTGATATCAAGGTACTCAACAGTTCTAAAACGTTATTTTTTTTTTTGAACTGGCTTTACAGTATTATATCAGTAGGTCCCAAAGTTAGGTTGGGATCCAATGTGGGTTACTAATCAGCAGATTAGTTGCATTATTAATTTCTATAATAAAACCCTGTTTATACTATCTGTTATTTGTTATCTGTTGCAACAGATGAAAAAACCCTACTAACAACATAAAACCAATATCTTGGCTGTTGATGTTGAGTTCTTAATAATAATGTCTGTGTACTCAACCTATACTTAAGGGAACCAAACCCAATGAAAAAGCATAGCTTCACCCCCAGACAACTTTTGAAAAATTCCACTATAGTGGGTGATGCTAAGAGACACTGAGGGGCATGGCCAAGTGTAAGGATGAGCAGAGGGGAGTAAGGGAGGCTGTGGTCAGGACTGGAGAAAGCACTGTTGCACACTTAGCAACTTTGTCGCTATATTTAGTGACTTATCCTGACCCTTCTAGTGACAAGCGACAAGTCTAGTGACTTTTCTGTTACTGGTAACTGTGGTGATAACCTTTAAAAGCACCAATCGTTCTGCAATAACTGTACTGAGCAAGCACCGAGTGCTGCTGTGAGCCCCCCCCACTTCCTAAGCACTGTAGTCAGTCTCGCAGTCATTCTGCAACAACCTGACTGTAGTCAGTGCAGAGAGGAGACCCATTCCACTCTGTGTCCATATTGCAAAGAATCATGTTTGTGCAAAGTTGAAAAACAGCATCAGTCAATGCTTGCAATTCCAACTCCTGACTCGCTATGGGGTGTGCGTCTGAGTGAGATGGTTTTATACCTGAATGAAGGGCTGTGACGTAGACATCAACCAAGCTGTATCGTTGTAACCAATAGGAAAATTCAACTGCAGCAACTACCCTTTAAAAAACTGTCTCATTTTTCTGGCAGACTTCTTAAGAATTCAGATGGTGGTCCACCAGCTTTGGTCTATAAACAGCACAACAGCAAAAAAAGAGCAAATTTTAGTCTAATTGGTATGCTTAAAATCAGTACTAAACATAGTGGGGGTGGGGTTTCTATATTTTTACTTTAGACTACATGCCAAAATCAAAACAACATTAAATATCATTGATACAATTGTCATCACAGTGATAATGAGTATACTAGTTTAGCAGCAGTAGGAATATTTGCTTTTTATTCATACTGTGGTATTTTTCCTAAATATGATTTAAATATGCAGAATTTACCTCTATGCCTACTACCAAGTAAAAAGCAATCATTTAGCATTTTGTAATTCTGAATATTTTAAATAATTAACATCTTAGACTTCATGTGCCACAAAGATTTCAAGCTTACATAGGTCATATTTCTCATATAGTTTATTTTTTCAGTAAAAATTGATTTTAAAGCAAAAAAGAAAAACTATTAAATAGATAAAAGATTAGTTTTTACTTTGTTTCACTCTTCCACTCAAGGTGTGTCCATTTCTAAACAAGGATGTTGTTTTGTCTTCTGCTAATCTTTATTTCCCAATGATCAAATAATTGATTCCTTAGACATCAAAAAGGCACTGGTAGCAAATCACTGCCTCAGAATTCAGAGCCAAAACTGACAGCAGGACCATTCGGCAAAACACCACAGTAATTAAGCAATTATGCATCTTTAACAAATCAATATCCTATAAGAGAAGAAAAGGAGCATTAAATAACCATGTGCTGCCTGAACATAAGAGAAAAACCTTAAAGGACTCCGGGACAAAATTACAGTTGAAACTGTAAATCCATGTCAGAGTCTGACAGACTGTAAATGGCAACTTAACTTCAGTCTCACTAATTGTTCTGAGTGTTTTCAACCACAACCTATACTAAGACTTGTCATGATATTAGCAAGCATCATCAGCATGACTGAGTTCACCCCCACCGTTTGTTTAAATATTACTCGGTCAGCTTAAGTCTGCTAAATACACAATTTACCACAATTAGGTTAGCCACTGTGCTCCTCATTACAGAGCTGAAGTACAAAAATGGGCATGGGCCACGGTGACAATGCGCAGCAACTAAATTGCTCTCGAGCCAGCCTATCAATCTGTTAGGGGTTCAATCCAAAGCTCCCTGAAGGCAGAAATGAAAGAAAGATAAATCTCTGCTTTAGATAAATTGTGGATCTCGTTCTTAATAAAACAGCCAGATACCTAGCATTTCTTAGCTTTAACTTAAACATTAAAATAAATCCACTTTGGACATATTACTGTGTTTTTCATATGTAAACCTGCACAAGATGTAAATCTCCAACTCTGTCTGAAATGTCCAGGTATTTACTCATATTGTTTAATTTATATTTAGCGGACTAAGGAGCAGCCACGTCCTTTTGCATTTCTAGAACTATTGGGGTACAAGAGTACTTTGTTACGCACCAAGTATTTCCATTTACATGTAACATAAGCAACCAGCAAAATACAACAGATTCCAGGTCTAAATTAGGGCTGATGGATGTCATAATTGTGCTGTTTTTGGCTGAGAACAATCTGTAGTTAAATCTACCTCCATAACACTGACTTCTAATTTCATAATAAATGTATTTTAATTGGTTAAACTTTTTTGTTTTACTGTTTACATTCCAAAAATCCTAGTTTTATCATAGATTTTAATCCTAGTTTTAGAATATCCTTATACCTTCTACCCATCATTATTAAAAAGTTAAAATTACAAATTTTTCATAGACCATTATATGGCAGCTATAAATGTCTCATTTGTGAAGACACAGATCACTTTTAATTCCACTGTTGCCCTTTAAATGGTAACCATATCTTCTTTTTTGATGGTTTACAAAGTGTCTGCAGGATAACTAATAACTAATTCCTGAACTGCTTATTAGTTATTTATAGGGGTCATTTTATTATACAGTGATACAAAAACCTGTTTAAAATCGCCTACCAAACAAATGCCTTGAATTGCAGCTTTTTTGCAAACTATGCAAAAGTGAGTACCCTGTTAAAAGGTCCTGTCTTTTTAGATAGCTTAAAACTTGAGTCATTTGGATAATTATTGTTTTTGGGTAGTTTTATGTGGTGAGTGTAAATAAACTTATAAAAGTTAGCTTTAGATATTAGTTCCTGATATGTTAATGTTCTAAACAGTAAAAAAACAAACAAACAGATGGACTTAACAATAACTCAAATATGTCTCACTCAATAACTAGCTAATTACTTTATAGAAGAAAAGCTTTAGCTCTGTATGGCCAATGCTTTCCTCAGGCATTTTGACATCATTTGTATTGGACTGATCAGCTAAATAATTTTATTCTTACTTAAGTCTTTGGTGAAAAGACAAGTGTAAGGTTCATTGCCTTTTTGCATAGACCACTTTCAGCTGAAATTTAATTTATAAACTATAGTCTTCAAGGAAAACTGCTCTTCCTTTATGTATGTGAGAAAAACTGATGTTTTAGGTCAATGTCATGCAAAAAAATTGCACATTTTAATGGGTTCACCAACTCCTACTGCATGTGTTTCATGAACAGAAAACACCTATATGTTAGACTCAGCATGCTAGGTTTGGCTCTAGATTGGTCAGTATGACTTGTAATCAAGTCATGAAGAGACAAACTCGAGGTGCAACAAAACTGGCTTTCAATTTAACGCACACTAGGCGTTTGTAGCACATAGCCATGCTGTCACTTTTCTGCTCCTGTCTACACTTGAAAAGAAACTGAAGAAAAAAATCTAAAGGTGAATGCTGAGAAGCATGCGTTTCTGCACTATTGGGGTGGGGGGCAGAGCTAGAACATTATATGTCCACAAAGATCCATTTTTGTGACACTGAAACAGACAGAGAATTGTGGCAGATGATTCAAAGTGGAAGATATGACTTCAAATTCAGAACAATGTCTTCTGTTTAAAACACATGCCAGCTTTTTTTTTTTTTTTTTTTGCAGTTTTATAACTTAATTTAGAGGTTAAGCTGTTTATTGCTGATAATAATTATTGGATTTCCAGCTAAAGTCAAAGTCAAATCCAATTAGAACTGATGCAAAGGAGTTATTCAAGCACATAAAAAATGTTCTGGGATATTTCATCTAACCTAAAATGAATTTGTAGCCTCTCCTTCCTGAAACACTTGTTTGTTTTAGAAAAAGCTTAAAAATATCTTCAGTTTAACTGTAGTCACTTCAAATTTTGACTCGCATTTTTTCAGAATATCAGAATAACACTTGCTGCAATTCAAAGTCAGTAGATATTTAAAATGTATTTCTATTCATAAGCATGATGCCTTTTTATGACCAAAGAAAACTTAAGTGGCAAACTTGACAGTCCTTCAAGGAGACCAAAAGAGTCGTCGACAGCTAAGCTCCTGCCGTATCAATGAGCTGCACGTTCTTCTCTCATGGGAAGAAGCAAACAGGGTCTGGCTTTTTTATTTGTCATATCTCCTCCAGCCCATGGTGACCGCAATGTGTCTCAGTCACTTTGGCTCACAAAGAACAGACTGCCACTGCAGAGCCAGGGGAATTGGAGCTCTGTGGGAAATGGCGTCCCTGTGGCCATTTTTAACATAGCAGACCATCCTCCCTCATGTGTTGTCTTCTCTTAAGCTTATCCAGAAGGGACTTTATGCTCTCACTATGTGAGGATCATGAAATTACACCCACAGAGAACAGACCTTCTATCTGATGGCTACTGAGCATTATGCATCAGCTTTAAGCACACACTAAGACCTAAATGGAGCATAAAGGGCTCTCACTTGCAAATACATTCTTTATGCATTTTTGAGTATAGATTCAATGATCTGTTTACATTTGGAAACAATATTATAAAAACCATGCAGCTGTGAGACCATTGTTAAATACTGCAAATATGTAATTTGTTAAGATTACCCACATCTTCTTCAGTCTTTTTCTCCCTTTTTAATAGAGCTCCCAGTACCTCTCTGTGTGTTTGTCATATTTACCACTGAAAGTGTTTTACACGGTAAGTCATATTCACCCATTTTTGCATAAAAACTATAAACCAATATGCACATCAGTATGAGGTTCAGTGCCTTCCACAAGCTGGATTTGAACTCCCAGCTTTCTGATTGTCAGATGACTCTTTCCAATCGGCCCCAAGAGACTTCATTTCTCTAAAAATTATTTTAACCATGGGCATCCAAGAGCTCTGGTTTCCTCCCAGTCCAAAACCATTACTTTTAAGTTAAGAGGTCCCTCTACATTGACCATAGGTATGAGTCTGAGCGTTTGCATGGTTGTTTGTTCTGCGTCACCCTGTGATGGACAGCCGAGTTGTCCAAGGTGTACCCCATCTCTCGTCCCATGACAACTGGAGGTAGACTTCAGCTACACCCCCAACCTCTGCAAATAAGTTAAAATAAAGAGCGGATGGATGGATGTTTTTGAGTAACTTTTAGGATATGTTTAGGACATTAATAAATACCAAGATTAACATACTATTGAGGAACAGTCTACTATTTTTACCCAAGAAAAAAACAGGTTCCTGTAAAGTTAAAAAGTTTTAAACCTTGAAATTCATCTTCTTTGTTCAACAGGTGCTGTCTGGATGGAGAGGCCTTCCTAAACTATTTTGCTACTGCTAGTGTCTCTAGATGTTGAATGCTGGTCTTCACTTGATTGAGATCCAAACTTTAAGACTTCAGGGCTGTGTGTGATTTGCTCTGCCCAGGTCTACTTCAGTGCATCAAGTTAGACTCTCCGGTACATACAATGCTGGCACCACATGAGTTGGGCAGGCCATCAATTGCAATTCATGCTGCAGAAATATTTGAAGTGTTCTAACTTTTGTGCACTTGTTCTTTACAGTTGGTTGCTAGTCTTTCAGAATCATCTAAATGTCTAATCTTTAATGAAGGATAGATGTCAGTTTGATTTTGGTCCATTTTCAGATGCACTGGTGGAGGGATGCAAACAGTGAAGCCCTAGACTGAATAAGGCACTGGATCTCCTCTGTTGAGGATACCTTCTTCTCTGTCATCTGTAAGATGTATTATTAAAATTCCTGGACCTGTTCCATTAATGGCTTTCAAATAGACATCTGCTGAACAACCCTCCATTATGAGGACTTTTCTTCACTCTTGCAATCAAAGAAGCCAAACTTCCTGAGTACTACAGATTTTGAATGAGAGATTCTCAAATTCCAAACCATTTGTCTTGTTTTTGGCTGTCCCCATTTGTAAATTCTACATGTATCCAAAGTGAAGCCATGTAAACAAAGTGGAGAGCATGGCAGAAATTTTAGTGCCAACTTCAGGAGACAAAGCCATGCTGACTGCTTTAACAGTGATCTAGTTAAATTCCACCTGCTCCTTACATGCAAATAAATGGTCCACATGACTTTCAAACAAGCCTGGTTATTTTTCAGTTTTGATTTAAAAATCTATACATTTTAAAATTAAATGTATAAAAATATATTTTTTCAGACAGTATATTAAAATATATAAATTAAGGAGCAGTGTTTTTCATTACCACATGAAATTGTTGGAGTAAAACAAAATTGTTTCTGCCTGATGTCACTGCACTATTATCAAATAACAGGCCCGATTTGATTTAATGAACAAGGCAGGAAATGAAATATCAGCTCAGTGAGAATGAAATGGGGAAAAGAGTAATTCTGTCTGCTCCTCCTGAAATGGAAACATTACTGAATACAAAGCCTAATTTTGCACCAACAATGAGAAGGTGACCACTGAAAGAGAATGTGGTTGACGGAGGTCCAACGCAGACTGGAAAATATTAGAGAATGGAAAAGAATATGAACTGAAAATATTCTTTTTGCATACAATTTGTCCTCTTTGGCTTAGATCTATTTTGACTCGTGTTATGCTATAATTTTTAAACACAAAATACAAAATGTTTAAATTATTTGTGGTGAAGACATGTTTCTGTTTTAACAGAATTTTTTGAAAATAAATTTTTACCTAAGCACAACTCCATCAGTAAATAACTTATTTTAAACTACTTACATGGTCTATGCAATATTGCAAGAGTTAGTATGTGAAATAATTCATCAGATGAGACCAAAAGGCACACGGCAGTTTTTTGTTTAACAAATGATATGTATTATTCCCTGTTTCATAACCAGTTAAAGTGTGGGGTTAAACCATTACTGCAGTTCAAACTCCTTCTAAGAAGATGGAAAAGATGCAATGTGGTTTCCCTCTGATTGTAAATATGACTCCCCTGCCCTCATCTGCTACAGTGAGCTGTCAGTCAGCTGTGTAAAATAAGAAACCCAGGGTGCATCATTCATATTTATTTAGCTCCTCCGTCAACTCCATTGCTACAGATAGATAAGCTAAACCTATAAAGCTTGAGGTGTATCGGTACTTGCACAGTATCAAAGTTGGTAGCATTTTGTTGAAGAAGGTTGGACACAACCTCATGCACCTCAAAGCACACAAAGCCGAAAACATTAATACATGTGACTGGGCATGGGTTCTGCTGTCATCATCGGGGGAAATTACAGATACCTGGTTGTTCATGTGCTGAGGGGCCAGAAGAGATCTTGCAATTACATAGCTACAATATCAGGCAAGCTAACAATTTTGTTCAATTTATGATAGGTCTATATTTTTAAATCTACTGGCCGCACTTTGTGTATTTGACTATTTGGACTTTTTGGAGGTTTGTTTAGAAATATAAGAATTCCATGCACTGTTAATCATAAATTGATATAATTACTTATGTCTTAAACCTAAAAATCATAACTGATCTGCTCTCAGAGCTGTGAATCTTTTTCAGAAGCGAATGTTTTTCATTCTGGTGGTCGGTCGCAGTAAACCAAAAGTGGGGTACGTATTTTCAGCTCTGGATTTATGTTGATGAAGTTAAAGCAGCAAACATAAGGTTTTCAGTGATCACTTCAACTTTAAGTTCTTCAGTATTCATCTTGATTTTTTTTATCTGTTCACAATGGAAGGAAACTGAACCACAGATCAAAAGAAACCTTCCACTATGTGGGAACCAATTGATAAGGTGAGAGGTTTCTACAACTTTATTTTCTCCCTCCTTGTAATAATGCATTTTCCTAAAAAAATATTTAACTGAATGATTTTGGATATTGTGAAAGTTTTTCTTTTAGTGTTACGCATTAGCTTCTTCTTAAAACATTAACCTGCTTCTCCAGGTAGTCTGCTGTCCAGTGAATAGATCAGGTTGCCCTGCCTCCTGCACACCTATCCAAAGCCTGTAAGCATAATATAATTAAAAGTGAAATCATGATTGTTGAAGTTGTACATATTTTTGTATTTTGTGAAAATAGTAATAACTGCTCTTTTTCTAAACAAAATTATTATTTTTCAGTCTGTATCCTCTGCATTCCCACTGAACCTAATAACACCCAAATATCCTTAAGGCAAACATCCAAAAGTAAAAGCAACAATGCAACAGTGAAACAACAGCAGTGTTTACAAATAATATTTCAGTTCAGAAAACTTTTTTCACCAGGAAACAGCACTGTGGTAAAACTGGATACATTAACAGCCATAAAACACAAATCAGAGACCCACAAACCACAACAACTAATTATACAGCTTTCCATGGAACATCTTAATGGCTTAGAAAAGAAATGTGCATTTGCAAAATGAGTCAGCTATTTGTCAGAGCCCTGTTTTTAGCATTTTAATAGTGTTTATAGGGTTTAATGAAAACTGCATCAGCAGCTTTTTCAGGTAATGTGAATTTCACAACTCCTGGAAATCTCAAACCACCACAATATCAAATTACTAAACAAAGAGTTTTCTTTGCTCTGTTTTGATCTCCATCCATCTGCCTGAATGAAAATTTTCTTTATTAAAAAGGAAAAAGCTATCTAAATCAACACAGTCTTATTAAAAAAATAAAAATAAATACAAAAATCTCCCCATTTCTAACTCATATTTTTGTTATTACCCACAGCAAAACCTGACCCTGATTACTGCCCAACATGTAGAATCAAGAAATCCCATAAAAAGAACCTGACTGACAGCATGAAGTATGCTAAAAGACTTCAAAAGGCAACACATAATTCCCTAATCTAAAGAAATTCAAAAACTGATAAGAAATTAAGTCAGCGACATCTATCACACTAGAAAACATTACAAAGCCATTTCTAAGACTTTATGACTCCAGTGAACCACAGTGAGAGCCATTATCCACAAATAGAGAAAATTTGAACCAGTGGAGAATCTACACAGTCGTGGGTAGCCTTCTAAAATTATTCCAAGAGCACATCAACAACTCATCCAGGAGGTCACAAAAAAACCAAGAAGAACATCTAAAGCACTAAAGACATCACTTGGCTCTGTTAAGGTCAGAGTTCATGATTTAACAAAAAGAAAGAAAGACTGGGCTAACATGGCATACAGGGAAAGTCTCAAGGCAAAAAACACTGTGCAAAGACAAAAAAAGAAAAAAAACATTTTTGTGATTCCTAAGATTGCTGGGAAAATAACTTGGGGACTGTTGAGACAAAAGAGGATATATGTGAAAGGTGTATGTGCAGATACATCTGGTGTAAAGCAAACATTTCATAAGAAGGACATCATGTACACAGTGAAACATGATGGTGGTAGTGGTATGTTCTGGGACTGCCTGCTTCCTTAGAACCAGCATTTTCTGGTTAGTCAAAGTCTGGACTTGGATGCTCATAAACTTTCAAATGTGATTAACATAAAAAAATGTTGGAAAAAAAGAGTGGGCCAAAGACACTGCTAGTGCTTCATAGCAGTTGTTGTTGCCAAGGGTGTAACAACCAGCTAACAGGTTTAGCGGATGATTACTTTTTCACACTGGGGCAGGTTAGTTATAATAGCTTATAATATAATATATATATATATATATAATATAATAGCTTTTTTTCTTAATAATTTAGTTCATCATTTGAACAAAGATTTTTGAACAGTAAATAGTTGAATAGTTGCCTTTAATCAATTTTGCTTGATGATCTCAACAATTAACTGAGATAAAAATTCAAAAACAGAAGAAATCTACAAAACACTTTACCTCTGGATTGTTACTTTCCTCAGCAAAAGAAGGGCTTTAACTCAATCATATAGCATGAAGGATGATTAATAAGTCTGCTAATGAAAGGAGGCTGAGAGATCTCTGGGAGCAAGATAAGGTATGAGGTGTAAACAGTAGAAAACACAGCTGAGTGGAGGTGGGAAGTGCAAATTCCATCAATCACTGATGACAGCTGAGATAGATTTAAGGATCATCAACACCAAAAGAGAAATGGATGTTTCACTACTGCATATCACAGAGGTAATTAGTAATATTGGGATATTTCGAAAGTGTTCTTAAAAGTGTTTGTAGCCATTTGAAGCTTTTGAAGATGTTTAATCTTGAAGTCTGGAGAATGACTGAAGATTTTTTTTTTTTTTTTTTTTACCAACTTCGATTGAAGACTTTAAATTGAAATAATGTCATTTGCAAAGCTCTTTATCTTAGCAACACCACAATGAGCATATTTTCACACATATGAGAGAGCCCAAAGCAACAGAGTCCCCCACTGACAGCCTCTGCAGGACTTTATCCTGCATTCTAACAAATTAAGAGTGGATTGTTTTTCACCCTGGACATATAACAAATTTTAAGTATTGTTCAGATAATTGTAATTTGAATTAGTAACCAAGTTTTTATTGAATAAACTGTTTAATCTTCTAAATACACATCACAAGGGACTATCAGTATTGTAGGTGCAACACTGGTGATAGAAGCAGCTATAATAATGAGCAAGCTTTTGTTGAGGTGGAGGATACTGCAGAAGATTCAATTAAATGTTTTAGTGAAAGCAATCATGTGCAGTTTTCCAATATGGTTCTGTTTTTGTTTTATTTAATTTTTTCATTCCAAAGAAAAAAATGTTAAACATGATTCTCAAGTGGAGTTATTCAAAATATATTAAAAAACCTGGAGTTGAATTTGAAATACAAATGTAGATTAGTTTCATAAGAACCAAAAAAGAAAGACTATTTTTAACCATTACCTGAATGTTATACTGTATTTATCAATTGTATTATTTGTCCTTTTCTTCAGGTAAAACAGAGAAGCCAATCAGAGCCAACAGGCAGATGAAGTTCAAAAAAAGAGCAAACCTGAAATGAGGCTCCCAAAAACCTGAGACTGGAGCAAAAGCCCACCTTCCAGCAGGACAACGACTTGTTACATGTCTTGAAAATTGATGTTAACAGGCATTCTCAACCAAATATATTTTAGCTACTTTGAAAAGACTAATGAGCAAAGGTTTCAGTCTCTGTAAATGTAGAGCTGCCACAACTGGGCACTATATTGTGTTTCTCTGTTACACATAATTCCAATAAAAGACACTGAAATTTTTCAATATAACTTATAAAAAAACTTGAAAGAAAATCAAGTGGCACACACACTTTTGCAATTATTTTCAAAGAACAGCAAAAAATGAAAACAAAAGCTTCCATATCACAATATTTCACAAAAGCTGGTATTTGAGTCAGTTCAAGGGAAGCTCTCGCTCATGAAAATGTTTGTATTTGTTATTCATAGCCAGACTCACCGTACCTTTGATCCCACACCTGCGCTTGTTCAGGCCCAAAGCAGCTCTTTGTGAATAATATTTACTGAAATATTTATGCAAAAGTCCAACCTACTAAGCAAGGCATAAACAAAACCACGGAGTATTTGTGCATCATGTTTCAAACAAAGTCAGTGCCTCTCAGCCTCTGGAGTGAATGGCCACTTCAGTCCCTCTGATCACAGCTGACTTCACTCCATTGAATTAACACACAGTTTTCTTGGCTACAGGCTCAGGGGCCATGTTGGAGCCTCACTGGTGAATATTAGATTGCACGCCTCCAGATCTCATTAAAGGAAGCAACAGGACAATGTCTGCATCTCAAATGAGACCAGAGGCCATCAAGCATCCTGACTCCCTGTAGGATCTACCGATTTGATTGATTTTGTGTGTATGCTTCATGGGGAAACAGAGGGTAAGATGTCATATTGTGCAAATAATATAATTAGGCTTTTTCTTTCCTTTTTTACATGTTACAATATTTAAATAAATGCCATTTGGGATTGTTTAACAAATGGACTATAATGACAGATTTAATGAAGAGTTATCTGAGAGCACACTCACAGGTTCTTGAGTCTGAGCAGTTTCTTTCAGTCTTTGTTTTCCAGATGGATGTCAGCTGAAAGACAAACACAAGCGTCATTATCACAACCAAAAACCATAGCAGCAGAAAAGAAACAGTACTGAGTCTGACAGAGAAGACAATACATGTGTCTTAAGAAATGTTTTAAGGCAATGTGTCAAGTGAGTCCAAATAGACATGCAGGCTTTACTGAAAATCAAATTACTGGGTCACTGTGTGTTTTTAACTAAGATGTCCAGCATTAGCCACACACAATTAGCTAGAGTTTTAAATTTAAAATTTTTTTTTTTTTTTTTTTTTTTGGGGGGGGGGTTTAACAGTAGTTAACCAGCATTAACCACAAATTAAATACTTCAGTGCCAGTAAAAATGTAGAATATCTACAATTAACAGAAAAGTCAATGCTGAAAGATGTTTATTTGTATAAATTATTTTCTTTTTCATGAGTAAAGTCACATTTATGATGCTCATTCTGTTTCAATCCCTAACTGCAAAACACAGGCACACAGAAATAACTAAATAAAACATTTTCAAATACTTGGATGATCATGCCTACATTTTATTGTATTGTAATTGTTTTAGAATCTCAAACTGTGGTAGCTATTGCACGGTCTTGTTGCAGAAAAACACTACTTGTAGGTGCAACCTGAACTCGTTTATGACAATTATATCTTTTACAGTAACTTAATGCTGATTGAAGAAACAAGTTTCAAAAATGAAATTCATAAAAGATACAGTTATGGACAGAATTATTTGCCCCATGATGAAATCTCACAAAACTCCCAATATTTCCATGCAAATGACCATATTAAAAATTTGTTCATACTTGTACTGCTTCCGAAAGAACCAAAACAAAACTGTCACAAAGTTTGATCAATATATTTTATTCATGTGCAGAATTGTAACAAGAAAACTGAATAATGATGAGACCAAAATTATCAGCGCTCCTGACATTTATTGGTCAATAGTGTGACTGACAACAGCCTTGCCCTATAGTTGTTCACTAGGCTGCCACATGTCTTTAAAGGTATATGAGACCACTATTCAATGGTAAATTGATTTAGCTCATCTAGATTGTGTGGTCTTCAAGCACGGACATTGATAAAGGCACCCTGCCACAAACTGTCATTGAGATTGAGATCTGGGCTTTGTGGGGGCCACTCCAGGACCCTGATTTTCATGTTAGTGAAAAGATTTGTGACCAAGTTAAAGGTATGCTTTGGGTCATTATCTTGTTTAAAGACTCAGCAATGGCCTAAAGCCATATTTGCATCAGATTTCATCAAGTTATTCTTCAAAATGCCAACATACTACTTTCTTTCCATGACTGACAAGGTTCTCAGTGCATGAAGCAGCAAAACAGCTCCACAACATGATGCCCACACTACCAAATTTAACAATGGGAACTGTGCTTTTATGGTTGAAGGCCTCTCTCTTCTTTCTCCAAACAAAAATAACATCACTGTGTCCAAAGCGCTTAAGATTAGTCTCATCAAATCAGAGAACAGACTTCCAATAGACATCATCATGTTTCAAATGTTCATGGGTAAACTGTAGCCGGGCACTGATGTGCCATTGTTTCAGCAATTAAGTGTTTTCGAAGTCCTCCACAATAGAGAGTGCTCTCAAATGTCTTCCTTGACATATCAACTCCGGCAGAGGCCAACTGAGCAACAATCACCTTGGCAGAGAACCGGGGATCCTTGCTGACATCTCTGATTATTTTTCTCTTCCAAGTTTTTGAAATCTTACACTTAAGGGCCACAGCCAGGTTTGTTTGCAACAGAATGTCTCCTGATGCTTCACAATGATGCATTGATTGTAGGGCTGTTATAGCCTTCACCTTCAAAGAGGGCAATAGTGAGGATAGTAGAGTTTATCATCTACTATCCTCCCTCTCACTCTCTAATGAGGGTGATAAGGAGGATAGTCGATAGGGACAGTGAGATGCATGCCATTTTTTCATTTATTTATTAATTTTTTTTGGTATGATGAGTTTGCTTCTTACCAAAAGTGTGAGTGGTCCAAGAGTTCAAATTCTATTGGCACTGCTAACCAGAGTTCCTTATGTAAAGTTCAGTGCTAATGGATTACTCAGGTGTGGTGTGAAAGTTAATTGAATGTTCAGGTCTCGCTTGAAAATCATGTCAAATTTCTGGTTCAATCATGTTTCTATCATTAAAGAAGTATTGCCAATCTTGGCTTCATTGTCTCTTGTTCTGAAATGGAAATCCTAATCCATGCTTTTGTTCCAACTCATCTAGGTTATTGTAATGCATTTTACTTTACATATATAACAAAAACTTCCCAAGACTGGTTTCTGACTGTACAAAATGTTGCTGTCAGGTTCCTGACAAAATCTTCCAAATTTTCTCATGTGACTAGAGTGCTAATGCATATGCATTGACTCCCAACATATTTCCCAGTGTATCTTAAGATTCTGGTTTTGATTTTGAGACCTCTGCATGGACAGACACCAATTTACATCAGTGGATTATTACATCCTTAGACCCCTATCAGATCCCTGAGGTCCTGTGATCAAGGGCTGCTTATAATCCACCATACAAAACAGAAAGCAGAGAGAGATAGAGCTTTTTCTTCTGTAGCTCCAAGACTCTGGAACTCTCTTTCCCTGAAACTGAGTTCACCAGACTCGTTGGCTTTCTCTAAAAGCCAGTTAAAAATATGACATAAGAATACTAAGTACTTGCACATAATTTAGCACTTTTTTGTTAGTCTCAGTAAAGTTTCAGCAAATCAGAGAAAATTAGTTATTCACTTTGAAACATCAAGGAGACATTTGAATAACTTTTTTTGCAATCCCCACTAATTTCAGAGGATGGGGGATGAGTTGGAGTATTTTTACTCGCACAATTTAAGCAGGTTGATGAAAAGGGAAAAAAAATGTCAGGTGGAATAAAATGTATGTGCCTCATCAAAACACTCGAAGCACAAAAAAAGTTTGTTTTTTTTCCCCTCATAAATGCCTTCCTAAAATTCTATCCAGAAAATGAAAATGCAACCCAATCATTTTCAGTGTCATCTTTCCTTTGATAGAAACCCCCAGATGGAGAAGTGAGAGAGGCTGAAGACAACAGCAGTGCTATCCATCGATTGGTAAAAGGCAGAAAAATCAGTACCAGAATGGGCCGGCTATCTTCCAAAAGACGAAGCCGTGAAAGATATAAACAGGCACTAATTAGCAGCTGATATTTACCAGCAGACAGCAGGGGGGCTTTCAAAGCCAACTCTGTGCTTTTACTGAAAAGGTGTTTCATGAATGTGTAACAGTCATGTGGGCCTGAACAACACTAAACAAACAACTCTCTGCCTACCTCCAGGGACACATACTCTTAAAATAGACTTCAAATGCCTGGGGATACCAGTCAGGCTCACTGGCAGTCATCGACACCCAATAAGCTGGGCGACAAAGGCCTCAAGACAGGTTTGTTTTCCTGAAAAGAGGTCAAGAACAGAGTCTTAACCATGAGTGACAGTAACTACGGGTCCTACAGATAAAGATATCTTAAAAATAAGCTTCCTGAAACTTGCAAAATAGCAATGACAGAAAATACATTTTCAGAATTTGTTTAAAATATAATTGAATTTCTAGTGCTTCACTACAGCCAACAGCAAGGTACAGACCAACACACCATTCAACTAAAAACCATTCAGCTCCATTCATGACTATTTTTTCTGAGACAAACTGAGACAGTTCAGGAGGAAGGATTGTTGCAAATACAATGATCCAATCCTCTTAAATTGTTCAGGCAACTTTTTAGCAACAGGCAGTATATGGACCAACAGAATCTAACTGTACTTTATTACAATTGCAGTGTAATTAGGCCCAAGTAGCAAAAGCACTGCGGAGGCTTATTGTAATTCAAATATTTGTTGTTATTGTTGTTGTTAAATCTGAATCCGTCTAAACTTGGATTGTATTGCCATGAATTGGCTAGATTTAATTTTGTATTATTATATCACTGGATATAAATTGGACATGTTGATGTTTGGTTATTTGGCGGTTTTTTGTTTTTTTTTTTTTGTTTTTTTTTTTACTAATTCTTTTCATATTAAAGTGCCATGCAGTAACACTCTGGATGACAATAATATATTTGTCCAGGTGGATGGTCTTTGACTGCTCTTGATGATTACAATAAATATATATTTTTAGTAGCTGAGAGGCTAACATTCACAGAAATTGTAATCATGAAAGAGAAACAAGTTTGTTGTTCTGATAATGTACAGCCCTAGTTAAAGCTTCAGTAGATAACATTTATGAAAATGTATTCCTTACATATTTGTTAAAACTGTCACTATATCCCGATAGTAGAATATGAGACAGATGATTGCTGAAAAAAAAAAAAAATAAATAAATCAGCCTCCTCTGGTTCCTCTTGCCATTTGCAGAAATGGCAAGAGGAACCAGTCAGAAACAACCAATCAGAGCCATGAGGAATGTGTTAGTACTGTCAATCACGTTTGTGTACATGCTGCTTACACCCTTCCCCTCCAAGCGTACCATTATTTCAAGGTCAAGATTGCCGGTGTGCTGCAGCTGTGCTAATGGCAGAGAAACAACCTAATGTTATGATAAATGGCCTGTCTCTGTATACCGCTTTATCAAGTCCAGAGGACCTTCGATTGTTTTACACTACATTCAGTCATTCACACGCTGATGGTTGTAAGCTACATTGTAGCCACAGCTGCCCTGGGGGCAGTCTAACAGAAGTGAAGCTGCCATGCCCCATAGCCACCAGGCCCTCTGACCATCCCATCACCAGCAGGCAAGGCAAGTGAAGTGTCTTGCCCAAGGACGCAATGACTGAGACAGATAGAGCGGGGGCTCAAACCAGCAACCCACTGGACGAACTCCTACCACCGTTAGCAGCTTCAACACAATTTCTCGTGTTCTCGGCAGGCTCTGTACTCATGCTCCTGACTGAAAATTTAGAGGTAACTCTTGAACTGAGTTCAATGTTGCAGTAGGGAGTTTTGAGGAAACCATGGACTTAGGCTGAAAATTTGAACAAGCTCACCTTACAGGTCACTCCTCCTTGCTCTTTGCTGTGTGAAAAAATTTCCTGTTAAATATTTGTTGCTTACAAAATTATCAGTGAGAGAGACACTTTTCAGGACCATGCTGTGAATACTTTAAAAACCCACTTTTGCCAAAAAAATCACTCTTCTCCTGTAACATTTCGAGGTGCTCTTCACCTTTCATTAGATTTGAATCTGATGGCCAAAACTAAAACCAAAATCCTCACTGGGAGTTCTTTGCCCCATTTTATTGCATTCACAGCTATTCTGCCATCAGAACCTCCCGTTCACATATTCAAATGGAGCCATCTTGTGCTGTTCTAATATCCACAGCAAACATTCATCCTCACAGCCTTGTGAAGAAGAGCCCAGACATTATTACCGTGGCACTGGAAGTGCTTGTCATTGGACTAAAGTAATCAAGAAAAGCAAAGCTATCAATGAGGACCAGATAGACATGTAAAATAGCAATGTCTAAATTCACATATTCAATGTTTTTTCAAAACGCTCCATGAAGAGGAAAGACATTTCATGTTTGGTAAGTTACATAAGCAGAGGAACTAGAGGTTTACCAGTCCTGACATTTTGAGGCCAGTGTTAGCATTAGAAAACTAATTCTTCATACAGGACCACATTTGATGCGATTTAGAGTTTCATAAGTAAAACTGGCTATTTTGAACAGGATTATAAAATTAAAAAACCTGTAAAATATAATTATTAAGATGAAACCATCCTTTCCAACAAAGAACTTTACCAAAGCTATCCAGAATAAAATTGGTTATTCAGTTAAATTTAGTTTATTTGTGTAGCACAAATTCACAACACGTTATTTCAAGGCACTTGACAAAAAAAGTAAATTCTATCTAATCATACATGCATACATTCCAACTAATCCTAGTTATCAGATAACGCAGTCAAGTTCAGTTTATTGTTCAAATTGTTTAAAAAAAAAAAAGTTTTCTATCTAAGAAAACATTTTCTATCGGAGTGAATTCTTCAGTCATTGACTTGAAGAATTCACTCCGACTTGACGAGAATAAAGCGAAAGTGGACAATCGCTTGCATTGTGTCATTGACTTTACAGCAACCTGTCATACCTAGCGTGCATGCTAAAGCTCTTACTTTTAATTCTTTTAACCATACACTGACCATCTTTAATATAAATTGGGGCGATGATGGGGACAGTGCTAGGAGTTTGCCCAGTAATCAGCGGGTTTGAGCCCCGCTCTGTCCGTCTCCATCGTTGTGTCCTTGGGCAAGACACTTCACCCACTTTGCCTAAATGGCAGTGCCTCCCAAGATGGCTGCAGTCTCAGACACCTGTCTATCTTGGACGGGCTGTACTGAAAATGTAAATTCCCCCCTGGGGGACTAATTAAGGTATTAAAAATAATTTTAAAAAAAAATTAAAAATGCCACGAAAAGAGTAAGGACGTTTGGTTTTGGTCCATTAATTCTTTGTTGTACCAGTGCTTCTTTGTAATAAATCTTATACCACTGTTTAAGCCTTTTCATTTTTCTTGTAAAAGGTGCCACATTTGTAAGAAAAAAAAAGCATATTTGGGTGAAGCAGTACAGTTGAGTATGGGGGTTGTTACTAAGAAAAACTTGCCAATTCTCTCTGCCAAATCCAAATAGTGTATTTTGTCATTGACTCTTGTTTGTATCATTCAATGAGCTCGATAAAACAAGATATAGTGGCAATTTAACAATTTTTTTTAACAAACTTCCTACTAATCCTGTTTACCAGCTTGGTTACACACTGCCATGGGATGCCATTTTTCAACCAGGATTTGCTCTAAGTTAGCAAATGTGGTTGTGTTGGTGACTTTGGTACAAAAAGCACCCCAAAGTTGATCATATGACTGTACAATGGAGTTTAGGCTGCGAATGTAGGCCATTTCATCCTCTTCACTCCCAAATACTGCAGGTGGTCTCTGATAAATCCTGTTCTTTAATTGTGAACATTTAAAAACTAGATTATACATTTGGCGCCCAGAAGTGTATATACAGGAATGCCACTGGCTGCAAAATCTCATCTTGACATTTCTTTTCACTGAGATTGCCTCCAGGCTTGTTTTTCTAGTGAGGAAGAGTCCATCCCACACCATCACACTTCCGCCACCAAATATTGTCAGCCCATTGAGCCCCCATTTTGTCAAATTAATAAATTGTTAATTTAATGTTTTGATATTTTATTTATTTATTTATTTTACAAAATTCAATCATCCTATCCAATACATGACACAACAGTCCATAGTATAATCAGAATCAGCTTTACTCGCCAAGTTTGTGCACACAACAAGGAATTTGACTATGGTTCCACTTCACTGTCAGTGAAGTCATTTTAAATATTAATATATAGAAAAGGGAGAATATATATATATATATATATATATACACACACACACACACACAAGAGGAGGACAAGTCTGAATAATCAGGTCTTTGGCATAGTCATAGTCGATTTGGCACATTTTTTTTTACAGATATAATCCACATTCTCAACTATGCTGCGCACACTGCTTACAGATTTTCCTTATAAATGGGGCATACCTTGAAGGGAAAAAGGCTTCATAAAATGCATTATTACAAAAAAGAAACGATCAGCTACAAAAAATGTCTATTTTCTGTGCTGAGATTGCATTGACTCTAGAAGACAGACACATAACCTGTCCTTCATTTATAATACTGTTTTGTAAGCAGTTTCTTGTCCATATTTTCTCTTCAAAAATCCCCAAAAACGTTCAAGATACTTTATTAAATAAAAGATATTTTCTTATGATCATAAAAGGGTGTTTTGTCTTGGTATCTTTGAGCTAGACAGTAAGTCGGGCAAATAACTTAAATGACAATGTCAGTTTTTGTTTTTGTTGTTGAAAAACATACTGAAAACTAAATCACATGGCAAATCAACTCAATTTCAAGTGAAACCATTAAACTTCAGAACTATGAGAATTCATTATGTTGAGAAGAAGCATAAAACTCAGGAAACACAGTGCTTCTAAAGCAAAGCAGACGACAGCACAAGCATAGCAGAGGCAGTGTCACTGACCCAGCACTTGGATATTCCAGGGGTTAGCCAGCTAATGAGCAGGGCCTGGTGTTCTGACACACTGGTTCTGGGCGGTTTTTGATTACGAGTTTTGTCTCATCAGATCAGAAACAACTCTGCTAAACTTCAATCAAACCTCTTAGGCCTATTAGTATGAACCCACTCTGTCTTAAATCACTAAGTGAGTGTGTGAAGCTGAGCCAGTCTTCCTAAAAGGCTCTCCCACATCTGCAAAGAACTTCTGAAACCATGCAAAAGACCTCTACTGCTTCCACAGTTAGGAAACTGATACAATTAATATTAACATTTGCTTAATCTACTAATTCTTAAAGCAACATTTCACAAAATTATGAAAACTCATAAGGATCCAAAATGGATTTGTTTGAGCTGATGAACAAATCTTTGAGGAAGACAATATCTGAAATGTGATGTAGGACTCAAAGATTTGGAATGTTTCCTACTGGGATTTTATTTTACAAACTAACCCAAAGAAGCATATAAATCAAAATGAAAGGTGATTGATGCTAGGTTTAAAAGATATTTTATATGCAAAACCATGAAAAGCCAAGCAGCAATTTGTATTCAGCCCCCTTTTACTCTAATACCCCTAAATAAAATCCAGTGACAATAACAGCCTTCAGAAGTCTCCTAACTGATCAAGTCCACCTAACCTTGGTATATAAAGGCCAACGGTAGCTTTAGAGGAGCTTTAGTGAACCACAGCTAAGGTAGGAAGATCTGTTCACAGGATAGCAATTCGAAAGCCTGTTTGCACATGTTTGCTGTGCTCTCTACAACCAATACACGTTACACAGAAAACATGATGAAGAAGGTACTCTGTTCAGATGAGACCAACTTAAAAACTTTTGGGCTACATTTAAAAAGATTTGTTTGGAGAAAACCTAACACTGCACATCACCCCAAGTATACCATCCTTCAAAAGAAACACAGTAGAGGGAGGATCATGCTGTGGGATGGTTTTCATCAGCATCAACAGATAAACTGGTCAGAGTTGATTTGAGGGTAGATGGAGCTAAACACAAGACAATCCTGCGAGAAAACCTGTGAAAGACTGTGAAAATGACCCTCTATTGTACAGCCAGAGCGACAGTAGAATGGCTTAGGTAAAAAAATGGCTTAAATCAAAGTCTATTCACATGATACAATGGCTTAAAGACCAGACCTAAATCCAGCTGAGAATTTGTGAATAGACTTAATGTTCACAGATGCTCTTTATCCAGCTTAAGCTGTTTTACAAAGAATGGGCCAACATTTCAGGCTCAAATACAAATACACCCCATATCTCTCAGATGTTAATTTGTAAGACATTTCAAAAACCATTTTTTTTTTATTTTCCTTCCATTTCATAAGTATGTGTTATTTTGTCTGTGTATACGTGTTTGTAATGTCATGAAAGGGTAGAAACTTTAAAAATATTCAACAGTTGGAATTGTGGATTACAAAACTTATTGGTGCCTTTTAAAGTTCACGTTTTTTAGTGTTGTATAAATTTCTATTTCTCTCATGCTTATTCAAAACTGTTCTTTGAAAGGTTACAGAATATTAAAAAAAACAAAAAAAAAACAAACAAAAAAAACACTGAAAACTCCATGACAACACTCCTTTGCATTCTATCCAACTCCTTTTTATATTTATGCAAAAATGGGGGCTGTCAGAGAAAGTTTCATTGTGTTAAAAAAAAAAGCCATAGTAACAACATTTGTAGGTTTATATCAATGCTTTCAAATTCTTCTGGTTGTTTTTAATATTTGTTTTTCCAAAGTCATACTATGAAAATCTATTCAACTCAAGTCCTCCTAATGAAACAAAAATATTCTCCTGTGTAGCACTGAAGAACACTGCAATACCCCTATACAATAGGGATGGCAGTCTCATAAGAAACAAATACACATTATTAGTTTCAGGCTCATATTGACAATCAAATCGCCACATCTATTTAATAAGAAGCCAGGAAGGACCAGTGTTTAAGGAATAACACTGACTTTTTTTGTTCGGCAGCCGGGACACAAAGCCAATATCCTGCAAGGAGATATTACTCCTGAGAAGCCTTGATCATTTTCCCAGTCTTATATCCACCTTTATGCAGCATGAAAGCTGGATGGAGCCCCTTTCATACCCTCCCTGCCTTCCAGACGGGCAGCCTTGACTACAGCCAGATTCAAGGCCCACTTGAATTTGGCTCAGAAGAATTTGGCAGGAGTATGGTAACAAGGCTGTTAGCAAACAGCAGAAAGATGAATAGTCTTTCTGCTTGCCAAACCTTTGCACAGGGGCATTTTATTTTTGTGGGATGTAATGAGACTGTAGCGTGACACTTTCTTGTATACCTCTGTTTCTCAGCTGTTTACACTATTTCATATTTAGGACAGCATTGCAAGTTTGCACTTGTTAGATTAAGACTAGAATAATGGGTTTCTTTGAGATGTAGAAAATGAAATGCAATTTGATTTCACTGCAAAGTACATAAAGACATTACATATGATAGACAAAAAATAATGCATATTTGTAAAGTGGAAGGATAATGACAGAAGTCTTTAATTCTTTATAAAATAAAAAATCTAAGCCATCATTTACTCTAACACTCTTAAATAAAATTGTCTTCAAGTGTGGAACGTGGTAAACTGACTCTGAACAAGCTAAATACTGTTGTTCTGTGAACGCAGCTTGAATATTTTTGAATTTTAGACTAAAAATTTTTTTTTTTTTTTTTTTTTTAAATGCCTGCCTGCTGTTGACAACTGTGTACAAAATTTCTCTAACTGAACAATTTGTCTTCATTATCTGAAAATGACATTTTAATAATCTTTGCACCAGGTATCAGTTTTCAAGCTATAGTTAAACGTTAACAATACGATCATGGAGAAATGGTCCAGCAAAACCCTCTTCTGAAAGTCAGTTCTACTCTGCCAAGACTGAAAGAATAATTAAATTCTTTGTTTGCCTTGTTTACTCTGTGCAGAGGATGAAGAATGGGTCTCTGCTGTCAGTTACCATATGATCTGGTGCTCCAGTCTGGCCGGGCCTGTCAGTCAACGTTTCTCTGTTGACATCAAAACATTCGATAATCTTGCTGCTGCAGATGCTGGAATTGAATAGGGGAAAAAAAAAAAAAAAAAAAAAAAAAAAAAGAGCGAGAGAAAGCCTGTAATGCTGTGCCTGCTAATTATGCTGCCTGAGATGTCTCTTTGTCATCAGATTAAACTGCATGACAGATAGTAATAAACTGCATTTTTTCCTGTTTACTTAGCTGAGAATACAAGAGTCACGATCAAAACTGAAAGTGTGAAAATGGAAATTATTATGTGACAGGAATATATGAAACAGGCGTAACCAAAGCGGTACATTCATAGATTTGGCCTAATTCTTTGTAGAGAGAACAAAAGCAGGTTAAAAACAGTCATACCATAGATTTCTGAACATGTCTCTACTCTTTAGACACACAAAAGACTTTTCCAGTTATCTGTGTGTAGGTGGAACCCAGTCGATTAACAAAACCTTAAAGGGGCAGTATTATGTGTTTTCCAGGCACAATAGAATTATTTTATAGCACAATCAAGTAATTATGTTACCTTCCGTTGTTACAAAAATGCTGTATATCAAATATGACTTAAAAGAAATCTGACTTTGTAATTTAACGCCTTGAAATTGGGCTTCTGTACCTTTAAGAAAGTCCTGCTCTTTCTGAAACTCCGCCTTCAGGAAGTCATCACAATAGCTAACCCTTTAACAACGCTTTTACCAGTGTTGCACTGAGAAGTAGCTGGTATAAGCTCAATTTGCTAATACCTGCTGGCTAGTCTGAAGGGGCTGAGTGAGGAAGTCGCGGAGGAGGGGTGCTCTGTGAGGTGGGGGCTCAGAAGCTTAGAAACTGCAGCTCTAAGGAGGAGCTGGGTCTCAAAGGCAGTGCTAGGTCCATCCAGGCATTTTGCACAGCTGAATAGCTGCCATGGGAGATTAAAAGGTCTCTCAAACATGCATGAAATAATCAATGCAACACTCCAGGTATATTTTTGATGAAGGAATAACATTACAACATGATGTAAAGCTCAAAGATTTATTTGACAGCACTGAAGTGCCTCCTTTTAAAAATGTTTCCCTGCAAAGGAGGCAGCAAATAACTGTTACCTTGGAGCCACAGCCTGTCTAATCATGGCTGTAATACAACCTGGATGAATGGAACAAATATGAGAACACAGTATTGACTAAATAAAGTAAACCTATTAAGGTTTCAGTAAATAAATTGAAATGTCTTTTTCTTGCATAAATGAAATGTTTGGGTTGGGCTTGGAGCCCCAAAGAACCTCAACAATTGCTTGGGTAAAGCAGAATGCCCTTGAAACTAGCTCTCAAATCAGATGACAAAATAACATTCAGATGGTCTCTCTGCATGATGATGACACAGCGTTTGCTGAGTTTGCCCTCTCCTGTGCTTTGCCCTTGAATTCTAATGAGTTTACAGAGCTTGCTAAACTTCGATCCCAGGCTTTGTTTAATCAGAGTCTAAGAAAAAAAAAAAAAAAAACTCTGTTGCATTTTGTTGAGGCATCTGACTCACTCCTTGAGTGGGAGTTGAAAGGTGGAAAAAAATTTGCTTCATTGCATGAAACAAAATTATGTGTGAAATACTGCTCACCTTCCAAAATGTAACAGGACAGACTAACCACCTTGCTTGTTAAAAAGGATCAAAGCTAAATATTTTATTGCAGTGGCATAATCTCACACTGAAAAACTTCAGTGTGAGATTATGCCACTGAAAAGTCTCACCTTTAATCTGACAATTTATTCAGTACGAAAACAGGACAACACTTAGTCATCTTCTTATAGGGGTGTCCAACTCCAGTCCTCCACAGCTAATATCTTGTAACTTCTCAATGCATCCCTTTCTCCAACACACTTGGAGAAAGGGATGCATTAAATGGCTAAATTCCCTCATAAAAAAGTCACTGATCTCCGCAGAGGCCTTGTAACAATTATTCATTTGATTCAGGTTTGTTGGGACACATTTAAAAGTTTTGCACCCCTATAATATTTCACAATGTTGGTGCATGCAAAGAGAGTGATCTTTTGCCATTCCTCTTTGACCAATCTCTCTATATTGTCCAAACTCCTGTGTCCTATTTTGTGCTCAGCCCACTGGTTTTCTATAGGTTAAATGTGGCATCTTATGGTCTCGGAAACCTTACATTAATGCTTTTTTGCACTTCAAATAAGTGTGGCCACTGTAATTTTGGAGAGGCAAATTAATTCTTAATGTGGGATTTTTTTTCCCCCAAAACAGACAATTTTCTGGCTGAGATTATGCTGCTGCAATAACTGGTTAATTTGTTTGAAGACTTTACACATCTTTGCCAAGGATGACATTACTGAAGCTTTCTGGATGCATTTTTTCCACATATCTAGTTTAACAACCATTGAAAAATTTTATACATTCACAGAAGATGAGCCAATCTAAAAAATAAATCTAAATCTCTTACCACTTCCCCTCCACTCAGCTTTTGACTGATCAAGACTCAATTCTCTCATTCTAACACAATCTCACTGAATGATAGCACTCAGATGCTGCACTCTGGATAATGATGCAATCAAATTGCATTATTTGGCTTCAACAGGTGCAAAACGAACATGGATTATTTGTTGCTGATGCTAATTTGAGTTGTATTTGGCTCATTTGCCACAACAGGTCTCTTTGGAAATCATTTAATTCATCATGGGGTTGTTTTCAACAATTTCAAATGTTTGGTGATGGGACATTACTGGCAATAATTTTGGTGATAATCTTGGACTTGGCAGCATTACATGGCCAACATATTCAAATATGCACTTCAGTCTAGGTTTTAAATACCAAACCACCTGGCAGGAGTGAAGATTTCATATCAAGTTTTGTAATACCACAGATGCACTTCACTGATTTACACTTTCATTGGATAGGTCATTTCAGTAACCCAATTCAATAAGTTATAAATATATAGAAATAAATAGAAATAAATATATAGAGCCATGTTCATTTCTTTTAATTATGACCAAAAAATTTTTTTAAAATTTCATTTCTGAGCTAAGTGGAATCTTACACCACACCAACAAAACAGACCATTTAAACAGGCATGTTATGCTGCACATGTAAAGTTTATTGGAAGGAAAAACTAGAAAAAAATAGTTCTGATTTGTTCTTTTTGTAGATTTTTGTTCATTCTGTTTTCTTTTTGGCTGAGGCATTGTATGTCTGGACAAATACTCCCTCCGGTTTTGGATGCTGTTCAGCTGGAGGGAGGTTTGCTCTTACATCTTTACTTTTGGACAGTTATGATGAATAACTGTAGCAACAAGGTATTGTTTTTACAACTGGGCGCAGCTGATTAGTATCCCAAAAGTTCAAATAATACCTGAACTAGGACTCCAAATTGCTGATGACTTGAAACAGAGGATGCAGAGCAGGACCAAAGAGCAGAGTGAGAAGGAGGACGTTCAAAACATCTCTTCTATCAGTCATAATGGGAAAGGATCACAATCCTGATTTCAACGTCTCTCTGCTCAACTTTCTAACAATACAGCCAGACAGAGACTTAAAGAGGGCAGCAAAAGCAACTGAGGGGGATTAGCAGAGCTTGCCAACAACTGACGACATCATCCAGGACATGTCACTGTGGAATATCATCGCTGCTGCCTGGGACAACACGATAGTTAATATAGAAACAGTCTTCAGTCAGAGGCCTCTTCAGATTCGTTCCAACACTGACCACTACTGGAAATGCTTCCTGTCCACAGCAGCACCAGCTGCAACTATTCCATGCAGATACATTTAATTTCCCTTTGGGATAAATAAAGTAGTTTTGAATTTAATTTAAGAATTTTATGAGTAAATTCTGCATTTATTTGGAAATCAAGGTACATGAGTCTGGATGAGAGGGATAGATTCCAAGCTGGTTAGAGTCCAGTGTGAACTCCAGCTCCATCAGTACAAATACTTGCTTCAGTCACTACTGTATCACTGTGCTTGACTGGCCAGAAAACTGGCTTGACCTAAACCCTACACAGAATCAATTGGCTATTGTCAAAAGAAGAGACACCTGCACCAACAATGTGGATGAGTTGCAGGCTGCTATTAAAGCAACTGTACTTTTCAATAGTCTGACATTTCTGTAATGAAAAGCTTTTTTTATTGGTCACATCTAATATTATACTTCTCTGATAAATTGATATTTAGGACTTCATTAGCTGAAAACCATAGTCATCAAAATTAATAGAAATAAACACTAAAAAAATTGTTTAATGAATCTATACAAGTTTCACTTTTTACATTTCATTACTCAAATAAAACTTTCAAAGACATTTAAATTTACTGAGATGCACCTATGCATCAGCACATAATATTAAAATTATGGGGCCTCAAGAGAATACTAAAAAAGAATTTCCCCAGCCTCCTCCCCATCAGCCATGTTATTGAAGACATAGCTTCAAGATGGTGGCTAATTAAGAGTGCAACTTAATTAAATCTTGGCAGAAGAGAATCACCTCTATGATGTTAATGTGAAAACAGGCACCGTTGTTGCACGCAGATGGCACATGAATAGCACGTTGGGAAGAAAAGAGAAAGATCTCACTGAGCAGCAGTGCTTTTTTTTTTTTTTTTTTTTTTTTTTGCCAACACTGATTTTACCAGCTCAGTTTTAATGGTTGCCTGGAAACACTCATTAGCATGAACCACTGAGTCAAGGAGAGTCGGGATGTGGGAACCCAAAGTTAGACTTCAGCTCAGAGGCAATTAAATCAATTGCAGGGCCTTTGAGGAATAAAAATCTGCCATGTTGCATGTAAAGTGGACTCTGATTTTCAATCTGATATTACAGAATTCTAAAAAAAAAAAAAATTAATAAAAATATTTTATATTAAAACGCTTTTTAAATAAAAAGATTTTATATTAAAATAATTTTTAATGTAAAATCATGCACACAGAATAAATTCTAAGAGTAGTGGTGATTACTTTTGGTGGTTAGTATTCCAATTATTTTTATGTTAAATTCCCCCATTTTACAAAAGCTGGGATACAACATTTTGCAAATATTACAATCTATTTATACATTTATTTTGCCAGCTGTAAAAAAGCTTAAAATCTTGTGTGATACTGTAGCTGTATTGTATTCTTGCTAGTAGCAGAAAACTTGAAAGCCTCCTTGTGCCTCTTTATGAATTTCCTCCACTGTGTTGCTGAAGATCAGGGTGGGGTGGGGAGGGCGGGAGGCATAAAAAGAACCGTCACTCACTTGACTAAAAGTTTGTCCTTTTACAGCCAGATTTTTTTTTTTTTTTTTTTAAACATTTTCTATCGTCAGACTCCATTATAGCTGCTGAATGTGTCTAGATACAAAATGACAAGAGCAACAGGCTAAAACATTTAAAATAAGTTAACAGACAAAAAATGTGCATAGGCAGTGGAAATAATAATTACAAAAAGGATAAAGAGGGTATTACATCAAATAAGAATTGCTTTATTGGTCATTTAGATAACTGTGACTGTCTCTCTCTCACAGCCATTTCATTATGGACAAACGGAAACAGACAACCGTGAGCATATAACAGGCAAAAATTGCTCTCTGTCACATTAAATCCATGCACACTAGACCTTTTTTAAATAAACTACCCTTACTCTGATGCTTTGTTATTGTAATTTTCAGCCAGTACAGAAAAAGATGTACTCCTTCAAAAGGTACTTTTGCATCTTCTAGTACGGGGGGGGGGGGGGTGGAGAGACACATTTCATCTCAGACACATGCACAAAATCACATCCAGAATTCAGTTCATTAGTTTCAGATTTAGTAGTGGATAATTTCAGCTGTGAACAATGGGAATGAGGGGAAAACAATTAATTTCATCCTACACATTTTCTGTTTTCAGGAATCCTTGAGGTGGCCCACATAATGAGCCCAAATTATATTTGGTTCTCATGTTATTTCTTGGCCAATAATGATTTCCTATCTCCTGCTCACATTTAGTACATGCAACTGCAGACCCAAAAGCTGGTTAAACATTTTTAGAAAATTTGTAGTTACAATTCTGTGGAAGAACTTATAAGGCTATGTGGATGCAGAATGCAGGATTTCAAATGAGGTTAGACTGCTGATCTTTATTTATATCTAAATTTGTAGATGAAAAAAAAAATCTCTGTTTTCCACATTTTTAAGTAGATATACATTGAAATGCAACAAGTATGAATAATTTCAACCATAAAATGTTTTTTTTTTTTTTTTTTTTAAATGGTACATATTTTTAAGATACTCAGATGCCTATTCTTAAGTCTGATGTCTGTTTTTTTTCTCTCTATGATATTTCTCATCTGGTGTCAAATGTGACAATTTGGAGAAAAGTGCTATGGTGCTGTCATTATTTCTATTTAGACCAAAGCATGTTTCCAAAATGTTATAGGAACTTGGATAATTTAATTTTAACTTTATAAAAAAAATAAACTTTTTAAAATCTAAAAAGTTTTCTTTATACAGATTGACTCTTGGAACATTTTTATCCTGTTACCTAGAAAAATTTCAGTTGTATCAAGTAGCCTACAATCATAGCATTTATTTTTTTATATCTTTCAAAAACATACAAGTTCTACCAACATCCGAAAAGCAGGTCAGCATGAACATCAAAGGAGCAACATGTTTTTTAAGATCATTTTAAGAGTGTGGTTCTGTCACTGAGGTCAATGTCTGTGGTCCTGAGAGTCCTACAAGCTTGTTTGTGGCCTGCTGGCAGTACTTAAATGGATAAACAAAGGTCCTCTTTTATATCAGCACAAACTAACACACCGACATGCACACACACTGCATCATCTTGTGGCCACGTAGATTAGACTGTTTTAATCAAGTTTGTTTGATGGGAGTATGGTTTGACTGGGACATGCAACTAGCAGCAAAGGATGGATGAATTGAATTAGACCTGCTGTAGACAATACAGTGAATCTATGAAGAGATTTTCTCCCAACAGCTAGCACTGACCATTTTCCACAGGCAAAAAACAAACAACATTTTCGGATGAGGATTGAAAACATAAATCACTACTTTGGGCAGCATATGGTACACAACTTTTTTGTTTTTTAATGGTCTAAACAAAAAGAAAATGAGAAAAAACAGATCCAGCATCTTAAATATGAGACTAGACCTCTCCATTAGATGTTGCTGCCATTATAGTTTGCAAATTAAACTGGATGTGGTCTGTAAAACCACTCAAAAATAGTTTTGAATTATATTACTACAAATACTGGAACGAGGGTTATTGAATTTTTCCATCATTGAACAGTAAATTGTTTCTTTTAATAAACATTCCTAAGAAATGAGCATAAATCCATCTAAACGAATTCTGAAAAAGCTCATTTCTTCTCGACAGATTGCAACAACTGCAGCTTTGCTTGGTAAGGAATTACAAGCTACTTTTTTTTATCCTTATGGGGACTTTTTTTAGGTGGCCAGCCACAATTTGACAAACACACTGATACACTGATTAGTTAAGATGGCATAACAGTATCAATATTTTAAAAAGAATAAGCAGTTGCATATAATTAAAACAATCTTTGGTATCCTATAAAACCCACGAAAAGAGCCAGTGTCTGGGTGCAATGTGAGAAAGAATATTCAGTTTCAAATATTTAATGTGAACCATAAAATCAAGGTCACCTAGACTGCAAGGAAGCTGTCATCCAGGGATGAGTTTGGAGTTGAGCTGCTGATCTACTGCTCTGTCCACATTGAAATAAATCTACTGAGGTTGTTCAGGCATTTGATCAAGATGCCTCTGGGGCACCAACTTTTTGAAGTGTTCTGGGCACATCCCACTGTGAGGTGACCTCAGGACAATAGCAAAATTCACTGGAGAGAAAATATAGATTTCCATACTGGTCTGGGAAAGTTTTGGGATTGCTCAGAATGAGCTAATGAGAAGGATTTCTTTTTTTAAATCCTGGATCTGTTTCCTCAGCAACTCAATCTTAGATGACCATCGGACAAAGAATGAAGAATTTAAAAGAAGTAACAAAGTTACTTTTCAGATCTAAATTTAAAAAAAGAACTTTCAGAAACCGTTAGGGACCACCACTGCACATGAAAAGTTAAAATCTACAAATACTTGAGACCTCCTCTAAAAATGCTCATAACTGCCTTTTTTAACAGTTCAAACAACAAATATACCTTAATATGCATTAATACGCACAGTGGAAACCATCTTCGCACTACTACAGAAACTAACATTCACAGTCTCACTTATCTCCACTCTTGGGGGTACAGCCAATAAGTGCCAAGAACAATTAATGGCGCTCCTGGATTGGATGCTTTGTAAACACCAGCCAATAGCATGTCAAGTAACATTACGCCTAGGTATTTCAGCTTCCCATGCTGTATTTTGTTTTTTGATATTTTAGATGTGCTCTACAAAACAAACAGACAAAAAAGAATAGGCACATTTTCCGTGAATAATTTTGAGTTACGTTCCACAGAAAAATCCTCGAATACTGCACCACGAATAGACACAGATCCACAGTAAGTGGTTTTTCACCAACTATTGCCTGTAAATGTCGCTTTAAGTTATTTTTTTCCAAAGAAAGACAACCCTCTTAAATATACAGCCAATCAACATGTCAAGGACTAACACCAACAGAAGGATTTTTGCAGACTGAACAGGTTGTTCTTTTGACTAACAGTCTAGCACCAACACGTGGGGATGCTGATTGGCACAGCAGGAACATAGAAATGGTGCTTACATGAGTGCGATTACAAGAAAAATTCAGTAAGGTTTACTGCATTCATTGGAGCACAACAGCAGTTCAAAGTGACAGACCATTTCCACTTCCAATTGAGGAGGCTGTGAAACCAGCAGGGTGCATCCAGACTCTGCCAGTGGCCCATCACAATGGAGAACTCAGTATTCTGAAACTCCAGCTATTTTAGCCTTTTATAACCTTTCTTGTTTCATTAAGGAGTCAAAGCACAACATCCGATAGTTCAAACCGAACAAAAAGGGCTCAAGTTTCTGACAGTTTTAAACACATAATTCTTTTGTAAGTTCTCTTTGAAAAAAACCAAAATGATGAAGCTTGGGAGCTGGATGCAGTTACAGGTTAATGGGATACAATAAAAGCTCATGCAGTCTCAGTAAATGCATAATGTATGAACAGAAAAAGTCTGTGGGGAGCCATCAAATGATCAGGGTCACTGAATGAAATAGATGATTTTCAACTATTGCTATTGATAGAAAAGGTTAGTTTTAGGCTGTTATAAACTGATATAGGCTCTGTGGTTGTTTCTGGTGAACTTTATAATCTAAAGAGAGAAGAATAGTCAGTCAGTCTGAAAACATTTTGTTTTTGTGACGTAGCCTTCCCTGCCTAATGAGTTGTCTTTTTGTTCTGCCAGAAGGGACTCTCCCTCCCTTGCTCATGTCCATTATTCATAATTAACAGAGCAAAGGGCTGCAGACAAGGCAGTGAGATTTTGTTTAGTAATGCCAGTCATCATAAGGTTCTCCATCTTGATTTCAGCAGAATAAAATTCAGGTGGTTTTACAGAAAATCTTTTACAGTGAGATTTTAAAAAAGAGGTTTATGAATAATAATCCCTCCTGCTGTTTTTTTCAGGAAGCAAAATGCTAATTTGACCTATGGATTTGTTGAACAATTTAAAAAATAAACAAACCTAGAAAAAAATGGTACGGTAGAGTGGTGCCTCTGTCGTCATTGTAATCAGCTGCCTATTCAATATGGAAAAGTGTTGTTAAACAGCTCTTATAGTCATTACTCAGAACATTAAATCAATACCATTCCCTCTTTACACCATGTAAGAAAATCTGAACTGTTTTCATTTTGGACCTCTTTAAGGCATCAGTAAAAATTCAAATGTCGGTGTGAGCAAACCCAAATCAGGATAAGGTCTCTTTTACAGAAATGATGTGATAATACACCAATTCTAGAAAGTGATTTAAGGGAATCTCTGTTCATTTAGTGCATAAATTGTTTTTCTATGAGCACAGACTGTGAGATCACAAACATTTAATCATTTCATAGGATTAGCATGCAAAATTGTTTAATTCCGATTGTCACTTCAGCTTCTTATTTAGCAGAAAGATATTGAATTGGAGCAGCTTTTGCATTACATTGTGTATATAATCGAAATTAGTCAGTCGAATTATTTCTGGATACCCAATTTCCCTTTTTAATTGGACCTTGATGTCCATAGGAAAATGTCAAAATGAGGACTGTTATTTTCCAGTGCCACACAATATTCATTATCAACGCCTGGTAAACAAAGAACTCTTATTGCTGTTGCTCAGCCTCAGTCTACAACTTAAGAACTGATCCTATTCCATTTGCATTTCAGCACATCAAAGGAAGCAATTACCTGTGCTATAACAGACCCCTCTCAGAGAATCACGTATTGATTGCTAATTAGTGCCTAATGAAATTGCAACCAACCAACATAAGGAAGTATAATTATTTTTGTGATTATGTTTTCTGCACAGATGTACATGCAGAATTTTTATTTCAAACCTTTAGGTGAGGAGCTCTCATAAAAAGGATAAAAGAGGGGATTCTGTGATTGGTTTTCATAGTTTTCTGCTCCAGTTCCACCAGAGCCATGTGTTACATAAGGTGGCCCATTGCATCATGTCAGCTAGTCCTCGTTGGACGGAGCTGCTTTTCTTCCCTGGAGCATGTCTGTGGATGTATGTGACAGAGGTGATATGAATCTATAATGGAATACAGTGCTGTGAAAAACTATTTGCACCATAACAAATCTTTCTTTTTTTGCCACACTAAATGTCTCAAATCTAACAAATTGTTAAAATTAAATTTTTTGACATTCAAGGCCTGATTACCTTCAGACCTGTAGAATCAGCATATTAACTCAACAGAACCTGCCTGACAACATGAAGTAGGGTGAAAGAGATGAAAAAGCAACAGGTCGTGCCGTACTAAAGAAGAGCGCATTGACTCCTCCAGGAGGTCACAAAAGAACCCAAGACAAGATCTTTGTTCATGATTCAACAATTAGAAAGAGACTGAGGGAAATGGCTTCCATGTGGGAGTTTAAGGCCAAAAGAACTACTAACAAAGAAGAAAAAGGCTACTCTCCCACATGCCAAAAACATCTTTTACTCCCATGATATTCTGTGGAATAACAAATCAAACTGAAATGCTTTTGCATGATTTAAATAGGGCTCAGTGTTTGAATACCTTCTGATGTGGCTAACTCTGCAGTGAACAGTGGGCAAAAACTCCTCTACAGTGATATAAGACTCACTGTCAATTATCTCAAATGTTTGATGGCAGTTAAGTATAAGGGGCAACTAATTATTCACAAAGGGCCAGTATTTACATCAAAATATTTGTTACTATAGTTAAGGTCAGAATTATTAGCCCCCCTGATGAAATCATGCAAAACAGTTATGGCTTCATTAATAAACTGAATTAAAAAAAAAATAGACTGAATTTGCAACAGATTTTATGCCCTTGAAGACCAGATATTGCCTCACCCATGCTCACTGCCTAAATAATACACATTGACAACAGGTCAGTTCCTCTGTTCCCCAGTTCAGACCCCTGTTGGTACTTGTGCTTTGCAATTTCATCCCCAACCTTCTTCCATTTTTTTACCCATGAGTTGACTGCTAATAAACTATTAAAGTATAGCTGGGTATACAAAAAAAGTGACAATATTGCTTTGTTTCTGTCATTGTTAAACTGTTGCAAGTTCGATACTGTTGGTGTATAGGCAACTTGTGGTGTGGTTTTTGTGTACTTTCTATGAACTCTTTATCTGATTCCTTTCCTGCTATGTAGCTGCTTAATTTTTCCCCACAATGACACAGACACAGTTTAGTTAAAATCAAGCAGGCAAGACAGAAACTGGGACTTTTGCCAACAGAATCTTGCTAAAGGAAGTAAAAGCCCTGAATACGTTTGAACAGATAAACAGCAGAATAATAAGGGATAACAGCTGCTCACTAGCTCGCTAACAGGATTGCCTCAGTCCTCCTCTGCTTTGGTCCCAGTGGATTCTGGGCAGTTCTACAGAGGTGCCCTCCACTGTCTGAGCCTGTTGGTTCCCCAATCAATAACCCTATACCACGCTGGTGAAATATGGGTCCAGCGTGGAGCTTCCAAAGGCAAAGCGCTTCAGTGAAAAAACAAAACTTACCACAGACAGATGACATTTCCCCTTGTATATACAAGGTATTGTCAAGTGAGACCTAAAGTTCAGTGTTGGGATATATGACTTGTGGTTACCTTAAAAAAAATAAATAGTCAAAACTTGACCAAGCTGCACACCAGTTTCTGTTTTGCACATCTCTGCTTTTTATGCTTGCTGATCATTACCTGGGAGAGTGAGTCGATGTCAACAGTTTGGGTTAAAATACAAATGATGGGATGAGAACATCTCACAACTATGACAAGAGAAAATCTGTTAAGTTTTCTAACTCTAAATCAACCATGTCTGGTCTGTATTTATCTTTCAAAAGTTGTGAAAAGGACAGACTTGTAAGGGGAAAAGTGACAAATTCAACATCTTTCTCCATACAGATGTAAAAAAAAAAAAGGCTGTGAAAATGTATTTCCAACCCCCTTACAGGTTTCTTCTTTTACAGCTTATAGTCACATTAAAATGTTTCAGATCATTAAGAACATTTTAGCACTAGACGAAAATAACCTGAATAAATACAAAAACCTTTTAAAATTAGGATTTAATTTCTTAAGGAAAAAAAGCTATTTGGTCCTATAAGAAATCGAATCTAATTAATCGCCCCTATAAGTTCAATTTCACTAGCTCCACTAAGGCCTGAGTGTACCAGACCCGTAGAGTCAAGATACCACTGAAATAAAATCTATCTGGCAAAATAAAGGTCTAAAAGATCTCAAAAAGCAACACATTATGTCCTTATCCAGGGGTGTCCAAAGTGTGGCCCAGGGGCCATTTGCGGCCCTCTGAAGGATTTTGGGTGGCCCCAGAGCTCAATGCTAGAGTGGACCAAATCTGGCCTGGAAGCATTGGTGGTTAATGCAGATGGACACTTTTTCATCTTTTAGGGTGACAATTTTTATTGATAAGTAACATCTTCAAAATATTAGGGACAAAAAATAGATTCCCATTTATTGCAGTTTTTGCATTCACCTTAACATTGGAGTAACTAGAACCACAAACATCGGCCTACTTTTTCTCAAAAGCAAATCTTCATAAGAAAACAATCAAGCCACAAATATTTAGAAACTGAGGGCCTTTTTTATGTTTTGTATCTACAATGTTTTATACATCCGTTTTTCACAAAAATTAGACTATTTTGTTCATTTTAATAAAATAGAAATTGTTTAGTTTATTATTGAACAGATAAAATAAAAAAGGCACCAAAAGTTTGCTAGAAAGATCTTATTTAAAAATTTTTTACAATTTTTGTGGCCCCAAGTGCTTTCAGCTTAACGACTTTGGCCCTCATGGCAAAAAGTTTGGACACCACTGTCCTAATCTAAAGGTATTGAAGAACAGATGAGATTGATATCAATCTGGAAAGAGTAACTTAGCCATTTCTAAGACTTTAGAACTCCTGGAAATCACTGCAAGAGTAATTATGAACAAATACAGAAATCATAGAGCATTGGTGAACCTTCCTAGGCCGGTATCCAAAATTACTCCAAGAGTGCATTGATAACTCACGATCTTGATAACTGGTCACAAAAGAGCCAAAAAAATAGCATCCGAAACACTAATTCTCGCTTACCTCAATTTAATTAAATATTCATTATTTAACAGTAAGAAAGAGACTGGGCAAAAAACGGGACAATTCAAAGACCAAAACCACAGCTGAACAAAGAGAACATCAAGGTCCGTGTAGCATTTCGTGAAAAATAAAACATCTTGATGATACCCAAGATATTCATTTGTGACATCAGGGTGTCTGTCGCATTACATCCAGCATAAAAATAATGCAGCCTTTCAGAAAAAGAACATCATGTCTACAGTAAAACATGGTGGTAATGGTGTGGGGTTGCTTTACTGCTTCAGAACCTAGACAACTTCCTTTAAAGGGGCGGTATTATGTATTTTTCAGGCACATAGTGCCATTTTATAGCACAATCTAGTAATTATGTTACCTTCAGTTGTTATAAAAATGCTTTATATATCAAACATAACTTAAAAAAAATTAACTTTAGAAGTTCTGCCTTCAGCACGTCATCACAACTACTGTCTATTATTCTTAGAAATGTTGGATTGAGAATTAATTCATATGATACAACAGTTCCACCAGATGTCAGCTGGAGACTGCAATTCCAAGGAGGAGCTTTGTGTAAGTAGGCGGCACTTTGTGAGAGCAAGCGTTTAGGAACCCCCGAATGGCTGCCATGGGAGATTCAAGGATTTCTTAAACATGCATGAAACAATCAAAGCAACACTCCAGGTATGTTTTAGATGAGGGAATAACATAACATGATATGAAGCTCAAAAAAAAGTTGATTTTACATAATACCACCCCACTACCCCCTTTAATTTATGAACCATGCATTCAACTCTCTATCAAAAAGTCATGAAAGAAAGTATCCAGCCATCAGGTCATGACCTTATGCTGAAGCACATGAGGGTTATTTAGCAGAAAATTGATCTGAAACCCACCAGCACCTCTGAATGGCTTAACAAAAATGGCAACAAACTCGTCAAAGACTGGACTTAAATCCAATAGAGATACTGTGAGATGATCTCAAATAGATGGTGAATGCCACTGGGAATTGTTGCCCCTTAGGGTGCCACAACTTATCAGGTTTATGGGGACAGTTAACTTATCACATAGGGTCAGGTGGGTTTACAGTTGAAATCAAAAGTTCACATAAATTTGGTCAGTATCAAAGTACATGACTTGGATCAAACCTTTTGGGTTTTCATTCCACAAGCTTCTCATAATAGTTTGCTGGAGTTCTGGCCAATTCCTCCTGACAGAACTGGTGTACCTCAGTCAGGTCTGTAGGCTGCCTCACTCACACACGCCTTTCAGATCTACACACAACTTCTCCATAGGACTGAGATCAGAGCTTTCTGATGTCTTTGCTGTCTTTAAGCCACTTTGGAACGACTTTAGGGTTGTTGTCCATTTGGAAGACCAATTTGTGCCCAAGAGTTAACTTCCTGTCTGATGTCTTCAGATGTTGCTTCAATATTTCTTCATAATGTTCCACTGTAGTTTCATCAGACCAAAGGACATGTCTTCAAAACTGAAGGTCTTTGTCCCTGTGTGCATATGGAAACTGCAATCTGGCATTTTATGTTTCTTTTGAAGTAAAGGCTTCTTACTCACTGAAAGTGTTTTTCAGCTCATGTCAGTACAGGACATGTTTCACTGTGAATAATGACATTGTCTTACCAGTTTCAGAAGCATGTTCACAAGATCTTTGGCTTTAATTCTGGATCGATCTGCACATTTTGGAACAAAATACATTCATTTCTGGGACACAGAACCTGTCTCTTAGCAGTATGGTGGTTGGACATTCTTATGTCTATACTTGCATACAGCTGTTTGAACAGTGCCACCTTCAAGCATCTGAAAATTGTTCCCAATGATGAACCAGACAGGGGCAGTGCCACAATTATCTTCCTGATATTTTGGCAGATTTCTTTTGACTTTCCCATCATGCCAAACAAGAAAGCAGTGTGTTCCAGGTGTGGCCTTAAAATACATCCACGAGTGTGCCTCCAGTTAACTCAGATGTGTCAGTTAACCTATCAGAGGATTGTGGAAGGAAACCCAAAAGGTTTGACCCAAGTTACACAGTTTAAAAGACAGTTATCCCTGATATTGACCAAATGTATGTAAACTTTTGATTTCAAAGAAAGTTACAAAAAAATCTCTAAAAAATGTTCTCGCTAAGTTTTCTAGCATTTAGCAAATAGAAATAATTTTGTTAATTCCTACTGTGCTAAAACAAGTTTGTTCTGATTTAACTTCAGACAGTGAGAAAAAAATGTGTATATGTCTTTCTTTTCAGTGTGTGTAAACTTCAGGTTTCAACTGTAAATAGCTTTTAAAGGAAATAATCACATGAAAACTAATAATAAACTGAACTTCACTGCTGTTTGACAATTAGGTTCACTTGGAATGTATGTATGATTGGACGGGAATGACTTTTTTTGTAAAGTGCCTTGAGATTACATATGTTGTGAATTGGTGCTATATAAATAAACTGAATAGAAAACAGTGTATTGTATTTACTTAAGTTACATTTGTCTGACTGGAAAAAACTGTTTGATAACCTGAAACATGTAAGGGTGAAAAATTAACTCTGTAAGAGGACTAATACATTTTAATCTTATTGTAAGGAAAATGTGTACAGTGACCAGTAAATGGATTAAAACAATACCAAGTTCAAAAGTTGGTGGTCAACATCATGAACCCAGCTGTTGTCCTCAGGCCTCTCTGCTGTAAATAGCAGAAAATGTTTTATTTTGCTCCTTGTTCTGCAGCGTGCAATGTTAATAAAAGACTGGAAATGTAAAGTGACAGGGAGCACTTTAAAGGTTTGGTTCCTTCAGCCGGCTAAATTTTAGTGTCCAGTCCTGGACAACCAGACCTGGCTGAAAAAAGAAAGTAAATGTAACCAAAATATTAGGAGACATTATGCCAATGGAATCAATCTTGATTTGAAATATGCTTAAACAGATCCTGTACCACTGTTGGACACGAAAAGATGAAATATATCCTTCTTTGTTTCTTTTTCTACTTTTTTAGGCTGAAGGAGAAGGATTTGTTACAGTAAAAAGTGACAGATGGTGTCAATAAAGGAGCAAAATCCCTCCAAAACTCCTCAAGGCTAAAATGATAACCAGTGATACATTGTAAGTGGTTGAGATGATCAATACCATGACAAAGCTGGCAGTCAGAGCAACAGGCTTGAATGAAGTTCAAGTAGAGTTGAGATCAATACTACAAATAGATGACTGGTCACAGGAAACCAGCATTGGAGGTAAGATGCTTAAACTCTTAAAGAAACATTTACTGAATCGCATCAACTTAGTTTAAGATCTCAAAATCTTTTAGTGATGTGCTCAAGTTTTAATGCACAATGGAACGTTTGGTAATATCACGGGGGAAAAAAATCCTTTTTGTTGTTATTGAAACTTATTAGTCATTACTTCTTCTCAGTAAACAAAGAAACTCACTTTAGGTTTGTTTACTATTGCTTGAAAAAAGTACCAAAGGAATCAAATGATAAGTACGGAAATAAAGAACAAAGTTGGTCTCCGGGAAAGAACTAGAGGAAGGTTATTGCTTACTCTGAGGGGTCTAGAAAAATAGTGAAAGAAAGATCCAGTTGGAGGATGATAAAATAGTCCACAGGTAGATCTGGAAATGTTTCATGGGAGGTTTGAAAGATGGGCTGCAAATGGGACTATGGCACTGTGTAAATTAACAGAAACTGGAAGTTAAATGTCCTTCTAGAATGTTAAATAGAAAAAATGGGATGGTTAATGGCGATATCCAAAGATATCTCCAACTAGAAGATCAATCTTAAATTCATGCTTAACACTAAAACCATAAATGGAATAAATAATGTGGTAATTTAGATCTGCAATACAGAACATGTCATATTCAACAAAAATGTGTGTTAAAAGATGTATTGACATCAACATAGTTCACTATCAATATACATTTTTCAAATTGGGCCGATTTAATGTGTTTATCAGGCAAAAAGGTAACAATTTAGAATGTTTACAGTTTACAGATAGCAGTTACTCATATCACTGGCTAGTTTGTTGCAAAAATGAAAAGTTTGAGCAGAAAATATTAAATGAGGGATAAAGGCAGAATTGTGATGGGGTAAAAAAGATTCATCCTGCTTCTGCATCTCCCAGATGAGCACTAGCCTGATCACCATCCTGGGGATCATTGAACAGCACATAACAGCTGGCGGTGCCACTTTTATAACCTATAAATTATTCCCAAGCAATGTCAGTGATCATTCGTTCATTGACGGGAAGTGCAGTTAAGCTAAGAATTCTCTCTGAGCTGCTAGATGAATAAGTAAATGACAGAGAGAGAAGAAAAACTATCTTGCTGATGGGGGCAAGAGGACCTGTCAGACCTCATGAAGAACCACCGAAGGTATGTCGCCATCTTGAGTCACTGTTAAGTGCCATTGCTTGCTGTGAGTCATGTTTATATTTGGATTGGGAAGGAAGAGGAGCAACCAGGCGAATAACGCACATCACCTTCCCCAGTGGAAGCATTTGGCTGTGTGTGGGAGAGTGAAAGAGAATATTTGTGTCTGAGCATGCCTGTGATCCACAGTCTGACCTAGAAAAGCTGCAGCACCAATCAGAAGATTCATGGCAGTTGGGCAACACACTCCACGGTATAAATAACTTGAAGTGTGCCAGTTGCATGCATAATTACAAAGCATTGAAGCAGAAGCATGGAACCTCCATTTCTCCCTACTCTGACTTAAACATAGCTTGGACATTGTAAGCTCCTGTACAGCAGGTGGGGCTACAGTATTTCAGAGATAATGCAAAACAAACTGACCAAGGAATGTATGCAGATTAAGCCCACCATATAGAGTCTGCCTTGACATTACAACTACCGATTTCTTATTATTGTTAAAGTGCTGCAAAAAGCTGACAATGTTAAAGGGTTTAGATACAACTCATCAGCATGGCATCAGAAAGGATTATCACACACTATTTGAATACTAAATATATAAAATAAATCTTGCATAAAGGTATGCAATTTATATATCTTTATGTAACAATAACACTACCCCTACTATTACAAATAATACAAATCTGAAAAAACACACTATTTTAAAATAGAGAATGTTTGTGTCCAAACCTGAAACTGTTATATTGTCGCAAAGCTGAATTTAGGTTGGCTTCTCGTTAAAGTATTTGTGCCCATTTGAAATCCTAATCTCAAACAAAGTGAATAAGGTAATGGAGCAGAGACCACGACAAAAGAAAACCAAACACACAGCTATTAAAAACATGACTTGAATGGACAAAAGGTGCAGAAACAAACTTAAAATTTTCACTTGCAGAAGTACAATCATCATCATCAACAGAAAACTGGGATGAAATCTGACCACAGGCCATTAGAAAATCTAATGACCTGCAGGGAGCAAAGGATGCTCTGACCTTTTACTGCTTCATTTTGAAGCCAAAAGAACAGCAGGGTGGCTAGGAGGAGGAAGAACAGCAAGCATCTCAAATTTGTGATTAGTATCCTGCTTTTCCAAAAGTCCTGCTTCTTCTTTAAAAAGGTATGTGAATGTCATAGAAGAATGTAAAATGATTCTGATGTGTTGACAATAAAACCTAACATGTACCCAACATGTACAGCCACTAAATCACTCTGTAAACCCTGTTACAGGACTGAGCTATGTAAATGCGTTTCTATTCTTATTCCTGTATAAATACAATTCTTATATTTTAAAAAATTAAATGTGAATCTTATTAAATAAATGCAATAAATGCTCACATTTTTACAGCCCTTTTTTGTTCTAAAAAATATTTTTACAGGTACAAATTTTCTTTCACCTTACATAGAAAACCAAACAAGTGAGCACAGCTTGTGAAGGACTGTCTTCTGCTTGGTATTTATACGTGGACAAGTACAGAATAAGCAATATACCAACCTAATCTTGGACACAAATATCTAAAATAAGCATCCTCCATAGGCTGCCTAGGCTCTATCTTAGATAAGCTGAGCAAGGAGTCATCCAAAGAGAACTTAGAGTTATTGCTCCTCCACATCAGAAGGAGTCAGCTGTGGTGGTTCAGCTGTCTGTCCAGGGTGCCTCAGAGTTTTGGAAACCTTGGATCAGATTCATTGTTCATCAGAACGACCATTACTCCATCTGACAGGAAAGAAGGAACTGGAAACGGTCATTTTTGGCCCTATTACCTGAGCTCCGGATGTAAAAAATAGCACCCAGAAGTCGCTATGACCTAACTGAAGTAAAGATTTAAATACTTAGCTACAGCTACAATATCTATCAAATCACAACTGCATGTGAAACTGCAATTAGAAATGCAACATTTGATCCCTTATTAAATATCAACTGCCATGCATTTACACACTCAATATCAACAGTCCAGTTGGTCAGTTGGAGGAATTCTCACCACCCTGTATGGCAACACTTGATAGATTTTATTAGCAGAGATGCCCAAATTCATGGGGAGGAGTGAAGACTTCGTCATGATGAAAAAGTACATCAATCAAGACAATGTGACTCAAACACACAATCACAATGTTCAACATTAGCATTGCAATTACATATCTTCCTCATATCATACAGCCATTACTGACAAATTAGCTGATATGTTTGACTTCTTAAGTAAATCAAGAGATGGAATTATTGTCTGCTTATTAAAACAGCTATGATTTGATCTCTGAATTTTTATATAAGCTAGCCTAAACACCACAAGTATTAAGCTCCTCACATAAATTCCAACCTGAACTATTAAACATTTCCAGATGATTTGTCTTAGAAAACACTGAAGTAACCTAAATTCAGTTGAAAAGAGAAAAAAAAAAAAAAAAATCAAACTTGCTTATTAAGATCAACAAAAGAATCTAACAGTCTTTAAAAACATTTACTTTTATTTTTATTTATTATCCTTAGAAGCTTAGATGACAGATCTATTAAAAAAGGTATTTTCTGACAGATTTATGCATAACTTCAGAAAAATAAGCAGTTATTACAACTTTTCAGATTTTCTGAGGTTTTCAACAGAAGAAAGAATCCTTTATGTATTCAGACTGACCAGATTTCATGTACAGGTGATAAAACATGAAGCAGGTATAACATACCACATTTACAGGTGTAATGAAGAGGAGATTGGAAAGTGCAGGAATATTTAACATAACCTGAAGCCAATCTAAGTTAATGCCTAATTTACATATAAATACAAGGCACCATTGGGTTATACTATGAGCCAATTATGGAGTTGCTGGCTGCAGCATGTGCATTACTTTTAGTAGCTTTAATGTTTGTTGTATTACCTTAGTCAGTATGCACAGCTGCTGTCCGGAATAACAAGGTACCCATCATCAGCTGCAATAGTCAGCTCAGGATGAAACCCATATTTTTTACAGTGCACATATTGGACGTAAAGTCTAACAAGCACAGCAGATAGTCAAAAAAGCCCAAAGATCAAATTTTAAACATATAAGTTGTCGTTTTATAAAGACAAGCAACATACAAAGGATTTTGACCACCACCTGTCTCCATTCATACACCATAAACCCCTTGACCAGAGTACACAACGATGTTCTGTTATTTTATCCAGAGAAACCACTTGCACCGTTTTGAAGCTCAGATTTGCAATCTGCTTCAAAATTGTTTTTTTGGTCCACGAAGTCCCTGAAATTGTTTCCAAAATTGAGCAAAAAATATTCTTGCTTCTCTTTTCAAAGCCTCTGTAAACTAGACTAGTTGAATAGGACCTTCCAAACCAACTAGCACAACTGGAAAAGATGTGTTTAGAAAAAAAATGTGTAAAATAAATTAATATTTCACTGTCGTAGCATAATCTTGCACAGAAAATAATCATCTTTAACTTACAAACATGCATTCAATCACATTAAGAATTATTTTAAGGACATCCATAGGTGACACATTTATGAACACCCCTGCTATTAATACTTTAAACAGTCCAGTTTTTCAAGTTTTCTCGATAAGGCTGATAATGTTTTTTTCAATTCATTTCTGTGTTGATGTGGCCATAACAAGTAATTTCAGTTTACTGGTGGAGCCACAAAATTTCTATTTAAAATGTTGAGGGACTTCAAAGAGTTAATGATACCAAGCACTCTAATAAGGTTTAAGAGAAAAACAGGCCCAGATCATCACAGAACCTCCACTGTGGTTCTCGTCCAGTTTTGTCACTGTTCCACTGTTAAGTTTTTAATTACTGCTCTTATGTGACTAACTATTTTCCTGCACTCATTCCTTGATTTATGACGATACGCAACTATCTAACTTACACAAATAGTGTGTTGTCCTGTCTTTACAATTTTGAAGAGTGTCATTCCATTTCATTCTGCTTCATATATTTATAAGCCAAAGAAACATCAGGTGAATGTTACTTAAAATTACTATGGTATACACTGTTTTTAACGTAAAGCATAAATGATAAAAATGCTTCAGTTACATCTGTTTCATAGAAATAGTTAGAGTTGAAAACAATAGTGCCATTACAAATTTTAAAAATGAAAAAATAAATGGTATCTTTTTTTCATAATTGATAATACAGTCAAGGTAATTTTTTTAGATCAGCATGGAATCATGCTACTGCCAAGCAAGATAAATTTATTTTTGGGGTTTTACACATCTTTACCAGGAGTGCAAATTAATATGGATGGGGCTGCAGATTCAAAGTGTCTGTTCATAGTTTGACTGATCAGAGCTTAATTCTCCCTCCACATGTGTGTCTGTGATTCAGGCTTTGTAAATAGTATCAATCCATATCCACTTTAGTAGCATATGAGTCCTTTGGTTTCAATTCCTATAAATCTATGAGGAGAGGATGAGTTGTGCACTCCGACGTTCATCAAGGCTGATAAGCCCAACAGTTTCAGACATTCTGGAAGCACTGATTCCCATTTTAGAAATACTAGGCTATATTAGACATGCTTATTTGGCTCTGGTCTCTGTTTGGAGCACGCATGCTTGTTGTTCAATACAATGTGTTAGTGCTAAGTGAAGGAAATGGATGTTGGTAGACTGCACTCACTCACAATCATACACACAGGGTAGAGTGTTGCTCTGCCATCAAGCTGAATTTCCAAAACCACACCGTTACTCTGTGCTTTGTGGTTTTAGCTTTTTAAACATAAAAAATCTGCTGAACAACAGCAGCAGCATCCCCCTCATCTCACCTACTCGCCCTTAGGCTTCCACACTCCATGTGTAAATTTATACGAAATACACTGCACAGAGAAATGAGCCAAATTTATTCTGCTTATCAAATATAGAAACATTTGTGGCTGCTAGATGAATGACACCTTTTGAAAGCTGTTGCTATATTATCTCAGAGAGATTTGTCTGACAGATTGATGATAATTACTATGTTCAGCTCTATAATCAGCTTTTTTTTTTTTTTTTTTTTTTTTTTTTTTTTTTTTTTTTTAGAAAAAATCTGGCATTTTAAAAGAATCCATTTACCAAAAACTATTCTTGTGTACATTGTCATAGTTAATTTATTTGTGCAGTTTTTCCATGTTAATGGTGCTAACATGGTCAAAGTAAAAGTATCTGTAATGGTCTTATTTATTATTTATCATTATATAATATTAGAGAATAACAAAAAAAAGAGATAATCTCTCAATTCACAGGTTGGTACCTCAATTATTCTTTCCCTAAGGTACACTGAACCCCATTTTCACAAAAGGTAATGTGCTCTGTATTGAGGCTCAGGTTGGCTAATCAGGCAAATGGAGAGATTCCTGGTGGGCTAGTTGGGTTTTAGGGCCACAAGGGTCAGCGTAAAGTCAAGTCAGTGACTAGGTTAAATAACAGGACAAAGGCCATGTTGATTTCTTTTTGAGACTTGTTCAACCATTCAGCACCCAGCTTTTAATGTTTGCCATGAGATCGCAACCAGCCTATCACATAGGACTGAGTTCCAGCTGTCTTACCAACATTGAGGTGCAGTACACATTTCCATCAGAAAGACAAAATTATATTCATACAAATATTTTCATAAAACCAAGAAGCATGTTTCTAATAAAAAATGATACTGGCATTTCTCAAAACATAATCTACTGTAAAAAGAGCCTCCATTCTGAAAAAAATAATTTAGCTTATTTTGAGTTACATTTTTTTTAAAATGCCACATCGAAAGTAGCTTAAACCCTTCACAAAAATCAATAAAAAAAAGTCATATTGACAGAGTAATCAAACCCTTTTTCTAATTCCTGACCATTTCCTTTTTCACGTTTTCACTGATATTTTGTCAATTTCACTTAGGTGATGAACTCCAAGTCTTTGAAGATGGAGGGGCTCCTTGCTACCAACCCAATCTTTTCTTCAAATCCCCAATTATTTATGCCAGAGGGATAAATACTTTTGGGTTTAAGTGTACTTCATAACAAGTCAATGTCGATGTGTCTTCAACCAGTACAACTTTCTTGATAAGAAGTGCTTTACTTTCCACATCGTGACTATCCTGTCAGAGATCTGGGTGTGTTGTGTTTCCCCTATGGAGGTGCAATTTTCCCCTGGAGGGTGGGGCTCAGCAGTCTGCACATGTACACCTGCTTCGGATCAGCCCATTAACAGGATCTTAAGAGGAGCTGGCTATCTGTCTTTTCACGCCTGAGTATATTCCCATTTGATACCTCTAGCCCTCCATGTTAATCCTTGTTGTTTACCTAGTGTTTTCCCAGATTTATGCTAACCCCGTTATCTCTGTCTGTTCCCAAGGTTACCTCATGAGGTCCTTTTTGGATCTGTCTCTCTGTGATGCCTCCTGGATTCACTGTCCAAACCTCCTCGTACCATTTGACAACTTCCTTCATGACGGGCAACCTCAAGGCTCCTCTGTCTATCAAAACCTCTAGCCAAACCTGTCCTCCCTCAAACGCTCCACCATCTACTCCCAAACACCCCACTCCCCAACTATGATCATATCTCCCTGGCTTCAAACAATCAACAAGAAACCAGTAAGATCAACTCTCTGAATCTCACCTTGCAATATTCACCCAGTTTTTCACTCTACTCATCTCTCACAGGGATCCACCTTGCTGTGAACTCCCCAAAACAGACATCGACATCACTTTTTGTCTTTCAATTAAACCTGTTAAATTATGATCATTGTCTCCTGGGAGACTGCCTGAAAACATGGCATATCCATGATTTTTAGTAAAGGAAATATTTCAGAAATGCAGAATTTGTCTTTCATATAAGCATGGGAAAACTGCATTAGCCTTCCTTCAGCCAACTGACTACAAGTGTGAAGGGAACAAGTGAAGGAGGGGACAGGACAGCACTATACCATATTCCAAACATCTGGAGAAAAGTCTGGCTCTCTGGAACCCTTATAAAAATAATTTGCAGCTTTGAAACATTTACTTTTTACACTTTGACTAACTTAAAGAGAACTCAACCCTACCTAACATGCTTTTCAAACAAGCAAAAATCTCTCATTTTGGCAGCTCTAGAGGGAAACTAGAATGAAAAGCTGAGCTTATGGCCTATAAATGCATTTTTGCCCAAGCCATTTACACCAACACAACAGTAGTTCCTTTAAAATAAATGGCTAAAAATCTGCTCAGTAAAACAAAACTTGTTTCTCTGTTTTTTCGATGTTTTCAGCCACATGAAAAGCATCATTTCCACCAGGTTCCTAAGAGATGCAAAGTTTCCCATACAGACTTAGAAGCTTATTTCCTTCACTGTTGCCTAGCAACCAGAATACATTTTTCTCTTCCTCTCGTTCATTCAATTTTTGAGGGGGAGATACATTTTCTATTTATTAACAACTATTTGCATTCCTCCCTACAACAAAATAATTAAAGTTTATGCTCAACCTGACCTTCTGTACCTAAGACAATCTATATGCAAAGAAAAGGCTGTATGTAAAAATCAACCATTTGAATATCTGTTACTGCACTGAAAAGTGGAAACCCCTGCAACAGTTCTAGAGCAAATCACCCAGATATCTGACTTCTTAGAGTTCAAATCTTCTGCAACGTCTCTAACAAGTGACAAAAATAAAAGCCTTCAAGGTGTTGATTTTTAGCAGTAATTTGGGGTCCACAGTATAGCCACTTCCTGTGAGTTTTAGCATCTCAGTCACCAATATCTTCACAATATCAGGTCTCTGAATCAATGGCAGTGAAAATCCATCCAACTGGTCAAAACTATTACTAGAATGCAGAATGTAATTTCAAATATAATATCCACCTAAATATTGCATTCAAGAAGACCTTTGCAAGTGTGGTACTACATACATTTATGGTACAATTGGAATTCAAGATGGTATACACCAAAACTTAAAACCTACAGGAAAATATCTGATAATCTGGTAGGTTTTGTAATCTGTCATTAACTCCATATAGAAATATTTGAACTTATAATGCGAGTACTGTAAGCAGCAGGGTTGGAGAGTAACTACTTACATATCATAGCATTATGTCATTTAGTTACTACATAAAATGTGTAATTAAATTGCTGTTAACTACTATCAGTTCTCATAATTACAATGTGTGTTACATTTATCTTATTTTTAAAAGGAAAGTATGTTCAATAATATTTTTTTCATTTACACATTTTGCCATCAAGAACTGTAATGACTGAGTAAATATGAGACTTCCAATTGGAACTGAATGCATCACTGAATTTAGGGTTAGGGAAAGGGAGAAAAAACAGTCTACAAAAAAATAAAGGGTTTTTATATATTGATAGCTCCTTCTGTGGGAACCAGAACCAAGCACCATCTTATATGAAGACAGAACAATATCATTCTCCCTCACCAGAGTGAAAATATTAAAGAGTTTCACTATGAGAATGTTTCAGGTTATGAATATAAATCCACGAGAAACATTTTCTTTAAAAACTATGTTTTTTAAACTGTGTAAAATGAGAGTATGAGCATGATATGTTTAAAATGTAGCAGCATCTGGATGCATTTTATGATGACAAAAACAATAAAGCAAAGTGTATTTTTCTCCATAAAACTATCCATTTCAATGCTGGGTCAAGGCTGCACTGTGTGCCTTGATCCACCCTGTTGAGCTGCAGCCAGAAGCTCCCTCCTTCAAACCTGGAGTTTGTCTACATAGAGTTTGCATGTTCTCTCCGTGCATTTGTGGGTTCTATCACACAGTCTAAAAAACATCTATGTCAGGTTAGCTGTTCACTAAACTGCTCATAGGAATGATTGTGAGTGAATGGTTGCTTGTCCTCCCCCAGGCTGGCTACATAAAAACAAATACACATTAAATTGGGCTCTTTTAAACAGCTCTTTTAAATGAACAGAAGCACAAGAACTGTCTCCTTTCAACGAGCCAAGAATCCCACCTCTCCTGATCATGTAGCGGCTTGATTGTATGCCGCCACCCACCTATCATAGATTCAAATGAATAGTAACAAAAAGTTACTAAATGTTACATTACTTTTTGAAGTTATTGAAATATTTATCCTTAACTAACGTGTTAACTGTGACCAGTTACATTTTATAAGAAACCAAACCCTGGTAAAGGACAATCACGGCTTCAAATGGGGCACTTATAAAAATAACAATCCATTGTTAATTAAGAATGAGATTTATATTCCAAAGGGATCTCTTTGCCAAGATTCTGCCTTTAATTTTTTTTATTAATGTGTGATCATCTTTGACTTATTTTCAACATGCTGTAAATAAGATGAAAGTGTTCCAAGACAATCCAGTCATGTACACTCCAACCTGCTTTTAATCGTGATCTCGTTACATATAAAAAGCTATTTTTTTCTAAGTAGAGTGTTTCCATGAAAGTTACCCGTAGCATTAAAGAAAGTCTATGGCTTATCTTCCATAGTAGCAAAGACAACATTCAACACTGTAGCACTTCATTCAGACAGTAAATAATTGTCATCGTTTACTGATTTTGAGAACATGATATGACTGTTCACCAGGAATAGAGCCTTAAGTCATCTCTAGGTCAGGTCTGGACACATCTGAAATCTGAAAAACTGATATAAAGCCAGATTTAACTTCCCATTAATGAGACCGTGCCTGCAGAGGTCCATAAAACTCCTAATTAAAGGGAAAAAGGCAAGTCTACAAAATAATACTGTTAAAAGTATGTTCAGATGATTGCCTTTGCTGCTCATCATCCTGCACCACTCTGCACTCTAGCCAAGTATTCTCCATCTAAATAAACACCACCATGTCAGATTACTGCAGCCCATCAATCTCTGTTCATCCCCCAGAGTCCCGTAAGCAGATAAAAAGCTAATCAAACCCTTCACTGTGTAATTCATCATCGGCTCCTCCTGAACACTCCATCTTCTGCTCCTTCCCTTGGTCCCTAGCAAGATGACTGTTTTTTGACAACTGATGCATTGCACTGCTGACAGTCCTACAAACCATATTTTCTCTTGATATTTATTCCTAATATTATCATTTGTCATTTCATTTAAACATTTTGGTAGTCTGGATTTGATTGTTTGATTTTAAGCTTTTAAAAAAAAATGTAGCCACATTTATAGTAACTGATTCATTTCCAAAAAGAAAATTTTTTTTCCAATATTTCCCTCTGTTTTAAGGCTTATAATATCTAGCATAATATTTAAAAAATCTACGGGAAAAAATAACATTAATTTCCATTTAATACAATCTTTCTTCAGTCAATCTGTTAACAACTGACAGATTGACATGTTCTTTTTGAATATGTTCTGTGATGGGTGTAAGACTGCATGAACTGTTGGGACAGTTCAGAAGACCTGTGACATGAGTAACAAGTAGTCAGGTGAAGATCACTTCACTCACGTCTGAAGAAGGAAGCTCAAATTTGCTTTGATTGCATTGTGTAAAGAGCAACAGGAGAAAATGAGTAGATGAAAATTCTTAATGGAGCAATTGTCTGTCACTCTGGGTGAATCTCATCCACCTTGGTGACTTCAGAACCAGAGATTGGAAAGCCCGAACCAAAATCCCCAGAGTCCGCTTCCTTACTGGAAAACATCCTGGTGGGATTGAGGGGGTCTTCGAAGTGCTCTCCCACCAATTTACTACATTCAAAGTTGAGGTCAGCAGTGTACTATCCCCACCATAAACAGTGTTTTGGTGCACAGATTCCCCTGATATGCTGGATGGTGAACCAGAATTTTCTTGAACCCATATGGAAGTTGTTCTCCATGGCCTCTCCAAATTTCTCCTACCCCTAACTTTTTGCCTCAGTGACCACCCAATCTACATTCCGTATAAACTGCTGGTACCTAGCGGCTGCTTCAGGAGTCCCACAACCAAAAAAGTCCTGGTAGTACATCTAGACAACATCCCTCACCAACAGCGGGAACGAGGGGGCAACTGCAGCACTAAATCTGGGTGGATATGTCTCAGTCAAGCTGATGCTTCCGAACACTGCAATTTCTCTCTATTCTCCCTTACTAAACAGCTCAAGCTCAGTCAGGTTGCTCATATATTAAGCATTAACTGCTCATTACACGTCCAGCAAACTAATCTCACTTTGGCTAAAAGCTAGACTTTGATTTGGCCACTCCAGAACATTCATTCTGTTGTCTTTAAGCATACAGGAAAAACTAAACAGAAATGGTTTAGTGTCATTTACTTGCTGGAGAATAACAGTACTTTCACACTATGTAGGAGGAGAAATCATTACTATTGATGGAGGTGCAGGGCATGCTGAGGATAAAAAGGGCCCAGTTCATTATAGCAGTTGCCATTATTGAAGGTGTCCACTACAACAGCAGTGCAATCCCATCACAGCAACTGAATAAATTACAGATACGCCATGCATTCAAATTGACAGGGCAAAAGGTGGCTGATGCCAGTGAATCACTCTGATTTTGTATTTATGCTTAATGAATGTTTGCAGAAACATTTGGCCGCTAACCTTAATGGACGCTCTGCAAAGTGGGAGGTGAGGAAAAAATCATTTTATGGTGAATTAAAAAGAAGACAGGGCATTTTGTGTTTTGGCCACTGAAGAGTGTTCGAGTGATTCAACGGCATTTCATGGTGTGTTGTCTTTGCTCAATTTTCAAATCCACTCCAAAGAGCTCATCACTGGAGCAGCAAAAGCGCTTGTTACTATGTTAGGACCATCTCGTGGATTTTATGACTTATCTACTGGCTTGTTAGAGAAATGTAATTTATTAAAGGAGCAGCTCTTGCTTTGGTCGATTAGTCCTTTCCGTTTTAGAATTTAATTAATTTTAAAACAGTAAGGCATCATTCATTTGATGTGGTTAGAGCAGGTCACCAAAATCTACAATAATGTTTTTAAAGCAAACATCATCCTAGTTTAGAACCAGAAATCCTAAAAAGTCATTTAAGTGTATTTTGGAAATGAATCACAACATGCCTTTCCATGGTTACTGAAAATAGATGTTTAAAAAAAACTACCTGCTGCTACTTGGAAAATGGAAAAAGGATTGGAGTGAGTGGTCTTTCTTTACATAAACATCTTCACCTCAGAAAAAATAGGAAATATTTGCAAGAGTAAATAGGTGATAGGATTGAAACTTTTCCTGACATCTTTTTCTCTGCACAGTCTGTACAGTCTTTGGATTAAAAAACAGGAAAAGAAATCAAAATTTTGACTTTAAAGAAAACCCCAAAGCTAAGAAATGAGGACATAACACAGTTCATAGCACAGCTATAACTGATAACTTTAACAGTAAATTAACATCAAGACCATCTAGACAAATGTGGGTGTTTGAGTGCATTAAGTTTCTCAAGTATGAGGATACATTGTCTTAAATTGGATTTTAACTTTTTGTGTGTCCTCTGTCACTATAAAATGTCTGCTCATGTTGACCTTTTTGGCCAAACAACATGAAAGAGAAGTAAAAGCAGATGGACTGAGTTTGAGTGGCATGACAGCTGATTTCCTTAAAATAAAAGGAAGACCACAAGGTCAGGTTCTGTCAAGGGTAACAGGGATGATGGTGTAGAAATAGAGTGGAGTCAAAGAGGTAAGTGCAAAAAGAGATGGGTCTTTAAGAATAGCACTTAGTAGGTCACTCCACCAATGTGGAAGGATGCATAAGAATCTAGATTATCTTGAGCATGGTGTAGGCACTGCTAGCTCACAATCATTAATGACTGGAGTAACCCAGTCATGACATAAGTCTTTGCGAGAGCATTCAAGTAGATATGACCTTTTCCATCAAAACGCTTTGTAGGCTATAGTCAGCAACTTGAATTTGATGCAGGTATCTAAGGGTAGTCAGCGGAGCTCAATGAACGTTTCTCCTGTCTTCCTCATACTCATGGGACACATCACCTTATAAATCTTCTCTTTATGAACTCAAGTTTAAATAATTAGCAATCTCTACTTTTTAAAATTTATCTCCATTTCAGATGTGGAAATGGATATACCTGGATATAATTTTGAGCTAAAAGCCCAGTCATAATTAAAAATAAAAAGTTGTAATACATAAATTAATAAATACAATAAAATAAAAATTTTAAAACCTTTTAAAGTACCCCATATGCAAAATAATAATAATAATGATAATAATGATAATAATAATAATAATAATAATAATAATAATAATAAATTGAAATGCAATCCATCTGTATAAATTGTTGGTCATTATTGGTTGTTATGAATGAACGCCAGCTATATTAAAAACTGTGGTGTGATAATCCAGAATGTACACCACTTTTGTTTTACTAGCCTCTGCTCATTCCATTTATATCTGTGCAAAGAGGAAAATGGTAAGAAAAGATAGTGGGAGGGTGGTCTTTCTCTGGAGAGATACACTTCAAACACATGCCCCCGAAACTCAGCCAATATCTGCCTCTCTTTGTGTGGAAAATGGAAATTTTGACATTTCTGTGGCCTTACAATTCAGTGCTGGGCAATAAGACTTTGAAACTGGTTTGTGTGGTTTGCTGTTTTTATCTCTTCATAAAAATAATAATTAAAAAAAACATCTAAGAACATTTTTAACACAATCTGCTATCTAAAAAATGCCATATGCATGTATTATTCCAACTGCTTAATTTAAAATTACGCTACAGAGGTCACTGCACCTGGAAGCTTGTTTTATGTGAATGTCAGGAATTATTCAAGGATTGACAAATACAAAGACAAAAAAGAAAAAGCTGAGAGATGGTATCCCACTATCAGGACATGTCAACACACAATTATTTTTCCTTCACCTGAGGACTTTAAACAATTCCAACTTATGATAAAGAACTGCTTATTGTCTCTCTTCAGAGATTCAGCAGTTTTATCAGTCACCTGAAGACCGGCACCAAATAGAAACTGTAGTATTAGGCATCTTTCTTTGTGATGTAGATTTTAGAGAACCTTTGACCACTTGGTCCAAGGTGTCAGGTGAACCTTCAAAAAAAACGTTCCATGGTAGTACACTGTATATTTTAAACCCTTCATACCAACAGATCTACACTACAAAACAACGGTGCATCATATGAACACATACCAACCACTTCACAAACATTACATGACTTAATGTTTTACAAAATGTGCCAAATTTCTTTAGATTTAGACTGATGGTATTTTTAGAGACATGCAAAAACAAACAAAAAAACCCCCAGCATGACAGCATAAGTGGGTCAACTTTGCTCTGGCTGAGATGCATTTCATTTCTAAAAAAAAGTGATCCTAATTCTTATGAAGTACAAATAAAGAGAAGGAGAATATAAACTGTCTTTCAATATATTAAGTGTTGTGGAGCCAAGATACTTGAGGAGAAACTCCACAATTTTAGACCAAGAAGGTTAAAAGGCCAAAATGCCAAAAAAAACATATGGGAAATATAGGAAACCTTTGTGCTAACACAAGGATCAACAAGATCCAAAACAAACCCATTTCATTTTGACAATTTCAGTCTAAATATTGAAGCGACATTTTCCTCACTTTGTAGATACAAATGGTCGTGATGCCTCAAGAGGAACACAGGTTTCCAACATTACAAACCAAACTGTGTGACTCTGGCTTAGTCTGAACATCACACAGACCCTCAAAACATTCATCAGCTGAGAATCGTTCTGTTCCGCCATTTAAAAAAACGTCACGTCTTTGATCTCAGTGCAATTTCCCTCTGGTCTCAACTATCCGGGTCCTTTCATCTGAGCAGCGGCTGAACGAGGAACGCCATCTGGAAACAGGTGTTCCTAGTCTTTGATGTTAGCCTATACTGGTCCAGTAGGTCTGGAAGCGCAAAGCAATTGTGACCCCATTCTGGAAGGCCCAGAACACGCTCATCTCCATCCTTCTCCTCCTTCCTCTCAGATGAAGCAGCCAGGTGCCAAAAATACTCACAGCTGTGTTGAATAAAACATCTGACACACTGACTCCCAGACTGATGGTGGGATAGAAGGAGATGCCCATGAGACGGATACGTCTGGGACTCACTGTGCCCCCATACTCAGCTCATTACACAACTTAATGACAAAGTTTAGGTGATTTTGGCTGCACATAAACTGCTTCTGCAGCTAAGGGAGGGAGCTGTCCTGCTGGATGTGGTGCTGAATCTATCTGGTTCTCAGCAAAATCGGGAAAGCTTTTATTGCTCAGCCAGTGACAGAAATACACAGACTGTCAACTTAAATGGCACTCAAGAATATTTCACCCCCCGAAAGACCCTGAACGTGTCATAGGCAACCAGCTAATCCAGGCTAACAGCACCAGATCCTGCAGTTATTATCGAAAGAAGACTTGTCTGTAAAGTGTTAGAATTATATCAGTACAGTCATAGAAATTATTATGCATTTAAAAAGTTACAAAAAAGAAATTTTTGGAATCGGGGAGTCTACCGTTCACATTTTACTGCTCAGTAACATAGAGGCTAAGGTCTTCCCTCAAGGTGACATCTGCCACTTAAATGAAAAATAGATTTCAGAGACTCTGTCAGAGCCATAGTTTAGAAAAGGCTGTAAAATGTCAATCCAGACTGAACTGTCGTTACAGTTACCAAACAATATTGTTTAATATAACTACAGTAAACAAATCAAGGATTTAAAAATGACAAAACTGGGAGTAAAACTTGTTTTTCACTGATACTATATATTAGACCAAACCTGGGCATTGTACGGCCCCCGGGCCGCATACGGCCCTTTGATTGACTCTGACCGGCCCGTGTAACGTTAATTGGAAATTACAAAATAAACATATTTTCTTATTTTACCTGATGCATGGACTGAAGCTGCATTGCTTTTATTTTGAAGTTGTTTTTTATTTACGTACATGATGACGCAAAACGTATATTGAGGCATGGGCGTGATTTGATCGTTGTCACTAGCAAGTCACAAGACGACTTTAGCCCTCAGAAATGTCTGCTCATGCTAAAAAAAGAAAGGTAGATGCCGAATGCAGGGTTTTCAACAAAAATTGGACTGCTAAGTATTTATTTACTGAAGTGAGAGGTAAAGCCGTGTGTTTAGTTTGCGGGGAGCAGATCGCCGTGTTTAAGGACTACAATTTGAGTCGGCATTACGAGACGAAACACGGGGAGAAATACAAGAACGTGACTGATGCTGAAAGGGCGCGGACATCGGAAGCTTTGCTAGCTAAACTGCAAAAGCAGCAAGGCTTTTTTACCAAGCTTCACACATCCAGGGATGCAGCAACCAAGACCAGCTTTGCGATAGCTCACAAAATCGCTAAAACCAGTAAGCCATTCTCGGAGGGGGAGTTTATCAAAGAGTGCTTGGTTGAATAAATTACATTTTTTGGAAGGCAACCTCATGTTTTCATTGCTTAATTATAACATATACTCTTACCAGCTTGTCAAAACAATGCTATTTACTGCTTTTTACAAAGAAGTACAGTTAATATTATGCAGAATTGAGATCAGCCTTTTGGCCGGCCCTCCACAATATTTTCTGTTTCTCATGTGGCCCCATGGAAAAAATAATTGCCCACCCCTGTATTAGACAGTTTAAAGTTTGACATTGTGTTGAAGTTAAAATCATCCTTATGAAATGAACAGATTTTTTTTGTTCCAAGACTATTTATTAAAATGTTCTTGACATCTGGTCTTGAAACTTGAGGGTTTTTTGGATGCTGTTTTTTTCTTTTTTAACTACATAAACTTTTCAATAATGTTCTAATTTACTGAATGGGTCTTTATAAATAGAAATGTATAGTCTCAATTCAATCCCATGATATGGACAGATCCCAAGCTTAATACATGCAATTCAACCCTATACATAAATTATATATTTTTTTTATTTTGTATACATGCAAAACATGTCAAGAGTTAATCCGACCCCATACTGGGAATCACTAAGCTGAAGTATTGTACTCACATGTAGAAATGGCTCTTTTGGGTTAATCTTTATTGTTATTAACAAAAAAGTTTTAATTGCCCTTTGTTGAAATGTAACTTCTTTTATAGGCTTCTGGCTTTGAAATTTAAAATAAACTAACATCGCCCAGAATCTAATTCTGGTGAAACAGAAATGTAAATCATATATCTTCACATCTAAAATTTGTTGTTTTGTATCTCCTGATTCATCTCAATATTCAATGATTCTCAAAGTGAGAGGCACATCCTTAGTTTCATGACAGGGTGTGATCCAAAAGTGTTGTGAATCTCCTTGAGAGATGAGAAAAGAAAGAAAGGGAAGCAGTTACTTTTTAGGATAGATTCACTGCTGTTAGTTACAGTGAGAAGTTCTAACTGTAACTTCTCACATGTGATGTGATGTCTCATCACATTTTTTTAAGGCTAAAAAAAATGTGAGGAGACATGCTGAAACACTACCCCCCATGTACCTACCCCAGCTTTAGTTTCTTTAGCAAGAAAGGTCCACAATACGGTATTAAAGTGATGCCAATGCTTGCGAAGAGATTATATCTATATATATTTTGTAATCAAAAAATGACTGCAGTCAGTGATATGGGTTGGGGATTTTTTGGCAGGAATCTGAGTTACTAATATATCCACCAATGACTGGCAGTGCATTTCAGTTTTTTTCATCTTTTTTTTTCCCGTCAAGAAAAAGGAACTCATTAGTGAAATATTGAGTTTGAACAGAACAAAATATAAATTGAAGCTTATCAAAAACATAATATAAAAATCAAGGAAATTCAAATTAGTAGCTACACTGGATGAATTTTAATTATTTAAATGTTAATTAGTTGTTTAATTTTATGGTGGACATTTCTTCCTTTTAAAAAGATCTCAGTTACCTGAAGATGAGGCTGATTCTTACAATAAAGAAATTCCTTTTGTTAAAATATAGGATAGTTTGAATAGGATAATATAAGAATAGTTTGAAATTAAGTATGGCAAAAATACAGCACATATAATATTGGTATATTAATTACCAACAGCCCTTGTGATTTTTCTGCTTCAGTGAGTGCTCTTTGAATTGGTTAATTTTCAGATAATGATGCATATTGGTTGGACTTAAATCTTGTAGTTTTGAAGCAGGGCTGTGTTGCACCATCCCTACTTGTCATTTTCAAGAAACAAACCAATTATTTAAAGCTGACGCAAACTAAGAGTTTAATCTCTGAAAGACTAAAATAGAAGATTTACAGTGCATCATGCTTTCCTAATCGAGAGTCAGGCAGTTATTTGGATCCAGTCACTGGCACAACACCAAAGCCCCAGTGTATTTAGTGACATATTGATTCAACATTCAAAAGACTGGTTCACTGGCTGGATCAGATTACACAAGCCACTGCCCCTTTAAGCCTCTAAACAACACCAAATCCTCTTTTGAATAACATCACAGGAGAAATGTCAGTGTTAGAAACAAGAGTAGGGGAACACATTATCATGATTAACTAGATCTTCTCTAACAATTCAGAAGCCCAAGTTGATCCTAACTCTACAGAAAAATCTGGGCCATATTGAATTAATATACACAGCAGTTATTTAAAAAGGGGTCTGCAGTTATGTTTATCCTGCAGATTCAAGTTGAGGATCAAAGGTTGATTGGTGAAGCAGATCGAACAAGAAAACCATAAATTAGCCTCAGTTGGACAATTTGAAATGCTGTGATTTTGTGCTGCTTTTATAGCTTTAAAAACATTCATTTAAAGACCATTCAGCAAATTCAGTGAAGCAGAACCAGCAGTTTCATGTTTTCCAACCAAAACTCCTCAGGTATGCCCAGTGAAAGCTTTCAGAGAGAGAGAGCGTAATGGAAAGAGCAGTAGGGGAAGAGATGACAGGGAGAAGATAGGATGTAGACGGAGGGTAAACAAAGGGCCATCAAGTGTGTAGTGACCCCAAAAGCTGGATGATGGAGTCATGAGTCACCGTATGTTTACTGTATGCAACACAGAAGGACATCATTTACAGGTGCACCTCTGATGGAGGGTCAATCAGCAGCTGGTGATTTGCAGTAGGGAGAGTATGTTTTCCCGGGAGCACAGCAAAGAGTTTTCTAGAATCAATGAGATACTAAGCAGACAGAAAGGTGTAAAGGCTGGGATTAGGTCTTTCCAAAATAATACTCCTGATTTTTTAATTAATTTTTCCTCGCTTGACTGGTCAGGAATGAACTGCTGATGCAACTACAGTATTGTATTTTTGCTTTTTCAAATTATACTGCAATTTGGGGTAGCAAAATGAAAAACCATGTGTATCAAAGTGGAACTAAAACCAATTAAGAGATGTAAACAGGTCCTCAGAACCTAAGTGTTTTAAGAGTTATGTGCTTGTACTCAGTTTCTCATTCACAAAGCTATTCAATAGTGAAAGTGTGTGCAACCTTTCCTTCCAGCTTCATAAACTAAACATTTTGGAAGAAGCGCATTGCAATGTCTATACAGTGCTTTATAAAAATATCTATGCCTCTTGATATTGTTTTCAAATTTAGTCACATTTCAACCACAAACTAAAATGTAACTTGTTACAGGTTTTAATGTGATAGATCTACACAAAGTGCATAATTCTTAAGTGGAATAAAAAGATACACAGTTTTATTATGGTGTGCATTGTGTGTTTTTAATGTATTCAAGGAATCTTTTGTAGATCCATATTCACTAGAACTATAGATGCAAGTCTTGTGTGGTATGTCTCTACTAGGCTCATGTTACTAGGCAACATGAGGTCAATCAGAGTGGATGGGGAGCATCATTGACAGTTTTCAGGTCATGCCACAGATTTTCAGTTGAATGTGTTTTGATCTAAACCATTGTCTCTAACAGGTTTTCTCCCAAGAATGCCTTGGATTCAGCTCCATCCATCTTGCCCATCAACTCTGACCAGCTTTGCTGTTGCTCCTTAAAAAAAAAAAAGAATCATCACAGAATGATGCTACCAACACTGTATAACAATGTGGATGGTGGGTTCAGAGTGATACGCACTGTTAACTTTTCCTTTACACAGACCTTGCACATAGGCCAAAAAAAAAAAAAAAAAAATCTGTCACGAGAACCTTCTTCCAAATGTTTGCAATATCCACCACATGGTTTGTGGCAAACTGCAAACAACAGTTTTAAGGGATTCCTTTCCTGCCATGCTTTTGAGGAGTATGCGACTAATGGTTGTTATTAGATTCTCTGACCTGAACTGTGGCTCTTCGTGGCTCTTCCAGAGCTATGAATGGCCTTTTGGCTGTTTCTCTTATTAAAGTATTCACTTTTATTTTCAGGTAATGGATTACAGAATGCTTTATACAATGTTTTAAGCTTAGGATATTGTTTCATAAGTCTAACCTTTTTTTTAAACTTATACAACTATCCCTGACCTGTCTGTTATGTTCTTTTGTTTTCATAATGCTGTTTGTTCACCAATGCTCTCCAAAAAAACCCTCTGTGGCCTTCACAGAACAACTGAATTTATACTAAGATTAAATCACATAAGGATGTATTCCTTTCTTCTATCATATAAAATCTCAAAATACATTGGCTGTAATGTAACAAAATGTCAAAAGGAGCAAGGGTGTGTATACCTTTGCAAAACACTGTATGCCAACTCTTTGAATATTAAAATTTGCAATGATGATTTGTTGGCTCTCAGAGGTCTCCAAACATTATTTCAGGCAGCAGCTAGATCCATGTGATCCATTCTTGTGATGCTTTGCTTTTGTTATTTTCAAATCTGTGTGGCAAAAATTCCTGCCTGACCAAAATGGCCACGGCGCATATATATCTCTTTATATATATATATATATATATATATATATATATATATATACACACACACATACATACATACATACATACATACATACATACTGTGTTTGATGGGGTTTGTCTCTCAAAGAAATGAGGTGGGCTCTGGAGTTATTGATTGAGGCTTCTAATAATCTGTGAGCAGGCTCAGAGGTGCTGCAGGGCTAAAGTCAGTAAGGTGGTGTTTGTGTGTGCTGCAGTGATCATTTGACTTTGAGGACACCCTGCAGAGATCAAAATACTTTTCTGAAGTGCTGCTCTGGATTAAAGAAAAATGCTTTTGTTAGAATACAAAATATAAATTTTGCAATTAATAAAAGCATCTATAGCCTCCATATAACTTCTAATTTTGAGGTACAGATTCAGTAAGGGGAAACCAAAACATCAATTATACTACACAAGGAGTTCACGTTGACCAACCACCTAACTAAAGAATAACTTATTTAATTAAAAATATTTATAATTGGGTGGAAATAGGAGCTTTTCTTCAAACTCACTGTTCGCATTTTGTTATATTATATCCATTTTTAGCCAATGGATAACTATAACTCTAACCATAAAGGGAGAATTAAACAGCAAATAGAAGAATTACAAGATTACCCCCAGTTATGCAAATTATGTCCCTTATTCAAATGACAAAAAGGGCATTCAATAACAACATTCTGTTGATTAATTAATTCATTTACAGACTAAAGGAAAGTGGAGGTTTTTACTTTGATGCAGTTATTTAAGAGGGAAAAAAATCTTTTTAGCATCTTTCATCTGTCTTACACCAGCCAAAGTACCTTTACTAATGTTAGCATTGTGTGCCATTAATGTATACAGATATACTAGGGTATCCAAGGGAAGCAACAATATTGATTAGTATACTTTCATTCAAAGCTCTGCAAGTTTGATGTTAGAAGAACATAGATAATGTTCAACATGTTACATTTATTTTGGAATAAAGTTTACGACAGAAAACAGACACTGGATAAACCCCAACTGGACAGTTGGATAAACCCCAACTAGCAAAAAAAATTATCAAATCTATACATACAACCCACTAATGTGTTCTTAAATTTCCCTTATATGTTGTGGGGGGAACTTCACACTTAATAGCTATCAATAATCCTGTTGATGGCTGGATATTTGACCAGTCTTCTTTGCAGAATAGATCGTGTTCATTTAATTTGGTTGGTCCATAAGATGGGCCTGTGACAGGATTAAAGAAGTGTATTCTAAAATGTCCAATAAAATAAAATTTAAGAGTTTTGCAAAGTCTTTCCAGAGGCTTAATATTAGCATTGTTTATCTATTCAGTTTTGATGGTTCCACTTTGTTGGAACACCTAACTGTACCCAAGTTTCAGCACTGAACCAAACCGTCTGTCACAGATGAATGGAAATGGGGTGCTCAGGAACAACCCACGAACCACATAGGCTTAAGGCTGCCTCTAAGTGTAAATTCCTGGAACACCAGTGTCATTGTCCAGGGTAAAGTCATCTTAACATCATCATTCAGACCCATTAAATAAATTTGAATGTTCTCAAAAAGTTCTTGATATGTAACTCATATTCTAATTTATTGGATATGTCTGTAGACCGAGAGGATGTCAACCAAGAAACAAACCCCTGCCCCAAAAATCAGCATGTTCATGCTCAACTAAAATTTGCAAATATCCACATGGCCATGCCAATCACAGCCTAAAGAAAAGTTTTATAGTCAGATAAGACAAAGACTGACTAAAATTACAAGATGTATATTTAGATGACGAAAGAACACTATATAAACTGCCAAGCATGGTGCTGACAGCATCAAAATGGATGAAAAAAAGAATCAGGACTAGGTCAGATTTTTTTTCCACATTCAACTAAGTTGAACCAATTAGATGTTCAAATTTGAACACATCTGGGTGTTTCAACAGGACAGTGAACCCAAACATCCAGCCAGAACTATGCCAGAAGAATGTTTATTGCTGACAAAAGGGTGGTCAAGGTGTAGGGGTAGACGGGTGTGTATATAATTGAGCCTATAAAGAAAATCTACAATAAATTTACAGCTCTATACCCAATTCACATTTTTAAAAGTCTTAGGTGTGTGATTTATAATCATCTTTTTTCTTTACTTACGAAACAGAAAATTTTAATAAATCTTCAAATGTCAACAGCTGGTGACATTCATGCCCATGGTGACTACATTTAAACTTCTCAACGGTGTTGAAGACTGCAATAAAAATATTAGCTGTCAAACTAATAATAAGAAGGGGTTATTTATTCATAGATTAATCACCACGTTTCATTACTTATTTGTTTTCCATTCAGTTTCTATTATCAGGACATTTTCATTTCATCAACCATTTAAAAAAAAAAATTCTTTTTGTAAGTTCTCTAAAATGCAATTTTTTTCCTGTAAGAAGCCCTGGTTGAAGATTTTCAATTTCAACCAATCTTCTCAGCTTTGCTGACTTAATTTCATGTTAGTTTCTTGCCTTTCGCATAAAAAACAATATATTTAAAAACACAGAAATTTGTAGTTTTCATTCATTTAACTGGATTGCGCAGTAAAATAATGAAAAACATAACTGTGTTCACAAACCAGGGTTGATATGACAGTCAAATACATTTGAACTGATCTTTAAAGTATACTGAGAATTAAAAAGTACTCAGTCACTCAGCCAATCTAAAACATGCACACATTTGCTGTTTATAGCACAAAAAACATTTTTAAACCCCTTACTGAGGGTTTACATGACAAGGTGTTTATTCAGCTTCTTAGAATTTAGCAACGCATAGTCTAACCTGTAAATTAATAACACTATCTGTACCTCTCCAATCCATAATCTTGCCTCAAATAAAAAAAAACTCCACAGATTCAGCCATTAATTACAACCCTGGAAATTGATGGCAGAAAGCTTGCATGATGCGCTTTGGAATACACTATGCATGCCTGATGCATATTTGTAAGTAGCTGCCTCTTCATTAACAATGTTTAGGAAATGAATGTGAGGAAATCCATCATAATCACAACCAACAATCACGAAACCCTACACTGGCTGCAAAGTCATAATCTCTGGGAATTTGCATATGCAATTAGTGTAAGCTTCAAGCTCAAGGATGTGATTGACAGAGCTTGAATGTTTCAGTCCAGATGTATAAATCTGGCAAAGTTATATGATGGTAAACTTTGAGCAAGTTCTTCTAAACTCTCCGATCACACACTGCTCCTTCAGGGGTTGACCTTTCTTTAACAGAGGCGCCCAAAATACGGAACAAATTCAACCTTTTTTTTTGTGTCTGCTTCAAAACATCAATCAATTCTTTGACTGTACAGCTGAGGTTTGGAGATTTTACTGTGATAAATGAAAAATGAAGCTGCCAGTCTGACAGAATCTAATCTCTGAGGATGCATTCCATTTTTGTTCTGGCTCCCATCTTCCTTTTTTTGACATCCTGCTCAAGGTCATCCATCTGACTGTGGAATCAATGGTGGAACAGTGTTAGCAGTTAAAGGTCTTTAGTGACTATCTCACGATAAATGCTGAACATGATGGGACTGCTAAATTTCATCATAAATTCTGGTCCGAGCTGTTTCCAGGGAAAGGAGCACGTCAAGGTAATCAGTTAATTTAGGAGATAAGGAACAGCAAATGTAATCTCTGGAAATTTCACCAGCAGCTAAATGGCTCTTCAGGCCTCCAGCTGCAAAGTTGCTGCTTATTGTGACAATTTTAGCTGAAGGTTCTTTACAGAACCATAAACAAGGATAATCATCCTCTCAAAATATAGTAAAGTTTCCCTGGGGATCTACTGTAAAGGCCCTATTAAAGCCTCTTGTGTGAATAATAGAGACAGCTTGTTTCAACTGCCTCAGCTTAAGCAGCAAGGAGCATGAACCAAACAGCTTAAGAGAGTGCAACTGTTTCTGGCTCTATCACAGACGCCTGACTAGCCATTAAAACAGCATTATATCAGATTTAAGCAGATGCCTAGTTATTATCCTCTAGAGGGCCGGACTGGCCCCATGGTGCTGTGGTAATGAATGTTTTTTCGTCTGACTGGGTGGACATGTTTGTCCCGAAAAAAGGGGGTCTGGTGCTCACAATGAACAAAATGGACCTCTAAGTCTACACATTTGCATTCTTCTTCACAAGATCTCTCAGAAAACAGAACAGAATATGCACACAAGAGTAAATAAAAAGTAAACCAAAAACCAGATGGTTGTAAATCCAGACTACTTGCCATTTTATCTTTCAAGCCTTTTAGCAGTATATTTTGATGGTTTTATTCTTCCTTAGCTGAAAATACACAGTGCCTCAAATATACAATTTTTTTTTCTTGTGTGACTTGGAAAAAATAAAAAAAAATAAAAAAAATCAGCTAGTATATCAGAGAGAGAATTATGGATCTCCACAAGTCTGGTTTATTCTTGGATGCAAATTGGTGGAAGGTGCCACCTTCATTTGTTCAATTAAAGAGGATAAACACTGTTTAGGAATGTCCACCCATCACACAGTTCAGGAAGGAGATGGTTTTAGTGTCGTGGAGATGATGTTTTGATGCAAAGTGTTTGAATCAACCCTAGAACAAAATCAAAAGACCTTGTGAAGACTTTGGCTGAAACTGGTAAGAGAGTGTCATTACCAACAACGAAACAAGTCCTGTACTGGCTAGGCTGAAGATCCATTCAGCAAAGAAGAAGCCATTATTCTAAAAGCAGCATAAAAAAAAAAACAGATTACAGCTTGTAAATACTTATTCCTACAATTGACATAAAATCAACAATGACCATCTCTTAGCCCTCCTATATGGCAACAGTATGATAAATGTCTTGAAATAGAATAGAACAGAATTATCCTTTATTGCCCCACGATGGGAAATTTCTGTGCAATAGGATACTGCAATTTGCATATTTGGTCTTTGGTACCAGTACCACACAGGAGGTCTTGCACAGTTGTGGTACTTTCCCCAGCTTCAGGCTCAGGTTGAACATGTATCCCATGATGCCACACAGTTGATCTGTGCAGCACCTCAGGAGCTTGGAGTTAATACCATCTGGACCTGCAGCCTTTCACACCTTGATCTTTTGCAGCTCGTTCCTCACCTGAAGTGTTGAAAGGGACAAGATAGAGGTGGGAGAGGGGGGCTGTGGGATGGAGTCCTCTGAAGTGAAAGAGGTGGGTGGTCAAACCTGTTAATGAACTGGTTCAAATCGTTTACCCACCCTAAGTCTCCTACAACCTGAGGGTTTGGTTTGTGGCCTGAAATTAACTTCAAACTGTTTCAAACTCCACTGATGTTGCTCTGCTGCAGCTGATCCTGCATCTTCTTCCTGTAGATATTTTTTCCATCCCTAATTTTCCTTCTCAGCTCCTTCTGCACAGCTCTCAGCTCCTCATTGTTTCCTGATTTAAAGACTATCTTCTTCTCCTTCAGGAGACCCTTTATTTCAGGGCTGATCCAGGACATGTTATTGAAATACTGTACCATCATGGCAGGCATAGTGTTGCTGACGCAGTAGTTGATATAGTCTGTGATGCAGTCTGTGATGCTGTCAATGTCCTCCCCATAAGGAGCACACAGCTCTTTCCACACAATGGAGCTGAAAAGTCCCTCAGAGCTTCTTCAGTCTCTTCAGACCATCTCTTCACTGTGTGTGTCACAGCTGGTTCTTTGTGTACCAGGGGTTTATACACAGGCAGGAGATGAACCAGGTTGTGATCTGAGCCCACCAGGGGAGGGAGAGATGATGATCTGTATCCCTCCTTGGTGTTGGCATTAAGTAGATCCAGAATTTTGTCATCTCTGGTGTGGCAGGTGACATATTGGGTGAAGGTTGGTAGAGTGGAGGACAGGGAGACATGATTAAAGTCCCTGGAGATCAGAAAGAGGGCCTGCGGGTGATGCGTTTGCAGTCTCCTGGTGGTAGTATGAAGGACATCGAAGGCCGCAGCAGCATTTGCAGAGGGTGGGACATATACAGTTATTACAATAACATGTGAAAACTCCCGAGGAAAATAGTATGGCCTCATGCTAACAACTAGCAGTTCAATGTTGTTACTGCAGAGTGTCTCTTTGATGGTTAAATGTTCAGAGTTACACCATTTATCATTTACAAACACAGACAGACCCCCTCCTTTCTTCTTACCACTCTCCTTCGCTCTGTCGGCACGGAGTAAATTAAAGCCGTCCATATTTGTATGAGAGTCCGGAGTTAGCACGGTTAGCCACATCTCAGTTAGGCAGATAAGGTTGGCCTCCTGGTAACTCCTTTGATGATGATGGATGGGATGACAGGTCTGTACCTTCCTGCTCAGTTGCGATGCCCGATGCCCACACACGTCCCATGTCTCTTCCTTCTCAGCTTGCAGGGAATGTTGGGCCGCTTAGTCAGTGGCAGAACAGTGGCGCTACCGACAGCTAGCAGCTGATCCCTGGTGTAAACAATGAGCTCATGGCCACTCATGCCTTCTTGGAACACAAAAGACTTAAAAAACAAAAATAAAAAAGTTATCCACAAAACAGTCAGTTCCATTGCTTGAACCAGCAATACGAAAAAAAAAAAGAGTCGCAACAACAAAACTATACAGCACGTCTAAATAAGATTTTAAAGGAAAATACTCTTAACTGAGTTGGACCTGCTGTAGAAGCACCGGAAGTTTCCATTATGGCCTCTGATTTTGTTGTTCCACCCCAAGATTATCACTTCCCATCTGGGCACCCTTTTCAAAACCTCCCAGAGGCATGTTGATGTGGTATGTTTGGGGGACTCTAGGTCATGCTTTCAAACCTAAAAACACTGTACCGAATGTGAAGAATGATGGTGGCAGCATTATGCTGCAAGGCTGTTTAATGCTAGTGATCCATAGTAAAAAGTAAATGAAGTAATAGAAAACTTTGTCAACTTTCCAATGTGGAAATAATTAGGTGTTCCCACAGGACATTAATTTCAAGCACACATCAACCATTTTGTGAATAAATAAAAATGGTTATCAAGTTTCTAGAATGGTTTTTTGAAAACCATGTCCTCAACCCAATCAATCAGAAGAGAGGTCAAATATCCACCCAGGATAATAGAAACTCGCTGGTGGCTACAAAAAGCCTGTGGTGAAGATGCAACATCCTAAGGAACATTTGTTCAAATGATAGTGGGTGTTTATGTAAAGATTTGGGCCTATTTGTATAAGTTTGGCCAAGTCTTAAATTTTCCCTGGATTAGGGAAAATTTAAGATAAAGTCCAACTTGTGCACCCAATTCTCATTTTTGAATTTACTTGAAGTTGTATGATCATACCACACTGAAAAATGAACATTACAAAAGCCCATCATTAATATAATATGAGTCTATGGATCCTGTGACTGTAACTGTACATATAGAGTGAGTAATATTGGTTGGTGTTTCATATATAAATAGTTTTAAATTATTGTACCAAACTAGTCTGGAGATATTTGGTCAAATTTTTGGAACTTGTGTATTTTAAAAGTATAAAACAATCTCTCTGCACTGCAATCCTCTACAGAAACTAAAAAAAAAAAATACAACCCCCCCCCACTGAAATGAAGATAGAATCAAACATTTACTGAAGTAGACATTTAAAGATGATTTAAAACAAAATTCTTTCCTGGTTTTTATAGAGCCATTTAAGAACTAGTTCAACCAGTCCAAGTTTACTTCGAGAATCCCTTGGGTAATAAGCACATGCTTGTTTTTTTATTTTTCTAGTAGCTCAAGGTGAATCTTACAGGGACAACCTGACAAAGAACGATGTTCAACACTTGCACATGTCAGCTACAGTAGAGCCCTAATGGGTGAGGAAGAGCCTGATTGGGAGGGGAGAGGGAGTGTTGGCTGGCATGACAACGTACAGCAGGCAGAGGACGTGGTTGCCATGGTGACAAACAAGGATGTTTGCATCAGAGGAAAATCTCAGCAGTCCACAGCGGAGGGCACACATTCCACTCCACTGACAGTGACGAAGAACAGTCAGGGCTAAAGATGGTTAAAAAGAAGGTGTGTTGGACAAGATGCATTACTCCCTATTCATTTCTTATTGCTTCCGCCAAAAGGTTGCAATCCACACTATAGAACTCCTGAGGGACTTCTGTCTAATGGTAAACCAGGGATAACAACATTAATGGCAACTTCTAACTCATTGTGTTGAATGGAAAAATTAAATCATCTTCACAGTGGGATCACTTAGCAATATTAAGTCTGCAACACTGATTATGTGCATTTTCATTTTTGGTGTTTAATCCATCTGCAGTAAATTTAATAAGCATGCATGACCTTGACTGGTTTCAAAACAATACAGAAATATGATGTACTCAAACATGCAGCTCTCTTTTGTCAAACATCCACTAAACTGACACTGAAACGGGAATGTTCTGTATATCTCTGACTACACTTCTTGCTAAAATTATTCAGACATTTTTAATTCAGCAAGGTCATTTATATCTTGGACCGGATGGTGCCAGGGCAACACTGATTTTAATTGCTTTCTTGCTCCATTCCATCATGCCCATTTATTTTGCACACACACTGCTGAGTGTCATGTTGTTTTATGACTAATACATCCTCCAAGGATGCCCGAAAGTTGCGAGTTAAGTGAAATGCAGCCAACAGGCAATTTACTAGGACATCATTGAATTGGAATCTCCTTGTGGAGTAAGCACTGAATACGGGCAAAAAAATAGAAATTACCCTTTCCTGCCTTGGGTGACATTCAGTTTCTGATGCCGATATGATGTTAAATGTGTGATTTTGCTTAAGGTGTGCATTTGTTCACCTTTGTGATATTTAGAACAAATTACTTAATTTTCCCCCTCCCCCCCAAATTGGAGGTGTTATTACACTTATAAACTCATGAATGAAAGCCTTAAGACTGCACAGAGACCTTTACATTCCAGGCTCATCTCCTGGTTGACAGGTGCACTACTGATGCAAAGAAGAAATCAGACAGGGAAAAATTATAATCAGGACCTTTTTCAGTCCACAAGGACAAGTTCAGAGGTATTATTTCAAAGAAACATTGTGTATGTGTATTGATTTGATTGAAAAATAACATTCAGAGGCAAAAATCAAACACAAAGAATATGAAAAACCTAAATTTTGTAGCATTTAAAATAAAAAAAAAAGCAAAAAATAAAAAAATTTACCATAATGCAATAGCCTATAAAACCAGTGAAAATAACAAATGTAGAATTTTGCATGTAGGTTTTTAGTGTAAAACATGGTGACTATGATTGTAGCTGGGAATTTGTACCTATAAATGCATGGAAATTGCACCAAAGGTTGGACTTTAAATCTCTCACTCAAGTTCAGTTTATTACAGCCAGCCTACCATTTTATCAGGGAACTGGCAGTAATTTCAGGGCATTTTGGAGGGTCCATTTCATATCAAAATATTTCTAACGCTGCGCATTCAATAATGCCATCACTATAGGATTTTTACTTATGACATTAGCAATACTAGGTCTGAGTAGGCAACAGAGATGAGTCCTACAGTTTGAAGGTTCAATAACTATTCAAGAATCGCACTGCTCATGGTGATAGAAAGTTGGAGTAGCTGTGTTACGTTCTGATTTGTTTGTTTTTTGTAGACGTTTGTTGACAGTTTTTTGGTGGAGGCATTGCATGTTTGGGTAATTATTCCTTCTGGTTATAGATGCTGTACAACTTAAAGGATTTTTGTTCTTACTTTTTTACTTTTGGACAGTTGTTTTGATGCATAACCGTGGCAACAAGGTATTGTTTTTACAATTGGGAGCAGCTGATTAGAATTTTAAAAGCTTAAATACCACCTGAACTACAGCCCCAAATCCCAGAGAACTTGAAAAGAAGGCTTCATGGATGCAGAGCAGGACCAACCACCATCTAAAAACACTTAAAAACTGCCTATTTTAATAGTTCAAACTAGCACTACCACAGAAGCCAACATCTACAGTCTTCCTTATTTCCACTCTTGAAGGCACAGCTAATCAGCACCAAGGAAAATTAATGGCACTCCTGGATTGGGTGTTCTGCAAATGCCAACCTCACATGCTTCCCAAGCTGCATTTTCTTCTGAATATTTTAGATACGAAAATCGTTTCACAGAAAAATCTGTACATAGGTAAATCCGTGATTAGGCGAGGATCCACTGTATACACGTCTGGTTTCAACTGTAAATGTACAGACATAATAAAATTAGGAGAGTAGGTGTAGCTCTGCACTTATAGTCTCCTAATAAAATATGATATATTTTTAGAAGTTGACATTTTATTTACAAAATCCAATTAAGAGCAGATTCTAATCACCCTCCACCAAGAACAAACTTTAAAATAATCTTTCTATTTTTTTTTTTGGTAAACAAATTATGTTGTGAATCGTCTCACTAGGATTTTGAATTGAAAGTAGAAGGTAACAGTGAGGATGGAACCCTCCCCCCAATGTTTATGGATTGCTATACATTGATTGTGGGAAAAGGAGGTTATCAGTGGATCACCAACTTTTCATATCCACTAGGCTTCTGTTCAGTTTTCCATAGTGTAACCAACAGTAGTTGGTTCTCTCAAACATTTAAGGCTGTGATGGTGATAGCCAATGATGGTGCCCAATGCAATTTACAAGAGTTGTGATTACACAAATTTTCAATGAAGGTGTTAAAACTGAAGGTACTGCCATTTTCAGGTAAGCCATATTACCATTCAAACCTAATAACTGATATGACTAAAGGCTGGTATTTGTGTCATTTAAGCTTAAATGTGTGTTTACAATTACAGAGAAACCATGCAATGTAGTGCATAGTGTGTGATTATGTGTGTGGCATGTGTGTGATTACCCCAGTGCTTAGTAACTTAATACTAAAATACTTGCTGGCTAAATATTTGATAGATGTAGCTGTAGCAGTTGGTTGGGTTGTTATTGAAATTACACTCTAGAGATAAGGTGACACAACCTGCTTCATTTTTAAATTCACTGAGTAGTTTAAACAGGTGAATTATGCGATGCCCCTTCATATCTCCAAAGCTGAGTGTAGATGAGGAAGAGAAGAAGAGCATTTTTAAGGGGCCTTATTACATTCATGAGACACTCAAACGTGCTCCAGGGCTGATTTTTTTTTTATTCTGCATGCCCTTCAGCAATAATTAATCCACTCTTTCATGGGCAAAGGGGACAGTTCACCCTCTATGTACAGACAAGACTGGAGGCTCAATGGGACTAACATGGAGAACAGAGGCCAAGTTATTGTCCCTTAGCAGCCTCCATCCCCCCAGATGGTATTTATCTCCAATAACTCCCTCAGGGCGCACCTTCGGGCAGCAGCAGGAGAAATGCTATAGTTGGATGATGCATTTTACCATGGCTGAGTATGAATCAGGATATTAAAAAGTTGTAGGAGGGCAAAAGCAATTTCCTGGTAAAGGGGATTTTAAAATTACAGCTCTCACATTGGCAGTCTTACCATAAAAATTATTTTCTCATTCGTACCTATCACAAAACACCTACTTCCTGACCACCACCATTACCGTACATATACACCCAAGATAACATCTGTCAAGCAGTCTTTGACAGACAGTCACAAGGAAACACAGACTACCTTGACAGAAGTCTATTTAAAAAAGATTTCTCTTCGTATGACAAGCCACAGTCATGTCACTGTAAAATTATTCCAGTCAAACTCAGGGTCCACTTACTTAAAGAAACTAATTAAGCATGTAATTAGTCAGTAATTTTGTAAACTATTGCTGAATCTCCAATTAAGACATAAACCAATTTCTAAGAGACCTTATCAGAAAGTTTAGGATGATTTTCCTCCAGATTCTGCATAAATTAAAATACAATCACATGCAACTGGAGGATTTAGCTTTTGTGGCTTATAAAACAATGCTTTCATGGGTTCTGTGAAAATGAGAAAACCACAGCCTTTGTTCTTTTGTGAGGGGAGGCCCATTCATGGAGGGCTAAATCGAGAGGCTTTACACCACGAGACTGTACACTGTCACATAAGCAGTATGATGAAGTTAGGTTTGAACCAAAGTTGTCCTCATTGCTAATGACCAAACAATGTATTTGGAACTTTTGGTTCTTAAGCAATTGTTGCAGTCAGTAGCATCAGTAATAATCCCATTTGTAGGGATAACATGCCTCTTCACTGAAGACGTTCTAGTTTGTACAGTATTTTTTTTCTTTTTTTGAAACAAGGGTGGCGATTAGGCAATACAAAATGTATGAACCAATGTGTTATCCTGTAGGTGTCAGACCTAGCCAAGCAACATCAGCTTAATATAATTATACAAAGATGCTTGATGCCTCACTGGCCGCACAGACATTTGAGATTGCTTTTGCTTTAAATTAAATTTAGAGCTGATTTTATCATTAAATGCAAGTGAATACAGCTTTTAAATTGATCTGTTCTCAGTTTTTCTTCATCATCATGATCCTCAAGGAACTAAATTAACTATAAATATCAGGAAGTTTAGTTAATGTTGCAGGGCAGTTTTAATCTAGTTTTACTCTTTGATTGAATTGCAATTAGTTGCAATAGCTATTGTTTCTCTTTGTAGAGCTTAGTTTGGGTTTAATTTTGGCAAACTCATTTACTTCCTGTTTTCCTTTCACTTTTGTTTCTAAGCTGGTCACATTTAGGTTTTGCATTTTGACTCATACTTGTGCTGGCTCTGGTTGTGTTTTTTTTCCTTCTATTTTCCTATTATGTCCCATCAAATTCCCAACGTCTCAGTCTTCTGGTTCTTTCTCAGCTGTTTTTTTTTTTATTCAGAAAGTAGCTTTACCGAGTCCTCAATCCCAGCAATCACTCCCCCTCAGGGTTTATTCATCCCTTGTTAATTCGGTCATTTCTACTGATTTAAGCTTTAAGTCTCTGGGCTTGGGATTTGATGTGATCAAGCTTTCCACATTAATGTTTTGATTTTGTTTTTGCATTGCACTCAGTTTCTAAGGTAGACTTTGTCTTCTATTAAACACCTGCACCTGCTCTGTCTGCATACCCTTTGCTTCTTGCATGTACTTCCTCCATTCAACACACTTTGACACCAAACTGTGATGGAAGTCTGTCATGACCTACATCAGAGTTAAACATGGAGCTTTAGGAAGAGCATTCCTAATGTTTAATGCATTTATCTGTAATGTATGTTTTCTATCCAATAGAAACAGGTTTTGAAATGTATTATGAGATCACTGTCCTATTAAAACACTATATTGTTTTATTGTCAATAAGTTTAAACAAAATTTAATCCACATGCAAAAGTAATGTTATGTTCAAGTTGACCGTGCTGGAACATCAGTGTCACTGTTTGCAGTGAAGGGAGTTTTAGACCAAGAAAAAAGCTCCTGTTAAGCCCCAAATTAACACCCTGCAGGGTACATTGAAATCTGCAGCTGACCTCAAAAATGTTTTGTATTTATACAGGTCGAAGATTAAAAAGCTTGGCCACAATGACAAGAAGAGGAGCAGTCGAGGTTAAGCATTCAAACCAAAGAACATTGTCAAGCATAGTATTGGCAGCATCATGCTGTGGGACTGTTTCACTCCAAGTGGTACTGGTGGATGAAATAAATAAGAACTTCCTCCAAATTCTTCAACTTTAGTTGAAATTAACAGCTACAGGAGTAAAATGTTGATTAAAACAATTATTCTAAATAAACGTCAAAGCTAGTTTTGGAATGCAAAAAGCCGGCTAACATCAAGCTTCTGGAGTTTCCTTTTCCAAAGTTTTAACGTGACCACCACTGGAAATTGGAAGTCAGACATTCCACAAGAGTTGTAAAATATTCAATAATAATTATGACAGGACTTCGGTAAGTGCTGCAAAAAATGTGTGTGTGTGTGTGTGTGTGTGTGTGCGTGTGTGTGTGTGTTTGTGTGTGTGTGTGTGTGTGCGCGCGCGTGCAACTTGCTTTCTGTCATATAAGCAAATATTAGGGGGGTGTATGCACGATCCTGAATCGGTATGTATAATATTGACCCTGTGAGGATTTGTGAAAATCTGAAATAAAATCAAACTTGAGTACCCAATTTATGTTGGGATTTTCTTCATCTTGTTTAAACCCGGAGCAACTGAAAATACTTAAAATGAACCTGAATGTATTATTTTATTTTGCAGGTTAGACTTATTGAACCAGTTAAAGAGTTGAAAAAAATATCACATTTTAAATTATAGTAAATATTTAACACAACACAGTAAGAAAAGGACACTAGTGTAGTCCATCAATGCTGTGTTGTTCACTGATTTTCTATCACAGCAATAATGATGCTGCTGATTAAAGTAAGAAAATCAATCTGATATTACATGGATGTACATCCTCATGCAGGACAACCCTAGAGATGGAGTACAAATCATGATTCATGAACCAGTGTGACTACCTCTCAGTGATGGGAGTGTTACTGTCCAAGCTCACAGACACCCACCACCAAATGGCCACACAAGGTCACACCATAACAACTTCTATTTATAACCTCCATTTTATATTGCTGTCCTGTAGAGAGAAACACACCACTCTGTCTCACAATACTGATGCTTCTTCACTCCTCTATCATCTGATAGTCATCATAATTGAGGGTCTCCAGATAAATGCAAAGTAAATCTGGCAGATGCCCTTTCATCCTGATGGCCTTTGGCTTTTTGTGAAAAGTTCACTCTCAATAGCTTGTCCTAGACAAAAGGTTAGCTCTGTTTAAACATCATGCTTGAGACTCTGGGTTCCAAAATCCCCATTAATAGCTCACTAACAAGCCTGATAAAAAATAAAAAAATAAAAAATAAAAAAATCACAGCACCCCAGGCAACAGCTGAGTGGCCACTTGATTTGACTGGAAGTCAACCTCTGTCTCTATGAATGATGTACAGCAAAGTAAAGAATTTATAACTTTTCCAACTTTTTCATGTTTTGTTACACTGCATCTACAAAGCTGTGTTCAGAACATATTTTCTATTCGGATGCTGTGTTTTAGAACACCACAAAGTGGAACAAAATTTTTTAAAAAGGATGCCTGGTTTTCAAGTTTTTTCCCAATTACAATTCAGAAAATTGGTGTGTGTGTTTGTATTCTTTCAAGACAATGTGCCACTTTGTGTTCATCTATCAGATAAAGTCCTTAGAAGTTTGTGGTTGGAACAAAATCTGAAGTTCAAAAATTATAAATACTTTTGAAAGGTATTGTGAATATAATTAGAAGATGTGCTGCCTTTGCCGACTATATTACAGTTCTATCTGGGGAAACAAGCTAAGGGGTCATTTAGATTTAGGTGATGGAAGCACAAAGTGTTTCCTTGCTCACACTGTCTTCGTCACCTGGTAACAGTCTGACTCATGGGAGCCTCCTGGCTAACATACTCAAAGCAGCAGGTTATACTGCAAACCAGCCCCCCACCCCCAACACCGGCTGATCATGCTTTCAGAGTTATTAGGTAATCTGGGAGAAGAGGGTGATAGGCCATCTGCTTTTTAACGACTCCTATTCGAACATGCACAGCAGTCACCATGGATTTGCTTGACGTTATTTGCACAGACTCTGGAGAGACTCGTTCCATGTGCACTGTGCAGTAGCCAATCGGCACTCCATCAGTAAAACCTGTGGGAGGTGATAAGCCTCCTTTACAGCAAAGGGGGGGTTCCCACAAACAACAACAATAGCAGAGATCCTGGGTAACCAGTTGAGCCAAAGTGGTATTTCAATCGTATCGGAAAGAAATGGAAGAAAATAAAGTGAAATATATATATATATATATATATATATATATATATATATATATATATATATATATATATATATATAAAAAAATCTTGCTCCTTTTCATATGAGATTACAATTCATTTCCGAATCAACAGCTTTCCACTTCTCTCTCTGCTCAAGATAAACCCATCACAACTGAAGGATGGAGGAAAGTAAAAGAAAAATAAGAATGCCAGAGCTGTAGTCTCAGATTTTAGCTGATGGAGCGAGAACAACGGAAGGATTCGTTTCTAAAGGATGAAAGCAGCTGCTCATCTTCCTTCTGACTTCCCCTCTTCTCTTTTCCTCATCTTTCCATCTGCCCACACATTCTCAACATAGACTGCCTTCACAACTAGAGACATATTCAGCGTTGTGATCAGCTGTTGCGCTCCACCCTGTAGCTATAGCAGGTTCTGAGCACAAACAGGAACAAAAAACAAAGTGCACATGACAACAAAAGGCGCGGCAAAAACAGGCGCCAAATATGGAGTCAAGAGGAATGGTGGGGAGTTGGAGTGAAGAGCAGCACTAGTGTTACATTATTAAGACTGACACCCAGCAGATAAATTACATAATTTTTTATAGAAAAGAGACAGTTTCCTCTTTTACTTCCAGGGTGAGATGTGAATAAAATGTTCTTTCCTACCTGGCAACAGCTTTACACCTTCAGCTCCAAAGCTGCCGGCCCTGACGAGAAGGCTTGCTCGTATGGAGTGGGGAGTCTGGGAGAGATGATGTGTGTATATGAGTGTGTGTGTCAGTGTGTTATGTGTGTGTGATGCTGAGAAAAAGATGGAGAGAGAGCTGGGAGGGAAAGTGAGAGGTGGAGCCTAGCTCAGACACAGGAAGGAGGGCTGGTTGATGACTGTCTGCTGCCTGTACACCCAGTCTGGAGGAAGCAGTGTGGACAGCACTACATTTTCATCTGATCAAACACACACAGCTGATGCACCTCATGCACAGCTTGGAGAATAAAAACCTGAAGGCAGGGGGAAAGAGAAGGAGGAGCAGGAGGTGTGAGACTCAGGAGAGGCTGAGCTGTTTAAGCCCAAGCATCGTCACACGGCAGTTCCTCGGAATCCCTCCAGTAAGAGGTGAAGTGCATCGCCGAGTCCTTGTCTGTGATTGGCTGCGTAGCAGGGCATTGCCAAACTGTTGCGGGCAATGCTTTGTAACCTAAAATGACCCTTCAACATATTGAATGCTTTGTCCATATCTGTCTTGTGGGTATATGTCACCATCAAGGACAATTTCATAAAACAACCTTCCTTGTTAGGACCTTTGAGCATGATGGTGCGTGTGTAATTGTGTGTATATATCAGTGCACAGTAAGTCAACACCTGCCCTTGTACATGAACAAATCTAAAACACACATTCATGCACATAACCTGTTAAAACAGCTTCTCCATGAAGGGAACCCAATTTCTCCAGGGAAAGCTCACGCCCATCTTTATAAAGGCAACACTTGACAATTTCCAAATTGCATCAAGTCGTTCTGACCACAATACTAAGGAGCAGCAACAGACTACTTCCACTATAGAGCCCATTAACATAAAACAAAATGATTCAACGTTTGCATTTAATCTTGAACAAGTGCAGCTCTTTGTTTAGGAGTACAAAGCAGACATCTACTCATCATCTGCAACTGGTACAAAATGCAAAATGTCTTTTAAAAGCAAGACAAAAATGTGTAAGCAGATGCACCTCCTTAAGAATAATCCATACTTAAGGACAGGATTCAGTTATATCCATTTACATTTTGTTATATTAATACCACAATTTTCTTGAAATTTTATGACATAACCCAACAAAGACCAGTTTTTGATGGTTTTTTTTTTTTTTTTTTTTTTTTTTTTTTAAAAAAAAATGTAAGGTGTAACGTACTTATATTTTTATCTTAAATGTAGATATTTTTTTACATTTAAATTGCTAGTAAATATTTAATAAATTACACATCAAAATCACTCAGCAGGGACAATACTACTCTTGGTTAATATCAGCATGGTCCCACTGGCTAAGATTTTAGCTATACTGCAACTATGAATAATAAGATATGTTACCATAGCTATGCAGATGATACACCGCTCTACATTACAATATCATCAGGTGACTATGAACCTGCTCAAGCACTGAGCAGATGCATAGAATACATCTATGCATGGATGTGTCATAACTTTCTCTTCAGCTGAATAGAAACCCCACAGAAGTAATTAGTTTGGAGCAAAAGATTAACGATCAAGAGTGAGCACACAGCTTCAGTTATTACAAATAGCAACTAGCAATCAGGCCTAAAATATTGGTGTAGTGATGGACTCAGAGCTAAAGTTTCAGACACAAAGACAGTTACAAAGTCGGCCTTCTATAATCTGAAGAACATTTCCAGGATTAAAGGACTAATGTCCCAACAAGATCTTGAGAAACTCATTCATGCTTTTATCTGAAGTCAAATTGATTACATTTACAGTGTCTTCACCAGTCTTGTCTAAAAAGTCAAACGCAAACAGAACGCTGCTGTGTGCGTTCTCACTAAATCTAGCAAAATGGAACAAAACCCCTCAGTTCCTCAGAAGCAGAGTTTGTCCTCCCAAGCAGAACCATCTCTCCTGAAGTAGTGCTCCACCACAGCCCATGTTCGAATGATCACAGCACAACTCATGCTAAATGTACACCAATCGAAATACCCCACAGTGCAGAGCACCCTCACTGCCACTTCTGTCCCAGTCTCTTTACATTCTTGTCGTGATCTTGTACTATGTAATATTCAGTACAATTAGTCAGCACTGAATCACAGAAACAGATCAGATTCATACAATAATATGGTTTTGAGGGCAACATCTATCCTCCTGAAGAGATGCAGATGTCTGTATAATCGTATTTCTGATTTAATTGCTTTCATTATTTATAATAATATTTAGGTTATTGCAATGCTACATTTAAATAGCCACTATAAAATAGTTAGGCAACCTTTCTAATTTCTACAGGAGAAGTAACAAAATTCATCACATGTGAACATAAAATTAAACTAAAATCTGGTATTGCTAAACATTTGCTTTAGGTTGATCTTGTAAATCTCAAATGCAGACTCATTTCTTCTGATGCACAACAATTTCACATCAACAGAAACACACACACAATCTGAAACCCAGTATGGGATGTGATCAAGTCCTATGGTCATTACTAAATTACACATCACAAAATTTGTATGGAAATAACTGTACACCCATTTGCTTGACAAATGAGGTCCACTCCATGACCAACCATAAATTTTGTTCCAAAAGTCAGTGACTTTGATTCTTACAAGAATGTGCTGTAATTTAAGGACTGCTCAACCAATATGATACTTTCTTTTTCCTTTGATACATAGCCTGTTTTATATATGTCAAAGAACACAAAAATATGGTAACTTGAATGACTAAGGGTAGAGCCATTTTTAAATTACAGAAACATTTTCCCATTTTACAGTGACTCCTACTATAATTAAACATGTAATTTGTCATACCAGCAAAAATAAATAAGTGCTTAAAGACCCTAACATTTCCAGATCACATTCTAACTTTAAAGAGGCTGTTCGCTTTTTATTAACGAACTGAAACAATTCACAGATTACCTGGTAATGAAAATAATCATTTTATGCAAGTTAAGCTTTCAGTCAAATTACCTGAGCTTCATCAAAAGGTAATAACAGTGGGGTTTATTATGTTAGCGTATGCAAATAAATCTGCACACTCCATTAACTAATGAAGATCATGTTCAATAAACTGCTTTGAAGCCGTTTAACACACTCAACATGCAGCTTCAGTTTGTTCTTAATGTTTCAAAGAATAAAGACTTATCTTTACATTTCTGTTGTAAAATGTTTTGAAATATTTCAGATAAACAAATTCCCATAATAATGTGTGGGTAAAACTAAGTTTGTTTTTTTCCTTTTAGATTTCCCTCATCATAAAGCGCAGTTCAGAAGATCTCTTTCTATGTCCTGACCCAAACCTTTGGCTCTGAGTTGCATATTGATTATCAGGTTTTGTGGTGGATTATCTTGATAAAAACAGGCTTGTATGTCCTGGAGGGGCTCCACTGGCACTCTGACGACAGCTTAAACACCAGCTGCATCCTACCAGTTTCTGCTCAGGAAAAAAAAAACCTGGCCACAGTCACAGCCCTTCTGCAGCCAGCAGGCCAAACTCCAGCACCCTGTCTCAAAGCCTTCTTGCTCTAGAGGACGGAGGTGTCTCGCAGGCCCAGAAACGATCGGGCAGGAAACATCACCGACCCATTGCTGTACAAGCAGTATCCTCTGTCATAGACTCTTATCTAATGAGCTCAGAACTAAATCAAAGTGACAATATTAATCATGTGATGTGAGAAATAATTAGAAGTCCAATAAAGGCCTGAGTAAGTTCCCTTCCTAATATTCCAACATGCAGCAGATAGCTGATTGTAGCTTGGCTCAGTAAATGATAAAAACGTTACTTGTTGATTCTGGAAGTAGTGCTAATAATTGCTTCACAGAAAAAAAAAAATGTATGTAGCAGCAGGCACAAGTTAAATGCAAAAAAAAAAAATAATAAAAAGAGTCTTCTTCTATTTTGGCATCTCAACAGCAACAATTAGCAAAATAAATAACATACTTTTTGAAATAAGACAAGCAAAAATAATATTTCCAGCTTTAAGCATCATCCAGCAAATGTGACACCTCAATTAGTAAATATTGCCATGGTCCCAATTAGTTCATCATCAAGAACCAAAAACTGCTTTATTATGTATCCACTTGCTCTGTTGAATGGAAAACTTAATTATTAATGATACAGGAGAGGCATAAAAAAAATGCATGAACAAGTTGTAGCTTGATTTATTTTCAATTTCAATGTTTTTTTTATGAAGAAAAGCTCAATTTTTCCATCATCATGTGACATCATTTGGCAGATCCATAAATACTTAATACTTTGAAAGCAACATTTATCATATTTAAATCAACATCAACAACTTTAAAGTTAAATGCTTAAGAAAAATCAACCAGTCATTTAACAGATTTTTTTGGTAATATAAACTAGCATAGATGTGTTTCATAAACAAGTCATTCCTTTTGTAAAACAACCACGATTCATTAACAAAATTTATTCTGGATACATTTAATCAGCATCACAAGGTCCACATTTCTGTGGTTCTTTCCTCTGCTGATTAAGAAACATCCAGGCTGCTATTTTTCTTGACAGTAACTGATTTTGTAGTATAGATAACTAACATTTGGTTAGTTGCACTTAAGGAAGCTGTTTTGATCTTCTAACACCTCACCATGTCGTTTTTGGATCATCACATTAACCTTTGCATGGGGAGGAATTTGCTGAAGTAGCAGGCTAACACTACCATGTTTAATCTCTGATATGATTATTTAACTATTTTTAATTTAATTAATTTTGGTGTTATTTAAATATATGTAGCACTTTGGTACTGTATGGTGTCTTAAAAGTACTTTATATATAAAGCTGGATTGAAATTTGGCTCTGAATATATTTTCAACTTCCAATCCATTTTGAGCAGTCAAACCTTACAGAAAGCTATCTCTTCTGCTTATAATATTTACATCTTTGCTTTGAATATCATATATTTAAGGACCTGTGTTTGAGTTATGGTCTGCCCAAGTTAACAGTAGAACGTCACTTCTGAAAGTCACCTATTTGAAGATTTTTTTTTTTTATGTGACTGCAAATTATTTGTGGAAAATGGTGGAGGCCACAGTGCTCATGGTTATCTTCAAGGCAGAATTTTTTTCTTTACCCTTATCTGAATTTGTGCCTCGAGACAATTTCTCAGAGGTCTACAAACCCATCCTTGACTTTAGACTTGGCTTTGTGCTCCAACATGCACTGTCAACTGTCAGACATTACATACAGTTAAAACCAGAAGTTTACAAATGCCACATAAAAAGACACAATCACCTTTTTTTCACCTAACTTCTCTTGTTTTAGGTCAGTTAGAATTAACAAATGTTTTGCTATTTCCTAAATGCCAAAATAATGAGAGAGAATCAGTCAGATTTATTTATGTTTTCAAAATCAGAAGTTAACATACATTTCAACAGTATTCAGTAGCATTGCCTTCGAACTGTCAAACATTTTGGGTTTCCACAAGCTTCTCACAATAGTTTGTTGGAATTCTGGCCCATTCCTCCAGACAGAACTAGTGCAACTGAGTTAGGTTTGTAGGCCTTCTCGCTCACACACATCTTCAGATCTGCCCACAAAATCTCTATAGATTCAGATCAGGGCTTTGTGATGGCCACATCAAAACACTGACTTCGTTGTCCTTAAGCAACTTTGTAACCACTTCGGGTGTACACTTCAGGTTATTGTCTATTTGGAAACTGTGCCTGAGCTGTACCCTTCTAGCTGATATCTTTAGATGTTTCTTCAATATTTCCACATAATGCTCTTTCTGCATGATGCCATTTATTTTACAAAGTGCATCAATTCCTCAGCAAAACAGGCCAAAAACCTGATGCTGCCATCCCCATGCTCCCACTCCCAAAATACTGTGTACCTCTTGGAAATGACAGGTGCAAGCACAGCACAAAGACTAAACTTTGTTTTTGTGGACTCTGCCCTAGTCATCAACATTTAGCTGAGTGGATCAAGCCCCTCTTTAGTAAAATCTGCCATCCTCCACTGTGTGAATCACAGAGATGTTTATCTGTCCATACTCTCTGCCCCAGGAAGCCTGGGGTTTCTCTCTCTTGTTTACAGAGCGACAGCATCTCTGGGAGAAGCTGGGTGACAGCATACGACAGACTGATGGATGATGTGACACTCATGTGCCTCTGTGTCATCCCTGCATCCACCTCTCTCATTCTCCCCTCACCCACTCACACTCTAAGCTTAAAGGGAAGGATTGCTAATGCTTATGCATGTTGATGAAGCTCAAACTTGCACCTCTTGTTCAAAGCATGCATCCTCTCACGGAGAAAAGCCTGATGGGTAAACAGTGGGTGGCTGTCAGCTTGCCTGACTGTTAACAGTTGAATGAGAAGGCAAGATCCACTGCAGATGACAATGCTCAGGAGCAGAGAAGGGCAGAATTGGGTGACAGGAAGAGGTGACAGGACAGAAGGGCAGCAACTGAATCTGCATAGAAATGAGCAAGATTTCCCAAGAAATTATACATCAATGTCATTTTAAGAGAGAGAGAAAAAAAAACAGATTGACACTGCTTAACAGGGAAACATTGGGGAAAAAACCCTCAGTTGTCACCTTACTATTGAAATCAAAATGGCACAAATTAAATGCTACTTCAAAATGTAATCAGAAGCATGAGAAGATCTGGGTAAACAAAAATTTTCTAAGTGTAGTTTCTGGCAGAAATAAGTGTATAATTAGAATTTGGCTTTTGCTACTGAGTGACATGCCTTAAAATGTACTTAATCAAAAACTTTGATAAGCCTGCAAAACAAATAGGCTGGCCAAATTAATTCAAATTATGAGTGTAAAACTCCTTGCAACATTCCTGTCCAAGCTCAGATGATGAGAGCACCAGGCTCACATAATTATTTTAACTATACACCCTCTTTAACTTAGGACTTGACTCAACATCTTTGAATAGTCTTTAAGAGATATTTTCCCTCCATTCAAAAGAAAAACTAAAAAAAGACTAAAATTGTACAAGATCTTTCTGTCAGGCCAGAGATGGTAATGCCTTTCTGTGAGAAGACATATCAATTTATAAGGGAACAACATTCTGGGCAGCTTCGTTTTCTGCTACAGTGGAATCCTGATTCTTCGTGGTTCAGTGTTGGTGGCCTTACCAAATCACTGATTTTTCTGTCACATAACTCCAAATTATTCACAGAAAATTTGCCTATTCACAGATACTTCCGTAGAGCATAACTAAAATATTCCAAAGACAATTCAGCATAATAAGATGAAATATCTAGCTGCTCAACAGCAATATTTTTTGCAACTGTACATCAAATCAAAGGATTACAATTTTGTAAAGAAGAAGGCCAAATGTAATCAAACAACCTTTAAAAGACTTGACTAATATAATGAATAAACAAGGTGTGGGTCTAGATTTTTGCACATATATCTAGAAAACATATGACGGTGATGTTCAACACCAAAAATCAAAATATATCACATTCTCTTATGTGTTATCAACATAGAAACATATCCAAAACACCCCTGTGGCAATTTCTCTTATCAGTGTATCCAATGGGCCAACCAACCTTATAACCTGACCTCTCCTGAAGCACTTTAGAGCAGCCAAGCAATAACCTTCCCATACAACAACATATGATATAATCTGCCACCACATGATCAAACGTTGACCATTTTGGTCAAGGTATAATCATGTGATAACAGAGTGAATATATAAGGTCACTTGCAAAGAGAAAATCACTGGGATAAGGGTGTGGGTGGGGGTGTATGTGTAGTTGATTGTGTACACAATGTTTCTTTTTAGTACCTCACCATTGTCTAGCATAGTCTACCCCAGGGGTGCCAAAGTCCAGTCCTTGAGAGCTACCATCCTGCCACTTTTAGATGCATCTCTGCTCCTAGACACCTAAACCAGACAGCTGAACTCTCTCACCAGGATCCATTCAGAACTCCAAAGACTTGGTAATGAGCAGTTAGTTTGATTCCGGTGTGCTGGAGAAAGCATGCATCTAAAAGTTGCAGGATGGTAACTCTTGAGGACTGGACTTGCACATCCCTGGTCTACCTCATCTCTGCCTGTATTAAAATAGGGTAAAGCTTTAAAACCCCCTAAAGACCTAAACCAAAGTGAATATAAAATGCTGTGATCTAACCAACAAGATTAAAAGAAAACTTAGGAGTATATTAATCATTCATTTCTCACCCTGATCCAACATCCAGCAGATCTATTTTTAATAACCTCTCCTTTATTTTTCTAAGTGACTGCACTCCCACACTTTAGAGATGAATTCACAGCATGGCAGTAGGCACTGAAGTGGAAATGCAATGCAACAAATGGCTTCCTCACTCCTGGTCAAGGTCTTGACCTGCACATCCCAGCATCTGCCCCCTGTCTTCCCCTCAAAAATCCCCAGAATAAAAATATAATAAATGCATGGCCTTTTTTATGTTGTTCCAGTACTGTACTTACAAGAAGGAAACCAAGCAAAGCTGGAACACAGCAAGCAATTTTCTCACAAGCATTAATTATATTTTATTGTTTCAGTGCAGATTCTTTACCTCTTTCTCTTTGTTTCAGTGCATCTTTTGTTTTACGAATGAGTTACTATCATGTTGCTTCCCTCCAGTGAGCCTATTCTTAGTCTGGGTATCATCTTGGAGAAAAGGGTTATTTTTAGTCAGCCAGTCATGTGACTGTAGTGCAAATGGAGTCTTGCAGCTGTAGGTTACTGGTCTGACACTTAACAGATCAGCTCCCAAACCACAAAGAGAAAAAAAAAAAAAAAAATCCTCCAAATCTTGGAAATTTTTTAATAATATTACCTCAGAGGGGCTCTGGTTAATAATCACTTTTCTTCAGTAACATTATTATCCCAGCCTTAAATCACTACAATCACCCGCCTTAAATCTACCCAGCACTTTTAAACATGGGAACAACCCACAAGCTTGATTGAGAATAACTTGGAAACATTTCAACATAAAATGTTAATGTAATTATCAACTCTTCAAAGATACAGTAACTATTAGTCCTTCAAATTACAGAGTTGTAGTTTGACTTTGAATCACTTGAAGGTGTTTGAATAATTCATTTATGCATATTAACAAAATACCCACAGAAAAAAAGTGTTTATTTCTTAGGTACTTTTTTGTGCTAAAAGTACAAAGTAAAAAAAATTCTTGCCTAATAAGGTAATTTTTTAAGACATTTAAGAAACCTTATTTGAATGTAAATGTCCAACGAATTAACAATAGCCAAGGTGCACCACCATCCATGTTTTTTAAACCCAGAGTGTATCATTTCTGGGGCCTGCCATAGCAATGAAGGCAGGCAGTAATTTCCATTGCTACTACTCATACAGCTACACACTTTCACATACAGCAGGGATGCACCGATATAAAAACAATATTAATATTGCTGTTGTGGCCGATACCAATAGCTACCAATATTTTTATTTATTTATTTATTATTTATTTATTTATTTATATTATTTTATTTTATTTTTTTTTATATATTTTTTTTATATATTTTTTTTATTTTTATATTTTTTTTATATATTTTTTTTATTTTTATATTTTTTATATATATATATATATATATATATATATATATATAGCGGCTGGGTAGCTCAATGGGTAAGTCACCCGACCTTCACCCGGGAGACCGGGGTTCGAATCCAGGCCGGGTCACTTGGTTGAGATATCCAGTGTGGGTCCTTAGGCAAGATCCTTCGCGCTACTGCCTACCTCATGATGACTGATAAAGGAATACACGCCATGCCGGCTCAGACGTCGCCCGGCCAAACAAGGTCTGCGTCAGGTGCTGGGGAACCAGGGCACCTTCACGAAAAATGGGTTACTGGAACAAGACGGAATTGGGCGAGAGGTGAAAACTTGGATCTGTTGTTGGAATGCTACTACTCAAGTAACCCTAGTCAGAGGGGTTACATGCAAACAATGCGGGAGGAATGGTTACGTCGACATCCCCATTCAACACTAACTGCCAAACAACTAGTAGCTCAGTGTTCCAACATCCGCAAACGGCAAATGCTGTCACAACTTCAGATAGACGAGGTACAACACAAATGCTACGGCAAGGGGGAGCCAGGACGCCAGGTCAGAGGGGAGTTAGCTTCAACTCCCCACCCGGAGATTGGGTATGCAGCCCCAATAATGAACGAACCATCACAGCTGAACGAGGTAGCAACTGACCTGAGAGGTAGGATCGTGGCCCGAACGAACACCAGGCAATCCCGATGCCAATTACAACGGCTGAGTGAAGTACCATCAGAAAGTCTCATTGAAGATGTGAATGCAGCATTGAGAACGATCCCTACCAACACCATAACGGAAACCAATGAGCTGGTGTACAACTCAGCATCAGTGATCCTTGAGATGCTCGGCTATAGGAGCAACCATGAGATTCAATACCCACCATGGAAAAGACGGTTAGAGGCTAAAATCAAGGTAACAAGGAGGGAAGTGAGCCAATTGTCAGAGCTCCAAAGAGGTGCAATCAAAAGACCAGTACCCAAGCGGTACAGCCAGATGCCCATACCTGAAGCGCTCGAAACTGCCAAACAAAGGCTCCAAGCCTTGGCCAGTCGCCTAAAGAGAGAAAATGAAGCCAGGAGGATTAACCGGCTCTTCTCCACCCAACCAGCTAAAGTGTACTCTCAATGGCAGGGTAATAACAACAGAGCAGACCCACCAAGGCTGGAGACCCAACAGTACTGGAAAGGGAGGCGACCCACAACAGCAATGCACAGTGGCTAATCTCTCTACGAGATGACCACAGCAACCTCCCTGAGCAAGCCCCAGTAACTATCACAGTGGCAGATGTCCAAGAAAGAGTCTCAGGTATGAAAAACTGGACAGCACCAGGTCCTGACATGATCCATGCCTACTGGCTAAAGAAACTCACTGCCCTCCATGAGCGACTGGCAGCTCAAATGAACCAGCTGCTACAAAGTGGGACTCACCCTGAATGGTTAACTGAAGGGCGCACAATCCTGATCCAGAAGGATCCCTCAAAGGGTTCGGTCCCATCCAACTATCGGCCAATAACCTGTCTCTCTACAACATGGAAGCTCATGTCAGGCATCATAGCAGCTAAGATAGGTGGGCACATGGATAAATACATGAGTACAGCACAGAAGGGCATCGGCATAAATACCAGAGGAGCCAAACACCAACTCCTGGTAGACCAAACAGTCGCCCGAGACTGCAAAACCCGACACACCAACCTGTGCACGGCTTGGATTGATTACAAGAAAGCCTATGACTCAATGCCACACACTTGGATCATTGAATGCTTAGAGATGTACAACATCAACAGGACTCTAAGAGCCTTCATTGCACCCTCGATGGGGATGTGGAAAACCACCCTTGAAGCCAACTACAAGCCAATTGCACAAGTGTCCATCAAATGTGGCATATACCAAGGAGACGCTCTGTCCCCACTGCTGTTCTGCATAGGTCTGAACCCCCTCAGCCAAGTCATCAACAAGACTGGCTACGGATACCGACTCAAGAACGGAGCCACCATCAGTCACCTCCTCTACATGGATGACATCAAGCTGTACGCTAAGAGCAAACGAGACATCGACTCACTGATCCACACCACCAGGATCTACAGCACTGACATTGGGATGTCATTCGGACTAGAGAAGTGTGGTCGGATGGTTACACAGAGAGGGAAGGTCATCCACACAGAAGGGGTCTCACTCCCAGAGGGAACAATAGCAGACATTGAGGACAGTTACAAGTACCTGGGAATACCACAAGCAAATGGCAGCCTCGATGAGGTCACAAGGAAAGGAGCCACAGCCAAATACCTCCAACGAGTAAGGCAAGTCCTGAGAAGCCAGCTCAATGGCAAGAACAAGATCCGTGCGATAAACAGCTATGCCTTGCCAGTAATCAGATACCCTGCAGGAATAATAAGCTGGCCAAAGGAAGAGATAAAGACCATGGATGTTAAAACTCGGAAACTACTAACCATGCATGGAGGGTTCCACCCTAAATCCAGCATCCTGAGACTATACGCGAGCCGTAAGGATGGAGGCAGAGGACTAGCGAGTGTGAGAGCCACTGTCCAGGATGAAACATCCAAGATCCATAAATACATCAAGGTCAAAGCCTCAACCGACGATGTGCTCAGCGAATGTCTCAAACAATGGGGACCAGAGGATGAGGTGCTGGAGGAACCGTCATGGGAGGATAAGCCCCTACATGGGATGTACCACCGACAAATAACTGAAGTGGCTGATATCAGGAAATCCTACCAATGGCTGGAAAAAGCTGGACTCAAGGACAGCACAGAGGCACTCATCCTGGCCGCACAGGAACAGGCCCTAAACACCAGAGCAATAGAGGCTCAGATCTACCACACCAGACAAGATCCAAGGTGTAGATTGTGCAAGGAGGCCCCTGAGACAGTCCAACACATAACAGCAGGGTGCAAGATGCTGGCAGGGAAAGCGTACATGGAACGTCATAACCAAGTGGCGGGCATAGTGTACAGAAACATCTGTGCAGGATATGGACTGGAAGCCCCGAGATCAAAGTGGGGCACACCCCCAAAGGTGGTGGAGAATGACCGAGCTAAGATCCTGTGGGACTTCCAGATCCAGACAGACAAAATGGTAATGGCGAACCAACCGGACATTGTGGTGGTGGATAAACAACAGAGGAAAGCCGTTGTGGTGGATGTAGCAATACCAAGCGATTGCAACATCAGGAAAAAGGAACACGAGAAACTGGAGAAATACCAGGGCCTCAGAGAGGAACTGGAGAAGGCCTGGAAGGTGAAGACCACAGTGGTGCCTGTGGTCATCGGGGCCCTCGGGGCAGTCACCCCCAAGCTGGAGCAGTGGCTAAAACAGATCCCAGGAACAACATCAGACATCTCAGTCCAGAAATGCGCAGTTCTCGGCACAGCCAAGATACTACGCAGAACCCTCAAGCTCCCAGGCCTCTGGTAGAGGACCCGAGCTCAGAGGTTGAGAAAGACCACCCGTGGAGGGTGAGAAGGGAATTTTATATATATATATATATATATATATATATATATATATATATATATATATATATATATATATATATATATATATATTTCCCTACCCTTTCGACACCTTGAAGAAAACAACCACACCGCTGACTTCACCATTCCTTCTCTGCTTCAGTTAAACTCCCCACAATCCTGCGCTGGATCACCATCACTGTCACTTGACCGACCTCCTTCACTCCCCCTCCAGAAACAAATGGCATCAGGATGGAAACAAATATCTGTCATTAATATCGGCCCAGTTTTATTTATCTGAATGAAACCAATATGTTAAAAAGTGACTAATATTCCAATGTTAGTGGCGATATATCCTCCATCACTAATATACAGATGACCTTTGAGTCACAGAAAAAAAACTGGAAAAGACAGAGCAATATTGACTAAGAACCTGCATTGACATAGGAAACACCTTTTTATGTTCATTTTCATGATACAGAGACAGACACAAACTATCTGTTCTGCTGTAAATAAAGTGTAAAAATAAATCTACCTGGCTGCTGGTTGTGAGATGTAACTTTATGAATTTTCACCCATGTCATGAGGAAGATGCTTTAGCTCCAGTGTCACAATCAAATGCAATGATTTCCAACCTTTTGGCAAAAGAAATTGCTGTGCCTCCTCCCCTTTCATCCCACCTAACTGCAAGTACACAAGTTTATCCATCAGGGCACACCACAAAATAACTAATTCATATCTAGTTGGGTGAAAAAGAACAAAAGTAGGAATAAAACTTAGTACAACTAAATAGTTTACCTCTTAAAACTGTCAGCTGTAAAAATAAGTTTAACATTTTGTATAATTTTGGTTCAATTGTTCAGGGCAAAGAATTATTCAACTTACAGAAGAGGTAGTTGCTGTTTATAAAATACTTGATAGGTTTTACAGAAGACTGTCTTGTTTACAAGTGGAGAGGAAAGGAAGTGACTGGTCAAGTAAGTTGGAAACAAACAAGGAAAACAGAGAAGACCACAATGCTGGAGGGAACAGAGATAAAGGCTGTTAATGGACTGAACTTAATCAGCACTTTCTAATCATACTGACAATTCAAAGAGGTCTCATTCACCCAACCACACACATACATGCACCAATACACAGAGTGATGGGCTACTTAGGGTTAAGTTGCATTTCCACTGTGGAACAGGGCCATCACATCACCAGACCCTGAATGGTATCTCCTCCCACCACAGCAGTCTACCAAGGTCTCCCTCACATTATTGAGTTAAAAGCACGATTTTTACCTATGAGTCTGTTACAGAAACTAGACTTTGTAACTTAGATTCACTACAAACACCACAAAAGATGCAACTATAAAAAAAATGTTCAAGCAATTTCGCAAACACTTTCATGGCTTCCCATGTCTGAAATGACAGAAGGGGAAAGAAGAGCAAAGACAGCTTTGCAGTCAAGATTAAAACCTGTTGTGTACTTGCCATAAATTTGACGCATTTTCTCAGCCATTACAAAATGAAACTGTATGGTAACCACTTTAAAGCTAGGGGGATTTATTAGTATTCAAATACATTTAACAAATATATGACAACTTGAGAGATGTGTCCCTAAGGAGCATTAACCACACATTGAGCAGCGGCAACAATCCACAGAACACAAAAGGTTCTAAGGTCTAAAAAGTTATATGGATGAAAGATTTACCCCCTCTTACTCCAGAGATGGCTGTAAATGGACGTTCATGATTTAAACTCTGTTACAGTTGATGTTAACAGAAAATAAAAGCACTCTACAGTGAAATCACTGAATTGCAATGTTGAAAATATTCAATATGAATTGCTAATCACTCAGCCCACAAAACTCCATCCAAAGGTTCTGTTAAATGAAAAAAAGCTGAATTTTTCTAATAGGCTTTTTTTCTGGGGTAATGTTTTCACCTGATATTTTTGTTTATCCAAGTAAAAACAATGGCAATGCAGGAAGGTAATGAAGATAATTGGGAAACTACCCTTGTTCCTGGAGAAGGTTAATTTAGTTACAAATGCAACACTTCTGTTTTCACTGGCTTTGAGACAGCAGCATGATGCAGTTTGGTCTCAGATTTCTGTTATGTTTTACATTATTCTCTGTGTGTGTCATTTATTCTTTATTGGGAAACACTGTGGTTTTTATTTATTGATTTTTTATTTATTTATTGATAGGTATAAATATAAATAAAATTGACTTGTTAACATGTACATATACTGCGCTTCAACACCAGTTGTACATATATACATACATACATATATATATGTACATATATACTGCGCCAGTGGTTTTTTTAAGTGACGCTGTGATCTTCACCAAATGTAACAATACTCATTTCACCAGTGCGAGCTTGGAGATTGGACTTGATCCGAGGGAGTCTATCTTCTATCAATCTGTCTTTTAAAAGCCTGTTTCCTACTTATATTTGGTTTCAGAAAATCCTGTCAATCAAAATGTTGGAAAATTTGGTTGATGTTCAGATGAAGACTGTGTCCTCCCACACAAAGAGACATCTAGTTAGCTTACCATAACATCACCAACTAATGTTTTTGTACATTTCAAAGCGACCCACACATTAAGATGAGAAGGCCAACTATGAAATGAATGCAATTTAACCTACTGTACTGTAATCCTAACCAAAAACTGTTAAGGTTCTGATGACAAAAAGGCTTTTTACAGAGCAGATTTATCCACACCTGTGGGGGTCAAAGCTGATCTCAGAGCCAGAACAATTATGCACAGGATGGTTAGGGGGAACTGATGGGTGCTACTGACACCCTGTAATTTTTCTGCACTATGTTATCTATAATTTAGCTCTTTAGAAAACACAAAAAGACTTCGATTACCATTGAAACATTCTCATTTAGGTATTTTGTTGCCACCTTTAGAAAGAGAAAAGGTTTGTCATGGTGTTGTGGCCAACGCAGCTGCTGGATCTTGACTGTAATTTTCATCTGTGATCATCCACAGTTATCAGTCATGTTCAACAGACTGGAGCAGCCCACCTCCCACACTGTTGAGGAAATAGTTTGGTGCAACTGTTTTAAGAGTGAGACAGAATAAAAAGGAGGCTGACCTGCTAGCAGTAACTATGCAAAGAGTCTGAGATCAACTTTTTCCTGAAATAAGTTAAAGCAGTAGGTACAAAACAAATGGAAAGTCTAGTGTCATCTGGTCAATTTACAGTCCCTTGCAAAAGTATTCAGATTTTTTTCACCTTTTGGCACATTGCAAACAAATGTATTTTACATGGATTAAATGTGATAGACTCTCAAAGTAGTGCAAGATCTGTAGATTAGAAGAAAATAAGTCATTTTTTGTTTCTTACATTATGTAACAGAAAAGTATGGAGTGCATTTGAATTCTGTTCTCTGAGTCAGTCATTTGTAGAAACACATTTTGATGCCATTACACCTTCAAGTCTTGTCATGTATGTCTCTGTTAGCTTTGCACATCAGGAGACTCAAGCTAAGTAAAGATTAAATGGAGTGCATTTGTGAATATCTAGTTTCAAGCCTTGTCATGGATACTCAATTGCATTTAGTTCAAGACTTTAACAGGGCCATTCTAAAACATTCTGGCCAGGCGTTGTTGAAGGAAGGCATTCCTGCAGCATGATGCTGCCAACATGTTTTCAAGTAAAGTGTGTGTGTGTTTAGGTCAGTATGCAGGGTTAGTTTTCTTCTGCACAAAGAGTCTTGAATTTCACCTTAATTTATTAAAATACAAAGGTCAAGGTCAGAAGTATATATTTTTTTCATTTGAAAATCAATAGCGCTCATACATATTAGGATTTATGCCTTCTACATTGCAAATAAGGGTTTCAATGGAATCAAAATCCGTATGCCATCCTAATAATCATAATATTGTTGTGATATTTATATCAGAAAGTTCTATAATGTTTGTTAGGGTAATATATTCCAAGTGTCATAAATTCAAGCACAGCAATATCACATTTGGTCAGTTGTATCACTGTCCTATTTTTTTTTTTACTCTTAACTTCGATGGCAGAAACTGAGAGGTTAATGATGTTACTGACAGAGGAGAGGAGGAATATGATCAAGCTACTGAATACAGCAACATGAAAATTCAAATTCCAAAGTCTTATCAAGTTCATATCTGAATAGTTTCTTTTTTATAAAAATTATTCTTTAATTTCATATGAAACATGTACTACTATAATGACAAGAAATACCTTCAGATCACAAAAGAAAAACACAAAAGTCTGAAAATTTTACATTAAAAAAAGACTAATTTGGAAAAGAAGTTAAAATAAATAAAACAGCAACCTTGATCGAATAGAGCAGTTTATGCAGCTCATTGTAGACAACGTGCCATTCTTTTTTGCTCAATACCAATCTAATCCCCATGCCAATTATGTTTGAGGAGCAAATTGACCAAATTTAATGACTACATTAAATGAAAATACTTAAAGCTTCAATGTACAACTTTTACAAAAAAAAAAAAAAATTCTACATATTTGTTGAAACTGTGTCTATGTCGTGACAGTATGGTATGAGACAGATAATCTGTGAAAAAAAAAAAAAAAAAAAAAAAAAAAAAAAAAAAAAAAAAAAAAAATGGAGCTCCTCTGCCTTCTCCCAGTGCTATCTAGGAACAACCAATCAGAGCCAGGAGGCGGGTCTTAGCACTGTCAATCACTATGCCAGCAGGCAAACTCACTGCTAGCCTGTTGAAGCATAGGCTCAATTTCACAAAAGGTTTGAGATTAGACAGCTGCTAGAATCGTTCAGATTCCTGACCCCGGCTTTTTTGCAATAGGATGAAAATGTCAGGACCTATTGAAGTTCAAAGTCAATGCAGCCATCTACCAAGAGCACTTCACAATTCCTACTGGAAATGGTGATTTCATTTTCCAACAGTACTTGGAACTGGTCCACACTGCAAAAGGTACCAAAAGCTATTTCAATGCTTGTTGTGTTATTGTGCTTGACTGGCAAACTGGCCTGACCTGAAGCTCTAGAAGAATTGATTGTCAAGAGGACTATAAGAGACACCAAAACCAACAATGCAGATGACCTGAAGGATGGTATCAAACCAACCTGGGCTTCCATTACACCACAGCAGAACCACAGGCTGATTGTCTCCACACCACCAGTCAGAGCCAGGAGGAGGGTCTTAGCACTGTCAATCAGCCTTATGTAAGCACTGCTCAATGTGTTAATGATGGAGAAACACCTTACCATTACAGGAAAACATTTTATCCATCCTCATCAGTAGCCATGCTAACTAGCCTTAGCATTCGTGGCAGGCTATGTTGTGGTGAACCAGCTGTAGCATAGCAGTGAGCAAGAGAGTGTGTGTGAATAGTGCATACATGAGGGTGATTGACAGCACTGAGACCCTCCCCTTGGCTCTGACTGGTTGTTTCTGACTGAGTGGTGTATTTCTGCAGTTAGTACGGCGAGCACTGGGAGAATGCAGAGGAGCTTGATTTCTTCACATACGTCTTATATCATACAACCATGACATAATGATAATTTTAACATGTAAAAATCATGCTTTTCATAAAAGTTATATACTGCAGCTTTAATCTATACAATATGAGTTTCACTTTCTGAAATAACAAAAAATATTTAACTTTTTCTCAATATTGTAATTTTTTTGAGCTGTACTTGTATCTTTAGTTTTACATTTTTATTTCCTGTAAAAACTATAAATGTAAGCAAACAGTTTTTATAAAGAGGCCCTTTGGGCATCATGGGCAGGGGTGTCTGTGTCTGAGCAGTATCTGCTTCTTAAAACACATTCTCTCCATTTACCTTCACTTGCAATGTTCTTTAAAAACTGTAATACAAAGTTGTTAGTATATTAAAATAAAACAATGGTTATTTACTGCAAAGTTGCTTTGGGATACTAAATTTCAGCTTTTACAGCTGAACATTTTCCCCATGCCATCCATACATGGCTACTCTCTTCATCCCTGCTGAAAGGCCTACATTAGCAAAGCTTTTAGGATAAAAGCAGACACAGCTCTGGAAGTCATTTTGCAACAATTTCAGCCTATTTTCAAAAGATACAGGCCCAACTATTATAAAAAAAGATAGAATAATACAAAAAGGAAATGAGAATTTAATAAAAGCTACAAGGCAAACAGAAATCCTATTGAAAATGGACTCTGAAGCACTCAGATTCTGAAATGTCAATGGAAACCAGGATGGGTTATTTAGACAGCTATTTAGATAAGTGTAAATGACAGCCTTTCAAAGTCACCATGCTAGCATTACATCTATAAGATGCCCTTATTTGACAAGAGAGATTAGGTTTCAATGGGTCTATTGCTGTTGTTTTTTTTACCACTGCAACCAAAGGTAGGTTTTGACCTTTTCTATAAGCTGGAGTACCTGTATGCTGTGATCTGAATATTGTTTAAAGTCAGACTTATGTAAATGCAGATCTAGTGAGAAGTTTTACATCCATTCATCACTGACAATAAGTCATACAGATTTTTAATGATTTATTTGAACCACTTTTTTCCATGATTAATAATCATACAACATATAACTTTCATGATTTTAAAAATAAGAATTGGGCCTAAAATGTGAATTTATTGTTGATTCTCCAATCCATGTCATGCTTAAGGGCTTAAATAGACTCCACCAAACAATATTTTGTAGCATATTGCACCTCGACTACATGGTTTTTTTTGTGGCCATCCAAAGATTTTTGTTATCATTCTGAAGAAAAAAAAAATGTTTGACCACACTTCTTGTCAGAATTGCTAAAGTTAATTTAAATTAATTGGTCTTCTTGCACAGATCTGTCCAAGATTCAATTGTATTGCAGCTCCACTTTGTACAACAGTCCCACAGCATGATCCTACCACCATCTTGCATGACATTGTCATTTAGTTTCACAGCCACCCATTGACTCCTCCAAATGCATGTGTACTTACTTTGCCAAATAATTCAACATATGCCTCATCAGACCTTAAAACGTTTTTACAAAAGACATTTGGCTTCTTCATGTTGGTAGCTGCAAATTTCCATCAAGACTAAATATTAGATACATTTTGGAAGAGACCTCTGCCTTGGTTGGAACCATCTGCTGATATAAAATCCTATTCATTTCATCTGGGGATGAAAATTTGGGTCAGATGGTTGAAACTTTAGCCAAAATGATATAAGAATTGAATTTTATCTCATCTGACCTATCACTGGCCCCAATGACATGAAAAATGTTTGAAGGAGTCAAGATGAGGCTTTTAAACCAGATAACACAGTACCAACGACTAAGCATGGTGGTGGTAGCATCATGCTGAGTGAGTGTTTTAACAGGACATTGATCCCAAACTGACATCAAAACTGGTTTTCAAATAGATAAAGCAAACTAAAACTGAGCTTCTGCAATGGCTTTAACCTCATTGAAAATCTATCGACGCTCCAAAAAGCCATTTCAGTGACAGGAAAACAACTAATTTAACTGATCTCTCACATTTCTGATAATTAGTTTAAATAGCCAGTCAAAATTACACCAAGGGTTTACTGATAGCAACAAAACTTATTTAAGTTGCATTTCTTGTGAAATAATCATTTTGACAAGGAAAAATAAAATTGTTGCTTCAAATAAAACATTAAAAACTCCGGAATGCCTATGATCAGTACTTAAACATCTTACTGGAACTGTATTTTTTAACATTTCTGTATACCTGTCATTAATATTTTAACATAATACAGCCTAACAAACCAAAAGTCGCAGTTTTAAATTCTGATGTGATCAGCCCAGTCTGAGGATTCCTCCAACTCCAGTCACCAGTCATTACCACAGCATGACCCAGTCAGAGTAGGAGGGCTGATTGCAGCTCATCAGACTGTCAGCTGGAAGTGCATACTGAATGGAGCCCAGGGTCGAGTGGCTTTCCTGGCTGCCACATTTTCTTCACTTCACTTCAAATCAAACGGCTGTTGTTTTTAGGCCTGAGATCAGTTAATTTGTGGAAAGGATGAGAAAAGGTGGATTACTCAGCATGGCTCGGCCTGTTTATATCCCTCCATTCAGATGCAGGGAGATGGGCTCATCATTTAAAAGGTAGATGAAGCCTCGCTGTGGCATATCACATGACTAGCCGCTCTCGTTGCTCTCCGCCTGCAATTTGTTGCCATTGTACAACGCCATACAATCAGAGTCCTCATCCACATCAACTTAAAAGGAGATCTTATCCTACATATTTAACTTTTTCCAATTACAATAGGCACTTTTCCAGCATGCATCGTGTCCTCTGGCTGCTTAAAAAGACTAAAAGTCTGCTGGTATGTAATGAAGTACATGTAATTTATTACTGTACGTAAGTACATTTTTCATGCATCTGTACTTTACTTAAGTAGATTTAATTATGGGTACTTTGGACTGTTACTCCACTACATTTTACATTAAGTATCTGTACTTTCTACTCCACTACATTTCTATAATGTGTTGCATTACACATTACATTCACGTCACATCAGGGGTCATATTACCCTAATATTTTCTGTCTTTGACAGGGGGCTTTTAAACGGTGACAGAAAAATCTGACAGCCATCCATCATTCTGACAGTTTACAAACACCTGACTACTTGGTACAGACACCAGACAGTTTCAACATTGTGCACCGAGAACATCGCGGAGGTCACTAAATTAATTAATATAAGAAAACTTTCCATCAGAGTATCACCTAGCATCCTGATCTGGACGCTATCTGAGAGCTGACGGCAGCACTTTTAAGAGTTATAGACAAGAGGATTTGAAGCGAAGTCTAGCGCAGCTTAACTGCTGCAGGATTATTCTCCTGCAGAGAGGACTGTTTGCGGGATCAAGTAACGTTCAGTCTTGCTGACTTCTGATCACTTCAGTTGGTGAAATGTTACCTTTCAAAACTTTGTCACTGCAGAGAAAAAGTTAAATATATTCAACTTGTTGATGACATGTTGTGGATTATCTGTTCAGCTTGTTAAATATTACTGAAACAGAATGAAACTGAAATGCAAATGTCATTATCATCTTAAAAATTGATGGGTAAAAATAGATTGGCAGGATTTTTTTGACACTGTCAGTTAAAATGAAAACATCAAAACGAAAGTCTAGCACGACCTCTGCATTACACTACTTTTTTTTTGTTTGTTTTTTATTTTGAAAGTAATCAATTGCTTATTAGAGTTCAAAAACAACTTTTGATCCCAAGATTTAAAAATGTCAGGAAATTAAAATATTGTTTACTATTGACGACCCATTACAAGGTTGAATATACAATATTTTTTACTTTGGAATTGATGACAAACTGGAGTTGAAATGTCAGTGGAAATAATCAGCGTCTGCTATTTCTCTAATGTCCCTTTTTTCAGGTGGACAACTTTTACTTGAATGTTTACTGCAGTTAAAATAACACATTGGTTTTGCTTTGTGTTGAATAAAAACCTTTCAAAGGTATAATCATTCCTCTTTATTTTGCTTAACGGCATTTAACTCTGCAGGTCATCCCTGAAATTCTCATGCACAGAATCACAACTCCAAGTGTAAACTGTGTCACAGAGAGTAAACACAATAAAAACATGAATTATCTGCAGTATTGTTCATTAAAATGGCACAACACTATTGCTGTACTAAAATAAATATATATACTGTGGACACACTTACTGATATTCTTGACCATTACATTAGGGAATACATTCGACAAGTACTTTTACTTTCAATACTTCAGGTATTTTTAAAAGCAAGTACTTCCTTACTTTTACTCAGGTAAAAATGCTAGTGAGTTACTTTTAGTTTATTTGTACTTTTACTAAAGTACAGAGTACAGAGTTTGAGTATTTTCTCCACCACTGCTAAAAGTGAAGTTTCCAAATGAGTTTGCTCCTCTAGTGTGGACACATCAGTGATCCTCACTAATGCAATCAGTACAAACTGTAAGAAATGAAAACATTCATATGCAACACAAACTAACTCAGAATAAGGCCTGCTCAGTAACTCAGCTTTTATCCATAGCCCAGGGCTGGTTTTCTAATTTCAGCAATATGCCTTATAGTATTATCTGTTCTACATTCCAAACAGTAAACACAATCTCTTTTTATATTTTCAGAGCTCCCTAGGCAGTTCACAGAGAACCAGAAGATCATTCTCTCACATCAATTACTCCAGTTGCAAATAAAGAAACAAGTTAGCAGCAAATATAAAATTAAGTCTCTCAATTACATTTTAATTAAGTGGCAATAATGAATTTTGAGAAGGCACAGATGCAGATAATTTCCAAGTCTTACTGGCAACAGAAACTGTATTTCTCAATCATTTGAAACGCACTACTAAAATAGTCATTTCAGGAGAGTGGTGAGAAGCAGCTGGTGAGATTTACTTGAGGGAGAATAATACCTATATCTGGTTTGAGACAGAAAATTGAAGATAGGAAAGAGAAGGCACACAGACAAGATAAGGTAATCTGTGTTTGTGCGCACTATTTGAAAGCAACTATTGCACAATGGAGAAAAAGAAAAACTACAGTTTCAAATCAGCAGATCAGTGCTGCTCTTTGATTCATATAATCAGTGAGGCAATTCTTCTTGAATGCATATAATCAGCACAGCATTTTGCATCCAGCAGGGTTCAGATTAAAAAAAAAAAAAAAAAAAAAAAAAAAAAAAAAAAAAAAAAAAAAAAAAAAAAAAAACATCCAACATATGAGAAGTGTTACTTGTGTACAAGTCAGGCTTTGATTTTATCAGGACCAATTGGCAAACACCTTCTAAGATACAATCTATACCTAAAACAATAGATGTGGATTTCCATTTTGAAACAATTTGTTCCTAAAGTGGTGAACCTCTCCAAACAAACAACTCTGGCTTATCTATCAGATAGCAGCTCCAGCCTTCAGAAATAAACACTTCGCCCTTCTGTTGTTGCCAGAGAAAACTTAAAACTGGTTTTTAAAATGTTTAAAAGATGCCCTTACTGGTCACAGTTAATAATGCAGCTATTAAACAACATCATTGTTGCCTTGTTCAGTATTAACAGCAGTCATATTGTTTTTTTGCCCTTGCTCCAAATATTTTTATGGTCTTTAGGTTGTTGAATTTAAAAAAGAAGCTATGTGAAGACAACCAAAGTGATACTTTGATACTAAACGGTATTTTATTCCTCACATTCTTTTCATTTAAGGGAAAAAAATACTTTGATGTTTTGGGGTGTTTTTTTGAGACTTACCTTGTGGGCGTTTGGGACATCTCCAGTACAAAGCCTTTATGTGGAAGCAGGTGAACATTTGCTCCAGAATGTGTGTTTGACTTTCCCTTCAGTACACTATAACAATCAAAACAGAAATAAAGCAGGATACTCAGATGTCTTCAAACCATAAACTGTACTGCTATAGGAGGCTATATTGCTTCAAACACTTGTTCAAGGCAACATTATGGTCATATCTGTCCAATATTATGCCCTTTCCCTCGCTCTCTGCTGTGCTACAACTCCTCTCCCACAGCGGAGCTTACTGTGAATGAGCAGGCTAGTAAGCATGGCCACCGACGATAGCAGATAATTTTACTGTAACATTTGGTTGTTCCTTCACTATTTGCACAGGTGCAATAGCAATCCAGCAGTCCTGAGCTTGCAGGTGCTTTGCCGGGAAGGGTGTGAGCAGCATGTACACAAGGTGATTCACAGAGCTAAGACACTCCTTCTGGCTCTGAATGGTTGTTTCTGACCAAGAGGTGTATTTCTGCATATGGCAATAAGACTTCAGGGAGGAGGCAGAGCAGCTTGATTTTCTCACCGATTATCAGTCTCATATACTGTCAGGACATAGTAACAGTTGTATCAAATATGTAAAAAAAAAAAATAAAATAAAATAAAAAATTATAAAAGTTACCTACTGCAGCTTTAAAAGAACTAATCTGTTAAGTCAGTTTTTTTCTTGTAACTTCTTACTTTTTTTGTTCTAATTTTCTGTAATTTTGGTACTTTGTGGAAGTGGTTATTTTATCTTTTGAAAGATAACTGTCCTTTACACTATTAAATCACTGCAACAGTTTAGAAATAATTGCTCTCATCTTTATATTCATTATAGAAACAATGAAAAATCATATGCCTTTGACAAGTAACATCAGATGACTGTGTTATGTTACAAAAAATATAAAAATATGTATGCATATGACTACATCGACAACAGTATACACCTATTTAAATGACGGTTTTTTTCTTGGCACTCGTTTCCATAGCTGCACTGTGATAAGACTGAATTTTCATATCGAGTTTAATTCCTAAAATTATCTACAAAATATGGCTGTGAAAAGTTTTATAGCAATTACAGGAAACTAAGAGAAAACCATTCCTTGAGTTAGACAGGTTGCTGAAACAACACAGCTGATTCAGATGACTTAATTACCACCTGAGCCGCTCTTAATGTTCAGCAGAATTCCCTACTGACGGGTTAAAAGCATGTAAGCGTCCCGGAAATAAATAACAAAACATATTGTCTTTGAGGGGGAAAAAAAGGTGACCATAAAATTTTCTAAAATTGGGACTAAAACAACTAAAATATTATATAGGTACACTAATTTCATACTTTAAGACCAGATTAAACCAGATATACGCAGCCAGCAGCTCTGCACCATCACACCTGGTAAATCTCAGACATTTAATAATAGCAAACCCAAATAAATGTTCATATTAGTTATTTTTAAGAAAATACATTCTGAGACAGTATACATGTCTTACCTGGGTGCTGGCTATATCCCATTAAAACGCAGGACAGGACAGGATTGCACCTGCTGCAGACCGGAAATGCAATTAGCTAATTAACAGGTGCAGCTAATCAGCCTTGAACTGCAGCTAATCGAGGCAGCAACAGTGAAAGATGCCCCATTGGTTCTATCAAGAACAAGCAATAACAGAATTAAAGTCCGAACTGAAGGCAAAATAAGGAAGAAAAAAAAACAGCTATATATATATATATATATATATATATATATATATATATATATATATATATATATATATATATATATATATATATATAGCTTTTCTTCATTTATCCAAAGAAGAAAAGCTGGTGAATCTGCCAGATTTGTTGATGCCCACAGCCTGCAGTGACTGGGCAGTGCTGTCTAATGGAGTAATGTGAAGAGACAATATAAAGATCCAACTTGTAGCAGATCAAACCAATAAGCTCTTTCTGCATGGAGTTTGCATATTCTCCATGTTCACACATGGGTTCTCTCTGGGTACACCAGGTTCCTGTGTGTGCGAGAGTGTGTGGTTGTTCGTCCTGTGTGTCTCTGTGTTGCCCTATAATGGATTGGCGACCTGTCCAGGATGGACTCCACTTCTCAACCAATGACCACTAGAGAGAGGCACCAGCTACTCTGCAGCCCTACAGGGCCTTGCTTTTTTTTCAAGCCATTCTGTTGTGGGTTTGCTGCTTGTTGTTGACCCAGTTGATGCCAGGCTTTTAGCGGCCAGAGAGATGGCATCACTTGTAACCTTGGAAAACTTCATCTTACAAAGCAGCTCATGACTGTATGGTACCCAGACCCTGTGACAGCATAATAACCCCGAATCATTATCCCTCTAACACCATGCCTGATAGCTGGTTTTCTCCACACATGGTGCTGTGCATTATGACCAAATATCTCTACTTTGGTCATATCTGTCCAATCTTGCAAACCTAAGTCATGCTCCCACTATGATAAAATATGTGCAAAACAAGAAATTCATCTAAATTAAATGCACTCAAGTCAAAAAGTCTTTTACTTAAGCTAGTTGGGTGAATTTGAATTTCTGAATAACTGCATTCATATCAACAATATGTCACTGGCGGTGTCTAAATTACGTTAATGCATCATTGTATTGTAGTCTGTGTTACTCAGCTTCATATTTCTTCCCAATAATCAGTGTTCAAAGCAGACAGGTGGTTCAGCAGGTGGTCAAGTAGCCATACAGCGGCCATAACAGTGAAATAACATTCACAACAAAGGCTGTGTGGGCCTCCTGCTGTCTTTTATCTACTGTAGTCGAGGCGAGAGATAAAGCCAGAGAACATGGGAGAGAGCATCATTACAAATCCATCTACACTCTTTATCTAATCACTAATGGGTCTGGAGAGGAGTTTCAAAACCATCAACACCGCTGTTTTTTCACATTTCCCGCAATATCCCCCTTCACAACCAGCCATTATGTAAATTAAAATACAAAATATTCTGCTCCTGTTTTCTTGCTCCCTCTGAGTGTCCTTCCCTCCAGCCAAGATGACCTTTCTTTTGTGAAGCATGCCAGTGATCTCTTGTAAAAATGTCTGATTATAGCATCAGATTTCCAACGTCGTTCAGGACACTTAAAGGTTAAGACAATCTTCACGTGTAAACTGCCGTTAGGACAGACAAAAGAGAAATAATCGTGCTGGTCCAAGCACTGAGCTTGTTTCTTTCTAAGTTAAAGGTCAAAATCTCGCACAAATTCCTGAAGGCCACTTCCCACCAGCTGGTTACAGCTTTTTCCTGTATCCATACCCTCATATCAGCATCCAGTGGATGATTCCTGCTACTATAGTGTCACGGGTTGCACCACATGGAGATCGACCTTTTCAACCATGTGTCAGTGGCTCAAGATGCAATAGGGAGGCCCTCTCAGAGAACTGTCTGAATGTCAGCGTCTGGCGGTCCAGTGAAGCAACGAGAGCTTCGAAAGTAAGTAAGCAAAGCAGATAACAGAGAAATATTGGGCTTTTGTTTTTATTTAAAAGCATCAACAAGCTGTAGTTTTCTTTTAAAGGATTTTGAGTTCATCGAAAGGTAGAAAGAAGACCGTTTTCATTTTGCAAAATTAAATTCTGGATTATTTTTGTACTTTCTTTGCAGGTACAGATTTCTGTTAAATAAAGTCACTGAGTAAACTCTCAAATCCATTTCTGCCTTGAAAATATTCCCCTTCTTGTAGGTCTTTTTTTGCAAGTTTCCTGAGGCCATGAAACTGCTGACACATCCCAGAGACTGAGTTCCTGAGTTGCACCCGAGGCGGCGAACGACACCTTGTTGTGATTTGGAAGGTGTGCACATGTCATTCTTCATTCTTCAACAGTGAGGATGTCAAAATGTCACATTCCTCTACGAGCAAAGCGGTCAGACACTTTTCCTTCAAGACGATTTGAAAGCGTCACAATTTTTGAAGAATCCCTTTGAGCCTCAAATCTAAATGGTTGACAAAGAAGGAGAAATGTTAATTATTAAGCAGGAAAAACTGATTTGGTCATAATCAGCTCTCACTAAAGCAGCATCTGGAGCTACAACCAAACTCCACTTCATCTCTTCAGCCTTGCTTGTCAGCTAAGTATTTGGATAGATGTTATGAAGCATCATCCTTCATAGCCCTCTTGAATATTTCCATCTGAATCAATGTCTTGAGAAGATTTTTGGCCAAACTGGCGACAGGTTTGGAAATCAGTTTCATTTTAGGTCCAACAATCTCCTTCTTGATGATTCCAGAAATTTTCCTTAATTCACAATTCCACCTGTGATTCAGGAAGGCCAAATCTTCTTAATAAACCTCTTAATCTGTCCACACATGAGTAAATACAAGTAAGTCTTGAGCATACTGTCATATTTAATACATTAAAATATTAATGACAAGTTTATTTCAGTAACTTAGGTTTTCAAGCCTGTACTTATGTCAGTTTTGATTTGATAATTCAGTGTTCCTGGTAGCTCACATTTAATTTCTTCATCTGTAATACTGCAGCTATTTCAGAGGGGCTACTACTACTACTACGTTTTAATCCTTCTCCTTGCCCTCTACTGTACAAATATACATCACCTAAAGGTGTTTAATTAAAATTCGAGAAAACCACCCTTCTCTCTACAGCTCTTCCTACTGTCCACCACCTCTTTGCCAGCTGCTTCACTTTATCAGAGAAATTAAAACATCAGATGTATTTTAGAATGCTTTCAAACTAGAAGCACAGATGAAGTAGAATATATAAGTCTGATGTATCTGCAGTGTTTAAATGACTGAGCATAAAGCCTTGGGTTATTAATAGACTGGTGAAAAACCAAGCTGCAGTCAGTACGATGAAAATTCTCTACAGGTAAATTGAAATCCAAACTACAACAATCAAACATATAACGGAGTTGTTGAGCAGTCTCAGTTTACTGGTTTGTTGCTTGGAACTTTTATTAAACATTTTGTTCTGACATCACAGCTGGGTCTCTTCCAAGAGATACTTCCAACTCTTGTGCAGATTCTTGGATCTCTTCAGATGAAACCGGTAAAAATGCAACGTACTCCTCACCACAAAGTTTGCTTGTAGTTTATGGTAACTCCAGACCTCAAATTCATGCTGTTGTATGACCTTTAGAGAGATGTGCATTAAGGAAAGTCTGCCAGCCTCATTGAACTGAAGTCATTTTCTGAAATGTGAGAGTGATGAGACAGTTGTTCCAGTTTGACTTCATTTTTGTTTACAACAGTTTGGAATCATCTCTTTTTTTTCCAAGATTCCATACATTACTTAATGAATGTTTTGTCAGTTTAAGATGTCCCCTTACCAGGCAGTTGTTTCCAGGTATTCATAGGAGAGGTGCTCCAGGACATTTCCTAAACCTATCAGGGATAATTACCTTGTTAGGGTTTCCTGTGAAGTCAGCTCCCAAGAGGGACTGGTCCTGCATATATGGATGAACCCCCCCCCTGCACTCCTCCCACTCTGTGAGTGACCACCTGCAAGCAGTCTGCTGATGCACACACTCCATAGAAAGATCGGTAGGCGGCGTATGGCTGACGGATGAATGGAGGGACAAGGAGTGCGGCTGTATTTTTAAAGTCTAGAGTAAAGTGTGGATGACAGATGGGTAATTAGTACAAGTGTCTGTCTAATCCATCTGCACTGAGTCGATTCACACACAGGAAGCCACAGAGGTGAAACTCTGGCCACTGCTGCTGCTAAACACAGTGGATTAGCAAAGAGGATTCTTTCTTAGAATGAGATGCTGCTCAGGGCCTGAACGTGCACCTCTGCCTCCCTCCTGCTGGTTTTGTGTTGCTGATGAGGAGGAGGAAGAGGAGGGAGGCGTTTGCTTGTGCATATGTGTTGCTTCTGCATGCAACCCTATGTGAGCCCTCTCTTAAATCACACCACAAAACACAAACACCAACAACTTCTCAGAGGGAGGCCTGCGCTGTCATGGTAACAGCGAAGAGTGACCTTCAGAGGCTGTTGATGCTCCCCAGAGCCGCCTCCTATTCTGCCTGGCTTGGACTTTGTGAATCATCAGCAGCATTGAAATTCACATGCTCCCTCTCTGGGGGTTTGAGCTCATTAAAATGGATGAGCAAATGTGGAAAAATGATGGACACCGCAGCAACTAAGGGAATTTTTTTGTGTAATATTTTATATTTCTCACAAATAAGCTGAGAATTTTGACTGTAAACATTCAGGATGAAAATAACTGTTTTTGTACAGTATCACAAGGTTACAGGCTGTTATGTAATGTATGTCCTTTTCAACAAGAGATGCATGAGGAAGGGATTCCAACTAACCGCAGGTGGGATATGAAATTACATCTTTCATGACAAGGATTCGGCTCCAGATTCCCAGACTGAATAATATTTCATGAGGGTGTTCAACCAGGGGAGATTGTCTCCAAGGATCACTGAACACATAAGCCTCCCATCATGGGCTGAGTCTCCACTGACACAGTTGGACTGCAGGCTGGGACGCTGCCACCCGCTGGTGAAGAGCAGGAATCAGGCGCAGATGCAACTCCTGGAGCTCCACGATTGAATCAATGGCAGCGCTGGATTCAGATGACGCCGGTCCTACTGGGGTTAAGTCTTAGAAATAATGCAAAAGTCTGTGAAAGTCAAAACAGTAGTGGGGGTTTTCTATCAGTTTTGTAGGTATGTTTTGGTAAGGGGAGCAACAATAATTGTGACTGAACAAGACACTTCTACATTGAGAGGGAGCACCTCCAGTTGTCTTGGAAACCACTCTTGGTTCAGAAAAATCTATAGATCACACCTTTTCTTTCCCAAGAGATAAACTCTTACCTCCCGCCAAACTCAACCTTTGACACAGTGACGAGTAACAGTGTAACAAAATTCATGTGAGGCAACAACTTAATGGCCTCATTTTTTCAGCATCTGTTTATGCAGCTTTTAGACTCACTTATCATCACTGCACAAAATGTGCACATTACTGCACCAGTAACACATCTAATTTAAGTTACAATACTTGTAAAACTCCTGTTTTAATCACTTTTGGACACAAAAGTCAGAATGACAATGAAGAATCATTACAAAGCATTATGATCTTATTGATGCTAGACCCAACAGGATATTGTCTTAGAATGAAGCTAAATATTCGTTGCACATTTTCAAACTTTATTTAATAAGATAATTAGGTTGGATGAATTACAATTCCGTCTGGTTAAATAAGGACAGACATTAATTAAAACCCCATGTCTTGTTGGAAACAGAATAAAGTGGGATTTTTTTTATTTAACAGGAAAATTCTGCAAAATTTGTGTAAAGCTAAAAAATTAGGTGCAAGTCATAGGACATTTTACAGCACATGTACAGACATTCCATGTCATATGTTGCAAGCTGTGGTGAATATATGTGAAGAAAACTCAAAATAAATTTAGCTTTTATTGCAGTAGCATAATCACACTGAAGTATTCCAACTTTTAATTTGGGAAATATTTAGTTAGTGTAGGTAAAAATCCAACATAAGAAGATAATTTTATTATTATTATTATTTTTTATTTATTTATTTTTTTTTACAAAATAACTGGTGCTCCTTTGCTGTTTAGACTTTGTTAAACCCCCCTCTGCTGACACAACAGCACTCTTCGTATTAAACGTTTCACAATTTTGGAGCTTACAGAGAAAACTTTTGATTATTCCTCTTTGTACAATTTTTTGGCATTTGTCCAGAGTCCTGGGTGTTCTTTTCTCCAACTTATTAAGATGGCTATGGACTGGGGTTGGTTTAGTTGGTGAAACATTTGTATTGATTTGGCCGCATGATTAGGATGATTATCCTGCTGAAAGACAGGAACAAAGTCCATTTTTAATTTTCCAAGCAGACTGGACAAGGCTGGACAAAAGAGTCTTTCTTCCACCAAGTCTTCCACACAACCAGTTTGTGTTGTGGAAACTTGATGATCCCAAGTCCAAGTCTTTGTTAAAATGCTTTAAGAGTGAGCTGCATAGATTTTTTTTTTTTAAACTTTTCTGTCATCCTCTTCACTGTGCATGGTAGGAAGATAAACCTGGATGGTCTTCCAACAGTTTGTCATAGTTCCATTTATTTTAGTTATTGCTCCCACTGCAGATATGAGAAAATTTAGGCAAGTAGCTATGTTCTTGTAGCCATTTGCTGGCTTATAAAGATCAACGTATATCTGAGTTACTCAAATGGTATGTTTTGCTTGCTTTCCCATTTTGAAGAACGGCCATGCAAAATGGGTCTGTCACACATTTATACCCCACTGAAACAGGAAGTCAAGACCATAAACTTCCCAAATACACCAAATAATTTTAAATCAAAGTAACTTTTTTAATAGAATCTTTTAGGAAGCCTATTTTCAGGGTAGGTCCTGTCTGGAATAGAAGGGAACAATAAATCACATTTTGAATGCATTACAATGTGGCTTTGCTGATTAGTAAACTGCAAAGCAAACGTTCTGTTGAGTGAAAACATCAAAATGCAACAAACATTTTACCTAAATCTGCATAATTGTGCCTACTCTTGTTTTTTGCCATTTGAAAAGGTTAGGAGGAAACTTTTTTGCAAAATATATTCCTGCTGGAAAATTTAAAAGTAATTTGTATTTCAAAGCAACCCAAGAATAGAGCTTTTTATCTACATTCTTTGCTTAAAAACAAACATCAAGATCATTACTTTGACGATAAATATTTCCACATCCAAGTCCTCGAACATTTAGAGACTAAAATAAACCATCAAAAGCAACATTCTGCTTTCCAGCCTGACGAGCCAAATTATGCCATTTGGTAAATGTCAGGCAATTGGACTATCATTAGTTGATTTTCTTTTCAGTTTGCGAACTTTTAGTACTGTGTTGACTTTTACAGAGCATTTCAATAAAGGGCAGCTCCACATGTGGCCGAGGTTATTCTGGAAAAAGCTTGCATGAAGTGTTTGAAGTCTCATTATTGCAGTTCTCCACCTCCAGTGTGATGCTGGTTCTAACAGAACAAAGGGTCAAATAGGACAACTCAAAAAACCCCTCCAGCACTTTCATGGTGAAAGATTGAAATAACTTCAAACATTCAATGAGCGATTGCTGCTTGTATTGGAAACACAGGGAGACATTCAATAAGTATTTTCACCAAGGATAGCCTGGTTTCATCACCGGCTCGAAACCATCCTTCTGGTTTGAGGATTAAAAGCTGCATCTTTGATCATTCTTAGACTGTAGCTGGAGAAATTTATCTGGTGTGATAAAGCAGAGCAGTAGAAATAGTGAGAGGAAAATGCAAAAAGCACATCAAGTATCATTCCACCCATCTGTTTTCCCTCTTTCCAGCATCCTGACCAGTGTCCTGTTCGGATGAGCACCTTGCTACATCGAGCAAGTCCTGGGACTGATCTGGTCGGCTGGCTCGTTGGGACTATGTGGACTCTTCCTGGGTCGTCTCTGGATGGGGTCAAGGCCGGCGTCTGGGCCCCAGTTTTTCAGGTGGTGCCTGGCTCTCGTCCTGGCTGATGGGCTACCCTGCTGCTGCTGCAGAGGGTTGGGCTGTCTGCTCTTCTCCACTCAAGAGAGAAGGGAAACGTCTCCTGGGTTTGAGTATAGGTTGCCCCTTTGGGGGGACATTACCTGGACCTGGGAGTACAGAGTGTGTATGGAGAGTGAAAGTGGGTGTATGACGTCCCCCCCTTTTTTTATGTTAGGTGAATGTCTGTATTTAAGCATATGGGTGGGAATGCGTGATTGTGTTTGTGTATGGATGTTTATCTGTCAGGTTGGGTTCTGGGCTGCCCCCCTCTCCTGGATCCTGGTTGTCCCTGCAGGGAGCTCCATGCTTGGGGAGGCCACTGGGTGTCTGTGGCTCCGGTCTTCCTCATGTTGTCCGCATGTCCTAAGGGGGTGGATCTGAGGGTCCCCACACCTACTATCAAATATTCTTAGGCAGAAACCTTATAGACATAAGCACACTCACACCGAGGTGACCAGATTCAGGTGTTTGTTCGACACACTCTCAGTCAGGCTGCGATTGCTACTAAATTCTTAGGCAGAAACCTTATAGACATAAGCACACTCACACCGAGGTGACCAGATTCAGGTGTTTGTTCGACACACTCTCAGTCAGGCTGCGATTGCTACTAAATACATCTTGTATTACCTTGTACTGTGTACTTTCCATTGACGTTATAACTGTTATTATCACATATACATATGTTGTTGTGGATTCTGTTTTGTTTTCTCTTTCCACAGGCCTCGAGGCAGACTTCAAGCTGTAATGCTGCGCTTGTGAAAGTAAATCTGTTGGGCTTCACCTTGACATTCAGATGACAATTCTGATTGCCACACTGCCTGACAGGACACATTAAAAAAGATGCCCACAGCATGAAGCTGCAACCTCTATATGCCACCATGGGGATGGTCCCTTCATATTGGTGTTCAACCTCATAATTTGAGATGTAGAACAAAAAGTTCAATTTTGCTTCCATCTGGCCAGCACATCTTCCAGATGTTTGTGGCAAACTACAAACAGGACCTCTTATGGATTTCTTCTTGCCACTCATCCATAGTGGCCAGATTTGTGTAGCACATACAATGAATAGTTGTCCTGTCAACAGATTGTCCCACCTGAGCAAAGGATCCCTGCAGCTCTTCCACAGTTACCATGGACCTGTTGGCCGTTCCTGATTAATGTCCTTCTTATGGATTCTTGAGTTCGACAAGACTGAAAAATACTAAAAACAATTCAAGCTCTTTCAAGACAACATAGGAACACTGGTCTTGTAGATCAAAACAAAAATTTTATCTATTTCTCAACAACATTTGTTTTTTTTTTTTTTTTTCAAAATACATGAACTAGGGTATCTCCTCTAATATGAATAAGTTGGAATAAGTAAGACAAAATGTTCAACTAACATCCAGAAGGTCAGGTTGAGGGTTAGGATTAGGGTTAGATCCCCATGGTCACAAAGATCAGCACGCAAATATGATCATATATTATGCAGAAAAAAGTGAGAGCCACATAATTACACAGACCAAGTGAACATCACTTACTTTGCACAGTACTTTGAAAGGTCAGAGATTAGAGAAGTGCTTCATTATCACAGCACACTCACCATTTGTCATCTTAAAATGCACCAAGTATGAAGGTCAGGAGCCATTAATGTCCAGAATTGTATTCAGGGTCGGTTAGAGGTCTTTTCTATTGTAGGACCTACATATTCAATAGTTAGAAGGCGCAACCAGGATTTTTTTTTCTAACAATACTTGTCATCAATTTTCTTCAGGTGATTCAACAATGAAACAAGCTTCTTATACGGTTGTATGTATAAAGTGTTAGCTGACACTGATTACTGCAGATTTCCCATAAAAACCTATGTTTTCATTTGACCTTATTTTTACCATTTGTTTTAAAATTTACATCCATCAGTTTATATTTATGTTATGCTTCAGTTTTACAATTTATTGGACACTACTGGTTTAAAGTGTTAGAACCCTGATTTTTCCAGGTTTGAAACCTGAAATTCAAGTGGTTCAAGTCAAATGAATGGCTATTAACGGCCCAAAAGTAAGTGGTAAATTCACAGACTCAAAAAAACCCCTAACAAATTTACCTTGAATTTCAATAAAGACATAGAAACAATTTACCTTTGCTGTATTTATTGCAACTGTAAAACAATTAAAATTGTATTGGGTAAGAATTGGGTAAGAATTCAATTCAGGTAACCTTGCTTGTATTTAAAATAAAACGTACTTAAAACCAAATATTTAAACATCTAGAAAAAAATAGATTTTTTTTTTTCTCATATTGATTTTAGATGTTTCAAACCTAAAAAAACAGCATTAGGTAGTTAATCTGGATATGGACACAGGTTTTCTTTGGTGTAGGTCAACAAATCTCTGCAAATGTTCCCGGTACTTCTGTGTGTAATATTAGTACAGCTCTTTTCTCCCAACCAGCAACCTGATGCAAACATTTTCTTACAAAGCTTCAGAAAAGTGATGACAAACCATTTCATCACACACAGAGAAACCTGTAATTTACTGAGCTATGAAGAGACTGAAAGTATATGACAGAGTCTGAACTTCAGTGGAGGTCTGATGGAGATGCTGAGAGCTCAACAGCAGCTTATCGTAACAAAACCAAAGGCAGATATGGATTGTCTGTGCCCTCTGTGCCTATTCAAAATGACAAACCTCACAACTTTCCATAAAAATGCTAATGGGGATTACACAGAGAGCCTCCAGCACTTTCCAGCCACTGAAAGAGGCCATTATCTGGAAATTTAGTGAACATTAGTCAGATACAGATTCTTGCCTCCTTGCTCTGTCACTAGGTGGGGGAATTAATGTGCTTTAGTTGCATAATAAGTGAGATAGGGCTTTTTAATGTCTTGACTGCAGTCAGGTTAGTGATTGACATGTTGAATCATCATCAGCAAAAAACCAAGAAGAGAAACTAACCCCCACTACATACACCACCACTACCGTCACATTGCATTACCGACTCAGCAGCACAGTATCATCACATCGAATTAGTGTTAATGAACACAAGCGAGTCAACTGAGAGAGATAATCAAACTTTTATTAAATGACTTAATCTTCTGTACATGCGTTAAGTAATGGAAAGAGAAATAGATCAGTGATGTTGGTCTGTGAGGGGCTGATCTTTCACCCCAAAATGTGTGAATATATCACTGATTTAAAATTACCTGCTGCAGCAACGAGTTCCCTGGAGTAAATGATCTAAATATGAAGTGCCTTGCAAAAGAATTCATACTTCTTTTCATATTTTTCCACGTTACAACCACAAAGTTGCACGTAATTGTGAAGTAGAGAAATGTATAGATTTCTGACATTTTTACATGTCAAAAGCTGAAAAGTGCAGCATGCATTTGCATTCAGAGCCCTTTTCCAGTGCAAACAACCGTCTTCAGAAGTAAATTGTAAATAACTGCAAATGGTGTATAATTTAATCTCTGTGTGTTTAGAGTTGTTCTTTTAAGGCCTCAGACACACCTCCTCCAACTATAAACTATGGTGGTGGCAGAATCATGCTGTGGGGAGACTAGGCTGGAAGTTCACCTTCTAGTGAGACAACAACCCTAAGCATACAATCAGAACAAGATACGAATGGACTAGATCAAAGCAATGCCAATGCATTAAAATGGTCCAGCCAAAGTCCAGAACAAAGAAGAATTTGTGGCATGGTTTTAAAATTTGTGTTAATGAAAGCTCTTCTTCAGTCTGACTGACCTTAAACTATTTTGGAGAGAAGAAAGAGAAAATATTTCTGCTGATGTGCAAAGCTGAGAGAAAACCTAAAGACTTTACTTAGTGGAGCTGAATATAAATGCACTCCTGACTTTTGAGATTTTAATTTGTAAAAAAAATATGCAAAACTTTGTGTTGCTCTGTCTTATACAATCCCAGCAAACTATTTTGATGTTAATGGTTGTGATGTAAGAGAATGTGGGAAAGTTCAAAGGTGATGAATGTTTTTGCAAGGCCAAGCCTGTCCCCTTAACTAAACAAAGCAGACTCAGTTTGTTCCATTAATTCATCACAGGAAGTGTTTCGCCTTGTAGTTTAGAAGCACCAGAAAACCTATGACAATCTGTAGTAAACATGTAAACATCCCTAAAGCCTTTTGACACCGACAATAATAAAAGTCAAGATGCTAATAAAATGCATAAAGCTCAGCGTCTTCATTTCAGTTGGATATATTTACAACTTTAAAGAGGCTTCTGCTGGATTGAAATGTACCAAGAAGTTATTAGAAATTGGAGTAATTGGAATGTGATTTATTTATTAAAGCACCAGGCTTTAAAAAGCTCAAAAGAAATAAAAAAAAGTCTCATGCACTTTAAGGCACTAAGCCCACTTTGGCTGCTGATACTGTCGTAGTGATAATGTTTAATTTGGTCCAGATATTACCGACTGTCTGTTAAAATTTGCTTGCACGACTCAAGGTTGTGTGAAAGATTTTTAGTCTCTAAACAGATTTTCTTGTGCTTAGTTATTGCAGCACGTACATTCAACGTTTATTTTTTTTTAAGATCTTGACAGAAATCTAGACAATGAACAATCTAAACAGGCTATATACAACACATTTACATTAAATATGTATAAGATGACAGACAACCCTCACCACTCAGCCTAGATTTCACAACAATTGGAATACATGTCTTATTGTTTTTAAGTCTGTAAATCTAAAAAGATTTTAGGTCAATTTGCCCCTTTTTGTCACTTCATACCCATGTGTGGCACTTCACTCCATGTTCTTTCCATTTTAAATCCAAGTCCTAAAACCATTGCACATCAGTTTATATTTCTTTGTAATTGTTTTCAGGAAATTAAGATAAATGATCAGTGAACCACTAAAATCCCATCTATCTTTCAAGTTAAATTGAATATTATTACAAATTATATCTTAATTTCTTTTATTCTGCCTCTGTTCCCTGTTAAAGCCACAAATGAAAATCTTTTATAAAATAGGACATATTATAATCCCCTAGGCAACCTCCTGTTGATACATATTATGTATTACAGTCACAGAACCACAAAGGGTAGATTATAGAAAATGACATCAACTTCTCCATTGTCAAACTGGACAGGAAGTGTCTTCATTCCAGGTTTGAAATGGGAAAAATAAATCAGTATGAAACATCCAATTGACTCCATTTGGTACTTTAAAAAAAAAAAAAACCTCTGGGACAAAATGGAAAAGGGGGCAAATGACCAGCATCCGACAAGAAGGACGACAAGCTAAAGTAATCTACACCAAATGAAACAGATGCAAAGCCACGCTGCAGGATCTGACCTCCAGCAGGACGTTGGGGAGAGATGAATTGAGTCGTTGCTTCATGTCTGGGCCTCTTAGAGCAATTCTACCTTGTCAGCTGTCCCACCACTTTCAGCAGAGTCTTGTTCTCCTGTTTGAGCTGCTCATTCTCATCTTCAAACTCATCAAGGTCCTGTAGAGAGGGCATAGTGCATCACTGTTTGTACCTTCTGCTACATGAATATTTAACACCTAGCCTCTTCATGCCTCTGAGTGGGCCTGTCTAGGGTGTGTGCCAGAAGCCTGAAAGTTGAAAAGAGTTTTACTCCCTGAAAATTGAGGCTGTCTTGATACAACAAATTAGCCATTGACAGCATCAATTAGTTGCAAATGACGGCAGCTCCAAGTTGCCACAGTTCTCGCTCATCAAGCTGACACTTCTCATTTATTCTCACCTCGATCACCGCTTATGATTGTGTTGTTGAAAATGAGCTGAACAACATTTGGAGGAATCAAAGAGTTCTCCTAAGTAGGCACACTTTGGAGTCTGATGAAAAACTTATCTAATCTTTACTCTGGGAGGTTTTTGTATAAGAATGCAAAGGAAGTTGTTTGCAAAGAAACCAAAAGTGATCCCAACACAGATTTTTTTAAGGTAAAAGTCTAATGTATAGCATTTAGCAAAACACTCGGCCGTTTTTTCTTTGGATTGTCCTAAGAAGTTATAATCAGTCTTTAAAAGTGATCTTGATCAACAATTCTGAAAGTTTTTCAAAGGTTTTCTTTGGACTCTGGCTGCTTTTTCACTTATTTTCAGACCTGCACCCTGACCACTGTCACAGAAATGTTGAACAGATATTATTGTAACAGTGTCATTCAGGCCACTGCAGTTCATCCAAAATGCTGCTGCCAGAGTCCTGATCAACTCCATGAAAGCCTAAGATGGGCAGAAACGTTTGGAGTCTTTAAATTAGGACTGAAAATATTAACCTAGTAATGAAACCTGCCACAAAAGTTTAGGTTATTGCTCTGTTTATCATGTCATAGAAATTATTCTTTTCTTTTTTTTGAAAAATTTGTATCTTACTGATACTTTATTATGTCATGCTTAAACTTAACTGCTATTCTTTTAAAGTAAAGATTTTACTACACTCACTCCCCCCCCAAAAAAATCTCTATTCCAGCCTGAATGTACTTTCATCCAATTCTTTTAGATAACTTAATTCTGATTTCATCCCTACTCTCAGAGAAATGTTACCCACTGTGCACTACCTGCTTAAATGGTAGATAAGTATTATTAACTGAAGGAGCCAGTTGTACTATTTTAAAGAAAGCTTTTGCAGGTTTTTTCTTTGATGCTCAAAATGTTTCTCATTCGAGATTTGATCTAATCAGGATCAATAACACACCTCTTTGAACTTTTGTAAACTCAAGCTCTCTTGAAAGCTTATCAGGGAGGAGATACAAATCCACAACCTGAGCGTTATCAGTTTTTTTTCACTCAAATAAACTTCCACGGTGTCTGAGGGTTCAATCTTCCTCTGCGGAGTTGCCGACTGGATCAGCTGTTATCTCTTGTCTGACATACGGCCCATGCAGCAGCTTCGCTCAGTGATATTTCTCATCCTTCTTCCTGCATCCTTATATAAAGCCCTACTGTTATAACAGAATGTGTCCCTGTGATGCTATCAGAGTGATGCCTCCTGCAATATTGCACCCTTTGTGTTTACAGATGGGTCGTGTTGTGTCCGTCATAACAAAAGTAGACAGATAATAACCAGAAGACATTCATTCAACTTGCTGCCAAAAATTTGCAAATCTCTGACAGCCATGTTTGATCTGTTTAGATTTTGGCTCTACAGAAAGAAAATATCCATTTTCTAGAAGTTTAGATATGACTATCTGATCTCTGCCATATTTGCTCCTATAGAAGCCAAAAGACAGATGTTCTGTCAATCAGTCCTTTAAAAGGTTTAGAAAGTTCAGGAATTTTTGATCATCTTGGAGCAAATAAGACAGGCTTTAGTGTGAGTGTCCTTGTTGCAAAATGTTTTCATAATTTGTAAAAAAAATTGACTGGTATCAAAATGCCAAAGATGACTTAGTTTCTGATAAATTAGAACTAAATTAAACAAAGTATAAATTGGTCAGATTAAGGCTCCATTCATGGGTCAGGAAACGCTCTTTATTAGTAGTATCAGGCACATAATCAACATTTGAGAGAGCCCCACTAATTTTAAAAAACATCACCAGAAATTCCAATCATAACAGCTCATTATTTAACATGACACCCTTGAGTATGACCTATTGGAGCACCTGTGAGACACATATCTGTTGAAAATATCTGGCTGATTGTGGATTCATTTAACAATGAAGACAGCCACATATCCTGCAGGATATGGTGAACTTCAAAAACCTTTTTTTAAAGAGGAGGAGTCCAGCTGTGAAATAACATCTTTCCTCTAAAATGGTGGCTGATTGTAATCTTTGCCATCCCACCAGAGGAAGTCTGACAATACAACTCTGATTAGGAAGTAGGTACGGTTGTAATTTAATGATCTTTTTGTTTGGCTTTTGGTTGTACTTTTATTGAATGTAAAACAGTACGGTAGGGGTGAGTGAACTTCATTTGGGAAGTTTTTAAGTAGATAGTTTTAAGCAGACGGTTCATCTGCTTAAACTTCTGAGACAAGCTGCTGCAGAACATGAACCCTGAGCTGTTTTTGATTTATGCAATCCTAAAAAAAAAAAAAAAAAAAAATTACAGACCAACAACTTGTAATTCCTAACAATCAAGTTTTTCAGTTTGAACAGCCTTTAAATTCTAGACATGTGAATAAAAGACAAAAACATTTTGTTCTGCCTACTTAACCCTCAGAACTGCTATGCACAACTTCAGTAAAATGCCAAATGATTCTAAAGCCTACGCAGGCTGCCCACACCTTGCTGGGATAAAGAAAGACTCAAAAAATCGGATGACTGAGCATATAATAATAATAATGATAATGATGATGATGGAGGCTGCACTTACCAGGTTCAGCAATTCGATTTCCTCCTTCAGTTTCTCAATGACTTCATCTTTGTCCTGCAAGGCCTTCACCAACCTGGATTGCTCCTGGAGCACAGCAGCCAGCTCCTAAAGAACCATAGGATTATATTTAAGGTCATAAAGAATCAATAAACCCACAAAGCTTTGCAATTAGTAGGCTCACTTACACATGAAAGATGTAATATATTCAAAAATAGAATACAAATCATACAATTATGTTAAAATTTCAGGTCTACCAATTGTTGATTACAACAGTCTTATTTTAGATATTCAGGGTTCCTGCACATCCTCCAAAGTTAAAAATGTTTTACTTTTCCAGGCACAGCTTTCCAGGATTCACAATTATTCGCAGCCAGTTTGTAAAGCCATAAAAAAGATGTTTAATGTGAACTCATGGTACCTGCTTCTAGAGAGGCCAGAGCCCAGGCTTTCAATATAGAATCAGCAAAGATGAGAGAGAGACAAACAGAAGGTGACTGGATAGACAAATGGGTGGAGGGATCTAAAATTCAGTCTTAAAATCTGCCTTTTTCCAAAGCTTGAAAGAAACCATTTCTTTTTATACAATAAGACTGTGGGATAGAGGCTCGGAACACATTAGATTAACATTTTCAAACTGTTCTTTTATTATGTTAATGCAGCTCAGACCAATATTACTACACTGTACTTTTTCTGTTGCAGATAGATATGACATTGTCTCCATAGTGATCAACAGTGGAGGTGCAGAAAATGGTAAAATATAATGAAGAGGACATAAATATGCTTTCAGAAGAAAATCTTTTCAACCATTCTTTTAAAAGAACATAACAGCATCTTTGAACTCCCACATAGACACCTGAACAAATGATTCCTCTATTCCTTTTAAACCAAAGCATATATAGGAGCTCGAGTCTCAGTTTTTCAAGGTTTAACTTGTTTGATGTGATCTGCCTCAAGGTTATTTGTGTTTATGTGCAACATTTAAATAAGGAACACTACATTGTTTGTGTGGGAGTTTTTGGTCTTGTCCAAGGATCTAAAAAGTTAAAATCTGAGACAAACAGACCAACTTCAAAGCTCAGCTATTTGCGTAAAAGTGGAAGAAACAACCTGCACCAGAAATAAAGTGTGTAAAACACTGTTTCCAAAGCACTTTTAGTCATTTGACCCTGAGAAACATCTCACGCTAAAGTCAGGGAGGTCAGCGGAGTACTTACTTTAAAAATCTTTTTTCCAAAGCCACTCGTGTGACATTTGATTCCGAGTGGAGTTTTTTTTTCCACCGCAGACGCAGTGAGAGGTTGAGTGTCTGATAGCGGCTGTGCAGAAGGAAAATACATATCTGCACTGATAAAGGTCATCTCTTCCAACAACATGGAGGATTTCTGCCACAGTTTTCAGACAGAAAGTCAAAAATGCAACATCTGCACAAAGAACTCAAATTGGATCAAATCATCTGAACAGAGCTCTTTTTATTGAGGCGTTAAGTTTAACAATCCAGTGTGACTTACAGAGCAGAGAAACACAGAGGATCCAATTTTGATCTGAAATATCAACTACAGGGTATGGCAAGACTAAGGGTGAGATATAGGGTCTTTGTTAAATCTCTTATCTGGATTTGCACTCCACTGTTATTTTTTTGTCTTATCTTACCCAGGTGTGACTGGCCTTCGAGTAAAGTACAGGTATGTAGAGAAAAGAGCTGCTATTAATACTAAGATATGGTCCTCCATACCAAGACTGAATTTTGTGGAGTTCAGTGTTTTTCAGTGCTGCATGAACAGCCCAAGCTTGAATGAGGCCCTAAAACATAACATGATTTTATATCATTTTACAGAGTCGGGCTGCATGCTTTCAGGGAAATATTTAATTGCAACACCATTGCTTAAAATCAGTTTTGATTTCAATCAACCCTCATTTTTGTGATTCTTTCCCTTCTTTACTAAATACAAAATGTCCCCACCATATTTTTTCTTTCACTTCAGTTATGCACTTGTTTGATCTATCACACAATATCCCATTAAAATAGACTGAATAATGATAAAAAATGCACTGATGCACCACCTGAAGTTAAGTAATATCACACCTACTTGGCAGGAAAAGAACTCCTCTCAAGAACACCACGCTTTGACCTTATAGCAGGCAGGGAATAAAACCTGCCAACAGTCTGGTTCACCTGGAGCATCAACAGAGCAGATGCTCCATTTACTCACCTTTTTTCCTTCATAGAAAATACAAACCTTTGGATGTTTTCAGGCTATTTCCCTATATGAGGTTAGTTGTGTGATGACAGGTACAGCATTGCTCGTGTTTCTGTGAAGGAGAACTACAGCTCAACGTACGTACCCTCTCCAGCTCCTCCACCCTCTTCTCCAGACTTCCACCTCCACCTTCTCTGCTGTGACGGTTTTCTCGCTGTCTGATGTTCCCACCAGCCTCCTCTTCTGTTGCCTGTCTTGCAGAGCTGTAACACAACCAAGCAGACCATAACTAAACCTTGCTCAACTTTAATATATTAGTCCTTCAACTTCATGTCCTTCATGAAGTTGTAAAAAAAAAAGTGACATTCAGGCCTTATTGTCTCCATTCACTGAGCCTGTTTGAAGGTATGAATCAGAGGCACATTATTAAACTTCAATAGGATGACACATCTATCATCAAAGGAACAGGTGGGAATATCTTCCTCCGATTTGCCCTTTCAATTAGGCCTGAATTATTAACACCCCCTCTGCCTTTTATTCTTTTAATGGTGAAGAGGATGATGAGGATTTGCAACTTTGGTATAAAAAGGTTTCTGATTAAGAAACATTTTATATATTCCAGCTTCAAATAGTCTGCTGCCATGGCAGTGGTAAGTGTGCGTCACTTTTCTTAAATTGCAGAGAAAAGAAAATGGATTTAAAGATTTTTGAATGCACCTTGAGCGCAACACAAACCTCATCTTAATCTTCACTTACATCTCAGAGCAAAAACTGGTTCAAAGTCATTTTAATGTCCAGTTTTTTTTTCCTTAGAGACCTTTTTCAAATGATTATTGACAGGGGGAAACTCTTGAATTGCTTTCTCTGAGGAATGTGACAGGTTTACAAAAATTCAATTGGCAGAGAATCAAATTGCAGTGGAGTTTTACTGGCTTCATTAAAATGAGGGGATGCTCAAATAATTTCACTGTTGAAACAGACAAATGCTTCTGGAAATACAAAAAGAACATATGTAACTTGTACCATCTGCATTTTTTTCATGAACACTCAGATAGGGCTGCAAGGGATTATAAAATCTTGAGATAACATCAGTTGCAATATGCTGACTGTATTTTCTTATTTCCTCTCTTATTAATCTGTGCTTCCATCACTTCGTGACCATAAGCATTTTGGATAATGTCCTTTGTCTCCCCTGCAAGCGTCTGTTGCTGCAAGACTCTTTCCAACTGGCTAAATATTACATTATTATTTAATATGCAAGTTCATAATTCTCTGAATATATCACCCAATAATGATTGAACTCCAAACAATCCTTTGTTATATGAACATTGTACACACTGATAATTTGATGTTGATAGATTGTGCAGCCTAATTGCTAGATAAGATTAACAGACAACTTTCCAAAGTACTCCTAATTCTGAAATTCCAAAAGAACGGTGAAGAGGTTGTGATCATCAACTACAGATTTATCTTATTCTCAAATTTTGTCAACACTGTATATGACCTCCTCCACAGAACCCCCAGCTTAATGTTGGGCAGTGGTTTAAGTATTATTTTTGCAGAGGTTGTATTTTCTGTAGCTTTGGCCCCTTGTAAGGTCTTCAATAGAAACTGGAAGCCCCATCCAGGTGGGGTCATCACCTGAGGGGGAGTAATGTTGAGGTTGAGTGTCACGTGAGCCGTATGGGAGAAGAGGGCAGAGGAAGGGCTTTAAGGAATGATTTATTAATAATAGATCAGTGGATAAATATGTAGGTAAACACAAATTAGGTCCAATTAGGATCCAGCGTTATGATTTGTAATCAGTTACATTATGAATCAAATGGATAGGCCACACATGTATTGTTCACCTTGTGAATAATTGTATGCATGCAGTAATGTTACAACAAGAACACCTAGAAAAAGAATCTTACATGAATTTTAAAGAAAATGTTAAAAATCAACATTTTAATGACTTTAAATAGCATGATATCATCTGCATGAAGTCTTTTACCATCTCATTATTTAGTATAAAATTCAAAACTGAGAATCAAAATCTCATTAGGTCAAAACATTGTTTTAGCTTCCAAGCCTACAGTGCCATTTATTATGCACAGCAGGTGCATTTCTGTACTGTGACATTTACACAACCAGCAGCTCATTTTTGTTCCTTCCTACAAAGAGCCTAAGACTGGAGAAGCCATTGCTTTTGATCCAAGCGGAGTCCTTGAAGCTCTCTCTCTGGCTTTTCTCTACACCCAGACAAGGTACATTCCCTTTGTCTCTTGATGCTTTTCAAGGCAACATTTTCTGTTAATCATCAGCATAATACCATGAGCAAACATGTGAAGTGTAGGAGCATGGTGAATATCTATCTGAACAAGATGCTTCTAAACAGCTCAAAACAAAAGGCACACCTTCTGTCTCCTTTCATGCACCTCTTCCTGCCGTCTCCAGTGGCACCCAGAAACACTCCACAAACTCAACGAGGGTTCTCCAGGATGCACAGCAGGGGCTGAAGCTGAGCCTAAACATCCACGGCCTCAAGACTAAATATCACACTGTGGCCCATTAGCACCCCGCAGAGTTAGGTCTGAGGGAGTGAGAGGCTGAGACAATCACACACTCCTGGGAGCCTCAGCAGGAGACAGGGTTGGAAGCACAAACAGGAGGGGAAGCAGCAGCCACAGGTATACCAGCGTCTTTCCACAAACTCAAGTATTGATACAGAATAAGCCATATCTTCACTGGAAGCCACATCACAGAGTATTAAAGCAATGGATTTGCAACCTGCTCAGCTCTGATAACAACAAGAAACCATCTCTCCATTTGGAGAGAAGAGAATATTAGTCAATGAGATTTTTTTAATACTACAGCATTTCTCTAGTTCATCATAACCAAATTTTTAAAACATGCTCTTCACAAAGCAGAATGTTTATCAGTTTATAAACAGTTGCAGAGCCAGTCCACATACGTAGCAACTGAAGAGTCTTCAGTCAGAGGCCTCTTTAGATTTGTTACAAGACTGACTGCTATCAGAGATACTTCCTGCCCACAGCATCACCATCCAAAAGAAATCTTTGAATGATATGAGTCATCACATTTAATTTCCCTTTGGGATAAATAAAGTACTTTTGAATTGAAGTAATCTGTTATTAAACAACTTCTTTTTAAACTTTATCACCTAAGCCAATTCCTTATTACTGCCTACATAGCAGAATGAATGATAACATGAAGAAGGCTAAACATCTCAAAAAGCAGCACGTCATATTCCAATCTAAAGAAATTCATGAACAGACAGCTATCAGTCTGAAAAGGGTTACACAACCATTTGAAACACTTTGGGACTCTAATGAACCACAGTGAGAGCCATTGTTCCCAAATGGAGAAATCAAGTTGCGGCGGTGAACCATTCAAGGAGTGGCTACACGACCAAAATTACTCCAGTGCATCAATGGCTAATCTAAGAGGTCACAGAGGATGCAAGAACATAATCAAAAGCCTTGCAGATCTCTCTCTCTCAGACTCCCATTCAAATACAGATGTGGACAAAATTGTTGGTACTCCTCTTTTAATGACCAAAAAATCCACAATAGTCACTGAAATAACTTGAAACTGACAAAAGTAATAATAAATAAAAATGTGCTGAAAATCAACCAATGAAAATCAGACATTGCTTTTGAAATGTGGTTCAACAGACTCATTTAGACAATATACTAATGAAACATGCCTGGACAAAAATGAAGCATGCATTCTGCTCTCTACCAAAAAATCCTAAAGGCAAATGTCCAGCCATCAAGGTGTGACCTCAAGCAGAACAATGACAGTTAACATCAAACTTACAGAAAACCCCCCCTTCAACTGATTTAGAGTGGTATAGTCAAAGCCATTTATTCTTGAAAACCCTTTAGTTTGGCTCAGTTAAAATAATTTAGCAAAGAAGAGTGGGCCAAATTTCCTCCACAGCAATGCAAAACATTTATTGTGTTTTTTTTGTTTGTTTGTTTTTTTTTTTCCCTACAGCTTGCTTTGGATAGCTTTTTTCCTCAAATTGAAATGATCATTTTGAAACTTTGTGTGATACTAAATTTTGCTTGTTGATCTGAAATGTTTTAAGTGTGACAAATATGCAAAAACAGAAGAAATCTGATGGTGCAAATACGTTTTATGTTTATCATTACATTATTTTTCTTATGCCTGGTGACAAATGATTTTCAGTGTCAAGGGCAGTAATTAGATGTTTGGGTGGTCCTTCTTAGGAGACTTATTACAACTATAAAAAACCCTTCAAGCCTAAAGTTTTTTTTTATTTGTCTAACACAGATGTCTTAGAACAATAAACCTTTGCACAGGAATGTCTTAAAGAGTAAATTAAACAGTGCTTTGTATTGATGCTTGTTTAGCCATCTTGTGCTGCCCAGCCCACCTGGCAGGTTATCTGTTGCAGAATTGCAGAGCGTTCAAGTGTAGCCAGGCCAGCTGATGGGGCAGAAGCAATAATTACACAGACAGATTGAATGTCAGCTTGAGAAACAGGCTCAGAGATGGACTACAACTGCTCACTTTGATTGCACAGACAGCAAAACAAATACTGCATACTTGATAATCAAGTAAAATAAATAAAATAATTGTGTTTTAACAACGACATGTCTGAAAAAAAAAAAAAAACAAACTATGCAGGAACAGAAAATATTCTGACCAGGAAAAAAGCCAAAGATGATGTTTGTCGACTTTGAGAGAAAAAAGTTCGAAAGCCTTTTCTCAAATGCCAGAGCAAAGCTAAACTGAGCTGACCCAGTCATTTTCCACAAAGCCTTTCAAAGCAAGCCATTTACTTTCAGCACTCCATGCCTGCCACAGCAGGGAAGTGATGGCCTGAACAAAGTGTCATAGGTCCAGATGGTGTCCTGTCAGCTACTATTCAAAAAAACAGCCATCAACCATCATCCTTCTTGAACCATAACAGCAAGAAACAAGCTGCATCGAGGGAGGGAAACACTGAGAAATCAAAACAGTCCAGCAGTTTCAGAGGAAATCTTGCAATCATCCCCAGGCTTCTTTTCACTTTCTTGACAGATATGTCAAAAATAAGACTTTATGCCCAATCAAAAAAAAAAAAAAAATCTCACCTCTTATAACGTCCAGAAGCAGCTTTTGGGGTTTCCTGCAAAACAAATGGGAAAAATTATGTCTAATTTTCATACACAATGCATTAACAGAAAAATATAACTCTGTTTCATCTGCCTTAGGTTGTGTTGGCTCACCAGGAGAACAAAAAAAAAAAAAAAAAACATCCACAGAAATAAGAGAAATTCATCAGGAGGAGCATTTATGGATTGCCTTAAGGTTGTGCATGAAAGTTCAAAAGCAGCAGCTGCTGAGCTGATATAGATGGGCTTTGTTTCATTTCATAGTTCACCAGGAACTCTGTAGCCTCAAGTTGGAAAAGGCAATCTTGTTTTGAAACATGGAAGGGGATGGTTTTTTTTCTTATTTTCCCATTATTGTATAATCTAAAAAAGATCTAAAGATTGTTTAGCTCTATCCAGCAGTGAGTGGCATCGCCTTCAGGAAAACAACGCTTTTGAGAAAAATGAAGGTTCTAGGAGATGAATGCGGATCTCCATTTCCTGAGGTTCTGTGCAGTGAAGGGTCCTAAGGTTGATTGAAAAGCCTTGGTTCTGCTACACTCCATTCATCAAAGCTTGTTTTTTTGTTTCACCCTTCTATATGCAGCCATCTTTGGGACTGACTCGCCGTATGTTACCTGCAGATAAATTGTGACCATCTCTGGGATATAGAACGATGAAGGTTGGCACAACCCAACCTCAGTGCAACAGGACTGCTTCAGAAAAATTTATAAATAACTTTAGCAACATTTTTGGTACATTTCCTCCAGAAACATGAACTTCGTCTCAAGGACGTAGATGTTTGAAGGGTACTATCATCTATGTACAAAAATGGGTCTGACCATACTTGGATTAAATTGCTGAAAAATAAAAAGCAATAAAAATTATTTAAGTGGTTAATTGAAATATTGATAGACATGGGAAGAGTGATTCAAAATGTATAGTCACATCTACATCATGTTTAATTATGTCAGTTTTTATTGTGTGCCTCGTTTTGTTATTAATGCATTGGACATTTCTCCACTGACAGACAAAAGATCATTTTATTATATTCTATTCTATTTGGTCAAACTGCTGAGCAGACCCACTTTCTTTATATTTCAGTTTGTTATTTTTTTTCTTATATCTAAAATCATAATAATGTTGTACAAACCTTAAAACATCCACTGACTTGTTTACCTCAATCAAAAAGTCTGATTTCAGTAAATATGCTGTCTAAATGTAAATGTGTGTTTACTACTATTCCTCCACACAACTGCATTTGTTGAATAAAGGTATGAGAAATCTGTAAAACGAAATAAATTCCTCCTGAACAGAGCTTGAATATCCTAAAGCTTCCATTAGCAACCAAAAACTGCTGCTGCTGCAGTGTTTTTAAGCACATTTGAAACAGATGAACAGAGGCAATGTGTAACAGAAATGTATCTGTCACTAATGCAATGAAAGGGAAGTTCATCCCCAAATATGTAACCAAAGTAAAACACACAAAACTTAATCAAATCCGCATAAATGTACTTAATTATTCATGATTCTGACTGGAAAAAGCTTTCTTTTTAATGTGTTTTTCTAAAAACTACTTAGAATCAGGCGATATGATTAAGGAGAATAAACTTAGAAGGATGTTAAAGTCTTTTTTTCAACAAAGAACGTTTCGTGTGAATCGTACCAGTTTAAACATTCAAAAGAACAACGACTGAGAGCACATCCTGCTATCCAGGAGTTTGCAATACAAGAACAAACAAAGAACAATAGACTCCAATACATTTCAAAATGTTATACTTTCCAGATTTAAATTTCTAGAGTTCTGTCATTTTTGGTATAAATACAGAAGTTCACTCTGATATTTTGACATCTTTCTATGATTGTCAGGTTTTGAATATGGAACCTGGAAAACTGACAGACCAGAGGAAAAAGCTAGATGGTGGGCAAATTGATGGGTAAGTAGATAGACTGATTGATTGATGTATTCTTTTGAAACTAAAAATGAAAAAAAAAAAATTTATACAGACGTATAAATAAACGTGAATAAAATCCCAAACTTTTCCAAAATATAAGGAAAGTTGTCAGCATACCACGATCCAAATCCCGCTGCTATCACTACATCAAATTTTAACTTCTCAAAACATTATTTCCTGTACTATAGTACTTTTGGGATAATTCTCTAGAAAACTCAAAAGTTTCTGCTTTTAACACAATTTTTAAAAATATGGTCTGATGAACAAAAACCCTAAATTGCAACACAAAACTCTCAACCCCTTCTATGAAGCACGGTAGAGGTAGCATTATGGTTTGTGATTGTTTTGCTCTTTCAGGTGTAAATGCCTTTCATCTACAACAGTAATAAAAATTCTTTAAACTACATCAGTGGCAAAGTAAACTCGATGTTTTATTGAGAAGAATTACTACACAAATAATTCATTAAAAAAAAAAATCCACTTAATTCATACTGTGTCAGATTCAAGTAGCTTTGGGTGTTTTAGTGGGTAAAAAGATGCTAGTAGTTCATTAAATGTGGTGTTTCTAATTTGGAGAGAGCAATTATTCACTGCATTCAGTAAGGAAACTTTAACTTTATCTAGTCAAGATTGTGTTAATATGAAGCATATTTTATAACTTGAATGAAGTTTTACTCGAAAGGTTGATTTATAACTGAGTATGTGTAACTTCATGCATCTTTTCACATTTTGGTACTAATTGCCTTAGTTTAGGGTAACCTGACATAATACTTTATATACTTCTTAACCATTTCAATATTGCTTTTAATTATTCTCTGTTGCAACCAGCTTACTTCACTGTTAATTATTCTACAGGATTTGTGTTACAGAATTTTTCATTAAAGAAGTTTAAAAGGGAATTTGAGATGCATCAAGCATGGAATGCATTATTAGAAAATAATTGCTTGTTAATTTAGTAAAACAAACAGTATTTTCACCCCAGTGCAGACCAACACAACTAAATACGTTTCACTTGTAAAAATGTTTCTACCCACATTTATCTTTACAGACAAATATACTTCTGTGACTAATGAACAGTAGAGCAATTTAAATGGAAAACACTTGTTTCCAAAAAACCTTCCAAACTTTATTTGCCACATCATTAAACAATACCTTTAAACAACTTCCATTGAAATGGATGAGGCAGGTGTATAAATACGAGACATAAAGTTGGCCCAGTTTGTTTACGACGCCTTTATTTATCATGCCAAGGCTGAGCTGACATCCCCCATATGCTCTAGCACAGAGCTCAGACACAAACATATCTGCAAAATACTTTCCTTATCACTAAGATAGAGCAAATTATTTCTCAATGTTCATCTTCATTTTGTGGGGTTTTCTGCAGAACCCTGAGCTGGCTAGGCTAGCTAAACTTGTGTAAATGTCTTGCTTGGACATTTAAGGTCCATAATTTATGTCTTGAAGGCTTTTCCAATTCAAGATTCTACTGCTGTTTGCAGTCTTATAAAAAGATGATCTTTAATACTCTCATGTCACCAAAAAGGGCTGCATTCAGACTACTAATAAGGATCAGCATTTTTTCTTGGACATTTAATAATTTTACTAGAAAATGCTTAAATGTGTTTAGAAATGAAAAGATTTGTAGGTTTTTACTGACATTTACATTTTAAATCTGAGTCTTCTGTGCCTTACAGGTCTATTGTTAGACAGAATGTTTTGCACTGCTCTCACACATTTTATTAAGAAGCTGTCAGAGTTTGACGTCAGCTGAAGAAAGAGACCTCAAAATGCCAATCTTTGATGGAGTGAAGATGGAAATATGACAAGTGTTCACTAAACACCTGCAAAGTCTCATTCAACCTTTGCCTTCATTTGAACTGCTCCTTTTCATGCTTGTAGGAAAAAAAAGAACTCTGTAAGTGCATCCTTTTTCTTACCTTTTTAATTTTAAAAGGGCAAATTAATTTTTTTAGACCAAGAAAAACTACTTAAATATCCCAAGCCTCAAGTATAAGGATGTATTTCATGCAGCAGAGGTAACAGGTAGCTTTAGCAGCCAGACCACTGAGGCAACAGTGGGTGTTTGTGAGCATAAAGATCTGCAGGTAAGAAAATACATTTAACCATGATCTTTTTTTTTTGTTTGTTTCTATGCTTCTGTCAGAAAAAAAACACACCTGACAAATATAAAAATATCTCTCTCCAAATAATCAACAATTAGCTGCAGCTGCAACTTGTTTTGCCATGTCTGAGCCAAATGAAAATGATTGTATCTGTATTTTGACTTCCTTCCATGTTATGTGACAGACTGCATCCCCATGTTAACAGTTTGACAGCTACATTAATATAATGCAGTTAAACCATCATGAGTACAGCAAAACCTTTTAAATTTAGAAAAGTGAGATTTACCTGCTTCCACTCACTACCACTGCGTAACACAACCAAAGCACGGCTGACTTATACAAAGTATACTGGTGAAATGGGAGTGTTGACAAAGTAACTAGTCAGAACAGGAGAACAAATTACTTCTATGTAAATACTGCAAGAATTTTACTTTGAATGAGCTTTTGTTACAAGTTGTCATTCCACTGATGCAAGTTACAGGCAACTGGTTTTCTAAGCACCCACTTGACAAACAAGATTTTTCCTTAATTTCACTGAACAAATAACCATGAATCTTTGCTTTCTAAACATTTGGAGCTGGTGAATTCGCCATCACTAATTCGTTCTTGAGAGGCCATTGTGCTCTTCTAATGCAAAAGTTTGGTGTTTCTTATATAACATAACTGTCAGTCAATGAAATAAATATAGCAACCATCTTAAATTACAATTAAAAAGTTGTAAAACTTATAAAGTATACCCACTAAAAGCCACATTTTAAGCATTGTATATGTCTCATTACCCTTCTTTCATTGCTCCTAGTAAAGATAAATACTTTAGCTGTGATCTGTGATTCAGAGGTGTAAATATGGTAAGGTATCTATTCTGGTAGGAAAAGAAACTGAGATTAAAAAAAAAAAACAAAAAAAAACAGTTGCTGCTCCTGTAGGAAATGTCACATGATTGGTGCTGAGTAATTATTTGTTATTTAAAGCTGTTCTGCATCAAAACCGTGTCAGAACCAATGGGCGATAATTAAAAATGCAAAAGAGGCTTGTTAAAAATAGCTGAATTTAGATAGTCATCACTTTATCTGCTCCAGGTTGAGAGTGAGACAGACAGACCTGGCACCACTTTAAAAGCAGGTAATCCTGAGTTATGTTCCATATGCTGGATCATTTATTTTTTTGCTCCTGTAGGACTTACACAGCAGAGCAGAGGTAAAGCTGGTTAACCAGGACAACATGCCTCAAGAAGGATATCACAACATATAAAAAAACATTTATAATTTTTCCAAACTCGTAAACATGAGCTGGACATTCATTTACAAACAGAAAAGTTACAGCTCGTTTTGTTTGGAAAAAATGCTCTGAAATCTGGAGAGACATTTAAGAGTCAGATGTGGCTCTGAAAAGAATCTGAACTGAGCTTCTTTTGAAGATTTTGTTTCTCCAGATATCTTCATTCCAGCAAGCAGGTGAAAACTGTATATCATAATGCTGCTGCCATAGCAATCACTTCTCTCTTCATGATACAAGGAGTTCGACAGGCACAACTATTTTCTTAAGCTGCTCTTACTTCACACGTCAATCTGATAGCTGAGTAAGGAAACCACAGTAAAAATGTAACCCTGCTGCTTATAGAGCAGGCTGTCAAAATGAAAATATCTGTTTTAAATCAGTGACAGCTAGATACGAATGGCAAGATCCTGCACATCCACATCTGGTTTCTGCAAGAGTGTACATAAAGGTGTAAAAAGAGATTCAGAAGGAATATTGTTTCAAGAGACAATTTCAAAAAATGTTCAGCTTTTCATTTTAAATTGTGACTGATGGCATAATGTACTGGGCACCAGTGCGTGACAGAATGGACAACCAAAGCAAAAGCAGTAACAGCAAAGTCATCAGCTCAAATTTGAACAGACACCTAGAAAACCAGCAACCACTCCAGAGATTTAAAAGTGGTGTAATAAGCATAGTCTGCCTATAATTCATTCGTTTGGGGGAAAAAAATAGCACTTGTGACACCAACAATGTAATGACAAAAAATTCAGATAGACATGCTGAGTTCTACGCAGCATTTTTACTCACTTCTCTAAACATCCAAATTCTTTATCAACAAGCCATTAAGTAGTTTTCTAGAACAAAGCAGTAATGAATGGAAGTAGCTGAAAATATTTTTGACATCATCAATGAAATAAAGTGATCTGTGGATGTCTGCTGACATTTTTTTTTTAACTGACAGTAAAACACAGAGAGTGTTCTGTTTGAATCGCTTAACTTCTGCGTCTTCATTCCGGGAAGACAAGATTCAAATTTTATTTTCGTAATGCTGCCAGAGAGACTGCTTTTGGTAGGTGAGGAGAAATGCAACCTTTTCACCAGTTTACTTTCACAAATAATACACACTTTTCCCCATGAGGAGTTTATGTGCATCATCTTTTTCCTGTGTTACTAAAGAGAAGCTACACATCCATTTGACAATTGCACTGAACAATTTGCATCATCATCCAAGCATGGTAGAGCCTTCTCTCTTTAGAGAGGCACGACTGCAAAAGCTCTTCTTTGGGTCAGAAGAGAGTTTTTTCTTGTTTGTTTTTAAAAAAAAACGATAGACAGGACAATTCTGATTTAGGGTATCACACTTTCAAGGTTTTTTTGGTTAAAATAGTGGACTGATGACCTCTCCTCTTTTAAATCGTGGCAAAGTTGAACTCGCTGTTTGTTTATAATTAGTAAATATCCAAATTCCTTACTTTTGCTTATTTGTTTTTTTTTTAATCAGGGCCACATCTCAGCAGGTGCTGTCACAATCTTCCTGTTAGCATGATATTTGTGTACATATTCATACACAAGCCTCCGCTTGGTGTTAACAGCCTCAGACAGTCTCTGCCCAAAACAAAATAAGCCCACTGATGCACAACAGCCAATCCATCTGGAACGTGACTACACTTTCATCCATGCAGAGTTGTTTCACAGTGGAAGATTCTTCTTTTTAAAAAAAGGCAATTTTCATGTCAGTCAGAAATAAAGAGAGAAATAAGTTTTTAGTCATTGTGACACAGCTTGGTGCATTTCAACCCCCTTCTGTGCTCAGTCTCTTATTGGAAATCACTATTTGTTCAGTTGAAGCTGGCGTGAAATTAGATTGTGTTTTACAGAACATAAACTGCTCTAAATCAAGACTTAAATTACAAGTATTTCATTTCCACTAATTCACTGATGTTTTCATTTTGCAAAACATATATCAAAGTTAATATGAGGAAGTGCATTCTGTCTCTACAAGGGTTCCTTTGAAATAAAATAAACACACTGCTGCCTTGGCAAGCTTAGAAAATACTCTCCAAACCCCCCCCCCCCTAAACCCAGACATATACCAGAAGCAGTCCTGAAAACATGTTCCCAAATACAGTCTGAATGTTGCTCAGTCGGGTTTCATGTTTTTTCCCTAAATATCTTGTTTTAAGGAGATGCCAACACTGAAACTCAAAGGTTTAAACTGTTTTAGATGCATTTTATGGATTTTCATTTCTCTTTCAACTGAAGTTCCCAGGGATGATGAAATGCTGAGACACCTTTGTGTTTTGCATTACTGCTTTCTTTTCACACAAACTCAGCTCCTGAGCTCCGCCGGTGTCTTCCTGTGCAACAGTGCCTCTGTTTGGCGGCACTGAAGTAACAATCTGTGTAGTGTTCTGATCGGCTCAGGCTGGGAAAATACCTTCCTCCTCTTCATTTGAAGCTCTTACCAGTAGGTAGCCAGTGGCCGGATCAGCTGTCAGAGACTCATTCTGGAAAGTGTTGGCTAGAACCAGTTCCTCTTCCTCCCGTCTGTCTTTCTCTCCTGCATCGTCGTCATCCAGCTCATCCAGGCTCTGATGGAGAAAAAATATACATTAAAAAAGAAAATGTTTAGACAGAGCGTAGGAAGTGAAAGAAAAGAAAAACCCAAATTGCATTAAAGCTGAAAAATTTGCAACATGCCAACAGTGGCATTCGATAAAATATTGTCTTGTAAACATTTTAGATCATCTTTATAGCCCAAATATTTTTAGACAGATAAACAGACTCTCCACAAACCCATACTGTAAGTCCATCACAATGTTGCTAGCTATTGTCTTCCAGCTGGAAACATCAAGACAGAAATTTTTATTGCTTTAAAGTATGTATATATAAATTTGTACTTGTGATTTATGCATTACTGCTCTCCCATTCCATCAGTGAAACATATTTTTTTTCTGTGTGCAAAACAACAAGCTGTGGCCGTGATTTCTAAATAAGATTTCAATTTTTTTTTTTAGATAGGAGATAGGAGAGTGGCTGCCTCAGTTCCTGTCAGTCCTTCAAGACTTCAGCACCAGAAAAGGTAGCAGTCGTTCTGGGAATGTATAAGATATCTTGCTGTACAGAGGTTTAATCTCAGTTTTTAAGGTGCACTATGTCTCTATATTTTTGGAAGTTTTCTCAAGCCGTTGTGCCATTGTACTCTCCTGGTTGTTTGTTTACATAGAAAGTAAGATAGACATTGATACAGCTATTGTTGCTATTAACTTTGAGTACTATTTAATGAGTAAAGTACTTTAGGAACAGTACAGTTTAGCCAGGTCACTTTCATGGACAGAGCCACTGAGGGAGGTATACCATTAATTGATGTGCTATTTTTGTTTTTCTTTCATGGAAAAAGTACTTCTTGATCAGTCGACTTTCCTTTAGCACTGTTTTTTTCCTGGATGGAACCACTGACCTAACTATTGCTGCCATCAATGTTTTGTGTTCTCTTCTCCCCTAGGAAAGTGGTCCCTACTCAGTATTTCAGTGTTTAACAATGTATGTTTCAGGATACACCGAGTGCTTCTGTGTTTAGCAGTGTCACTTTTCTGGATGGAAACATTAAAAAGCTATTGCTACCATTAATCTTTTTTGTACTTTTCTTTTTCCTCTAATAGAAAGTACTTCTAGCCCAGTATTTCTGTTTTTACCCATGGATTTTTGAAAATTAGCAACTGTTTGATGATTTTTCATTTAAGCATCTAGTAATACCGTTAAATCATGTCAAGATGATCAGATGATACTGAAAGATATTTTTGTTCAACCAGAAAACACCTTTGTCCTTTTTAACAATTGATGAAAACAAGGAATCCAAATTTCCTTCCTTAATCAACATCAACCTTCTGTGCAAATGCTAATTAACAAGCAAGTCCATGCCTAAATAACATCAATCTTAACCTTTAGCTCCTTTTAACTTGGGTATTCCTCCAAATCCCCACAAAACATCCCCCATAAAACATGCTAAAACTCACTTGAAGGAATCAACAGCTAACCATCCAAAGAAGACAAACTTTGGTGAACCATCAGGAAAATAACCAGCCTGCCCTGTACCTCCTGGGGAAAAGGCTGAGGGAATTTTTTTTTAAAGAGGAATCTGTCTTGAAAACAATAAACAGCACGTACAAACATGCAAAGAACAAACATCCCTTTGAAAGAAAAGAAAGGGGTTTATCTGGAAATATTTAGGCAGAGATCTCAGATAGTGCCTGGGAAACTCTCCAAATTTACTCCTGGTAATATGGATTATTTTCTTCATCTAGAAATCTGTGCAAGAGTTCTGTTTCTAATTCCATCTCTTCAGAGTCAACATAGCCACAGTTAGAGTGTGTCCAGAGAGAATCTGCAGTGATGGATAAAGAGAGTCAACAAACCAAGATTTACATAAGGATGGATGTCTGGATTGTGACAAGAAGTTGAGATTCGGGCCAAACTGTTGGAGGGTCATGATTTAAACCAGCCTTTCTTGTTTCATGCTGCAGAGTGAACAAAAGATGCCAGCTCAACAGGCCCTGCAGTGGTAAAAATAGCCTCACAAGGTTAACAAGGAACGTAATCGTTTGGTGAGCCTTTCCTGTCAAAGAGTTTATCAGTTCTCCTTGGGGAAAATGCCAGCTCTTTTCCTCTTTAGCTGGTTTTATACTTGAACTGTAGCCTTGCAAGGTTCTACAGAGGATCTGAAGGGGTGGCATGTTGGAAACCAATAGTTTGTTGTTTAGACAGCCCAGAAAACTTTCTGTAAAGGCACCGAGTAAAGTCTCTAAAAATCAGGGTGGGGAAAAATGTACAAAAATGGCAACAAATCTTCACTTCCCTTTTTCTTATATGGCGTTTTCCACTCTCTTATTACCTTGGATACCATCAGATACATGTGGTAATGATATAATCCTGAAAGAACAGCCATCAAGCAGTCTCATCGATCATTCTTGGCATGTTAAGAACACCAAATGGTTTCCAAACCATAATCCTTTGAATACCATCTTGCCAGCCATGTCCTGTGAAGGGCTTTTGTTAACAACTGCAACGGAAAAATCTCAGTTTCACTTCATATTAAATAGTTTGAGACACTGATTATTCTTAACACCTCTCTATCTCTGATTCAGAATGTTCTTTACTGTGATGTGACTTTGCAATAATTACTTGTTTATGTTAGAAGTTTTGAGCAGTCATCTTGTACTAAATGTTTCCTCCTCAAAGCATTTCCACAAAAGGAAATCCCTTACAAAAATATTTGGATCTGCTCAACTTTTTTCAAATGTTTCCATAAAACTTCAATGCATTTATGGTTATCATTTATTTCATTAAAGAACATGAGTCTACAAACAGCATCATGAGGACCAGACCAGACAGTCTGGGATGAAGTTGTGGAGAGGTTTAAAGCAGGATGAAGCTATAGGCCTAAAATGTGAACAAAATATAAAGAAGCTTAAAGTTTATGAAAACACTTGCAGGACATTGGCTCTACAATGTTCTTTTTTCCTTCCCCTCCCCCCCCCAAATATGGGTACTTTTAAGTAGTTCTGAAACAAAACGCCACCAATATGTGGGAAACAGGAACTTTTAGGGTTAATAAAAAATAATTACATTAAAACAGAAGTCTGCTTGTGTCAACACAAAATGAACCGTGCAGTGACCAACCACTCTGCTATGCGCAAACTTCCCTTAAATGTTGAATTGGGGACCTCAACGTTTGTTTTGGATAGAAATGCAACTCTTTCTTTGCCCTGTAGTATTCCAAATCGCTTTGCATTTCCATCTATTCCAAATAAAGGAAACAGAAATCTGTGTGTGCCTCCATATAAGGGAATGTTCTACTTCTGAGCTCATCATAATGTGTGTATTTTTCAGGTCACTATTTCACCCTGGCCAGCTGAAATAAGCAGTCTGGGTGCTGAGGGATGATTGCACAATGCTTTGACTCTGAAAAATGTCATGTTTCAAAACCAAGAGTCAGGCTAATATTAGATATTACACACAATGATGTGTGACAGGTTTTGTCTCTATTATTTACACATTCTGAACCAACTTTCCAAACTCTACTGAAACAAAAGGACATTTGGTTTATGTTTAATATTCTGCAAAATGATTTTTTTTAATGGGCTGAATGTTTGCGTACTCAGGAAGAGTGTAGATGCAGCTTTTTCTGCAGAAATGGTCAATTAAACTCTGAATTTAATTTTGTGAAGCTGGGTACATACAATCCAGCTGTGACTAATTGCATAAAATTAAATCTTCCTATAATCCTTCCTATAAAAACACTCCACTGATGAATTGTGTAATAAATGACTATGAGAAGATATGCTGAAGTTCTGATAAATGTATGTCTATAACCATAATACTAATCCCAGAGATATCACACGTTAAAAACGTATTTCCTGTTTACAAAAGCATAGTGTGACGGTATTGAACAAGTTTAGTTTAGTAGAACAAGGAAAACGGTTAGCCCACTTTGCTACGATCTCCATACCCACGTCTGTCGCTCTGCACATGAAAAATTAAAGAAGCTACATCTGGAGCAGAACTTCATGGTCTGCTGGAATGTCTGTTGTGGTTGGAAAGTCTCTTTGGGGAGGAAAATGATCAGTCTTTTTTTATTTTTCCCGACTTTTCATCTCTGGCTGGCTGCAAGAATGCATCAGAGACTCTTGCTGCAGGAAAGCAGGCTTTACCTTCATGCTCTGGCATTTAAATTAAAATGACTGTATGATGGCAAAGGATGCAACGAGTAATTGACTGCCAAAAAGTGAGCTTTTTTTTTTCTTTTTTTTTTTCAAATAATCTGAATCATACATTTTATTCAAATTATTCATTAATAAAACTTATACAACAATGTGCAACAATGAGTGAAAAGATCCTCTTGCTTATTACTTTGAGATCTTTTGATTTGCGTATGAACATATAATATTTAAAAAAAAAATCCTTACCAGTGATGTGAATCAACCATTAACTCCATGCAAACCTAAAAACAATGGTTTAATGTGCCAAAAGCTTTTGGGTCGAGCTTACATCTTCACAAAAATATGTATTTTTTTTTGTCATAATTACAAAGGCATTCATGAAATTTGCTGTTGCATCTATGCAAACACAAAAATAACTTCTTGCAGGGTGAATAAGGGGAAATCTCATCAAGTGTCAATATGATTTTCCAGTGTTCTGTCACAGGATTGCTCTGATACGTGTCATTTAAGATTCACCTCTTATTTTGCAAAAGTAAAATTTTTAAAATTTAAAAATATATCCATATATTCATTTACATTTTAAATGAATATATGGAAAAATAAGAACTGATTGAATTAAAGAAAGAGGAGTTCCTTATTCATTTCAGTTATCAGTAAGGGGAAATTAGTATTTTATCTCCTGCTTAGTTTAATCACTGCATACCAAAAAAAAAATCTCTTGATTTGAATATCATTGAGTGAAGTAGGTAATAATTTTACGCCCACCTAAAGTTAAAGACAGGGCAAGGAGAGCATTAATCAGAAAACAAGCCAAGTGATCCATAATAACCCTGGAGGAACTGCAAGGCTCAGATGGGAGAACTGGTTCCCAGGACTATTAGTTGTGCAGTGTAAAAATCTGACCTTTATAGAATATTGGAAAAAACAAACCTTTTGCAAAAGGAAAGCTACAAGATGTCCTGTTCTGCACAAGCCATGTAGGACACAAACATGTGACAAACATGTCACATGACAAACATGTGACAGAATATACTCTGATCAGGAGACCAGCATTTCTTTGGCCAACATGTAAATGCTGTGTGGGGTGGGAAGCAAACAACGCATATCACCCTCAACAGATGCTCATGGTGACAGCATTTGATTATTATGCAAAAAATGACTTGGAAATCTGGAGAAGCATTTGACAGTACAGGGCATAGATGTTTTTATCATAGATTATTTGCATGCATGTAAAGAGGGATTCTTGATCTTGTTAACATGTTCTCAAAGTGGCTAATTAGCGATTTCATTGGAAAAGTGACTTCCTGTTTCAACCATCACCCAGGATTCCATATGCACAGTTTTGTCACCACACCAGTGTCTCATTTACTTTATCCCAATATTCATCTCTAAACAAGCCGTGGGCACCTTCAGTTGAAGTATGCTCATGCAGAGGATTTAATGACCTGTGTGCAGTAATCACCCGTCACTCACTACAGCACAGAGACTTCATTAGGATGATCTATTAGGAAAGCAATAAATCCACAAGCTGATTAATCATGACTGCCAGTTAGTTCAGGTAACAACACAGATCAAGGGGAGTGATATACCGCTTGAAGTTGATAGATGAATTAAAAGACACTGGTACTACCAAGGTTAGTGCCACAGGTATGTCAAATCTGAGCCAGAATTTATCAGTTGAAAAACGTGTTATCGATGGCTAGGATTTCCTGTAAAGACAGCATATATAGTTAAGAACAAAACTTTTAACATCCCAAAGACTTTAAAGACTTATTGGTAAAACATTTTTAGAGAGCAATATTCTGCTTTTCATGACTTCTTTATGAGATGAGTTACACATTTAATTAGAGTGGCAGAGCATGAAGATAACGTGTGCTATGCATTATTTTTGATGAATGTTGCAAATCCAATCTGACTCGCGATAAACAAACTAATACTTTAAACAGTGGTATGGCTTTTTGCTTTAGGTCTATACACGCGTCAGACAGTGATCAGTATACTCAGATACAAGAAAAACGGAATTTTCATTCAACATGGTTTCAACAAAAATCTTGCCTCTGACTACAGCTGCTATTTAGGTCGCTTTTTAACTGGTTTAAATAACAACCATCATCAGTACAAGTGGCGACAGGATGAATGCATAGTGCTTTTGGAGTTGCTATTAACTGGTGCCCTCCCAACAGTTCTTTGTGATGTTGGTTTTGCTAAAAATATTAGGATGATGATAGATTTGTGATTTACTGCAGACCTAATTAATATCTTAATGACTTGCAAAATGTGTATTCATGACACCTGGAATGTGTTAGTCACCAATGAATACGTTCCAACAGTCCTTTGTGACATTAATACTGTACACACAGATATTGTGATGACAATACATTTGTGAGGCATTATGTAGGCTTATAATAAACATAGAAAGGACATGATGTGGTACTGGGTATACCAGTACATTTTATTATGATAACATTAACATGTTATGTCACAATTATTCAAACCTTAAAATAGCAATGTTTTTAAAGCCTTCTGACAGTATTTATAGCCAATAGTGGGGCTAAAGCATAATGAAACCTTTAGAAACTCTATAAGGATTCTTAATTTGCTTCAGCAGTGATACATATATTCAATTCAATTCAAAAATACTTTATTTAAATGTCATAACTTGTATCATCCAAATATCTTCAAACAGTTGTTATGGATAGTGATGCTGTGGACAGGAAGGATCTCCAGTAGCAGTCAGTCTTGGAACAAATCTATATAAGCTTCTGACTGAAGACTGTTGCCGTCATCTATATCCTGGATGACACCAACAGTTGTTGGCAAACACCGCTAACCCACCTTATTTTCTTTTGCCTTTCCTCTTTAAATCTCTGCCTGGCCGTATGGTTAGAAAGCTGGGCAGATAGACACTTAAGTCGGAGATACGATCCTTGCCCATTCTGATTGATGGAAGAGAGGATTTTAACTTCCTCTCTGCTCTTTGGCCCTGATATGCATCAATAAAGCCTCCGTTTCAATTCCACTAGGATTTTGGGGTTGTAGTTCAGCTATTATTTCAGCTTTGGGGATGCCAATCAGCTTCCAGTTGTAAAAAGAAACAAAAAAACCCACACTGTTGCCATTGTTATAACTGTCTGAAAGCAAAAACGTAAGTGCGAAAATCTTAGCTGCACAGCATCCAAAACCAGAGGGAATAATTGCTATGACTCAATCAAAAAAAAAGTCTACAAAAAGAACCAATCACCATGAGCGGCACAATCTAGAACCTCACCCATGGATGTATTCAAAGTAAGTTGCAATTATTAGAAAGAAAAAGGTTTAGATAAAGGGCAGGAGATTAGATTGTTTTATTTCACCTGGAGAATATTGGGTGTAATAATATTTTGCTTAAGAATGGCATTCCAGTGACAGCACTGGGAACATTTAGGAAACTTTAAAAGTTATGGAACATGGGAGCCTACCTGGCCACAGAAAAAGACTTCAAATTTACCTTCCTTAAAATTCTGTCAGGACAACTAAGAGAAGCACCCAAGAGTGGCATTGTCTGAATTGAATCCGATTAAAAACTTTGGTGAGATTCACTGAGGCAGTTACAGGATGGAAGCCAAACATCACCACACAAAGGATGAGAAAGGTTCTGAGGTACAAGAAGCTTGTCAGCATTTACAGAAAAGTACTGAAGCTGGAGGTTGAATAATACTGCAAATGTGCATCTGAAAAGAGCTAGAGTCTCCATTTAAATATTAAAGTTAGTTAATGTTGTATGTCAACATATCTCTAAGTTTAAAGAGGGTTTTTTGTCATTTTTCAACATCTTTCACCCATTCCCCTGCCATATCTTTTGAGATGAGGAATATTTCAAAGTGGAACTTTAGGTCAAGGAGGTAAAGAGCCTTAAAAAAGAAATTATGAAACACAAAAACAAACCACAAAAATTTTGGAAGTGACAAGAACTCATCTGCTGTAATTTCATCTTCACTCTCAAGAAGCCTCTTAAATTTACTTTTCAGAGCAAATCTCTGTATGACTTCTATTTAACCAGGAATATATTCCTGGTTAAAAAAAAAGTAGAAAAAAAAATAAAGCTGAAGCTGCACGCTATACAGCTTTTTCGTTGCATCATTCAGAATATAAAACAGCTGTTTAATTTAGTTTCAGAATGGCCTGAAATCAGGTTCACATTTATGGATATTCTTATATGGTGTTTTTGGGGACTGAGCTAAGTCAAATATAGTGGAAAACATTCAAAGGATCAAAGTCTGTTTTGGCTTCAAAGGCTGGACGGCTTTCTTCAAAACTGACTGTAACATAAGTGAAATTCTTACATGGTTTGGCTTTGAACTTGAAGACTGTCTGACCCTTATTTTGACCCCAAGTTAGACTGCAGTACTTTAGTCAACACTGAACCAGGCTATGAAAAGAGTCCCTCTGACACAGGGCGGGTACAGAAAACAAAAAGCTTTAAGCAAATAAACAACAGAGTTTCTGGATGTGATTGTTGACCTGGTGACCAGCAGCATCAGCATTCCTCTCATTGTGTCAGAGTGAGCCAAAGGCCTGAAGGGAGACAAGCTGGGCACACACATATCTGCAGGGGAGTATTTACAGCTTCTCTTGTTACTCTGCGTAAATGGGAGTTAACAATCCCAAACCACAGTCCTCCACAGACAACCACATGTCCCCACGTCAACCCCTCTGCTTAGTCATGTGGAACTCGACAAGAACTCTTACATCAGAGAGGATCAAAAACAGAGGTGTCTTGCAGAGTTTCTACATGCCTGCTTCAAAGTTTGCACTCTTCGGACTTCCTTGTCTTGCGAGAAGCACCCAAAGCTAACCAGACTTGTTCTTGTGGTCTCCACATGGCCTCGGCAGTTGTGGTATGATTTAAATGTAAGGGGATTATATCCTATTCTGAGGTGGCTAAGGATTTTCCCAGCTGTAAAACATCTATTCCTCATAGTTTACAACAAAGAGACGTGTATAAAACCAGTAAAGAACCTCAAATAACCCTTGTCTCCATTTTCAGCATGCTCACTGCAGCCCATACTTTAACTCTGACTATCAGAACCAGAAATCCACAAGCTTCAGCAAAAGTAGAGTTTTAGAAAACTATAATAATGGAAATATGGCTAAACAAACTTTTCAGAAAAAATTTAAAAAATACAATTGTGTCATAAATAAACAGTCTTATCACCATTTATATCCATAATTAATAAAAAAAAAAAAAAAAAAAAGTGAAATGTTATTTTTTATGTACTTGAATATGAAATTGTTCGTTTACAGAATTGAAATTAAGTAGGTGGGTTTAAAAATGGTAATCCATAACCACAAAATGGGAGTACAAATCAAAAATGGAAGTCGGTTGGCGTTAGAGTCAATATGAACAGGTAAAAGGGCAAACTAACCTGGAGCCTATTAATCCAAAACTGAACCTTTTGTTTTTATTCAACATTATTGTTATTCACCAGTCATTAACTCATTAGTGGCACCATCTGCATGGAATGCCTTGTAGCAGACTAGTTCATTTGTAACCCAGAAATGTCTGGTATGAAGCGACCAAAATTACAAAGCTACAAAATAGCCAAGGAAGAAAATGACTGAACTTTGATCTTACATATAGTGTCCAATGTTAGCAATAAACTATATGGAAGGTTTATAAAATACTTCAGATGAAAGGAATTTTTTTTTATTTTTTTATTTTTTTTTTATGTGCAGCACATCTACAAAAAACACATTTCTTTTATAAATAATTAAATAGACTTCACATTGCCCAAAGTTTTGTAACTCATAAAATAATTTCAAGGAACAAATGTTAAAAATAAAGGTTAAAAAGGTAATCCAACTATGACGTAATGCATTAATGACCATTTCTAAACTTTAAAGATTGAAGGATTTATAGATGTATTATTTGCAATGATTCTTTGTTGTTGACAGCAATTTGTAACAAATGTGTTGATCTAAATTGAGCTCTGAATCTAGAATAAGTTCTAGGTTTTTCACATTACTGAGCCTGCTTGCAAAGGTGCTTGTTGAAGTATGTGGACCACACATAATTTCTGTTTTGTCACTATTTAGTATTATGTCAGTTGTTCACCACCCATGAGGTTACGTCATTCATACACAAAAAAATGAGGCTGCCACTCAATCAGCCCCACCTGCCCAAAAACATCCCGTTTAGGAGATGTTAAGTACTGAAGCTTACTGAATAAAAGAGCCACTAATACACGGGCCACTGTTGTAGGCAGGCGAGGTGTTTTGGTCAAATAAAAATTTGAGTTGCATTGTCCTCAGAGCCAACAAAATACCATATTCAGATTCATTGATGTGAAAAAAAAAATGCTTTTTAACATGAAATACATAAGACGATAATTAACTTTTTCACCAAAAGTCTATATCGTCATCAAAAACACTAAAATTCCAACAAGGCTAAACAAACCCCATTTAATCAACTGTAGAACTGCACGCACACCAGATTTCTTGAGTTATGAACTGTTTACTCCAGGTATAAACAGCATTATCTCAGGAAATGGAAAGCAAGTGTGCCATGCTGTGTAGTTATCTTAATCTTCTTGTGTATTTGCACGGGCCTCTGACACAAAAACAATGCTGGCCTGCATTGGCATGGAAGGAATACATCATAATACCAGAGGAGCATCTTAAGTTATATCAGATGTTTGCTGTTTAAATCTGCAAAACAGTTTTCTTAAAAGAAAACTTCTTTGTTTTAAAGGGATTCTATATATTTTCTCTTATCAAAGATCCAGAGAGGTCAATAATTTTTTTTGCCTAATTTGTAAACTATTAATACAGAAATTTCTATGAATTTATTATCAAAAAAAACAATGACTGTCAAAGGACAAGAAGTTTGACAAATGGATGTCAAGACAGGCAGGTGTCCAGATCAATATACAGACTGATGGATAATTGACAGATTGTTAGATCGATATTTTAAAGAAGGTAATAATCTGGAAGTAAACACTAATTTTACATACCCGTTTTCATTTTCCATTCTTATTCAGATCTGGAAAACATCTAAATCAAACTCCAGACTGAGTAGGAATCCTGCTTTGAATATTTCTTCAACTTAATCATGAAAAATGTCAGAACAAAACTCTGAGGAATAGGACCTATTGAAACAAATGTCTCAACCATGTTCACTTTGGTAAAGTACATGAGATGAATTGGCTGTTGACCAGAATCCATCCAATTTTCAAGTTAATTGGCTCTGACCAGTGACCACTGAGGCAAAAACACACAAAACAGCATTTGGAATAACAGAATTCTTCTTTGTGGAAGTTGATACTAATGAAAGAAGTTGACTATAATTTAGTACCAGTGAGATAAAAATTATGATCTAAAAAGTACACCATATTTTCTGTGACATGTCTTACGTTTATTTAGGCTGCTACAGAGAGAGTAAGATTCGAGGCTGATAACAGTAAGGCTAAATGGAGTACAGTTATGGTGCTCTGATCCTTTTGAGCTTACAACTCTGTTTGCCTTTTGGTAATCATTTAAGAATCTATACTCTGAAGGTAATGCACACTCGATTTGAAATTTTTACAAAATCTATAGAATTTGACACTTTTGTCTTGTAATGTATGTTGAGGTGACATTTGTTGTTAATTTGAGCTACATAAATGAAATAAATGCAATTAATTTCTGCTGAAGAAAATGTAAATCAGTGTATTGAGTATATTTCCAGTTCAGCAATGGGAATGGGCTGCAAGTAAAAACACAATGAATTAATGAATGAAAGGAGGCATACTTGGTAGGTTTTCTTCAGAAAACTAAAGAACATCAATTTGAATACACTGTTGGCTTGATAAATGTTCATTTATCTTGACAAGGCCTTAAATAAAAAGGATCATTTATATCCATGGGATTACATTACAACTTATCTTTCTCAAGTGAGCTAAGAGTTTTTCCATCTGCATGTCCTAACCACAGACCAAACCAACTGTAACCCAAGAGAGACTGGTTTTGTAGGCTGCTAAAGCGTTTACGCCAGTAATCCAGTTCCTGCAAACCAGCAGTAATAACAGGCTGCCTTCCGTGTGCTGGCCTGAGAAAACAGCAGGGAAGTGGTCCTGTTTTTTGTCCAATACCTAATCTCATTTTTGCCCATGTGCTGGCATCTGTACTTCTTCCTTCCTGAACTGATATTTTCTAAACACTGTGCACCAAGTATAAATGCGTCTTTTCTTCCAAAGCTGCAGAATAATGATTATGGGGGGTAGCATTATTTTTACAGTGCAAGCAATTTTGGTGGAGTTTGTAATAAAATTATCCACAGTCATCCTGTTTTTATATTTCTCACCCCCATAAGAATTCCTGGACTCTATTCAAAGACAAAACAAGGCAATAACATTCAGAATCTTGCTGCTCTGCAAGTTTAAAGTTTTAGTCTTTTCATTTGACATTTACGGTTCAATATAGTTAAAGGAATGAATCAGCAGCTAAAAGCTGAACTGGAATTTGTTTTCAGTGAAATTAAGCAAAAACGGAATTTGTGAAGATTTTATTTGCCTCATGGGATATTCTCTACCTTAACATTTGATATTCAGCAGAATATTTCAAATCCAAGATTCTGTTCAGTACTTTTCTCAAAATCAGAGGAGACGATGCACCTGACATACACCACATTCATTTTGTGACAGAGATGAGTACAGCCAAGTGTACCTCTCATTCCTAGTGAGTGCTTTGCAGTTGGGTACTTTATCAGAACTCCACACAGTGATCCCTGATCTAAAACTGTGTCCGACAGACTCAACTTTTCCACAGACTTCCTCCTTGGAATGTTTGAAATCTCCTCACATGTACAGCACCCACACCTGCAACTAAACACAAAACATCTGGCTCTTGTACTTTAGCATCTAAGCTCTCTAAGAGGTCCGCTTTTACAAGACTACAAAAAGGAGCCACATGGAAACACGAAGAATACCACAGAAATGCATCAGAACGCCCACTGGGAAGTTCTGTCACATTATGAGCAGAAATCCATTGACCATCTCCAAAGTGCCTTGCAAACATAATACTACTATAACCTTTTCACATTTTAGCAGGTTACAACCACAAACAATGTATTCGATTGGGATTTTATGTGATACATCAACTTAAAGTAGCATACAGCTGTCAAGTGAAAAGAAAATTTTAATGCTGCAACAAAATTCTGTTGTCTTCCCACAGGTAAACCTCTCAAGGGTTTTTGAATCCTTTAACAGCTTTGTCTTGTTTTTAGCTCCATCTATTTAGCCATGTTGGTTTCCTTGTAAACTGTGTTTTGCATGTAGACCAAAAAGTTAAATTTTGGTTTCTTCTGACCAGGAAACATTCTTCCACATGTCCATTACTTGACTAGGGTGGACATTTTTGGCTTTCTATCAGTGGTTGGCAATATTTCAACCAGGGTAGCTTTGTTGAATGCATGGCTAAACATGATCCTGTCTAGAGATTTTTAAACTAGGCAATGGATCTCTGTAGCTCCTCCAGAGTTGCAATGGGCTACTAATTCACTACTTCTCCGATTCACACTCTTCTTGTCCGATCTGTCAGTTTCAATGGACAGTCGTATCTTGGTAGGTTTGCAGCTATGCCATGGTCTTTTCATTTTCACACAATACAGTGTCCTGTAAAATGTTCATAACTTAGGATATAGTTTTCTAATCTAAATTTATTTTTACCTGTATCCCTAGTCTGATGTGTTCCTTGGTCTTCATTATGCTGTTTGTTCACAAATATTCTCAAACAGACCTCTGAGGACTTCAAAACAAGCTGTATGTCTACTGAAATTAAATCACACACAGGAATTTAGAGTACTTGTTAGGTGCCTTCTAAAGACTATTGGTTCCACTGGATGTTATTTTGGATTATCAGAGGAAAGGGAGTTCTAAAAATATGCCCACCATACTTTTCAGATAGTAATTGAAAAAGATTTTATAAACTTTGTGACCTTCTACAGCCACTTTACATTTATACACACATTTTGTGTGTATAACACAACACAAAATCCTAATAAAAGATGTTTAAATTTGTTCTTGTAAAGTGACAAAATTTGGAAAATATTAGAGGGATGGTCTATCTACGGAGAAAAAGATCACTTGGGTAGCCAAATAGCATTCAGCGATTGTGTTTCTGGTAAGCCATCACGTCTCTTGGCTGCTGAAGCGTGGTTTTCTTGGCTCTGGAGGTCATTTTCATTCAAAGCTCCAACAACTCGGGGACTAATCAGGTTTCAGAGACCCATCAAAAGAACCACAGACATGATGGATCCGGAATAAAGCCAGGTCTGCTGAATCCAGGAAGTTATGCATGCATAGCAGCAGGACCTCCAGTGCAAATGGTTTTCACACATTGTCAAACTGTGGTATTGATACAAATAAAAAACATGGTCCAAGAGGTGCAGAAAGAGCAAAACAAAATACAAAGAAACCCCCAAATTTTAGAAATAATTCAACTGAAAATTACTTTTATACCTTGTCTAAAAACAAAACATTTTACCTCTTAATAATACACAAGTTGTATTGGGCTATTTATTTAACTCTGTTTTTTGAGAATTATGTGTGCAACACCACACTGCCACAGGTGTATTGGAAATTTGCATCCACTTTTATGAAAATTTCACAAGTTTTCCAAAAGACTATGACAGCAGCAAGCTACATTCTCACTTGTTTTGTAAAAATGCTTTAGCTCTTTAGCAGCTGATGGAGATCAAGAGGTGCAGATTTTATTTAATCGGTGCAGTGAACGTGGAATTGAAATGCTTAAAGATTCAGGAGGCATCGCTAGCTTGCATTTGTTTAGAACAAGACAACAGAAGGCTGTAACTGAAAAAGAGGCCTGTTCCTGCTGAGTGGGAGCTCATGAAGATAAAAGCAGAACAAGAACCAACGAGTCAACCTCGCCCACAGTTTGAGTCTGTAATTTTGGTGAGTGACTGCAGGGTAGCTGGAGAGCAGTAACAGCCCAAGGGCACCTGGTGGCAGTACTCAACTATCCTGTTTCCCGACCCACACCTGAGAGGAACACCTGACTAAAAAAAAGGTTCTCTGGTTGTTACACGTCTCCTGAAAAACACCGCTCTGAATGGTCAGGTGTGGTTTTATCTGAACTAAAGTTCTCTCTTTTACTGATTTTGACTTATTTTGTCTAAGTTACCATTTCTATTTGCAGTCAAATGCTACACAGTCACTTTTGTTGAAGCTAACAAAATTTAAACTACTTTCAGGGTATTGCTTTGAAGATATGAAGTCAAGAAGAGCCAGCTCCAATTGTACCAACGAATGCATGTTCTTTCACTGACTAAACACTATTGGTCTATCAAAATGAGCCACCAGCCACATTATCCCTCTACGAAAATAACCTTTATGCCGTTTTACCCTCCAGATGATCCCTAGCATGCAAAACTGCAAACCAGTCAGGAGAAATGAATGACTTTGGCAACTGAGTTTTTCAGATACTACAGAAGAATAGGGCTGTAATTTAGGGTCTTTAATGAAAATGATTATTTCACAGATTAACTCTGATTTATTATTTTCATACTAAGTGTTTGTCTTTAAGCAGAATTAATTTGGTACTCATTTAAGACACATTTCCCTTGTAAAAACAAAATATTCCTAAAGAAATATATTTGGTTGACAAACATTCTGCTTCTACAAAAACAGAAGCGGAATAAATTTAGCATCTAATCAAATCTATATCTCAACAGCACCAACACACTGTGACAAGCTCAAGAGCATTTGGGTATTGTTGTTTGCTTGAAGCCTTGATCTAGTCATTAGGCTAGAATGGCCTGGAAAGCAGAGATTTCCTCCTGAGATTGCTTGTTTTTGCCTTTTTACAGGGTTTGGCCTGTTAGCGAGATACTTTAGAGCCTAAATCGCAGTGTAATTAACGAGGTAATGTCTTGTAGAAAAAAAAAACAAAAAAACAACCCACCTCTGGCAAAAGACATACCCTGCTGCTTCGGCTGAAGCCACAATTTAATTATTTTCGACACCACAGCTTGCAAGGCAGAGGCCGTATTTTAAAATCTCAGCCATGGGACTGGGCAGTCCCATGGGACTGCATAAGAAATAAATTGGCTTCTTTGTCTTGTTAGTTCCAGATGATACCAGCCAGTACATCTGTTTACTTAAAAGAAAAAAAGAGAATAGATACAATTTTCACTCATTGTCAATCTCTGAATATCTTCCACTAATATGAAGTCCCTTTCATGTATTTGTTCAGTCAATTTGTTGTTACCAGTCAATACAAGAGCCTAAAATCCAAAAATATCAATATATGAACCTACAATTTGGGAAACAACATGGAGACCCATAGTGAATTCCAGCTTCAAACTGTAACACATTTTACATATTTATATATATTTGGAATAAACCTCTTATTACAGTACAAGCATTGAAACTGGATTTCTTGCAGTTTCAATGCTGCATGTTCCCACTTAACTTCATCTGTACAAAGCCCTGATGAAGATAGAAACACTTCAAAAGACCAGACTAGTATTTGGCTATACAGCTTAGCTTCCCTAATCTTATTTATACATAGCCAACAACAACAAATCAAGTTTTTTTGAAAACCACAATTAAAGTCTGTAAATTATGTAAAAAAAAAAAAAAAAAAAAAAAAATCCAGAAGGCATCAACAAAATTTAAAATGCACCTCGATTTCAAAGCTAATTGTCTTCGAGCCATTTTCACCTTTTTGCCAATGGTTATGTCAATACTTGTTTTGTTATGAACAGGAAAATGATATTCTAAGATTCTCAAACTGATTGCAATGACAAAAAATACCAGAGCTTCAAAGTATTCACAAAAAGTTCAAAACAAAATTGTATATAATGATCTAATGCTTCTATTCAAAAACATCTTACCAACTGTAGATTAATAAAAATAGCATTGCTGTTACAGAAGTGACTAGTGGAGCTCCTTTAGTTTATGCACTGGCAGTACACAGCAACAGGTGGAGGAGGAATAATGCTACACAACTCTATGCTCCATATATACATGAATTTTATCTCACTTCTTGTTAAAAAGGACTTTAAGCAGAAGAAATGGTATAAAATAATTTTTTGTGGTTTAAATACCAAGTTTTTTAAAATTCAGGATTCTATGCAACAAGCCAATGCCTACTTGGGAGCTTAAAGAGATTAAAATAGTGGTGAATTTCAAGACATTTACATAATCTTATTGTAAAAGTTTATTAAATATTTTTTCAAGCATTCTGTGTCCTGACAACTACTGTAAATCATGATAAAGTTTGCATCAGTGTACCAAAAATACTACCTTTAACCAGAACTGCAATACATGACTGTTTAGTAGCTTCTGCTGTGGGGGCATAAAAATCCATTTGCAACTAGTTATCTCACCAAATTACAAGATGACTAAGAGATATCGTGGGATGGAAGTGAATTTGTATTTATAAAGGAAAACTGCAGCAATTCAGTATGAATCATACCATTCAACCAGAAGTAACAGCATTTATGGCCTTATACTGTATTAGCACCATGCTATCTGTGATGCTGGATAGCGCAAGTAAAGTGAAGGACTTGCCTTATTTAGTCCCAGACCTTGCACAATATTATGTAAACATGACACTGCAATAATGTTGTACACTGCTCTAATGACATCGATAGTTTTTAACTCACAATTTCCATCCTGTTTTCTTTTCCATTAATTAACTTGTTTCCACTAATTTCCCTGAACTTTATAACCACACAAGAGTGAGACCTCATTACCTGAGATGATAAAATGACAGTAATAGTCAAATTGACTTTCCAAATATATTATCAGCTTGTAAAGCTTGAATGTGTAACCTCTAAAATGTCTTACCCTACTTTATACTGCATTTGAGCTGTCCAGCGCACTATTGCACACACTGATACTCATCATATTGCAATGGCCATGGTAATTCAACATTCTGACTACATCTAACTAGATTTGAGAATTACAACTTAGAAGCTGGAGCTCCCCAGGTCACCACCAAATTTAAATTCAATACGATTACTGCACATAAAGCAAACCGGTGAAACTTGCAGGAAACCTAGCATTTTGTTTTGTTTGTGTTTCATTAAACTATCAGGAAACACAGGACAGAACAATCCATTTGTAAACATGTAAAAGTAGATTTCACATTACTAATAGACCTAAACAAGCATGAGCAAGGGACTCATTTGGCCAAAAGTCGAGCTTTTCATGGTTTAATTACTACAAAAGATTGATTCTAGAATCAATTACATTTTTCCATGTTAATTGCTGCTATTCAGGGCAAAACTAAAGCTATTTTCTCTCTTTAATCAATCGGACCCACATTCATGAACACATTCATCTTTCATTCAAAATACACAAAAGAAATCATGTTTTGCATGCATCTCTGAATATAACTGAAGCAGCTCTGGATGCTACTGCTCTGATCCAGATGTAACATTTTGTCAGCTGTAATTGATCACCAGCAGTTGAATCTCTGCCAGGACATGATGGGATATCCTAAAATGCATCAAAGGAAGGCCAAAACTAAAACCTGCGTGATATAAAATACAATGAAAAATGGACACTGAAACTTGCTAAATTTAAAGTGCACCACATTATCAGGTATTTGGCTCCCACTTGGGCCTCATATTGCATGACAACCTGTGTGGCTGAGCCCATATGTGGAATTCACAGTTGAGCCCATCGAGGCAGCCCCTCCAAACAAACAGAGCGAGTACCATCTACCTACCGCACAGCACAGCTGGAGAGAGTCCCTGGGATGGCTACAGCTACGACTGACAGGAAAACAATATGCATGAAACACAGGCAACACTTCTATTTAAAGCCAGTATCTGCCAACCTATTCTCTGTGCAATACCATTTCTCGGATGATATTCCCATTCATGATGCATTACTATTGCATACAAAAGGACCATTGCAGATGGAAGAGAGGACAGGAAGGAGGCAGATGCACAAGAGGATGAGGCTTCTGAATGAAAAGACATTGTGGCTTCTGACAGCATCCATTTTAAATGGCTCTATAAACAATGTTATGACAGGCAAACCATTTGGTACAATTTAAGACCAAAGGCATCTATTGTTTACACTTGTCAGCACCCTTCTTTGCTGTGATAATTACAGAGACTTGACACCATAAAAGTGGGATGTCGACATGAGCCAGAGGCAGACGCTCTGTTTGTGTCTCACTTGAGCCACGTGGGGACATGGGACAGTACCCAGATGTGATTCAACAGATGGGATGCTGATCTCAGAAAGGAAATCTTTGTAACTAATAAAGACAACTAATGAGTGTTATACATCTTAGACTGTAGTGAGATTAATAATTCTTTTCTTCCTTTGTATGCACAGCAATTTCAGCTGCCTTTGTTCTGGCCAGACCTGCATGCATGTTGATGCATGTAAACTCATGTGTGACTAAGTGTTTCCAAGTCAGTACTGATCCATTGCGGCACTTAATGGTATATGGACATTGTTCTTAATTTTGATATCTCTTTGCCTTTTTGTATCCATACTTATGAGATTCAACTAAACAGTGACTTGTAAAGGCATTCATGCAACTTGAACTTCACAGTTTGTGAGTTGCAACCTAAAAAAAGTCATTTTATTTTATTGGGATTTTATGTAACAGACCAACATAAACTACTGCATAATTGTGAAGTGAAATAAAAATTATAGATTGTGTCTATTGTGTCTATTACTTCAATTTCCATTGTTTTCAATTGTGGAAACTTCCAAATATAAAGTTTGTTCTATCCCTCTATTTTCTATACTAACTTTCCCTTGCAGGGTCAAACAACTATGCACACACACACTTCCCTAAGGGCAATTTAGATAGATCAATGCTTTGGACAATGGGAAAAAGTCAGATTACCTGGAGAAAACCCATGCATGCACAGAAAGAAAATCCAAAACTTCAAAACTCCATCCATAAACACCCAAGGCTAGGATTCGAACCTTCTTGCTGGCAACAGTGCTACAAACTATGCCACAGCGCAAGCTCAAATATAAAGATACAAGATAAAAACTGCCTGTTTGAACTAATTTAATTTGTGTTAAAAGGTTCCACTTTTTACAGAAATATACAGTCAAATGAATGTAACCATATAGCCAGATTCGCTTTCAATTTGATACGTACAAATGCCATAGCAGTTAATACATAATGCATAATTGAGTTTAAACTGCCAATTGGTGAAAAGTTCTTGCAAGAATCGAAGCACTGACGTTGCAGCAATCCATTCTTCTGAGCAATCACATTGTGATAGTGGATGTTTACATGGAGTCATTAAGAGAAAAAGAAAAAAATCTTTGATGAAACGCATGAGAAGTCCTGTTTGAATTTTGCTGCATGCCATAAAGAGGACACACCACACTAACAGCAGAGATTGCCCTGAACATACAACCCACATGGTGAAGCAAGATGGTGACAGATTCCTGCTTTGGGAAATTCTTTCAGGGACAAGGAAGCTGGTTGAAATTAATGGAAAGGTGGTTGGAGATAAATTCAAAAGAGAAAAAAAAACCCTTCTCATGTGCAAAGCTTTGGAGATGCATACTCTTAAGACTGGTAGCTATAATTGGTGGTTCTACAATCTATTAATCCATGGGGACTAAATACAAAAGCACAGCAACCTTTTCAAATTTTTATTTGTAAAAAAGTATATTCTACTACTTGTTATTACAACTTCTGTTAATCTATCATAAAATCCAATTAAAATATACAGAATTGTGATTGTATAGGGAAAAATGTGAAAAGTAAAAGAGGTTACAATAATTTTGTGAGGCACATAGCTATGCCTTTGAATGGCAAAGAAATCAGTATTTATTAGTGGCAACCCCACAATGTCAGCTTTTATATTTCTTACCAAATAAAGAAAGCCATTTCTCTCCTTTATAGGAAACCCTATTCCAGAAACTTGTCTAAAATATTTCATGTTTTTGTCTTCTTAGTGCAGCTGAATAATCTTTGGCAATCTAGTTACCAAAAAGAAAAACAAAAGCTCTCTGTTAGAACTGATGGGAGTTGGGAATAAGTGAAGAAGTTGAGAGAATAGCAAACAAATAACCAAAATTAAAAAATGAAACTCAAGGACCTCAGTAACAAAAGTAACACTCTAGACTTTAGAGGAAAGGGTAATTGGTGTGAAAAAGTCCCAACAGTGAGCAGCGAGCTTATATCCAGTATCAGAGGAATTTCAATGAAGTGTAAGTTGATCCTCAGAGCCTCGGCAGTGGGATATTCATCAAGTTTCTGGGAGTTTGGTTTGGCAGGTTACACCACATTTTCTCTGGAGTCGGCTCTTCTCGCCAGCACAGAGGAATAAGCAGACGCTTGGGAAAATAATTTCTTTTCTTTTTGTGTAGCTGCCGAACATGAAAAATTTCATCTGGTAGGATTATTAAACCTATGTGGCCACTGACTGCTCTGGCCAAACCAGACTTGCAATCCGATTCCACATGTCCGTATAAGTGGAGTGAAATAAACGTCAAGCAAAAAACCCCCCAAAACAACCACAGTAATCCAGAGACATGGTGTCGACTTTGCAATAAAAGGATCACAGAGATCATCATGACATGACTGGTTCCTGGAGAGAACCGGTGTTCAAATAGGGGAGATATCCATACAGCAAACAGACTTGGAGTCACATTTAACTGGCAGGTAGAGTCTTATCTGACTTCAACAGGCATATTTCAAAACAAGACAAAAAAGCAGCAGAGAAGACAAAAGAATTACTCGTCTGGTGTGGCAGTGGACTTCCTCTGCATGCCTCCCATCAGACCAAGGACAAACAGGATGTTTTTCAAACACTGGAATTTCACCAACTTAAGATATAAACCCCAAACTCTTCTTTTCCTTTTGTAAACAAGTAGTTTAATTAATGTGCCGATAAAATACTCTGAATATTTTAAAGTTAAAATAGTTGGCATTTAAAAAATAATAAGTCAACCCTAGTAATTTATGATAATTCTACTAAAACTATTTTTAGATTTGAATTTCAAATTGTTTGCTTCCAAAAGTTCCTCATTCATTCTGTCTGGCGTCAGTTGCTTCATCCTCTTTATCTAAAGTCTCTTCCTCATCTGTGGATTTCCTTACAGTCATCAGCAATAATATTTACATAAGGTTTAACTAAGAGTTCAAACACCTTGAGAGCTTCTGCAGAAATTCAACGTCTACAGATTTTATCCACTAATCAGAATGTTGGCCCTTGCAATAACTTTGCTCACATGACAATGGTTCCCTAAAAATACTTGGGTACTAGACATACATCGAAGTAACAATTTCCTAATCTAATCACACCTCAGTTCCCACATTTTGGTGGACATTCAAAATTGGTGCAAACACTTCTAAGAGATTATGCTGAAGTTCATTTTCCACAGTCCAAACATTCTACTTCACTCTCACCAACATATGTAGAAGGTTTACTTTATATGGTTTGAATTTTATAAGTTACATTTTAGTTACATTTTTCACTGAGTTCATCATTTGTACCCTGGTCACACACGCTGCAGATTTTTTTCAAAAGTATTTCAGAGAAAATGCAGTTTGGGAAGCTGAAATTCCTAAGCACAATGCTTCCTGACACGCTATTGGCTGGGGCTTGTAAAGCAGCCAGTCCAGGAGCATTGTTCATTTTCCTTGGTGCTGACTGGCTGTAGCCCAAGGAGTGGAAATAAAACTGTAGATGTTAGCTTCCATGGTAGTTCTAATATGTTTTCCACTGTGTGTATGAATTAAGGGGTATTTGGTGTTTGAACTATTAAAATGGGGGTGGAGGAGTCTCAAGTATTTGCGGATTTTAGCCATTTGTGAGCCGTTGTGGTCCCTAACCCTGCAAATATCGGGAGTCCACTGTATAACATCCACAATTTGACCGCCACATAAGTCAGGTTGTCACAGACTTTCTCGATATGTTGAAAAAAAATGGCCAGACACCGCAGGTGTCACACGCCATGTGAGCCACCACTACAGAATCAACAACAGCTACTCAAATATTGCCACAAGGACTTAATCTCCCGATGTGCAGTGCAGACAGTTTATTTGCCTCAGCATGCTGGAAACTTGTAACTGACTCTGACAGCATGACAAAATGAGATCTGTTGATGTGATTAAAGGGCTAAACAATCTAGAGTATTCAGATTCTATGCATTTCATGAACGATGACTGAACCTCCAAATCACCAGTCCAACAGCATCAAGGAAAAAAAACTTCCTGATGTCAAACACTGGCCAAATGTTTGGTGAATTACTAATTCTAAAGCATTCTGTTCTGTCAATAAGATAAAAAAAAAAAAAAATGGTCCCTTTACTTTCTGTTTATTCTTTGAAGTCATCCATGTAAAATTATGAACAAGCTTCAGGTAAACGATCACTTCAGTTGAATGAAAACCTGTTCATATGTAGCCTAGAGGTGAAACAACAAATAATTCCTAAGATGGACAAATCAATCAATTAAAAATCTTCAACAGTGAACAGTAGGGTACGATCAAGGCCGAGGAAGAATAATGTAGGAGTGTGTACATGGCTGTGGCAGGCTGGTGTCATTAAATTTCTACTCAAGATAAAAGTATGTCTCCTACTTCAATTGCAGTAGCTCTCTAGCTTCACAGTGATTATGTTCTTTCCGGGCATTAATAGGGTCAAAAAAGCTGTGAGGGCCTGTTTTTCAGGCCCTCACAGCCTGGTATGACAGCCATTGTCATCTGCTTCCCATATAAAATGATCTGGAGCAATCAACATTTTTCAACCACTTTAAAACCACTTTTAAAGGGATTTCCCAGCTAAAACTCTGAAATTTAGACAAAAAGTAATCTATAATACAAGGGTCAGCTTATGCAAACTAAAATGTATTAATTTTTGCAATCAGCTTTTTCAAAAGGAGCCATGCTCACAATTTAATGCACTCTTAAGGAACCATATATAAGCAATCAGAAACTATTTTCTTTCTATAGAGCTCTTGTACTTTGTTAAAAACACTTTCGATAGTATGCAAAAAACACATTTAAAAATTGTATTTGGAAAAAAATACCACCCGTTCCATTGTAGGTTTCATTAAATGTACTTTGCTTACTTGTGTCCATTATATGCAACATAATTAGAGAATCTGACTGCCTTTATTATTTTATAAGGGCTGTAAACTATTATAAAATTTACCCTGAAACAGGAAGTGATACTACACATAGCATTGAAAAGAAAAGGCAAACAGATCTTTAAACAAACGAACATTTAACTGGCAAAGAACTCGACTCCACCCCTTAGTTTCTATGAGAAAATATAATAAATTCCTCGCAGATCCTAGAAAAAAAATGAGAATGCTGCAGCATATTTTATTTTCTCTTCCTGGTCACTGTAAGTGACAATGTTAAACCAGAAATGTGAAAGAGTAGATTAGCTCAAGTAACTTAAAAAAGATTTCAAGTAATTTCTTGCAAGGATTAATGAAAAAAAAATGCAAGTTCCAATTTTAAAAGAGGTACTGCGTTGATTGAACCAGTTTCCAGCCAGTTCTCAGGGCTAAGTTTGTATTGTTGTCCATAATCTTTAGATCAGAACTTCTGAGGACAGACTTGGCAGACAGTTTTAAACATTTTTTTCATCCAAATTTCATACATATGATCCAAATTAGAATCAAATGGAATCAACTGGTCCAATTTCTTACATGCGTGGATGGATGCATGGATAGACAGTCATAAAGACAGATTTACAAGGGGACTTTTATACACAAAAACAATGCCAGAAAAACAAAGGGATCAAACAGAAGAACAAAGTTGAGACAATGGAAAGCCAGGTTGAGAATGTTGGACATTTAGAAGGTCAGACTGTCAAAGTGAAGGACAGATGGACAAAAGTAAGGATGAGCAGATGGTCAGAGGGACAAAGGGAAAGACACAGTGATAGAGGGACCGATAGACAGGCAAAGGGAAGGGCAGACAAAATATGGATGTATAGACAAAAACAGAGGTGTAGACAGATGGACTGACGAATCGATGGATGGACCAATGTGTGAGCAGATTATAAATGACAGTACAGCCTTATATACAGCCTAAGGATTATTCCTTCCCCTCCTAAACCCCTATTTGAACTAAAAGTTGATTTGACATGTCAACACAAGTGATTTGTAATTGACTTCTTTTAACATCTAGAGTGATTTTTTTTCTTTTATGCAGGGGTATATTTTACATGCAGTTTCCCTTATTGAATAATGCAATATTGTTTAAATGCACTGCTGCATGCTAATGAAGTTTTAATCAACTCGGTATAGCAGGTCCAGGTAAAAGTGAATTCTTAGTTACTCGACACCATCTGAACTGCCACCTGATATACTAGACGTGCCCCGGTAATCTGTTGAAGGCAAAACACTAGAACGGACATTGTGCAACTTACTGACAAAGCTTTGACTAAATAAACTGCTCACAGGCTGGTAGTTTGTTTTATTTTGACACAGAAACATACCAGGAACTGAAAGCTTAGAAACCCTGATGTTTGAGTCGATGACAGGAGGGAAATCAGGAGAAAGATTTTGGGGGAGTGTCACACAGAACTGATGCATGTTAAATGACTGAAGCAGCTGTTTAAGCAGTCAACCTTGCCTTGATAATGAGTTTCAGCTCTCACTGCAGAAACTGCATGTTTTCCCTCTAATATACAGTAGGTCACTGCATCAGGAAGAGACAAAGGCTTCTGAGTTTGACAAGATGGGAAAAATGGGAGACAAACAGCCCAATCAGTCATAATCAGCTACAGATGATTGAAATAATTTAGTTTCCACACAAAAAAATATTCAAGTTCACTGAATGTTAAAAAGTTTGAATTAATTTGCAGCTTAGTTGCGACATGTCAATCAGCAGATTTGCCCAAGCTACAACAACAGCCAGTCCCGAACTAATATTGTGAAAAAGAGAAATTGTTAAAATGCTGTAAAACAAGAAAGGCAGAAACAAAAATCAAATACAAGAGTGAAAATCTAGGACTCTGTGGTTTAAAAGCTTCCTAATGAAAAAAAAACATGAAAAACAAAACCAAAGAAATCAACCTGTAGCCAAAAAAGTAATGAATCAATCTGATTAATTGGTTTCGAGCAAAAGATTTCTGAAATTTCATATCACCTCAAAACTCTGCTGCCTGCTTTCTGCTGTTGGTCTTTCATTTCTAAATAATCTACAAACCCCATAGGAGGGAAACAAGGTAAGACTAATGAAATATGCACTCTCCTGCAGGCAAAGCCAACAAAACCATGTGGAGTCTGGTATTTATTTTTTATAAAAACAGGACTGAGCAGTAAAGGTTTACTGCTGGAAAACAGTGTGTTGTTGGAAAGAGTATGTTTCAGCTAAGAATAAATCTCTTTCCTTTAGGAATCATGCAGCTTTCATGCAGATGGTTTTTGAGCTTTACAGAAGTAGAGTTTATTTTCTTATAAATAATCTAATAAAAACAATAAAGAACATGGTACTACTGTATGCTCTTGAAGCATACAGTAGTACCATGAAAGAAAATTCATAACCTTTTGAAGTTTTTTTTGTTCTTTTTTGCAACTCTAACATGTTTTATTGGGTTTTTATGTCATGGGATTTATAAACCATTAATAGTGACAGCAGCTTCATGGTAAAGGGATGCAATCCCTTAGCAGAAACAGGAAAGCTGGTCAGAGGTGATGAGAAGACATCAAGCTAAAAGCAAGAGTAAGCCAAAAAGAAAACCAGTTGCAGGCTGGCAAAGATTCAATTACAGTCCAAACCAACATCAAATACAGAATTTGTAGCACAAGTTTAAAATTTCTATTCAAAGACACTCTTTATCCACTCTAACAGAGCTTGAACTATTTTTCAAAGACAAAATGAACAAAAACAGTAGTGCAAAATTTAAGGTGGATAGAATGTTTTTCAAATAGTGGTGGCACCATCATACAGTGGGGAGGGGTTTTTTTGTTTGTTGTGTTTTTTTCTTTTAGCAGGGACAGGAACTGGTCAGAGTTGACAAATGAAGTGAAATACAAGGCAGTGAAATACTGCCTTGTATTTCACTTCATTTGAGGGATTGGTTCTTTTCCAGCAGAACAATGAGCTTGTGAGTCAGAACAGCCCAGTAAAAGTCCAGACCTAAATCCAACTGAGAATATGTTGACTGGAAGATTATCTCCATCCAATCTGACTTTACTTGAGCTCATACGCAAAATTTCAGAATCTAGATGTGCAAACTTGGTAGAGAGACATACCCTAAAAAACTTGCAGCAGTAACAGCAACGAAAAGTGGTTCCACAAAGTTTTAATGCAGGAGGGCTGTATCCAAATGCACACCACACCTTTTCAGATTCTAGTTATCAAAAAAAAAAAACAAAAAAAAAACAACTAAAAAAAACATTCAAAATTAATGCTTTTTCTTGCACTTCAAAATTATGCTCAAATTTTTGTAGGTCTCATAAAATCCCAGTAAAAAATATGCAGTTGTAACCTGAGAAAATGTAAAAAAGTTCAGCGATACATACTTTTGAAAGGCTCCAACTATCTTGTACTATTAAAGTTTCTAAGTTTAAATGTTGCTAATGGCGTCGATACCAGAGGATGTTTTCCAAAATTTTCGACTCATTGTTCTCTGTTGTACAGCGTGTCCTGGATTACTGACTGTGTCACAACATTCCCATCATAGCAAGGGCAGCAGACAAAATGAGAAGGTTGTGGGGAGTTTCAGCCTTTCCTGGAAGAATCTAAACATTCCCCCCTTCCACCATCACTGTCAGTTGATGGGGGGGAAGTGAAGAGGGGGTTCAAACCACTAATGTGTTTTAGTTTCATAGGAGAAACAAAAACAAAAAAAAACTAAACAACAAAAAAAGAAAACAAACAAAAAAAACATGGCACCTAATGAGGGCAGGGTGAATACAGCTGCGTGGGTGCATTCCTCTCTGCTCCGCCCCACCCAGTGCTACAGTGTCGACGCAGTGAAAGCAACAATGAAATTTCCCCTCTCCGTTTCCGAGCTCTCTCTACTGCTTCACTGCATCTCTGTATTTGCATATAAATAAGAGAAAGGTGTGGATAGTTAGTACTGCCAGTCCTCTATGTGTCTTCAAGTCTCCAGTTTTCCCTGTTTACTAAAAAAAGATAAAAACTAATTATCGTGGTCTAGTAAAGCTCTAGAACATCCGTTAAGCAGGACATCTGACTTATTCTGGTATGTGTCTCAAGATCTGCAAATGTAGGGACTGAAGTTTTTGCACAGTCTCAGCACAAAACCTTCAACTGTTGGATTGAATATAAAGCAATTGTCATCAGTTTTCAATTTTTGCCACAGATTCTCAATTGGATTTAGGTTCAGATTTTGACTAGGGCATTCCAACATAGTACAGTGGTTGGGGACCACAACCATCTGCCAATAGGTAAAATCTGTGAATACTTGACCCCCCCACCAAAAAAAGCTTATAGCTGCTTATTTCAATAGCTCCAAACACCAAACATACCTTAATGTGCATTATTACGCACAGTGGAGACAGTCTAAGCACTAGCACAGAAGCTAACATCCACAGCCTTTTTCATTTCTTATTTTGGGGCTACAGACAATAAGTGACAAGGAAACTAAATGGCGCTTTTGAATTGGCTACTTTGCAAATGCCAGCTAATTGCATGTCAAGTAGTATTGCCCCTATGTAATCCAGCTTTCCACGCTGCATTTTCTTTCTAATATTTTGAATATGCTCTACAAATCAAAAATCTACGCACAGGTGAATCATATTTACATATTTACAAAATGTACATTTATGTATTACTTAAAGAAATGCTAAATACCAGAAGTGTAAATAAATTGACTGTTGCCATGTTTTGAATGTACAGGAGCTATATTGTATTTTGAAGATAGGGTTGGTGAAAAAAAAAAAAAAAAAAATCATTTTCTTCCCTCTTGAAACTCTGACTTCAGGGGACCATCTTGAAATGCTACTTCAAACACTGAGTGCAAATAGATTCTGGTTTTGTGATGAAACAAGAAATGAAAAAATTCAAACCTCTGTTGTGGTAGTTTTAAAACATCTCGACATGGCATAACTAAACTCACGAAGAATGAAGCATTCTACAAATAAATAAATTACCCAACTGCCCTTTATGCTCGATGATATTACTGAGAAATTAGCCAATGGATGAAACAAAATGCACCCAGCATCTGGACTCTTCTGTTGTTAAAGCAAAGAAAATCATGTTTTCTGAAGCTTACAGTGCTGTACATCTCGGGTCAAGCCAGTCAAACTAAAAATTAATTGAACTGTTTAAGTTTGCACTTATGTGGCAATATAAAAAAGTTTAATAGTTGTGAACAGTTTTGTAAGCATTGCATGTTAGTTGTACTGGTTTGTATTTGTAGGCAGACTTCTTGTATACTTTTCTCTTACAAAAAAAAAAAAAAAAAAAAAAAAAAAAAAAAAAAAAAAAAAAAAAAAAAAAAATCCAGCTCTCACACAGAACCATCCCAGAAATTTGCTTTCAACTGTGGAGTTTTCAGAAGGTCCAAGGTTAGAAAGTAGTCCCTCTGTGTTTGTTATTCATGAGAATACAGATTCTTCTCATGAAGACTCTGGGAAAATTATGGGCAGGGCGAAAAAACTGCTTCTTTTTCTCACCTCAACTTGGAACAGAAATGGCTCCTTCAGTCCATGGTTCCTCCATGACCCTGTGGGCTGCAGTGGCTTATCTTGCACAGCAGAGTTAAGACACAACAAGAGGGGTGGATTTGCAAGAAGAACAGGGGGGATTGAAGCGAAAGACTGAGTGGAGGGAATTAGTTCAGGATTTCAATAATGGACATCCTTGGAATGAGCCCAAATGCCCATCACTGAATGTGGAAGGGCGGTATGCAGGGTGCAAAAAGAAAGGGATGAAGACAAAGACTCCAAAGCAAATGAATGTTCATTCAGGCAGAACCCGCAGCGAAATCAAAAGCACTTACAACAATTATACTTGTATGAAAAATCTGAAAAATGCACATACAACTAATTTTTATTTTCTAATTTCTAACTGCATCTAAAATTTTACAACCTAGTATGAAATTTGAATTAATACGACCTTACTAAGATTTTTTTGTTACAGCAACTACAACATAAAATAAGTTACAGAGCAAATGAGTATTCCATTTCAAAAACTGAAGCTCTGTATCTGTTCTCTGAAGTGTCACTTAAGGAAAACAGGGCAGTTCTGACATTTCAAAAAAAAAAAAAAAAATTAAAAAAAGCAGAGTGGCAGACTTTTGCATACAAATGAAGAAACTGGCAGAATCTTTCCTAGATTAAAGGAGAGTTTGGCAAAACTAACAGCACACAGCAGGTCAAGGCATAAGGACATGTCAAAGTTTGTGTCTCATGGACAGATTCACATGTTCACTCGCTTCAATTAGGTAGACAGAAAATCAGCCTCTCCGCAAGGCTTTCTTGCAAAACAATACTTGGATTGTAAATTGCTTTTACAAAAACTGGTACATAAATTTTGTACTGCAAAAAAAGACTGAATTCCTAAACTGACTACCTCTTTAAAAGGATTGCTTTCTTTCTAATCTTCACAGGAATTATTTTGCACTAAGGAACATTTAAAACAATCAGCAAATCACATTTACCAGTTTTTCTTGCTCAGTGGCACCATCAAGTTTCTAGCATTCTATGATAAGACTGCAGTCCAACTGGGACTGCATGTTTGTTGAGGCTGTACTTCCTGAATAATCTCACTAAATGTTTACGACTGTTCCAGTTCCCAGAGAAGCTCAGCCTCCATCCACTGACATCAGAAGCTCTGTTCTCATCTTAACACTTCCTGTTTGGAGAAAGTTTCCTGTGCTCTTAAACGCAATATAAACTAGTGCACTACGACCTCAATCTTCTCCAAAACCTGGATCTTGGCCATATCAACTGCCTGTGCAAATCATTAAAAAACAAATAGCACTGGTTCTGGGGATCACTGGGATAAATAGTACAGTTCTCATTAAGTAGGACAGTTTGCTCCTTTGAAGAGGAGAAAAAGTGGACTGCTACCTCCTGGTTGGAGGTCAGACTTTGCATCAAACTGAGGAGAACAACTATCTTGGTGTTGTGTTCAGGAATGGTACATCGGGATGTGAAAGGAGATGCATAGACTGATTGGGACCTTGTCTGCTGTAGCGATATTCTGGTCTGTTGTGGTGAATTAAGACCTAAGCCGTAAAGTTAAGCTCTTCGTTCACCAGCCCGACTTGACAAAAAAAAAAAAAAAAAAAAAAAAAATTGATCCTAGGTACAAGCGACTAAAAAGCGGCTTCCTCCTTAAATTGTTGGACTGGTCGTCTGAATTAAAACATGTCATTTCATGTCTGATCAGGATGGATCCTGCCTGCCTTAGGAGGTTTTACGATCACGGAGGGATATTCTCTGCTTCCATACCAGGTGATGATTTGTAAATGGTACATTTTTGATTTTGAGTTCAAATGATCAGAAAAACCAAGCAGTAATGATGATCATGGTGTTTCCACAATAAACAGCACCATTTTGGACAATTGGATGGACAGAAACATAGGGACAGATTGATATGCAAACCTACAGATGGATGAGTGGGCAGAAAAGCCAAAAGAAATAACAAAATTTGAGACCTCCACAGATACAATTTAATTTACCAAGTTTTGGTTAAAATAACAAAGTATTATTGGAGAGGACAGAAGACCGATGATCTTCCATTGTAGGTTTACTTGTTAATTGGGAGATCTTATGGACTACACCTTGCTTTTCTAACCATGTAACACAATCCTCAGATACCCAGTATCGGAAACCGTTAAAGCATGTTTTGCATTCCAGCAGAGCAGGGGCTGGCCTATTGTGTACAGAGACCATTGTGTTTGTCCACTGGCAGACACCAAGCCAGACCGTGAGTCATGCTAAGCACAGCCGGGACTCCCCACCAGCAGCTAATAGCTTGGGCTGGGAAAGGTTAGCACTTGTTCAACACAGCTTTTGAATCAGCTCAACATTCACCCCTTGTTTACTTCTACAATTGATGAGCATGACTGAAGCAGCAAATGGTCTTGGAGAGGAAAACCTTGCTTTTAGAACAAGCAACTGCACAGAACAAACAGCGCTTCTGGCATGACACTGCTACTGTGAAAGAAAAAGGACCACAGTATAGAAGAAATGCAATTTCACACAGACTACATGAGAGGACGACTGAATCAAGAGCTGGTTTCTTTCTGGCCTGTTGCCTTCAGCTGTTTTGGGGCAACAAATAAGGACCCTTAACTTTATTAAACAGTTCGGAAGAACTTCACATACACTCAGAACAAGCATGACTGATTTGTTTAGGAATTCAATCATTTATATGAATAGCCTTTATTGGGAATGATTTTATAACTGAAATGGGTTTTTAAAAAAATGATAATAAAAAAACAACAAAAAAAAACAAACAAAGAAACAACTGGGTGCACCAGTTTTCTGTAGTCCAAACATGGTAAAAATTATACATGCAGACTGAAATTTTTGCATACTGCCTCATTAATATGTAGATAAATGCCCCTTGGGAAATTTTGCAGCCATCAACAAGATTCTGGCTGAATATTTTGAGCCCAACATGGACTATTGATGGACTTCATAAATTTATACTACTAGTCAAAGCTGATGAATTCTTAATGGAGGCTGAGGCTGGCTCCTTCCAGAAGGCTAATGTCAGCCTGCCTTCATCTACTCTAAAACTGGCATCAACCAAAGTCTCAATTTTTAAATAACCCATAGAATCAGCCAAAACTCTTGTTTAACAGGCTGATAGTGTTTTTGCAACAACAGCTGTTCAAATAATTCAAATTACAATAAAGGCAAAATCTCCTATGTTAAAAGTTACTGTTGCTCTAGCTTAAGAGACACCAGGTGAATGTAGATGCATTTTATTCCTCGTGCTAACTGAAAGTCAAATGCATTTTGTGCAGAATAAATATCCTGACATGGCTGCACCCTTTCCATTCAGGGAGGTGTCAAAGTAATTCCAGGGAAATCGCTTTCTCCGTCCTCCAGATAAAAGTGACACAATGCCAGTTCCTACTTGATTGTGTGACCTTTCAGGGCTGACAGAAGGAAGATAAACCCAACCCTGTAGTCAGAGAAAGCTGGTGACACTGACCCATTCATTTTCCCCAAGACAGCTTCACATTGAGCTACAGGGTTAGCTGGAAAAAAGGACAAAAATGAAGGAAAACAAGCCCCCACACACTGCTGTAACTCATGTTTACTCATGAGCTTGAAGCCTGGAGTCTGAAGATGCAAACAAATGGCTGTGCATGCATGCAGACTCGGGATCAGATTCACTGATGAGCTCCTTGAGGAGATGGTTGAGGACAGTAGGGTTTTATTTGAACTGGAGGAGGGCTCAGATGGAAAAAGGTAAAATAATCCATTTGCGAGTGTACGTCAAATATCAGAAGAGAGATGAAATACAGGAGAGGGCACAAACAAAAATACACACCAGGTGCTGGTGGAAAAATGGATCTCAAAACATATCTAGCAGTCAAAATGGAGCAGGTAGTGATGAAAATCCAATCAGTCAAGCTGAGCTGAGAAGCTTCATTGGCTATAAATCTTTCAGAATGCTTCTAGTGCCATAGACAAAAAGTTAATATCCACACAGGGGAGAGGTCTACAAGACACCTATGGACAAAATTACAGCTGTACCTTGTTTTCTCTGCACATAAAGGCATGACAGAAATATTTCTGTGTGCATCTGGTCAAAACCTCTTTGCCCTTTTCGCCCATTTGTTTTTTCTCTTCTTTTTTTGTTGGAAATGATTCTGTAGCAAATATAAACAAGCATAAAACTTGAAAACATCACCCTGAGGTCCAGAATATTATATTGCTGCAAACAATTCAGTGGACATCTTGCAATGCAGGGCATGCATGATGCAAAAATCAAGGCGTAAGTGGACAAAGCCAAAGGGAGAAAAAAAAGATTATGGAGGAAATTACACACTGTCTGCACATTATAAGAGATACTGTAGGGAGGTGTGAATAAACAAAAAAAAATTCTGATATTCTTTGTGTCTAAAAAAATTTAAAGATTTTTTCAAATCATTAAGTATAGACAAAAGAGTGTGAATCCGTTTACCATCTGTCTGTTTCCAGTTGTAAATGCCTTTGTTTGCTTAAAAACAGGTTAACACCGATGGCTACAGGTGACCTAGATTTACAGGTAAGGCTGACACATCATATCCAAACATCTTAGCCAATATAAAGCAACAACGCATCATGTGTCAGAGAGTCAGACAAAGGTAGTTTATAAAAACACAGAAGCTTTGAAGATTCCTGGTGTAATCTTCAAGCTTCGTATATACATCAATTCTGACCATGCTGCATTTTGAAAGATATCAAACAGCATGACTTTGTTGCTGCTGCAGAAACATACCAAAAAGCTCCAACTCGGATATCAGTCCAAAAATACAAATAGACAGAAAGTTCCAGGTCCTGAATATTTCTGACACTGCTTGTCTTTGGTCAGGAGGGTGCCAAATCAGAGGTCACATGACCACCACAGACCATCAACTTACGGCTTCATCCACAGATTTTCTTTCAGTGTGAACCTGCCATGAAGGAAAAAAGCCAAGTTGAGCTTGGGAAACCTGCTTAAGAAAGTCCAGAGTAAAAGCTGATAAACATGGAACATCTGAATAATTAAACATAATATAAAGGTGTTCCTGTGTGTAATGCTTTAGCAGCGAATAGTTTGATTAGTCTAAGCGGACATGTCTGGTTCTCCAAACTTAAACCCCAAAGACCAATGTCAGCTTCAGGCAAGACTGATAAACGTGAGCCAATTAAGCAAACCCATTAAAAACGACCACATTTTAAAGCAAGAGAGAGAAGGTGAATGAACAGGGTTATCTACACATCAGCCATGGGAAAACATTTAAAACTGATTTGATCAAACAATCATTTAAAAAAATAAATCTACAACAACTGAGAATAATAAATCAAAACATGAAGTAAATCACAACTTAATAACCGTGATTAAACAAATCAGTTATTCCCGTCATTATTCTTTTTAAAAAATAGTCCAAAATTAAACAGTTGTGTAGAAACAAAAAACAACTCATGGAAAAGTTCTGGGTTCAAATCTCTGTTTGGTTTGCATGTTCTCCCAATGGATGGACAGGTTTTCTCCACATACATTGTGCCACCCTGTGACGGTCTGTGATGCGTGGCAACCTGTTTAGGATGCATCACCCCTCTCACCTTGTGTGCTGAATACATCTTTCTTTTTAAAGAGAAAAAGTGTAGTCGCCTCTTTTTAGCTAGCTGAGTGGCATATTGCAGCAACAGGTGGGAAAAGGGCTGCACTATGCTGCCCTGCTCTATGCAGCAGGAGAAAGCAGTCACTCTTTCTGTCGGAAAAGTATCACAAAAAAACTTTAGCTGCTGTGAATCACTAACTGTTCAAAACCTAAAGAGTCATCTGGATCCATGTAACCCTCCCGGGTCTAATGGAGACTAGACAGATGGATTCAGTTGACATTGCATCGATTACAATGATCTTTTCAGCGCAGCAAACTAACAAAACCTTAGTGTCTGGAAACACAAATGAAGTCAAAAATAGCCAAAGCCCATTTGCGTCCTTATTAAACATAACTACATATGTTAACTACATATGTGAACAGAATGCATATAATGCAGAGAACACCAAATATTTCTGAATTCACACATGAATCTGCATCCTGGAAAATAACCTTGAAATACTCTGAATACCTACAGGAGAATTTATCAAACTTTTGTCATTCGTTGGACAGGCATACAGGTTGAAAGTGCCAGCCTGAGTGCAGATAATAAATAAAAAGCTATTTCTCATGGTATTTTAGGGAGGGTTGTGTTCAGGTACTGAGCTTAGGAATTTTCTACATTTAAAATGATCAAGGACCAAGCTTAAAACCATCAATAAACCTACAAAGAGTGAGTGCATCATAAAAAGAGAGATGAAGCAACTTTCCTACTGCGTATAAGTTCATTTCCATATTCTGATTACGACTGAATCATCGCCACATCAGGTTTGGTGACCTAGTTTTAATACTCAGAATGCCTCAACTACAAGACCAAAACAAAAACGATGTTGATAAAAAGTAACTGGCTATTAACTTCTTGCAAGCTGCACCACAGAATTTCCCTGCAGAGAGTTTTCTATGTAAAAGAGCCAAAACCAATCTTTTCCCACATCAGAAATGGAAGGAAAAAAAGTTCCCTTTTTGTGGGTGGTACAGTGTAAAATCCCAACAACAAAGCAGGAACTACCCTGATAAACTCTACTCTATACACATTCATGTGCACATCGACAAACAGAGAAACTTGAGCTTCAGGGTATGACAGTAGGCAGGCCCTTCACTCAGCTGAAGCAGGTTTCAAGCTCCTTTGTTGTGGGGAAAAGGCTTAAAGATCAAGGCTTTGTGCATTTGGCAGTTTAGAGCCACATATTTATTCAGTTTCAAAGGTTCAACTACATTCCTGAGCTGTTTGACCGAGCCCAGTTTTTAATGCAGAGTCTGAAGTGAAACTTTCTATTGCCCATGTGTAAATTTTAAGGGAGCCACAGGAAAATCTTTTCTATCTCCACAATATTGAGCTGGAAGGAAATATAATTATTCAGCTAACTTAAAAAAATATTTTCACTTTATCCCAAACGACAAAAAAAAAGAAACGTATGTTTTATTTAATAAATCCCATTTACTTTCATTCAAATGCATGCCAAAGGAATCAGAGTTTTAAAATGCAGCCTTTTAGCAGCACTTCTAAGGGAGCTGGGGGATGGGGGGAATTTGCCAAGGAAAGAAAATTCTCAGCTGACACACCTATATGAGACTCCCTCATAGCTGAAGCAGAAAAGCAAAAAATATGTTCGCTCATCAGCTGTTGATTGCAGGTAAAGCAGCGTGTAGAACCAGTTTGCCCATTAACAGCTTAATTCTAGTGGGAAGAGTATGTGCAAGTTGAATGGTGACATAACCCAGGGGCAGAGCGTGAAACCTGTTAGACTGTAGACAGAATTGGTCTGTTGATGTGCAGTCACTCAGACTAACATAACTGGAGCTTGTTGTCCCTCCTGCAACAAAATGGCATGAGTGAACAGAACAGTGACTGAGGCAAACAGAGGAATCACTGCTTCACTTTCAAATAAAACTAGTTAATCTTTGATCAAAATTGAAGTTAAGTTGCATTTATAATGTTTGAGACCTAGAAATCTTAGCTGTGGAAACTCCCTTAGTGGCACCAGCAACAACTGTGCTTTGGCTCAAAGCCATAATAAAACTTTCCAGTGCTTTTTATGAAATATATCCATGCTCAAATATCATTTGTGATTAAGCAACATAGGTGCATCAGGAAAAGGCACCGAGAGGGATGCTCGGAATGAAGTTGGGCAGGATTTGGCCCCAAAGATCTGAAAATACAAAACACAAAGTCGAAGACCAACAAGTCTGGCTGGTAATAAGGCTTATAACTACCATGACCAATCAATTATTATTTCACTAAATGTTGGTTCTTGCACAATAAATCAGCATTTATACAAGTTTTCAAAGTGACAGATTAATGTGGGGAGTTCATGTGTCCTAATTAGACAAAAGTTGACCAACACGATGATGTGCAAATATGTTTTAGAATCGAATAAATCATACTCAACGGAATAATATACGACACATGTAAACCTACCAGTTTGTGCTTGTTGCAAGAGTAATTGAAGACTTTCACTGCTTGCAGAAGCACAAAAGAGCATTTAATCAATTTAGGTATTTCTTTTCCTTGAAGCTGATTGGCTGAACCCCCAAGAGTAAAGATAAGGAAGTCCGTGGATCTTAGCTTCTTTAGTAGTGTTAAGAAGATTTCCACTGTGTGCATTAATGCAGATATGGACACAGAAATATTTATACTAAAATAGTAGCCTCCTCATGTTTCATTCCCAATGACAACACAGAGACCTGGGGGAGTCCAACTGAGAATTTATTGACACTTAACAGACTTTATAGTCAGCTACTAGTGACAATCAACGTGTACCGCATCTGAAACATTTTCTTTGACTTTAATTTTGACAGTCCAATAACTACTGTACATCCATCTTTCACAAATGGCTTTACTTACAGGGTTGAATTTATGTGCTTGCAAAAAAATCTCACTTCTGGTATTCAAGATGATGCTAAAATTATTCATAGACCTAAAGGGATTTTAAAAAGCTGAGTTCTACAGAATAAGAAAGAAACAGGCAAACCAAAGGTGAACCAAACACTAAAAAAGAAAAGCGGGAAGAGGGAGACCGGCTTCTCCAAGTAATTCTACTTTAATGAATACAAACAGACAAGCCTCCCAAATGCCTAATCATGCAGAGTGGCCTGATTAGGGCTGACTCACAAATTCCCCGCAGTCTTCGGCAAAGAATGCCCAACAAATAGGTTACACGTTATAGATGCACCAAAATCACTCCTAATCCTCGACTTGGTTACTTAATAACCCCCCACCACCCACCCCCAACAGTGCGAGTGTCTTATGTGTCTACATAACCCAGCGGCAGCAAGACCCCCCCAAAAAAAAAAAAAAAAAAAAAAAAAAAAAAAAAAAATCGCCCATGACTGCACGACAGGAGCAGACTTAATTTCAAGAAGTGGAAACATGAAACCGATTAACTCTTATCTCAGCATGCCCCCACAAACTACTAGGATTAAAGTCCCATGTGGTGCATTTCTATGAACTGCTTCCACAAACAAATGCCAAGTCGTATTTGTTTCAACTTAAAACCTGGTTATGAAGTTTTAAAAAAAAAAAAAAAAAAAAAAAAAAAAAAGGCTGGGTAAAAAGGTGAACAAAATGAGTGAAGAACTCATTTGAACTTTCAGGTTAAACAATGAACTGAACTGAGGGATAAGAGAACAAAGCTATGCACTTTTGCTAAGAAAACAAATGGACTGGATTTGGCTTAATACTTGCAAGAATTTTTGACAAAAGCAAACACCAAAGAGTCAGTTGCTTTGTGTTCCATGTGGAGACATTAAGTTAAAAATAGGTTTAATATAACAATAGATCATTGAATGCACATGTATGTGTGATATGAGCACACTTGAGTTAAAGATTATCTAGAAAGACAGCAATAGTGTCACTCGAGCACTAACATTGACATGTGCAATGCTTCAGACATTGGCCAGATGCTTCCCTGTCAGGAAACTGCCTTTACAAACCACTCCATACATAGGCTGACCAAACCCTCAGCCGATGGAACTTTATGATTACATTAGTTAACGCTACATCAAGGGGAGGGGGAAGTCACGCTGCAAGCTGCATGCAGGCCAAGCTTCAGTTATTCATAAAATGTGCACATTCCTGTGCAAGCCTCTGCAGGGGGGCATTTTATCCTTAAGTAATAATCTGCACTCTGCCCCAGGAAGTTGCTGGACACATAACTAAAGAGCAGCAACCTGGATAAGCGATACCTTGAACCTTGTACGCAAACAAACGCAATGCTTCGACTGCTAACAGAACGAGGGGTCTACATGAGGTCATACCTCTTCAGCAATTGTGAGTGGTATGTAGGCCCCCAAAAAGTTCAGTACTTTATTGACCAATTACAATTTGAAGTCTATCCTCTCACACAGCAAGAGCCAGAATTGCCAGAATTTTCTGGCAATGTTTTTAAATCATAGTTGGCTGAATAAAACTGAGTGGCTCTTAAAATTTAGGTATGGGTCCATGACTACCGAGGGTCCTGGCATGTACACTCCTGATTTCTAACCTTGAATTCTTAAGACAATAAACAATTCATCTTTTCTGCTTTAGGCTGGAGGATATTCTTGGCTCATAGAGCTACTAACATTATTGACACCTGAGATTGGAGATTACAAGGGACTGTAGTCATGTAGTTACATAAATTTAAAGCTACATGTCATCAGCATATGACAGATGTAATATTCTACACTCTGAGCTCTTGGGGCATGTACATGTTCAATAGAAGAATAAAGCCTTGAGGAACACCTCCTTTGTGTGCTCTGATTTCAAACTGCCAACTGATACAAAGTAGTCTCAGTCTGCTAAATAGTTTATGAAGAAAAAAAATCATTCACAAGGCCTTTTAAACAGCTTGGGATCAATAAAGTATTTTTGAACTGAAATGAATTTAACAATAATTGGAGGACACTGTCAGTAAACTGTAGACAGACTCTTCAGCTTAGACTGGCTGATATGGTCACATCTGACAGCACAAGGGATTGCTAACCTGGTGAGGTGTCAAGTTAATAGGAACAGGCATTTATACAACAGTCTCACATGATGAACAAAACCACGTGCCACGACTCATTACAGTGCTACAGTGTGTTTTATGAGGTGCTGAAAGACCCCCAGGTGCATGTGTGGAAAAAGGGGCCAGCCATGGTAAAGACTTTATCTCAGCCATAGATGAGCAGCACTTTCTCTTTTTTCCTTCCTTCAAAACTCCCTTAACTTCTGAACATCACATTTACAGGGAGTTTTTGTCAGCCCTGAAATATTTTCAGTGACAGTAAAGGGAAAGAAAAAGAAAGCCCAGACTTCTTTCAAGTAAATCAACCTAACCATTCATGCAAGCAACGTAAAGACGGAAAACAAAAACACCCAGCCTAAATAGCTCGCTGCTTACCTACGCTAGTGATATAATCAATCTGCTATTTACTGTCACGATGAGCCCATCTTTGGAGAAGATTCAAAGGGATAACAAAACAAGCTCCACCATCTGTGAATTTACCTTCTTGCATTCTTTAACAGATCTGCAATAGTTGAAGACAAAGAATTTTAACACCTTCATTCTCCTCTGATAAAGTTGAAAAATTCACTCTGCTGTTCTGATGGTTTTTATTCTATTAAACAAATGTGACAGATTTATAAAAAAAAAATAATTATTTAATTTTCAAATTAACAAAATATTTAGATTGAGCAGATTTTCAGCTCGATCCACTCAGACTGGTGATGTGCCTGTTCGGTACAGTCCGCGTTCTAATCAAGAAACTCATCAGATTTTTGTGTTTCTAAGCACTACCCAGTCAGGGTAAGGAAAGAGAAGAAAAAAGAAAAAAAAAGAAAACCCTCTTCGCGTGGAAGTTGTTCCTAAGTGAAGGAGGGGGAAAAGCTCATCAGTGTCAGTAAGACATTTGAAGTCAGGTCAGAAGAAGTACAGAAATGTAAAAGGATATTTAAAAGGAAACTGTATTTTCCATTATATGCATGTGGTTTATTCAAGCTGCAAGAGAGAGTAAGACTTTCAAGAGATAACAGCAAGGCTCAATGGAATACAGTAAAGTTTTTCTGTCTTATCTTTTTGAGATTTAACCTATCCATTTGGGCACATGTTGAATCTCAGAATGTTGGTAACTTCTTCAAAATAACAGCTAAGGTAGGGATGTAGATTCTGTGGGGAAAACACACAAATACTCATGTCTTAATCTAGATACACTAACCCCGCTAATCACCAATATGAGATGCCACACCCAGTTTAAAATGTTAAGTTTGTGATCATTACAGTTTTCTTTTTAAAACATTACTCCTAATCTTGTTTTAGTGACTGCTCTCTTACATGAGCAGCTTGACATCACTTGCCCCCAATATAAACAATGTGGGAAGGCTAGAAAAAAACACTATGAATGCTGAATGGTTTCAGAATAAAAACATTTAAAGGATTTACTAAATACTCCAATGCTGGAATACCAAGTGCAGTTGAAATATGGCACAAATCCATAATCAACAATCCTCTGGATTGTGTAAACGTTAGTCTGGGTTAAACAAGCTCCTCTCTCATCCTCTATGTCCTCCAACGGTCAGAGCATGGATTCAGAGCATCTCACTGGAGATGCAGGAGAAGAGTGGAGAGGTGCTGGTTGAGTTAATGCTTCCCTGCGGCACCTCCTGGGGCTGAGGCATCTGACCACAACCTCGTAAACCTCAAAGCTCGTAAAAAAGTCAACACAATGAGCAACAGGATACACCATGTGACCAATGGGAAACATGCTTACATCACAGACCAAACCTCTTCAGATAAGAGAACTCAACATTCCACAAACATTGTCTCATTTGAGTGTTTCTCCATTGCATAAGATCTTGCAAGGTCAGGGGTCAACCCCACCGACAGTGTCTTCTGGGCTGAGGTTAGGAGTGGGCAACACCATGCAGAAGTGTCTTTCTCCAACCGAGTATGGTGCTTTTACCATGCCATTATGCCCTCAACAGTGAGAAGATTGGGTTCCCTGGATGCTCTGAAATCCCTCTCTGCAGCTTTTATTCTGCATAAAATGAGCAGGAAAGATAAACCCAGGCAAGTCCATTCACACCTGTCCACTCATATTTACTTCACAAAGGGGGACTTGTGCAAGGGGAGACCTCGTTCGCATGGTTTGCTTCTTGTTTTGGCAAAAAGGAGGTGAAAATGTATCCTTTTGCACAAATAATATGGATCAAAGCACCAATAGTAAGTGTTTCATGGTTTTGCCTGATTTATAGGTTTGTTAGATGAAGGCCAGGCAGGTATTTTCCCAATGTTAGGAATGGAATTATTCTGCCAACAACAGAAATAAAAATCAAGCACTTCAAAAATTAGAAAGAAACAAAACACAATTAATCAGACAGCATAAACTTACATCATTTTTAGTCTTTTCTCCTCAGGTACTGCTAAAGTTAATGTATTTCAGAGATCTTTTTAGTTCCTACAGCCATGATGCGACCTTCCAAAAATATCAAAGAAAAATGGGGGAGGGCTTAATTATCAGAATGATAGTTTCTGATGGTTTAGAGCCAGATTGCCAGATTTTTCTTCCATTTGTTTCATCCTTGAAATCAGTTATTGTTGCCACTTTATTAAGCATACAACAATTCAATGCATTTAGGCATCTAAACGTGGTGAAGACGACTAACTGAAGTTCAAACTGCATCAGAATGGAAAACAGCATGGTTGTAGGTGTCAAACAGGCTGGACTAATCACTGCTTGACCACAGTGTACCCATCTTCTGATGGCTATTTCCAGCAGAACAATGCACCATCTCACAACTCAAATCACCACAAATTATTTTTTAAACATGACAATGAGTTCACTGTACTCCAAAGGGCTCCACAGTCACCAGATTTCTCTCTAACTGAGCACTTCTGTGATGTGGTGGAACAAGAGATTCACACCATGGATATGCAGCAGACAAATATTTAATAACTGTGTGAAGACATCATGTTCAAATCCACCTAAACCTGAGGAATTTTTCAGATACCTTGTTAAATCTATGCTAGTTCTAGAGTTAGAAAGAGGGCCCAACCCAGTATCTGCATCTATTAAAGTAGCTGATAAACGTAAATGTGGACTTTCCTCCCTTCTGTGCCGTCAGCAGTCTTGCACCGCATCACAAGACCAGTAGTTTATAATCTGTCAAGTACACCTGCTCAATTTTAAATTAAGATTAGTCAAAAAAAAAAAGGAGCATTAAGAAATGGGGTACCACTACACCTCAGTATGAACTTACAACACTTAAGGGAAAGCAAAAAAGCTTTATATGCACATGTATTTAAACTATTTTACCTCAGCAATCTCAACAAACCGTTCTTTTCTCAAAACAAACCTCTTTCTTGGATCTCATCTGCTTATTTTTAGCCATGTGGTATTATTGTTTTGATTTGGTGCCACCTTTTGTTCAGGAGTTTTTTATTGTCACTGCACATGCATTCAGAAAGGTTTGAGCGACAAACTGTCAACAGCAGAAGGACCTGGATGATGCTCACAGACTGGTACACCAAAACTCTCAAAATGTCTCATACGCTATGCCAAGTAGGTCTGAAACCATAACCAAAGCAGGCATTGGCTGACTTCCAAGTTTTTAATAAATGATGAGCTCCAAAACTGTAAAAACTTTCCATCATTATGTTCTTATAGTTTAAAAGTCCACATAAAGGGATGCCAGAGAGAGTGCTGGAGTGGCAGGAGTTTGTTCCAGCGGTATAGAGCAATGATTAATCCAGCACTGCTCCTTTCCATATGTTGCTGTGCACTGCTCATCAGCTGGATTAACATGGCTTTTCCTCATAATCAATCAGATAATATAAAAATCTTTTTTTTTTTTTTTTTTTTTTTTTTTTTGTAAAACACAGCCACAAACATCATGTTATTTTATTTACTTTGAGTTTAGTAGAAATCACAAGTTTATTGCTTTGATTTATAAATGGACAAAGTCTTATAAGCCTCCTCTCTACTGGATACAAAACTACTGCATCTATCAAGTAACTGGTAGTGTTTTTTATAGTTATTTGTCAACTTAAACAATGAACACAAATGAATTTGTATGGATTGTAGTCTTTTAGTGTTGCACAGTACAGAGAATCGCAAGCATCAATGGGTGCAATATTGCGATCAAAAAAGCCTGCTTGGATGCTAATGATATATTTGGCCCATTGATTGGACTCTTTACTTCACCAGATGCTCACAACTGACATACAGTGGAGCCCTGCCCATTTGCAGTTCAGTATTCATGGATTTTTCTGTGGAATGTCACTCTAAATTACTTGCGGAAAACCCAACTATTCACAGATATTTCCCCAAAGCATATCTAAAATATTAAAAAAAAAAAAAAAAAAAAAAAAAAAAAAAAAAATGCAGCTTTGGAAGGGGAACTACCAAGATGCAATGCTAGTTGACACCATATTGGCTGGCACTTGCAAAGCAGCCAATCCAGGAATGGCATTTAGTTTCCTTGACGCTGATGCTGTAGTGCAAAGATGGTTTCCACTATACGTATTGATGCATATTAAGGGATATTTGGTGTTTGAACTGTTAAAATAGTCAGTTATATGCCTTTTTAGAAGGGGGCAAAAACCTAGCAGGAGCATTTTAAGCAGAACCTGACAGTTTGCTGCTTACCCGGAGTTAGGTGGTTCCCAAACTTTCTGATACAAAAATGTAACAGCGGCTGCAAAATTTGACCTAGCTGCAAACAGGAGTCGTCAATAAGCCAATTGAACAAGAACGTAATTCAACAAAAGTTATATCTTATCCACTAATGATTACAGTTTTGAAACCTCTACTAATAAATGGCCAAAACTAGGCAATTGCTTTTAAAAGATTATCTCAAGATTTCCCATGTGGTGTTTTACGGCCCACAGAAGGCTCCCCACCCTAACTTTGGGAAGCACAAATCTAAGATATATGGCAAAGCTCATTTGCTGAAGGCCAGCATTACCGGCTGGCCCGTGACCGGTCTTCAAACAGCTTTGCTCAACACTACTGAGCACCTAATAACAGGATTTAGAGCACCAGCTGACAAACTGGTCAATCTCCAAGATTCTGTACCCAGAGAGTGCTGAGTGCTGGGTGGGTTGTAAATGTGAGAACAAATGGAAAATGGGAAGGTTGTAGACCACTTTTAACCCTAATGAAAAAAAGCTCATACTCCCAGCATTTCTGTATAATTTGAGTGCTTTCAGAGTACATAATCACAGCAGTGGCCCTCACTGCGTTGACTGGCACGGCTCCATATCAGAGTTCCTGCATGTGTCTGAACCACAGGAATAAGGCAAGGAGTGTGACATGATTTAAATTCAAAAACAATGAATGTGAACCACCACCTTCAAACACACAGACAGACACACACATACACACACACACACACACACACACACACACACACACTCCCCTCCTTCCCTCCCAGAACCGCTTTCTTTTTTCCTCGCTCCAGAGGCTCGATTAAACCAGACACATGTATGAGAGGAATTTGGAGACTTTTGGAGGAAAACAAGAGCTGGTCTTTGCTTCAAATCATTTATGGAAGTGTTACACACACTGACCCCGAGGAATCACATTTTTGAGTAACACTTCTCCAAAACAGTCCCACGTTTCTGTATTACATATGAGGAATGTTAAACATCTGAAGTTACAAAAGAAGGAAAAACAAGGAAATGCAGCTTTAGAAACATTAATATGAAGGCCAGTGTCTGCTGATTATTTCACTTGACTTCTGACTCCCTCAGGTTCTCTTTAAGATATTACTTAATGATATTGTTCATGATTTCTTACAATTTTAGACATCACATGGCACTAATTTATCAGCTTAAACATGTTTCATAGAGTGCCCTGCAAAAGCCTTTCACGTATTGTCACAAGAAATGTAGGCCTATTTCATGAGACCAACACAAAGTAGTAAAAAAAAAAAAATGTAATTAAAAATCGAAAAGATGCAGTATGTATATGTAATCAGTCCCTTGACCAACTCGTCTTGAAACACTTTACTGCAATCACAGCAGTTGGTTTTTAGGGTTAGGTTTCTCTAACCATTCCATCACTCAGGGAATGGTATGTTCAGGGTACTATCTTCCACATGTTTTCTGTCTCCCCCACTTCAGTGTTGAAAAACCCAGCTCCTCAGGGTCCATTGTCTTGCATATTTTAGGTGTTTTTCCTTCTCATATCTGACTTAAGGCATCTGCAGCACTTGATGGCATGCTGAGCAGGCAACACAATCATTTCAATCAGGTGTGCTGGAGAAGGGACCCATCTAAAACATGCTGGACTGTGGGCCTTGAAGACCATGGGATCACTGCCCTACATGGCTTGTGCCAGATGGCTAACTGCATTACTTTCAACTTGTAGTTGAATATAAACTTTCTGTTTTCTTTCTATTAAGCCATACACAGGTGGACTCAAACAGGTCACTTCTAAAGCCAGTGGATTTCAATTGATGGCATCAGGGTAAGGGACTAAATACAAAACACACAATGCACTTTTAAGATTTTTTATTATTATAAAACCATTCATCTCTTTCTTTGAACTTCACAATAAGAGCTAGACTCAGTGGTAGTTCCTTTCATCCCAACACTGACACTGATAAAATCTCATTTCCCAGCACAAACACCGATTATACACAACAACAACTACCTGATTAGAAAAAAAAAATTGCTAATTGGTTGCATGGGAACCAAACAGAAATTTAGCTCCATTTATCACACTCACCTCATTGGACGGTATGCTGACAACACCTGTTGATCGCCTCTTTTCCCTTAACTTCCTCTTCTCAATCTGTCCTTTCCCCTTCCTTGCGCTGGGGCCTGAGTTTTTCTTCTCCTTCCCCTTGCTGGGTGATGGTGACGGACTTTCCTTGTCACTGTCATTATTGCACGCCATCATAGTGCTGGAGTCCGGCGAAGCGCACCGAGCCTTCTCCATCTGAGGCGGGGCCTTCTTCAGGTTGCTCCCCTGGGCGGTGGGGGTGGTGGCTGCGGGTGCGGCCGGGTGGTGCGCCTCTTCCTCGGTTCTGTTCAGCGCGCCGCCGGAGGGGGACTGAGCCACCGAGGAAGAGGAGGTGCGGCAGTTCCCTGCGGAGGCGCTTCTATCCGGGTTGGTACAGAGCTCGGTGCCCGGTTGAGCGCCGAGGCGGCTGTTGCTGCTGGTGGGATTCAGGGGGACACCAGTGGCTTTTGCAATGTCGCCCAGCATTTTAGCCCTCATTTTCTCCCGTTTTGCCTTCCACTCCTCCAAAAAGTCAGCGGGTGCGTTTGACTTAAACCCGCCGGTAGCCATGATCCCTTTTCTGCTTCGAAACTTAGTGAAAGTTAACTTGAAGTTGAACTTAGTGCAAACTTCCAGGTCTGGGCAACCTTCCTAATGAAACCACATTCCTCAAGTGATTAACTCTGGAGCTGTTGACAGGTTGAAGGGAAACGAAGTCAGTCTCGCTGAAAACAAGAATTATTGTTTTTTTTTAAGCATTTAACAAACTAAAATGTTTCTGTCTCGCGCAGACGCTCCTGAAGAACGTACTTTCTTCAAAAAAAATTTGTTTTATACCCATTTAAACCATCCTATTTCAACTCGTCTCTATTAAAGACCATACGGATATGTGTTAAACAAGCAAAACTAAAAGAAAGTGTAAAAATTGAAGGAGACTCACCTGTCGGAGTTGCTTCTGTCGCCTAACTGCTCGCTTCGGTCCCACCAGGTATGACCGCGTTCGGCTCAGATGCGCGACACCGCACTAAAGCGCTGGGAGACGCTGCAGGGAGACACCGCGTGCGCTAATGGTGCAGCGGCGCTTCCGGTGTTGTGGCGAAAAACGTCACCCTCTTAACAAAAGCAGGAGGGAGGGAACGCGCACTTGAATGGATTCGACTTTTAATCCTCTGAAAATAACAAAAAAATACTCAAGAATAAAGTATGGAAACTTGTGACTTTGGCGCTCTAACAAATAACGTGTTTCTATGGCCGGGCAGAGGTTTCAAATATGCCATATTCAAATTTAATTGGATTCAAAAATATTTTATTAATTCCACAGGGAAATTCAATGTTGTTGTAAGTAAAGTTTGTTTTTTATGCATCTTTGTGAAATAAAAAGGTTAAATATAAATAATTTTTTATTAAAACAGCAAAAAATATTTATCCCTCCCTTTTACTCTGATACTCATAAATCAAATTCAATGCACCCAAATGTCTTCAAAAGGCATCCAACTAGTCAATAGACCTAACACACGTGAAATTTAATCTCAGTATAAATAGAGCTGTTAAGTGAATGCATAGATTTGTTTGAGAACATTAATGAACAAACAACATCCTGAAAACAGAAAAAAACAGAAGACGGGATCAAGAAGGGGGGAAGCTTAGAAACTTTAAAACATCTCACAGTGCACTGTTCAATCCTAACTGATAGCGAAAAGAATAAGGTACAACTGTAATCCTATCAAGTCTTGTCTATTCACCTGAACTGACAGCAGGATTAAAGAGAGCATTACTCAAAGAAACAGACAAGAGGCTCACAAGAACTTTGAAGGTGCAGCAGAGTTCAACAGTTCAGATAGGAGAATCTGTTGAAAGCAACAGGTAGTGCATTATACAAATATGGCCTTTATGGAATGTCAAGAAGAAAACCATTGTTGAAGGAAAGCCATAAGAAGTCCAGTTTGCAAATTTTCCACAAGCCATCCTAACCTCAAAGTGATAGAACACCTTTGGGATGAATTAGAATTGAGACTGTGAGCCCCTCATCCAACATCAGTGTCTGACCTCACAATTGGATTTCTGTAAGAATAGTCACAAATTCTCATAAACACATTCCTAAACCTTGTGAAAAGCCTTTCTAGAAGAGTTGAATCTGTTATAGCAGCATATTGGGGCCAACACCATTATTAATGTATGAAGGCAGACAAAAGAATATTTTTGGCAGTCACATCTACTCATAGATCATTTGTTGTGTTAGTAACCTGAGAGTCTCTATTAATCAGATTAGTGAATTTTTCACCAAAATAACCGTCTGCTACTAGTAGGGAAAAAAACTCAGTTTTAGTAATGATGTATGGCACTCCAGAGATACTCAATCATTTTTGCATTCTGTTGTTTTCACCCCAAGCAGTGATTTAAACCTTCTATAGGGGTTTAGTACCAGAAATCTAAACTCATGCTACAAAAACAGACGTATGACTTTGCTCTGCTCAAGGGTATAATGTTAAAAGACTGTATGTGCATAACTGGCTCCCAAGGGTGCACTGACTTTCATGGATGTTTGTCACCATTACCCAAACCTAAATTTATACTAAATGATGCATTCACATCTTGATAGTTAGGCTTCATTATTATTTCCCTTTTTGGCCATGAGGCTGCAAAAACACGACACGCATCCACACTCCAGTGGTGAGTGCAAGCCAGATGTTCAGGCATTATCTTTGCACATGCTGGCCCTGATACAGATAATGAGAAAAGCAGGGTGGAGCAAGTGAGGGAGGCACCTTTCCTAAAAATAAACCCTGATCTATGGGCAAAGGTCACACTGCTGCATATTTAACATATTTCTCCTTTCTGTTGGAAGAAAAACAAGAGAGGGCATAGAGGTTGTAGCTGAGCACTTCTTTTTCATACCAAGACAAACACCTCTGTCCTGCATCCCCAAGGCATTCAAAGCATAAACATTCTCACACTGTATTAAGAATTTTTATTTAATATTTCTTTAATGCTTTAAACCCAATCTAATGGGTTTGAATTGATTTGTTTTCAATAAAAGGAGCCACTCTGTGTTTTGCAACCATAACACATTTCGGGTAAACAAATGAAGCGCTTGCCGGGCTGTAAAATGAGCTCAGCAAGCAGCCACAGATTTATATTCGACATAACGCAGCACGATGGCTGCTCATGCGCTCACATATTCCCCTTTTATTTAGCAGTAATGTCTCACTCAGAGCCTATTAGATGCTGCGAGGAGCCCATATCAAGCTCACTTTTCCATGAAATTGTGTATCCAGTAAGAAAGCACTCAACAAATGAAAAAACGACTAAGATGTTGGGTTTGCATGCAGATGTTTAGTGGGCCAGGAGATGTGTGGACACCAATCACTGGAGGGATTTTCCCTACAAGAGTAAACAGTTTCTGTGCTGCTTATCTTGAAGGGAATAATTGTCGAATCAACCAACTGCTTCGTTTATTGCAGAAATTTATTGAAGAAGGTGGATTAAAAAATGCAGGTCAACTGCCTTGCTCAGGAGGATTAGTTTTTGATTCACCTTTTACACCCTGGTTTCCTTCAGATGATCCTGGATTTGAACTGTTGAGCTGCCTGTTACAGCTGCTTCTGGGCTTTAATCCTCCTCCAAGTTCAGGCCCGTGCAGGTCAGGGGAGCTCGGTGCCGAGCGACGAGGTCAGCAGCAGGAAGGACGGCAAACAGTGGCACAACATTTTTTTTTTTAGGTGACACACTTTCCATGAATTTCAGGTAAAACACTTCACTGAATCACTGATATGTTCTGGTTATCTAGCATAAAAGTATGAAATAAAGATTAAGCTCCATCTTTATTTAGATTTGTGCAGCTCAAGTGGCCATTATTTGATAATGGGGTGACAGGAAAGTGGGAAGACATTCAGCAAAGGTCAACAGGCCAGGACTTGAACCTGTGACAACCAGTATATGAGTCACATGCTCTACCCCTGCACCACTCAATTTTGATCTATGACGTTAGAAAGAACTATATTCTTTATAGGAAAGATGCAGCACACTTGCAGTCTGTCATCCTGACCAAGTACATGGGAAGACTGGAGAGGAAAAATTCATTTCAAACAGCAAGAAACCTCCAGCAGAACCAGGTAAGCCCTGCCCTGACTGGAAGGGGTTGACAGGACAGAAGTGAGACACAGAAAAACATGGCAGCACTGAACATTAATGGCAGCATTAGCCATGTCAGTATCAAAAGGCAGATACAGCTAAAAAAAAATTCAATAGACCAAAGAAAAGGGTCCATTTAATGGCAGCAACAACCAGAAAGAAGACATGGCTAAACACACAGTGTTGTCCTGAAGTACTTTCTATAAGAAAAAAAAAGTGGTACACACATTTAAAGGCTCCACTCGCTTCTTCCAGGAAGGAGATGCCGCTAAACCAATATATTGCTTAACTTTCTGTAGGAAAAAGATGAGAGCACATAAAGATAAGGCAGTGAAAGTTCCATCAATGACTCTGTCTGGGAAAGAAACAGAGCTAAACACAGAATTACTGGGTTAGAAATACTATATACTTGAAATGAGAGTACACATAGCTCACGGTAGCAGTAGCTGACTCAGTTCAGGAAAGACACACAGCTAATTATTCTCTGTAAATGTATATTTTCATAGGGTTTTGCAGATCTTAGGGATGAATATGGTTTTCTTAAGTAGATGTTCATTTCAGAGCCTTTGTGCTTAAAAATAAAACATGCATTTTAACCAACATCCTAAAAGGTTGTCTGAAAACCTTGTCTTTTGTTGTGGCCAGTATTATGCCAACCTAAAATTTGACATTAACTAGTAGTTCTAAATGTTTGCAGTGCATAACAGAATACTTGTGTATTCCTGACCTCAGTATGCTTACATCTATTTAGGAGAAATTAAATTCTGCAAAATTTATGCTTTGTACAGCACACTGTGGTACATTCATTGTGGTGTAGCTGCTGCAAAATCAGCTCATTTTTCAGTCATCTTTACCGCACAGATTTCGTCCTCTCTATCACCATCTGTTGACTCCAATGGTTCCAGTCAATCTCTGAGTGCAGGCTAGCATCGGTTTACCATAATGATGTTAGTTGAGAGAGAGGGTAAGGGTGCTATCTTCTGAAGCTGAGTAGGCACAGAAATGTCCTTGAGTATGCTAAATGCTTAATCAACATTTACATCCGGTCTTTCCTGGTTACCGGATGTTTGTAAATCAATGACATACAATTAGAGGAGTCTGATTCTCTGCGTTAACAAACTTAGAGGATGCTGATTTGTCCACCCTGTTTCTTACGTAAGATCTTTTAGAATAAAGTTTGTTTCTCATATAATTTTTTAGTTTTTAACTGTATTTGTGTGTCAGCTTTTGGTGTTTGCTTCTTTGCTCTTTAAAAAAAAAAAAAAAAAAAAAAAAAAGAAAGGATTCCCTGCATGCCATTTTGTTTACATGAATATGTTTTCAGTGGATATGAAATCAGAAGTGTTCTGCTACCTCAGAACTGTTACTGACTCTGGTATTCCTCTGGCAGTGCAGGATATTTAGTTTCCTGCCGATGCAGCCGGTTACAACTCAGCCTGAGTGTGAAAGACATCTCTATATCCTGTTTTCGACATGCATCCACAATAATCTGCTGTTGCCTTGAATTGCATTTCTCTAACCAAGCATGTTTATCTTTGTTTCGCCGACAGACTCGAGCTGTCACATCATCCGGATGGCTCGATTTATCATTATTTGTCACTGGGGAGAAACACTGCTGCTGTTTGTCCTCTGAACAGAGTGGTTTTGTGCATCAAGTGTGTCTAAGTCTAGCATTTAAGATTGCAGCTGGGTAGGAGGTTTGTTTGGGTTGCTGTGCTTTACGGTAGAGAGGAGACAGGGATGAATGTGAGTGTCTCTGCGTGTGACTGTAGTTGCAAAGGTCCAATTTCATATTCATGACCAATTTCCAACCAGAAAAAGCAAAGTTTTTCTTGTCATGATTTTGACAATAGTAAAAATATGTAATGTTTGGGGTGGGGGGGAATTAGGGTCTGAGGTTGTGCAGAGTAGTTATTGGTAGTGAGCATCTTCCAGAGGGACTCTGCCTTCTAATAAACAGACTGAAAATACTAAGAACTGATTACAGTGGACACCCACCTATTCGTGGTTCAATATTCACAGATTTTCTTTGAAACGCAGCTCCGAATTATTCGTGGAAAACATGTCTATTAGCAGATTTTTTTCGTAGAGCATATCTAAATTATTTAAAAGAAAATGCATATTGGGAAACTTAAATATGTAGCAACAATGCTACTTGACATGCATGCTTGGAAGGTGTTCATAAAGCAGCCAATCCAGGAGCACCATTCATTTTCCTTGTAGCTGTACCCACCAAGAGCAAAAGTAAGGAAAACTGCATATGTAGTGCTAAGACGGATTCCACTGTGCATATTAATGCATATCTAGGTATATTTGGTGTTTGAACTATTAAAATAGACATTTATGAGCCTTTTTAGACAAGGACTCAATTAGATGAAGATTTTAGCTTTTCGTAGGAGGCTGCAATCCCAAACCCCCCAAATACCGGAGATCCACTGTAATTCAACAGTATTTTAGGCATGTTTACAGTTTAATCCTCTATGAATAAACTGAAACAGAACTAAGGAAGTTTAAAGGAAAGTCAGTGAAGACTTACCAGATATGCATTTAAACAGATATAAACAGATTCTGTTATCATTTCTGCTTTACAATAAACTGCACTGACTGTCAAGGTCAAATTGATTTCCTGATAATTTTGTGCTCCAAGTGAAATTATTAGTAATAAAAAATACATTTTCCGATAAGGTTACACGGAGATGAATGTTTCAGCAAAATTACCTAATTTTACAGCTCTGGACACAAACAGGGACAAACATAAACTTGGCAACTATTACTGTACCAGAGCTGTTTTTAGGTATCCTTCCAATATTCTTCCAATATTAGAGATGCCATCTGGAAAGCTCCACATCTACGAAAGGCTGTTAAAGACACAAATGGGTATCAAATACGGTATTTAGTGCATTTAGAGTGTTCATACTTTATATATCTTTTTCACAAGTTGTCATGTTATACCTACAAACTTCAATGTAGATTATTGGTATTTTATATTATACATCAAAACAAAGTAGCAAAACATAATTAAGTGAAAAAAAAAATGGTTTTCTGTTTTGTTTTCTTTTTTAATTTACAAATAAAAACTGGAAAAGTGTGGCTTGTATTGGCATTCTGCTTTATTTCTCTTCTGTGTCTCTACCAGCTTTGCACATCTAAAGACTCAATCATTCTCAATTGAATTTTGGTCTGGACTTTAGACCAGGTCATTCTGACACATGAATGATTTGATATCTGCCACACTTTTAAGTTTTAGGTGATGGATTGAAAACTGCTCCATGAAATGGAGACATAAAGCAGGGTTTTTCAGAGAGGGCAATGGAAAATCCAGAAGCAACACATTTAACTTTATCATGACTCAGTGGAATTACAGCACATAGCACTGGTTATCCTCTGAGCTTTATCTGAACTTCAGAGCTCTGCATCGCAGATCCAAGCAGGCCTCAGCAGTGACACAACATGCAACAAAGACCTACAGCAAAGGTGGTTCCTCTGTAACAAGGGGACATAAATCAGAGTCAAGTTCAGCAATGAGAACTGGCAGCGAGTGACCACCACAACTTAATTCACGTCATGGTTGTGTGAACACGTCTGATTCTGGGCTACACTTTATTTGCTTTAGACACGCTGTCAAACAGTGAGGCAGTGCTGAATGATGAAAGAGAGCAGGCTAAGCTTTAGATTTCTGTTTGGAGACAGGGTGTCAGCTGTTTGTTTCAGTATTCATATCTTTACATGCTGCAAAGAGTACGTACGAGAAGTTAAAATCACATCTGCTGAAGTGCATGTAAAGTTCACCACCTACTGGTATAATACAGCATAGCATCAGTAATTCATGTTACTCAAACCACACATAGGATTCTTACTAAAAAAAAAAAAAAATATGGATTGGGATTAAACTTTTAAAGTGGCACTATTATGTATTTTACAGGTACATAGTACCATTTTATAGCACAATCAAGTAACTATGTTACTTTCAGTTGTTACAAAAATGCTTTATATATCAAATAAGACTTAAAAGTAATTTGACTTTGTAGTTTAATGCCTTGAAATTGGGCCTCTGTCTCTTTAAAAACTTGTTCTTCTAAAATTCTGCCTTCAGGAAGTCATCACAACAGTTCCTCTTTAACAACATTTTTACCAGCATTGCACTGAGAAGTATCTGGTATAATGAGCTCAGCAGATGTGCAGTTCCACCAGGTGTTTATTAATTGCTACTAGCTAGTCTGAAGGAGCTGTATGGGGAAGTTGTGGGGGAGGGTTGCTCTGTGAGGTGGAAGCTTTGAAGCTTAGAAACTGCAGGTCCAAGGAGGAGCTGCGTCTTGAAGATCGAGGTGTATCCACGCAGGTGTTTTGCACAACTGAATGGTTGCCATGGGAGATTAAAGGATTTCTCAAACATGCATGAAAGAATCAGGGCAACGCTCCAGGTATGATGTAAACTCAAAAAAGTGGATTTTACATAATATTGCCCCTTTAAAAGCTTAAGTAGAGGGAAAAACATAAACCCTCTGACCTGAGAGGGTTAAGTTATTTATATATATTACATAATCATTTAAAATACATATAGACAGAGAGAGAGAGAGAAAGTTAGTTCAAGCCATCTCTTACATCAGTCTGCTGGAAGGTGAACTTTCGTAGTGTCCAACAGGTCTTCTTCCAGGATTGCCTTGAACAGTGCTCCATGCTCCTCCACAGCAGTAGATTCTTCTCTACCTCTAAAGTCAACTGGTTGAACTAGATTTTACTTAATGGGGGGCGGATACAATTGCATGTGAATCCTTTAACAGTTTTATTTGTGCATTACACTTAGAATCCACTTTATGTTGGTTTATCACATACGTTCCACTAAAAATTAGGTAAAATTTGAAGTCTTAACATAAAAATGTAAAATGTTCAAAGGGTATGAACATTATGCTGCAGGGTTAAGTTTTGACTCGACTTGCATCACTTTGGTCAGTGATTCATCCAATCATTAAATTCATGTTAAACAGAACAAAGGGTTCAGCAAAAAAAAACAAACCAACCCCCCCCCCAACACATTTGCTGATCTTAAATAGAAATATACCTGAGGTTTAATGGAAAATATGCAGGAAATAAAGAGACAGGGGCACTTTCCAATGTACAAGTTTATTTTTAATGAACTCTTCAGTGGTTGGTAGTCACAGCACAGCTTGCATGTATTAAGCCACACACCTATTTTACAAGATGACAGGAGGAAAAAAAAAAAAAAAAAAAAAAAAAAAAAAAAAAAAAGCCTAAACCAGAGCAGACAGCCATCAGTCCATCTGCAGTGATCCTTCTTTAAACTTATTGTACTAAAACGTCCTTAAAAGGCCACTGAAATGCATAAAATGTTGAATGGAACATCTGATGGTGGCGTTTCGCTTCAACCCCACAAGACTCCTCACATGGCATTGACAGTGCATGTAGACATGGTAGAAAGGACTGGGTTAGCAATATCTATGATATCCTTTTGGGTTTTTTTTTTTTTTTTTTTTCAGACATTTTATTTTACTGACAATATCTTGCCTATAATACTACAGCTTTTTAAAAAGAATGGGAAACAAAATTAACAGCACTCGTCCAAGATACTGAATACAATGAAAGTGAAATGTAGTGAAGCGATTATTCTTTAGATTTCACTATTATGTGAACCAAAAAAGAAAAGAAAGAATCCGTCCCATGTACGAGAGACGCGCTACTGTGTCCAATGTCCTTAAACTATAAAAGGAAAATAATTAAAAACACACCTCTTTGTCCTCTGGAATTTGTATACTTTTAATAGTAACAGACGGGATCCATAAACGCATGCCATGTGCTGCTCTCAAACAAAATACGTACAGGTATATACAGAATCACTCAGTACCTGCTAAAACAAAGTGAGAAATAGAGTATAAACTGACTACAAACTTAAAAGGGGAAAAAAAAAAAAAAAAAAAAAGAGGAGAAGAAAGTGAGAGATTGAAGCATCTGGAATGAAAATCCTACTTGTGATGAATTCATTAAAGCATTTAAAAAAAAAAAAAAAAAAAAAGAAAAGAAAGAAATGCATATTGCACATACAGTGAAAGCTTAAACTCCACCAGATCCAAAATAATTCAAATGTTTCCCTCTTGGAGGAAGATGTACAGAGGTACGAGGATAGGGGGGAAGGGGGGTTAATGACGTGTGCTTAAGAGTGGGGAGGAAAAACAAATAATCAGGATAAATTAGGCGAGACAGTAGCCACAGGAAGCAGATATCAGGCAGAAGTAGCACTTTAAAAAAAAAAAAAGGGGGATAGAGGGAGTGAAGGTAGGAACTGCACAGCACACAACACATTTAGAGGAAGGAAGCAAAAAAAAAAAAAAAACAACAAAAAAAAAAAAAAAAAAAAAAAAAAAAAAAAAAACAACAGTCAAATAAGAGAATGTGGCACAAATAAAAATCAGGTGACGGATAATATCTGTTCTTCAGTGATAGCTGAGAGAGGAGATCAATGCAAGTGTTTTTATGTACAACTAAGGCTTATTGGTTAAATAGTTTTCAGGCTTCCCCGCCCACATCGCTCTCACACAACCCTTTTTCCTTTTTGCTCTGTAAACTCAGCGTTTCTATCAGAACAACAGCCGCACCAATCAAGAGGACCACAGCCGAGGAAGATGGATGAATGGATGGATGGATGCTGCAGCGGTGGTGGTGAAGGAGCAAAAAGGAAGAGCTGGGAGGAACAGAAAGCAAAAGGAGGAGGAGTCTTGTCTCTGATGTCTGTTGCAATTAATATCTAAATGTGCAATTCCATTAGTCGCTGCCATGGGGGACTAGCGGGTGCAGAAGACAGGGCAGGCGGGGCGGGATGGGGGTGTGTGGGGGGTCTGTTTCTACTTGGAAAGCTTGCTAATGACTCGAATGAGCGCTCCGTTCTCGTCCTTTAGTCTCTGGTTGTCTGCTTTCAAGTCTGGGAGCATCTGAAAGGGAATAACAGGGAACATGGGGTGGGAAGGAGGAGAGACAGAGACAGAGAGAGAGAGAGAGAGAGAGAGAGAGAGAGAGAGAGAGAGAGAGAGAGAGAGAAAGCTTAGACGAGTCTTGACACGTCGTTCAACCAGTCAGGCTGCTGTGCAATACATTAACAGCAGCCTGAATAAAGCAATCTTAGGAGTCAAACAGCATCTCATGTTTTGTTTGTCATAAAACAGGAACAACATCTTTGATCCAAGTCAAAAGGAGATAAAAGTAAAAGGCAGACACACCACAGGCCAGAGATCTTCAGAAAGCCATGCAGAATCTGAGCGGCTGCTCATCAGCAGCCAGGAAATCACACACAGCAAGGAGGAAAAGTTCTCCTTTCTCAAATCAACTTCAAGTCAGGAACACAGAAGTGGCTGCAGCAGTCAGGAGGAGTTACTATTTCTACAATATGGAGATGAAGCTCTTGCTTATCTGGCCTTAAACTGTTGAAATCTGGACAAGATTCAACAATAAATGGGACATAACTGAGCTTTTAAGTACAGATTTGGATGTGTGTTGTAATAAAATGCAACCTGTCATGTAATTCTAGGGTCCACTTCATTTGAACATATCCAATTTGGATCACAAATCAAGTGAAAACGGGCTAAGTGTACATCAGATGAAAAACCTCATTTTTCATTTCTCACTGGTTTTAAAAACCAAACTTCATTCAGATTTGTCTCAGGTGTTTCAAAGGATTTTACTGGAAATCCTGACTTACTCTCCCTGAGACATATCTAAATTTTAACCTTAATTCTTTTAATCTAAGAAGATGGCAAAACTTCAGGTGCTCAGAAAAGTTCATCTTCAACAGGTTTTTACATTAGAATCCAAAAGCTTAGGAGCGATATTTCAAATGAAGCAACTACATAATAGACAGTGAGACAGGTCTAATAACCTCCTCTATGTAAAAACGTTCAGACGATATCCTGACTTTTACTCCGTGTTCAGTTTGCTGTGTGCTTATGAAAATAACTGGCTCTTTCCAAGAGTCAGAGCAACATTTGTGTAAATAACTCCATTGAAAAAAAGTTCTCCGGTCTCCTCTGAGACCTAAAAACTTTTACATTTAGTTTCAAGTTTTTGAAGAAATACACAATGAAACTAAGTTGCAAAAGTATTAATACCCCTTGAACTTTTCCACATTTTGTCATGTTTCAGCCACTAACGTCAAAGAATTTTATTGGGATTTACTTGAAAGTAATGCATACTTGTGAAGCGGAAGGACAATGATACCTGGCTTTAAAGTTTATTTTAAAACCATGACCCATTTTTCTTCCACTACTGTATGTTTTAAGCCCCAATAAAACTCACTGTAGTTCCTGTTTAAAATGTTGCGAAATGTGAAAAATATTCAAGCGGTGTGAATACTTAACAAGGTCCTACACAGTACAGTGGTTGGTTGGAGGAGGAGGGGTTCAGTCTCCGACCATTAGGGCCAAATCAAAGTGATGCTGCAGGTAGCTACTTCATGCACTAAAATCAGAACAAGTCAAACTGTTGGACTGAGCTACCTTTGAGGAAAGCATCAAACTAGAAACCACAAAATGGACACTTTCCTTTACAGTGCTTTCAAGTATGTTGAGTTTGGAATTTATTTAGATGCACATCTCCCTTTCAGACTCACCTCCGCTTTCCCCAAGTATCTTTTTAGCAAGTTTATTAGTATTGTTAAACAGTAGTTTTCTGAAAGCCCACCAACAGTAGTCGACTGTAAAAGGAGAGTGTCCTGCTGTAAAAGGCAAACAGCCTCCCCAATCTGAAAACTAAAAGCTCTGGGGAGGCAGAAGAGGATAAAACAGTCAGAGTATGGCGGCTGGACACCTGCCTGTCTACGGGTGCGGGGCAGAGCACAAATGGAGCATGAGAAGAAAGAGAAGGCAAAAAGGAGGAAGAAGAAGACAGAAGGAGAAGATGGTGGACAGACAGACGTGGCCTAGAGGTCGCCGGTGGGCAGCTGGCTGCAGGCCGACTGTGAGAGCTTGGCCACAACGCGGGCCAGGGCCCGATTCTCAGCCTGCAGCCGCTCCTTAACTTGCCGCAGGGCCTGAACCTGCTTTACCTGGGGGAGGTTCTGCAGGGAGGGTGGGGTGGAGAAGAAAGACAAAAGGGGAGGAGACAGAGGGTAAGAGTGGCAGAGAAGAGGAGAAATGTGTTTTAAGACAAAAAAAGTCAACAGAGAAAGGATTAATAAATAAATCAAGAAACAAATGGGATCAGGAGGAAGAAAAAAGGGGAAACAGAAGAGGAAGATTATTAGAAAATGGGACAGATTTGGAAAACAGGAATGATTCAGAGCTTTCCAGGTCAGCATGATGCTTGCAGAAAGAATGGTAAAGTGACACTGATAAGACCAACATCTTTTTATCACACTGATAGAGCAACATGCTTACCAGGAGTTTCACTAATTTTTTTTTATTTTTTTTTTATCCTTTCTCTTCTTTCAATTAATTTCCCCCACAAAACAACAACGATTAATTGCGCTTGTCAATGCAGGAGTCTGAACACTGATGGTCACAGGTTATATAAAGTGGTTAAGATTTGTTCAGAGGAGCAGAAGCAATGCAGAAGTGGAAACTAGTAGAGCACAGGTTACACTGTCATCATAGGTCAGTAAACTTTAAACTTCAAAGAAAACTTTCTTCACGGCTCATTTTAATGCCTGGCTTGCTCCGTTTTCTGTTGCAGTAACTGTACACAAATATGCATCTTAAAAGTCTTAAAAATATCATTGGCAAGTTTATGTATCTCAATAAAGCAATTCAGAAAGGTAAAATGCTAAGATTTTATAGGTCCTCATTTCTGCTCATTTTGATGATTATGGTAAAATTCTCAAGTTTTCCCTGTTGCTTTAGCATTTAGCACATTTTTTCTTCCACTCAACTTATTTTTGATATCTGTGGATACAGCACCATGGATATCCAGCTTCTTTTGCAATGACTTTTTGTGGCCTCCCATCTTTATGAAACAGGGATAACGTAGGATTTTAGCCAAAATTTAGCGAATTGAAAAAAAACCAAAACAAAAAAAAAAAAAACAAAACCAAAATTTGGATGATTATGGCTTGATTATCTCGCAGTAATCTCAAAAATTAACAGAAACAAATGCTTAAAATTTATTCCTGTGTGGAAAGCTATATTAAGTTTCACTTTAATTGAATGACTTAAGATAACCTTTTCATTATATTCAAATTTATTAAAAACGTAACTGCGTTTTGTATTTAGTGATGCACCAATCAATCGGTCAGTGATCAGAGCCAATAAATAAGTCTGTGGCTGTGACCAGTAATTGGCAGGTCAAAAACTGAAAAATGTGTTTTATTTTCCCTCTGTTTATCAAATGCATCAAAACTAAAAACTCCCATTTCTTGTGGTCAGTAAACACGTCAACAAATTGGCTTGTTCTTTGAAGTATTTTGTTTCGAGTTTATTAAAAATCATATTGAGATGAGGGAAAAATTATTTGATGCATTAATAAATAAAACCTGCCATTCCTCCATTTTCTGTTGCACTACTAACAACCATTTTTTCCTGCTTTTTTCTCTCAAAAATCAAAATTCGACAAAATCATAATCAGTCGGTCAGACCTAAAAAAGGAAACTGGGTTTCAATACAGCGCAGCAAAACCCTAAACGACGTGACTGGTGACCGGAATCACGTCAATTTTAGGTCGACTGGCATGTTGGAAAATAAAAAATCCAATCTTTAATCCCCAGAAGGATGAACAAAGCTTACCTAAGCACCAATAGGTTTTCATAACAACAACTCTCTTTGGTGCAGAAGCCATTATTGATAAAAGACAAATTGGCTATTTTCAGTATTACTTTGGTGTTTAAAAATGAAGCCAAAAGAAGCACAGAGATCTAGAAAGCTATGTAAAAACAAAAGTATTTCTAAAAGATATGTCAGTTGTTCACTCAGGTTGGTACTTCGAGAGTTAGACTTTTGCAGATAACAGGAAGGCCTAACGTGTATTATACCAAAGTTGTTCTGTTTTATTCTTTTGAACCTCTGTTGAAGGTTTACAAAAATCCGCCACAACCCTCTGATTAGTGCATCTCTAATTACCAAATTCAAAACTTAAGAGCACAAACTCTTTCTGGAATAAACAACTTTTGGTACCTTAAGTTCCTCCTCCATCTCAGAAATCTTCCTTTCTAGAGCTCTTCTTTCCTGTTGGGACATAAGAAGTGGGTTAACACTGAACCAGGAAAAAATATGAACAGATTAAATGAGTTATGGGAGATGGTGTTGGGTGATCACACACACACACACACTTCACTCGCATGTCCTGTGAGGGGTGTTCAAGCAACAGCCAGTTCAGGTCTAAACAGTAAGTGACTAAATCTGTAGTCAATGTTCTAAAGCCAGGAATGAGTCTGAAAACAGGTAGGCAGATGGTCAGAGGTTGCCTAAATGACTGGAAAACTCAACAGTTTAGTCATGAAAAATTGTGATTGATTGATGATTTAAAGACAGCTTTTTTTTTTTTTTTTTTTTTTTTTTTCCCCCAGTGGATTTAAAACCGAGGTAGAAGATCACAAATCGGCTGGACATGAAGTCAGATAAAACTAACTGATATTTAAATAGTAAAAGCATGAAAACACATGCACAGGATCCGTCAATGGTATTTTCAGAATAAAATTGGATAAATATACTTCCACACGTTAAAAACACACGGAAAAAAAGCAGTCAGAGATGTGACCACACACTGCCACTAATGTTTAAAAACAAGTGGAAGAAGGGGCGGGAAAAAAAAGGTGGTAGTGTTCTGGGTGGAGAGCCTGATTGATGCCAGCTACCACAGCACAGGTGACCCTACAGGCAGCAGCAGAGAGGAGACTGTTATAAAAACTCAGGGTAAGATCATACCACCACCCAGTTGGTAAGGGGGCCTGCTTGTTACCTTCAGACATAAACCCATTAGCAGTGTTACTGGGATGTTTGAAACATTTTTTATTTATAAATAGAAAAAAAAAAAAATTAGTCTGAGACACACAGGAAACAGAAAAGATCTCATTTTAGTTTATGGTTATGCAACAAAGGAGTGACAGAGATTGGTTGGTGAAGTAGTTCTGCCATTACCCTTTTCTCCATCTCAAGCTGGGATCGGTCAGCGTAGCGTTCCTGCCTCTGCATTTGAAAACACATCATAAAACTTTAATTACATCCTAAACACCATTTTAATGTTAAGCAGTGAAAGTGTGCATACCTGTGTAGCTTTCTCTAACTGTAACTTCAAGTCTGCCAGCTCCAAGTCAGTGTCGCGTAACTGAGCCTTCAGCTTCTCGTTCTCAGCTAAGATCTGCTCATAGAGCTGAGAAAGGATGTCAAAACATGTTTACAGTCCCATTTACTATCTAATGATGTGCTGAACAAGTGTTAATCATTTATTTAGATTAATCCAGTTAATATTTTCCATTCATTACATTTGGATGACTGACATTAGCAGCCTATTGTCATGGGAAACGATGGCACGGCTTTCAGTGCCAGGGTTTCAAGGTAAAAATGATCTGGACTCTACCTGGGTGAGTGGTAGTATGACGTATGACTAGAAAAGTGCTACATAAATTTAGTTTATTTACTAATCTGTATGTTTGTGTTATATTTAAATAATAATCTTACAACATGGTTAAAAACCAGATCACCTGATAGGTCCAGATACAAAAAAAAAAAAAAAAAAAAACAAACTATAATTGAAGGAGGGTGCATCTTATTTTTCCTGTGACTGTGTAACATTCACTAAAAGGATTTCAAAAGGTATGATGCAAAAGTTCTGAATCTTAGACGAGCAGAGGACCAGAATATGTGCTAAGCTTTTGAATTTTTAGTTTCTCGTACCATCAATTTCTTGCTCTTTCAGGATTTCTGACACACACACACAAAAAAAAGAAGCTGAAACTGAATGCATACCTTTTTGTAGTCAGTGGTGTCATCTCTATCCAATCGGCTCGAGTACGGCCTTCGACTCTCACCATAACCACGGCTAAAAAGAGCATCGTTGCGATCTAAATATGAAGTGCTCTCATTTCTGCAACAACAAAAAAAAGGACAAAAAACAAAAAAGCAAGTGACATAAGCAACCAAATATTGCAGTCAAATAGCAGCATTCAAGAGACGATGCTACAACTTACCTGGACAATCTGTCACTCTGTAAGGAAGTAAGAAACAAAGGAAATGTTAATATTTCAATGAGATCTGTCCCCTCTACTCTGCCTGTATAATCCTCAAATACACAGTTTTATGCAGAAACAGTAAATTAAATAATATTTGCTACTTTTCAGGTGTTTCTTAGTAGCTAGAAAAGCCTTGACCTCAAGGGCTTCCTGTATCTTTGAGTCGCCATGTAGAGATAAACACTTGTTTCCTCTTCAGTTGCTTTGTTGCAGCTCCACCCATCGTGACTGCGAGCAGCTGGTGTTCCTTTTCTACTCCCTGATGGCTGACTTCAAACAACTGTCCGTCTCTCTCTCTCTGTGTTAGACTTCAAATAACTCTCTTCCAAACAGGAAGTTCACCCAGGAACTAATGAGTTTTCAAAGTTGCATTTTCTTTCTTATATTGCATCATTGGTGGACAGCATGGATATCATGACTAATTTAAGGTCTTTATTTGTTGAAGAGTATCAAACTTCAACTTAAATTTCCTCTAAAGTTCAAAGTGTTTTCATTCCTCACACAAGGACCTTTACAACCTCATTAAATTTGGCACCTAAAACACTCACTGAAGCTAACAGTACATTTGATTCCTAAGGTCAACTAAGTGACAGACAATCACAGGAAGATCAAAAAAAAAAAAAAAAAAAAAAAAGCGAACAACATAGAATTCAAATGCTTTGGACAGCAAAAAAGTAAATATGTAGGACGAGAGGAAGTCACAGCTGTAGAGGGCAGAGGACTGAACACCATAAGAGATGAGACAAAGGAAAGACAAGAATAAAGGATAAAAGCTAAAGAGCAAAAATCAAAGGAAAAAACAGGACTACTTTGATTCGACTGACAGGCTGAAGTTCTACTTTCTGCCCTAAGAGTGCGCGTGTGAGCTTAGTTACTTGTGACTCTCCCTTGGTGCTGCCCTCCTCTGAGTCCGACTGCTGCTCAGGGTCGTTTTCATCACCCTGGAATTAAAAATCGAAGACAAATTGGTTGCAGGCATGTTGTATGTCTCACCATCAGAATGATCACAGCAGAACATCAAGTGTCCTGACCTGGAAAACCTTAAAAAAAAAAAAAAAAAAGAAGAAGAAGAAAGTCTTACATCTTGAGTCCAGAAGGACACCCCAGTGGAGCGTCTCTTCTCACGGGGCCGCCTGCGATCCCGTATGGAGCGGGGCTGAGACTTGTCCTCTCCTTCCTTCTCCTCATCCTTTTTGTCTGATTCTGTCATCGGAGAAGACATTTTGTGCTTCTTTATGTCAAAACAAATCTTCAAGATCTCAATACTTAACCTCTAATTGTATATATTTGTCTAGAAATTTATCATATTTTAGAATAGTTTAAATGTGAAGTGTGTGTCACCAACAAAAAAGTAAAATAAAATTGTTCATTAAACTATTGACTAATTTACTGATAAATCTACATCAAACATCTAATTTTCCCTCTAACAGCCTCTAAAAATCAAAAGGTACCTTTGGCATTAAGTGAATACCACAAAATGAAATATAAACAGACTTTCATTTTAAAGAAAAACATTAAAATATTTCTCTGTACAATTTTAAAAAGCATTTCATATGCACTGATTTTATAATTGCTGTATGAAAAGATATTGGATATTTCAATATGAAGATGCTAGAAGAGTAGAGCTGCAGCTAAATAAACCATATAGTCTATGGTTTATTTAGCTGCAGCTCTAGTCTTTTCTTGATTCATGTGAACTAAAACCAGTTTTTTCTTCCTAAAATCAAAAGCTTTATTTGATAAAAACAGTGAAATTTGTATTTACTGTATATCAAGTACCCTAGCAGAGTTCAAGTAAAATAGTGTGGAAGCAGTCATTTTTCTTTAAAAAGTTAGGAAATTATAAGATAAAAATGAATTCTGTGACTACTAAAAATACCAACAGTAGTGTCTTTGATTATAAAAAATTATGGCAGTTTCAGAAATGATTCTACATAGTCAGGGAAATGGCATCTTATTTTTCTACCTAATCTCCTCAAGAAAACCAAATTCAACCATTTTGCCCCATCAGTGTGCAAATAATCAGATAAAATTTTTAAGCTTAAGCAAAACAATTTTTTAAAATCCCAATTTAAAAAAGTGGTCCAAAGTTTCTCCAGCTTTCTATTTTCCCTGAGCAAACTTCAAGGATTTATGGGAAAATAGATAAGCTTGTTAATTTAAAAAGGCAACACAAGCATTTTCTGCATCAACCCCCTTAATCAGCTTGCGGCTGTTTGCCCGTGCTTGTTGTGGATCTGAGGAGAGCTTCCAGCCTGGTTGGACCCCGCAGTTTTTCATCCATATAAAACAGTGTCATACATAAATGTGCCCCAAACACTGCAGCTCTTGTTTCTTTTTCAGAGTTTGAAGGAGACTGACCTTTTTCTGTGTCTCGAGAGGATCTGCTATAGGATGAGGTGATCCCCGTCAGACTGTTGGGCCTGTTGAGGGAGCTGGAACTGGAGGATAACGAAGAGCTTGAGTAGGGAGCTGTGGAGGCAGTGCTGACGGTCGAAATGGCAGAGGTGGAGGACGAAGATGAAGGCCGATAACGCTGCAAGAAAAACGAGGCACAAAGAAGAAATATTACAGGTGTTGATTACAGTCACCTGTCTGAGAGTAATCACAAAGAGGAAGCAGGTACCTCTTCAAAGCTCCGGTACTTCGATCGGTAATCATCCTCCTTCGTCTCGGTCTCCTTCTTCTCCTCCTGCTGCTTCTCCTTGTCTTGCTTCTCTTTCTCCTCCTTCTCCTCCTCGCGGGTTTTTTGGGGACGACTTCTGCCAATTGTTTTTTCAGCCTCTTGCAGGTCAGTCAGAGTCACACCCTGGAAAAGTAAGGGAAATTTCTATTTAGAAAATAAAGCCATTACGTTTAGTTTTAGACCTGCAGCAGGAAAGGGATGTCAAACCCTTTAAGCTCCAATGCGTCACACAACAGCTTAGATTTATGTTTTAATGATAGAAAACTCTGCTCTCAATGTATTTTAATTTGGAAAAAAAAAGGAAACTTCAATCTGATTAAGTTATGAGATGATGTATAAAAGCATTTCTGTCAGCATGCGGAATGACTAACCTGTGTGGACCTCCTTGACTGCCGGGCCTGTCTGGATCGAGCTTTCCTCTGAGACTCTGACTCCTCGTCTCGCACCGGTGTCAGGTACGACCTGATGCAGGTAACAAAAAATATTTAAGAATACTTTAAACATATCTCTTATACAAGAAGATTTCTCTGCAGCATAATAGTAAAATGACTGTCTCCATCTTGCATGGCAAATAATATTAATTAAAAAAAAAAAAAATTTAAAAACAACTTAAAGTTATACTGTGCTCTCAAAATTATTTGCAGAGGAACTTTTTTCCTGCCGTTTCTGCTTCTATAGTGCCGAATGCCCAGTTCAGAAATGTGATCTAGCTTATTTTTCTTTGTATATGATAAAGGGACAGAAATTAGCACTCGTCACTGGCCATGTGTGGCTAAATGTAAGTGGCAGGTAAACTCAATTAAGCTGCAAGCCACAGTGGCAGGTTGCAGCCTGGAAACTAGTTAAACTCCATCTGATTTTTAGAGTGCTGGGGCCCTGCTGTAAAAACACTGATTGGCTGGATAGATGATTTTAATTTCCAACTCCTACAGAGGAAGCCGTTCTGCTTCACAAAGGGCTGAAACACACCTGAGCATGAATTCATGACTATAGGACTAAGTGTAATAAATAAACACATGAAAAATTTCATAAAGTTGCTTTATATGCAAAAACAAACAAAAGCAAAAAACAAAACAAAACAAAACAAAAGCCTTCCACTTAGTAGCGTGCTTCTGTTGGCCACCCAGCGATATGAACTCCTTCAGAGAGGAAAAGAGCCCCGGCCTTGAGGAAAAGACGCAGCTTCAGCCCACCTTCCTTATATGGGGAAGTTGCTGGAGCGGTCCAGGCAGTAAAGCTGCTCCCACAGAGACAGGTGGCTTATTTCAGCACTGCTGCACCAAGATGTACCACTGACTCTACTTAAACACACCCATGCAAACACTTTCTCTCTCTCAGTGGGTGTGTGTGGAAGAGAAAATCACTCAGATGAAGATTCCTGGTTTAAACTTGGAAAAAGCATCTGGATTGCTGTTTGACTGTGAGGGCACATCTGGGTTAACATTTTAAGCTACTTTAAAACAAATTTTCCAAAACATCTAAGCGCCAGAAAAAGATTAAAAGTGAACTGAGCATTACCTGCGTCGTTCTGGGCCGGTGCCTATGCCAGTGAGGGTGGTAGTGGTTGATATAGCAGTGGTGGTAGTGGTAGACGTGGTGGTTGTGGTAGAGCCAGTGTTTATAGTGGGGATAACAGCCGCCGAGTCCTTTTCCTTCTCTTTTTCCCTCTCTGCACTCTCCTCTGACCAGTACCTGTTATTACAGTGAGAATTTTACTAATAAGACATACATGACCATCCAATTCAGCTGCTTTTATGAGCTAAGTAAAAGAACCCGCTTCAGATTTTGAATGGTTTGTTTCTACAGGCTACAATTTACAGCAGGTGGAAGAGTTTTACCTGCTGGTGAGACTGGTGGAGCCAGTTCGGGTGGAAGAGGAACCCAGGCTGGAGAGGAGGCCGCGATGGCCTGTGGGCGAGGTAACAGACGAGGAGGTGGTGGTTGTTGAGGAGGAAGTGGCGGAGGAGCTCAGGTCCTCGTGTCTTCTGCCGAAAGAGCCGCTGTAGAATGTAGGGGAACGTAAGTGATCATCACAAACCCGTCTTTGCTTTTTTATCTCCATGCAGCTTCTCTGTCCTGCTCCTGTACACAACTCCTTTCCTGAAGGTAGCTTGAAGCCGATATTCAACATAAATCTGGAGGAGTTTATGAGGCCATGTTCACTGAATCCTTGAGGAAACGCACCGAGTCGCCAGACTCCCAAGCAATGAGTTCAGAGTTGAGTGTCAGTGAGACCTGGAGATCTCCGCCGAATATAAAGTCCAAGCAGTTGATGCCTCTTAAGGGAAAACCTAGCAAACGCTGAGGCTGCATCAGCATTAGAAGCCTTTATTATAGTATTGCTGGTAGGATTTTACTGCGGTTTGTTCCTCTAACATTATGAGAGAGAGCACAGGTCAGATTTGCAGAGACTGAGGAGAGCAGAGTTTGTACTTGGTGGGCTGAGATGACTCAGGTTAAAGGCGTTCAGAGTGTTAACTAAAGATTTAATCAGAGCTATTTTCATTTAATAGCTTACAAGATTCATTTGATTACATTTCGAGTGCTTTGCAAAAGTATTCATAACCCACTTTTTCCACACTGTCTCGAATTCTTTGATTCTATGTGATAGGCCAACAAAGTATTGCATAATTGTGAAGTTGTGAAGTGGAAGGAAAAGAAAACGAGGCGATATATAGCCCGAGTCAATACTTCATAGAGTCAAATTCTTCTGCAAATTACAGCTGCAACTCATATGAGCTATGCTTCTTCCACTTTTGCACATTGAGAGATGAAATTTTAGCCCATTGTTCTAAGTAGCTAATGCTATGATTTTTCCAGGATTGCCCTTAATTTAGTTCCATCCATCTTCCCATCAACTCTGACCAGTTTCCCTGACCCCATTAAACACAACCAATCACACAGCATAATGCTGCCACCACCTTCTTCACAATGAGGATGGTGTGATTGACGTGATGTGAATACACACAACATTTTGGATGTAGATCAAAATGTTCCATTCCAGTTTATCTGACCTGAGCACCTTCTTCCACGTGCTTGCCGTCTCCTCAATATGGATTTTTTTTCTGACAAGGGCTTTCTACTAGCCACTCATCTAAAGGGCAGATTTGCAGGATGTATGGCCAACAGTTGTCCTGTTTAAAACTTCTTACACCTGAGCTATCGCTATTTTATTTAGCACTATTGCACTTAATGGTTATAAACACACAATCTGGAATTTATTTCCAATTTTGTTTGACGACGTAAAAGTTTGAAATTAAAATGTTGAGAAGTTCAGGGTTTTTGAAAATTTCTCCAGTATTTAAAGTATTTCAACAAACAAAATTCCTCGAACTTAGACTTCAGAGAGTTGAATAATGAAAACTAAAACATATCAAGTATCTGACAATACTGTATAAACCGAGGGAAGACAGAAGACATCCAGCAGAGCAGAGAGGCAGACAGAAAGGACAGCTGCGTGTGGAGGCAGCGGTGTACCTGCGGTAAATGCTGTAGGACGGGTAGTGGGAGGAGGGTGGCTGCCAGGGTTTAGTATTACAGGTGTTAGGGTCCAAGCTGGAGGTTGATGAAGACTTGGCTGGCACGTCCCGCGTGCTGCCACTCCGCCCTAGCGCTAGCGTATGGGACGTGCTAGCGTGTCGGCACGCAGGTGGCCAAGAGAGTTAGCAGTGGAGGTGCACACACACACACGGACAAACATTTACATTTAAAACACACAAAACATATTTAGGACTATGAAGCTCTGACACACTGCTGCTGCATTCATAGCAACACAAAGCTGAATACAATCTGGGAATAAAAGGACACTACTTTAAAGCAAAGGCTGCTTTCCTTTCTTGTAATATTTGAAGTAGGGAGACAGAAAAACAAGAACCAAGTCCCCAAATTTAAGCTGCTTTTAATAGATGGCTTAAAGCCGTAACTTGTTGAGATATGAATGCAGCTTTAGTCTATGCTCATATGTCATAAACAGGTCTGGGAATATTATTTACCTGATGCAACACACAGTAGACAGGCTTGTTAAAATATCTAAGTAGAGCATTTTAAAGACTGTGGCCCAGCAGCTTGACAGAACAGGTACAATCAATCATGCAACAAACTGAGGCAGGGATAGAGAGGCGTTGGGCTGATTTGCTACAAATAAAAGTATGTACATACATATCGACTGACTGACAAAACAACTACGAAAAGCAACTCGTGATGATTGTAGCACATCAGATCTAAAGGAAGAGAGACCAGATACTGAGGTGAGGAATGGAGATTAAGCAGGAGCTAACCTGCGCTGGTAGCTGGAGGTTCGGTTGGTAGAGGAGCTTCCTTCGCTGTTCTTCAGGTCGTCATCCCAGCGTCGCCGAGTGTATGAGCCACTACGTATCAGAGCCGTAGAGTCCCTGGGGAGCCACACGCTGTTTAAGTACCTTCCTTTTTTTTAAATTTCATTTTGTTCGCTTCTAATAACTTTTATAATCAAAGCATTAGTGCATTGAATTATAGTTACGACTTAAAAAGCAGAGGAACCAAGCAGCGCATAAGGGTTTTTTGCTTGCAACATAGAGCCGTGAGCAACAGGAGCTCCTCATGCTGATGCATTTTTGCACAGAGTCACTACTCTGCTCCAGGGGTTCACCTGTTTTCCTTCTCGTCGATGTCTGAAGTACTGGCAAGTCTCCTTGGGATGGTTGGGGCCACGTATGCAAGTCGGGTTCCTTTGTCTTTCTCCTGCAGGAAGCAGAATGAACAAGCATTCTGTTAGCAATGAATGTTGTACTTATTGATAAAAGCATCTGATGGTACATTATTCACAATTAAGCTTTTCATTAGAACTGTATCACTAGAATTTCTTGTTTTGAAAATGAAGAAAATTATTCAAGTCCAAAATATTTTCTCCAGGCTTTTTGCTTGAATATCATAATATATGGTGTCTTGCAAAATCTCTCCTAACCCTAAATTCCACCACCTCCGCTTCTTCTCCAATGATGGAACTAATGTTTGATCTATTCTGGTTTCTCCTGAACACTACAATCATCTCATTTGGGTTTTTCTTCCTTCTCAACTTCAAATTGAGAGGATTGTTTTCACACCATGCCACAAAGTGGTCCACCAGTTCTTTGTACTCAACTTCTTGTAATCTCTAATACTTACAACTGAAAAATCATTTTTCAGTATTTCTGCAGATGAAACGACAACTTAAGTGTACAGAGTGGAAAAAGACTGGTAAGAGTACACTGCCCTGAGGTGTTCCTAGACTAAACAACACCTGGTTGGACACACAACCCTCACAAACTTTAGTCTGCTTATGGCATAAGATTCAAATAAAAGTCATTCCAGTTTGTGTTTGTGACATTAAAAAGAATGTTGTAAAGCTCAGGGGGTACCAATACTTTTGCAAGAAATGGTAAAGCCTGGATTACACACCTACAAAATTGCATGTCTGTCAAAAAGGTGTGAAAATATCTTCTGTTTGCAAAGTCCTGATGGAGAAACAGAACAATCTATCATCACTGCTGACCTTTTCTTTTTCTTTGTTGTCCAGGGATGAGGAGAGGCGAGGGCTCGAGGCAGAGCGCATCACGCCTGTAGTGTCCTTTTCCCTCTGAGCTTCCTTTGTGGCTGTGATTTCAGAGAGCGCCCCATAGCTGCCAGTCTTCCTCAAACCCAGACGCCATGATGCCGGAGACTCATCCTTCCTGTCCTCCTCCACTTTCGTTGAGACCTTTCCAGCAGGCTGAACGACCTGGAGAATGTAAGGATGATGCAGCAGCTTAGCTAACACTGAATTATGCATTTATGGACACGATCATGGCAAGATTCTTAGTAATCTTAGTAAGCAACAAAGGGGGATCACATCAAACACTTGCTCATTAATTTATAAGTGTATTCATTCCCTTGAACCTATTCCCATTTTGTCAGGTTACATCCACAACATAATGTATTTTATTGTGATTTATTGTGTCAGACCAACACAAATCAGATTGCACTGAGAGCAATCCGAGTCTCGCTTTAGAGGGATTTAGCTCTGGACTTTGATTGGGCCATTCTGACATATGAATATCCTTTGATCTAAGCCATTCTATTGCAATTTAGTTCGTTGGTCATAATACATAAAAGCCCAATAAAATACATTCTAGTTTGTCATAGTATTATGACAAAATGTGAAAGAGGGGAACGATTACTTATGCAAAACACTGTATAGTTTATGTTTTTAAGGATAAACCTCAAGAAGAAAAATCATCTTCCTATCATATTTAACCAATACGTTGTCTTCAATCTGAGGTTTTAGCAAACAAAGCTTGGACCAGATACAATTTTAACCTCTGTCGGTGGATGAAAGCAGTTGAAAACACAGAAACCACACAAACAGAATGTAAAAAACAAGATTAGCAGTGCATTTGTTGATTACAAGTGGAAAAAAGCACCATGTAATGTTGATGAGTGAAAGGGAAGATAAATCACTTGTTGAATTTTTCCACTGCGGTAAAAGCCATGGTGAACTATAAATTGAAGAATTCTGTGGGGAATTAAAATGTAATTTTGTTTTTGCACACTTGTACAAATATTTACTTAATTGGTAAGGAAATACTTAATTTCCTTGGTAAGGTTTCAAAAAAGTAAATCCTGGTAGGTTCCAGGAAATAAGTTCTGGTAAAACTTCCTGAAAACTAGCAGTTAAGAACCTGATGAGTTCCAAGAAAATTGTCCACACCAAGCTCCAGGTAAAGCCTGGAGCTTGGTGTGGCTTTTAATGGAAAGCTGGAAGTGAATAATAATCTGCTATCTGATGGTACAGCCTCAGTGCAGGCTCTGAGAACAGGGGAAGAGAAGGCAGTCTGTGGTTGACCCTGCTGTGCAGGTCAATAGCTGCAGGCCCCTGAAGCCATCACAATTTACTGCTGCACAAAATTCTTTAACAGGCCAACTCTAGCAAGTGGAAAAATCCAACGTCACCTGGAACAGGTGGGGAGTTAGGGGAGTCTTTAGTGCTTTGTGAGTGCACAAGTGCATGTTGGATGAGACAAGAACTCTGGTGCACACCAATGCCTCACCATAGGTTTTTTGGGCACAAGAGAAATGCCAGTTTTGCGCAAACCTTGACGCCACAATGCAGGACAGCCTGGCTCCGCCAAAGGCATGAGAGGTGTAATGTAATCAAACTAAAGGCAACCATGGCAAGAGCCGAGGATGATAAAACAGGACGGACAGGGAGGAAGACAGAAAGGTTTAAAAAGAAAATAAGACAGAAGCAGAAGCAAAAGAAACACACTTTGTGTGTAAGGACAGGCATTTCAAAGCCGAGTCACACCACATGGTGCCAAACTAAGTGCACCGATGTAGTGAAATAATTACAGTGGATCAGTGCGAAAAATGCTCAATTATCAAAGAAAGGAGTGGTGTGTAAGCACCGGGCTTTAAACAAGGTCCGGAAGTTTAAGAAGCAGAACTAATAAAAGCAGACAGGATGAGTTCAACTTATCAACACTGATTGTGTTGATTTAAGTTTTTCCACAAAGTATTTGCTTCAGTCAGTAGCTTTTGGCCACTCAAAATATTTCAGTTGCTTTCCTCAAGTCACACTAGCAGCCATAGTAGCTAACATTTGTAGCAAGTGAAATGAACAAGAAGACATGCCCTTGTAGAAATGTTTCATGCTCAGTCATACGAAAGGAGTTATTGTCTCTTTTGGCCAGCAGAGGGCAGCATATCCAAAAATGGAAACTTATTCTAGAAAGTAAAATCAAAGCTACAGTTTCACACACAACTCTCTTAAAATCTGTAGTTTTTAAATTGGGCTAAGTTTATTGATCAAAATTTTTTCAACAAACCATTCTACAAGGGATTCCTTTTTGTTTAAGAGCCCAAGAAAACTAACTACAACTTATTTGAAGTCCTCTATGATTTCAGTTTTCCTGAAACTTAAAAAGCAGATCTATATATTAGTACTGTGTTAAGGTCTTGCATATGAATTTAAACCTACATTCTGCAATCCTAAACAATCTGCATTCATACACGGTGCCTTGAATAAGAAGTCACACCACTTAATGCCAACCCTGATCCTCCGGGCTAGTTGTCCTTCATGTACTGAATGCGTCTCGGCTCCAGCAGACCAAATTTAACCCTATTTTACCCTCGCTTTCTGTTTAAGTCAACCATCTCCCGGTAGGTAATGAGTTGTGCCATACTCAGTCTTTCCATTTTCAGATGACCTAACCCTGCTTTAAACTTTGACAGCTTTATCCCTGACCTGTCTGCTACTTTGTGTTGATCTACCACATCAAATTCCAAAAATACATCCAAGTTGTGGTTCTAACATGGGGGAAAACCCCCCCCCCAAAAAAAAAAAACTGAGAATTTAAGGGGTGCAAGTGGGTACTACTTGGAAGGCAATGTAAAAATGTGTCATGCTTTTGGGGGGTAGAACAAGATGGAAGTTCCATCTTTACTCATTGACTTGTCAAATGAACCACATCTAGGTTGTAGTAACAGTAAGCTCAGGACATGACTGGCTGTTATAAAACGAGAATAATGACACGATTGCAGTGTAACTGTGCTGCAACTCTGGACTTCCTTAAAGGGTTTATACAACACGATCTCGAATACTAAACTATTTTAAAAAGAAATTCAGCCAAGATAGTTTTGTACTAGGTTTTACCTTCTTGACTGGTGAAGTGGGCGTTGTCACCTGATTTGTTGGACTAGTTGGAGATGACGTGCTGACGGTGGCTGGTGTGGTTGTTGTGCTACTGGTCACCGCTGCTGGAGGTTTGCTCTTGTCTTTGGAGTAAAAGAAAAATTTTAGTTACGTCGTCATTAAAAAAAAAAAAAAAATTCTGCATCATCTCATGTTACTTATTGCAATGTGCTGTTTTGTTTTTCAAACTGGATGTCAACATCACCTGCTTCAGTTTCAGACTCTGAATCTTCCTCCTCCTCCTCCTCACTCGAGCAGCTTGATTCGTCCTTCTTCCCCTCTTCCTCTTCGTCCACCTTCTCTGGTTCTAAGGTCTCGATGCGTGGAGCGGTCTTTTCTGGCTCCAGAAGCAGCGTTTCTTTGCTGAAACGGATTCGAACAGAAATGTGACCCTTTTTGCTTCAGGCTGCTGGATGATAGCATCAAACTCATTCATGTACATATTTCCAGATTTTTTTTTATTATTATTATAGGCTAAACCCCCATTTACCTCTTGAGTGGTTTAAGTGATTGGTTGTTGTCCCCTGTGGTTGTTGTCTCAATCAAAGGAGATTTCTTAACATCTTTCTTCTCACTCATCAGCTAGAATAAAGACAAAAGCATGACACTTGGATTCCAGGACACATGCTGAAATTAGATGGTCTCAGAAGCTTGTCCAAGCTCATTAAGCTTGAATGAATCATCCAGAGCGACTCACCAGGTTTTGTTTCTTTTGTAGCTCTTCTAAATATCCCAAAACATCTTCATCAGCTACATCAAAAGCAGTCTGGCCCTGAGGGAAAGAGGCAGAAATAAGTCAAGTCTTGCAGAATACAGATAGACTAATATCAAGCTTTCATTACCCACCATTTTATTAACAAGCTCCATGTCACACAGATTCTCCACGAGTATTCGACACGCTTCCTCTTTGCCCCAGTGTGCTGCTGCATGTAGAGGCGTCCAGCCATCATAGTCCTTAATATTTACGTCATAACCTGCTTGGATTAAAAGCCTGCACAATGAGGGGTTTGGGAAGCAGGTGTGGGGGGCAAAAACAGTTTGTGTGAATTAGTGAATGTTGATTCTGCAAACCGATCCTTTAAAAGCTGCCAGGAACAATATAACCTTCAGTTAGATTACCTAAATCAGCGCCTTAGAAAAGTATTCAATGACCACAAGCAACAAAATATTGAAGTAAAATCTTTAGTGACACACCAGAACTGCATTCTAATTAACCCCTGTAGATCTCTGCAGCTCCTCCAAACTGTTATTGAACAGAGCGTTTTGGTCTCATCTGATCAGAGCATTTCTTCCACATGTGTTCCATGCATTTTCTCCTCAAACAGCAGGGTTCTTCTTATCAGTCTTCCAAAAAGGCAAAATTTCCAGGGAGCATGACATATACTGGTCCTGTTGAAAGGTTCTCAAAGCGGAGGAATAGATCTCTGCAGCTCCTCCAGAGGAACCAGGGACTCATGGCTGCTACTCTGACATTGTTCTTGTTGCTCAGCCTATCAATTTAGCTCGATGGTCTGGTTTCTCCTTCCTTCTTTAGATGATGTACTGAAAAGCACGTTGTGAGATCTTAAAAGTTTGTGTTTTTACTCTAATCCTGACATAAACATCTCCACAGCTTTTTCGCTGACCTCACTGGCATTTCCTTTGGTCTTTTATTTAAGTCTTATTTAGGTCTTTTATTTTTTGCAACGCACAGTAAAAAGACTTCCCTCTGAAATAAAAAACACAAGCTAAACATTTTAATCATTTTGTTAAAACTGGATGAAGAGCAAATGGTTAGCTCAGTGTCACACAGGACTTCGAAGAATCACAGGCAGCAGTGTTCTGGCTACCACCCCAGAGTGGATGAACAAGTTGCTGCCGTTCCTATGCCTAAGTAGCGCAAGTGTATTAACAACCCACAGAAACGATGTCAAAACAAAGCAAAATGATAAGATGCAACTACTCTGGGAAATCTTGTGTTAGGACCGCTGTCATAACCCAACTCTGTCCAAAGCGCTTCTCTAAATAAACCCGGTGAACCAGCGTCATGCTGCAGGATGCTACAACTGTCCAGCTAGTCCATATAGTGTGAACTCAACGCTTACTTTAAAACCTCCACGTATCCTTTCGCAGCAGCTACATGGAGCGCCGTTCCTCCTGATTTTGCATGCCGGGTGTCTTGAATCTGACCACTGTTTAGCCATTGCCGGGCATCTCTCAGCATGATGCGCTCCTCCTCTTTTCGGGCTGCTTCTATGTCCAGCCCTGGAGAAACAAAGACAAATGATACTGTAAAAACAGGCGTCCAGAGAAAACCTGCATCTAAGGAGAAAGCTACTGCCTCACCAAATATCCTCCCAGAGTGGAAACTGACCATAATTCTGGTTAATCCAGAGCGCACTTTTGCTCTCATCAGCTTTTCACACATTTGACTGCATCTGGAGTGACTGATTGCCATGTGCACCTGCCTTCATTTACAGTTTGTCAGGTGATGTCAGTCCCATTTCCACAAAGGCACACACTCCACATAATCACCCACAAAACAAGCCACAGTTTAAACCGTATGCATCACTGTAATTATCTTTAGCTAACTCTTTGTTGTATATGCTGTATTTCAGGCTCTGTAGAGGAAAACCAGACCTTAGATAATTATAGCTCCGCCTCTGAATACAAGGGTTTTGTTGAGTACTTTGTTATGCTTTGGGGAACTGTTTGTGCCAATACCCAGTAAATTAAACACCACAATAGTTGCAAACACAGACACTGCTTAGCTGGTTAAGTGGGTCAGTATGTCAGTGTTATACAATCCATACAAGGAAACGGTGAAAACAGACCTGTCTTGCTGTCATACCTGGTTGAAACATGGTCTGAAAACTCACTGCTGTGTGCTTCATTGATTTTCCAGCTGAGCCTCAACTACATTACATAAACAAAGACCCAAGAAGTGTTCTGGGGTAGGAGCCAAACTTAAGCTCATCATAAAGCGTTTTGCTCCATTCTGATCAAAAGCTAAAAAAGGAAAGTCTGTGACTGCATGCTCGGGTTGGCAAATGTTGGGTTGAGGAAAAACCTACATTTTAAAGTTTTGAGAGTAGAAAGAGGAAAGTTTCAGAAAGTCGTACCATCTCATTTTACTTTCCACTGGTTCGGAGTTATACTGCATTCTTATTTTCTAGAGTTTTGAAATATTAACATTTTACATTTTCAACAAAATAATCCGTAAATAGTCTTCATGTATTATTTTATTCTAAATGAAGACACAGCTGGTCTGTAACTGTTAAACAGTGGGAGCAGCATTATGCTGTGGGGATGCTGCTCTTCAGAAGGGATAGGGAAGCTGATCAGAGGATGGATGATGGAGAGAGAGAGATAAACACAACGCAAAAAAAAAACCTGTTCAAGGACCACAACCTAACAATACAGCCTATTCCTGTGTTAGAATGGCCTAGTCAAAGTCCAGACACTAAATCTAATCGAGGATCTGTGTCAAGACTTGAAAGTTGATGCTTGCTCTTCATCCAACCTGCCTGAGATTGAGCTATTCCATCAGGCTTTAAATGTAATTTAAAAAAAAAAAAAAAACAAAAAAAAAAAACCCTGCTTTAGAAAATTTTCATAGGCATTTTTTGCACAATGACAATAAAAGTGCAAGAAATTTTCTTTGAGAAGTAATTTGTCTTTTTGTTGCAAATTAAATACTTTGACATGATTTTTTATTTTTTAAAAATGAGTGTTACGTTGAAGGAAATGTATTCATTCTCTGCAAGTGACAACTTCATTTTTTTTTTTTTTTTTTAAACCTAAATACAATAGCTGCTCTTTAATTTAAAAATCAAAATAAATGTCAATACTATGTACTGTTAAGATGAGCTAATTTGTGGCTCTCAGGTTTGTAAAGGATGCAGACCTCTGCTCCAGGTGCAACAACGTGATACAGACCCAGTCAAAACGAATTGCAGCAATAACTGCAATAAAAGGTGGTTCCACAAAGTGTCACCTCGGGGACGGAAAACAGACGCCAAACCTTCCAGTTTATTGTTGACTGAAAATCAGAAAACCATGCATCATTTTCCTTTCACTGCAAAGTTCTGAGTGTTGGTCTACAGCATAAAACTCTTACTAAAAGCACTGGAGTTTATTGTAACAGGATAACATTTGAAGTTCAAAAAGTTTGAATGTCTATGCTCGTCTCAGTATCCAATTTATTTCATCAGAGCATGACAGCAAACTGATGCACATTATTTTACCTAACGTAGAGAACTAGGGCTGACCGGGTCAGCCAGCATCCTTTGATCTCTACTGAAGCAGACAACACAGTCTATAAAAAGCATGGAGCCAAACGGCCTCTAAGCAGCAACACAGAACAAGAGCTAAGTGGAAAACTTGGCAGTTCAAAGCTCATTTTCTTTCAGTGAGAGAAACGTATCTACCAGACTTGAGATGGCACAAAGGAAATACAGATTGCAGCAAAAAATTTCTATATCTGAGGTTTAAAGACATGCAGGTTAGCAGCATTTGTAAGGTAGTGCAGCTCTCAACCATTACAAACTGAAGATGGAGCTCTGGGAGTTCCCTTAACAGAACCAGGTTCCAGGAGACTATCTGGGACAAGTTAGTCTACAAGGACAGGTTTTTGATGCTCCTCGATTCTGTTGGCCACTTGCTAACAAGTTTATCTCTGTGGTGTCCCTTTGAAAGCAGAAAAATCAAACTATAAACACAGGGAAGTGTTACACAACAGCTTGTTGCATAATGCTGCCTACTATTTCTAGCATGAAAAAAAAAAAAAGAAAATGAGCAAGTACCCTCAGGCCAAGATCACTGCAAATTCACTCTACAGAGGAGCTTTCTCATCCAATCCTGTTTTTGTTTAAAAAATAAAACTTAGATTTTGCTCATTGAGATCTGGACACTGTAAACAATGAGTTACATGTGTTTTTCCTCCCTTTTACATTATTTAGTAGTAAAAGATTAGGTTAAGACAGGAAGAGCTTCTAGTTAGAAAATAAAGGAGGTTAAGCATCATATATAACAGGAAGATTAAAAGGCCAAGAACAAAATTAAATGAGGTATTTTAAACAAGCAAGTTATATCAATTGCAATGACTATACATGCACTGCAACTTATTGACTGTAAAGAAACAACTTGATTTATCCAATGCAGTGGATGCCTCAGACAATGTCAGGTCACTCAGGCCTTTTAGGATAAGTACTAACTGATATGCACCCCTTCTGGACAGGAGCCAGGTGACACATCTATGGATGGCCTCTCTCCATGAGGGAGGGTCCTGGCCAAAAATAGTAAAAACCCAGCTTTTCACTTTTGAATCATCACATGAGAGCGAATGACACAGCTGGATGACTCTTCTGTAACGTGTATAGTTCTATTAGTGAACCAGAAAAGCAGCAGGTGGCTGATGCATTAACTATCTAATTTATATTTCATGCATGCAGGTCTGTGTTTTGAAACATGAAGGGGCTCTTTCAGGATGCCATCAAAATCTAAGCGGATGGTTTGATTACAGACATTACCTTAAAAAAAAAAAAAAAAAAAAAAAAAAAAAAGTTAGTTCCACATATTAGTACTGCCAGTTTAAATTCAGTTCAGTTTTTTGAAATCGTGCCTATTCGTAACAAATGTTATGAAGGCACTTACCATCAATTCAATCATATAGAAAAATTCAGATCTATTTACATATATCTCAATAACCCATTACAATAGCCAAATGTAGTTAATCATACTTTACCAAATAATAAGGACATTTGCTAAGGACAGCACATTTTTACGTAATGAGATAAGTTTTAAACTCGTCCCACAGGGAGTAGGGGATGCATGACATACTGTACCTTGTCGGTTAATCTCATTTTGTAGAAGTTCCTCCATTGGCTCCTCCTCAGCAATGTCTAGAGGCGTCTCCCCCTCACTGTTCACAACTCCGACATTAGCACCCTGGCTAATCAGATACCTGCAGGGGGAATTTGTGCAATTTAACTCTTCAAACAATGTGAAACACTGTGAGGAAACCGTTAAATAAGAAAGAAGTCTATCATTTTTGCTTCTGGTTCACTGGCAGTGGTGGCGCTCACTGGCGTATCTGTTGTTTTAGAGGTCAGGTAGTCCTAACACTTGCAGAGGAAATTGTAATCAAGCAATCAATGCCAGGTAAATAATTATAAATGTGCAAAACAATCTTTCATACAACCACTTCCCACCCGTGAGCAACATGCACTAGTCCTACATCACATTTTATCATACAACAGGGTTACATAAGCATGAGCCAATGAGATGACATTAGATTATGAATGTTTAGAATTTGGAGACCATCTGCCAAAGAAGGAAAACAAGACTGGTCATTTCATCTCTTTGTAGTTTGGTACCAAGCTTTTTTGGGTCCATAAATAGAGCTGTGTGCATAGGAGTCGACTGCTCCAAATAAGGATCAGAACCACAATCAATGGAAATGTGGTAATGCATATTTAAATATTAGATATAAAACGGTTCAAAAACAAAGGCACAAAAGTGTTCACTCGCAAGTAAGAAATGGAAGTATGAAGGAACAAAATGGCAACATGTGATGATAAAATGGGTGTACGAACTGACCAAGACCTAAACAGTGACGACATGTCAAAAAGATGGAGAGAAAGAGGCAAGTGTGCGTTTTACATTAAATGTTCTTCAGTCAGACAAGCGAGACACTCAAATTAAGACAAGTTTTATCAAAACACATTTTTAGCGCACCAGGATGCATGGAAAGCTGAAATTGAAATGTCATTGCCAAATATTGCAATGACAACACCGACTGCCATCAATTTACATTCTTTTCTATCATTTCATTGTCTTCATCGCTCTCCCTGAGCTGTAGGACTCTGGTCACTAAGGCAGATCTCATCAGGTGTGGGCATGAAGGATTAAAATGCTCAAATATGAACTTGGCAAACAGAGCTTCAGCACATGGTACCTTAAAACATTGCAGTAATTTGCCATTTCAATTTTGCATGCATTGATATTGCGATGAAGAGTCCAGTCCAATACATTGTGTATATTATGTGTATAATATTTATTGGTGAAGATCTTGATTGTGCTAAATCTTTAACTGGATTTGTTTCTCTGGGTCTTCTAAGGTTACAAAGAAAGCACTACAGATTTAAAAATAAAAAACATAAAAAGATGAAGTCAGATGGACCAAATGTCATTTAAATTTCCAGACCTCGTTTCCTGCAGCAACTGAAGACATTTAAACCATTAAGCCTCTTGAGTTCAGCTGCCTCCAATTAAAGCTGTGGTCACACTCAGGCCTTTCTCATTAGACCAACAAACCACTTGAAACACTCTTGAAATTCACACAAATAGAAACTGACCAAGAACAATTACATCAAATTTTAGACCTTTTTGATTGGACTTTCCATTCCTCTTTTTCCTAGATTGGCTCAATAGGTTCTGTGGTTTCATGGTCTGCAGTCCCACTGGGTTTCTTACCCAAAGTCTGCAATAGGTTGACGATGGTGAGAACAGAGCCAAACAGATCTGGCTCTGTTTATTGATTCCAGCCATTGTGAAAGCGGATGCTGGGATCTAAATGGACCTACTGAGAACTTCCAGCCTACGTCAGGTTGTAGAGTTTTTCCCTCTGTGACATGATGTCTCCATTAGTCACCCATATCGGCACAGCCACTTGACATTTTCCCTGAAAACGTTCAACAAATGACTTCTTGTTTTCTGTGACACTGTCTCTTGCTGGTGTGTTCCTGAGGATCCACTCAAAACTGATTTTAAAGCAAAATTAAGCTGTATTTTTCAATCATATTTCTCTGACAAAACTAAACCAGTGCGCTATGTTTGCTTCTCTCCTGCCACCTGCAGTTTTTGAAAAAAAAGCATATCAGCCCAGAGCTAGACTTCTGAAATGTAACCCAAGTAAAGCAGGTCAAAGAACACTCCCACCATGCTGAACAATGAGTACTACTGAGCTCCTTCAGCCCCTTCAGCCTGTTTCAATATCTCCTGATAACATCTATGTGTTTTATGCCAAGATGAGCCATCTTCTTACCTGACAAATACTAAGGGCAAGAAAATACTAGAGTGCAGCTCCAGGTGTAGAGAGTGACCCTAATCTCTTAGGATTTAACAACAAAAAAGACAGTTTTTAATAAGAAGAAAATGCCAGAATTGGTAAATATTGAGGTGATTTTAACAACTAGTTGTAGGGAGGTTACCAGAGATGCGAATATAGAGGTTTTGAATGGATACAGTTTCAAAACCACTAAAACAACCTGCTGCTGTGCACTGCTGGTTAGCTGGCTGACAGAAGTCCAGTCCCCAGTCTCATAAAATAAAATTTGTGTTTAAAATGTGGGATTAGCAATTTGTTTTGTTTCTAACAATTGTGTGAAATACATTTCAAACACACACACTGTAAGATTATTTTAGAATCATTTAAGACATTTTAAAATGTCAGGGTTCAGACTTCAATGATGAGAGACAACTTCAGGGACAAACAGCACATTATTTTCAGAGTTCGCACCTAAAAGTGATACTTTAGAATTTTTAAATGTGTTCTTTTTAAGGTTATAAAAAGTCATTTTAATCTCAGCAAATAACTCTGAGTCCTGATTTCATATATAGTCAGAATAATTGGACCTGGAGGCTGAAGCTAACAGCTAGTCGAAGACAGACTTCTATATCCTTCAAACAACTCCAATCTTAAGTCATCGTCACACTATTTTATGAACCTTTAAACAGTCATGTTTGCATTAGGCAGTAATTTACACATAAGCCAATTATTTCCACCAGAAACAGAGATGAGAAGCAATGTGAAAAGCAAAAAAATTCTAACACAAAGTGAACAAATGAGTTTCACACCATCTTACTTCTCAAGGAGACACTCTGCCTTGAAATGCTTTTCATGATCTATTCGCAGACCGTGTCTGACACAGTCAATGATAACACACCATTTACCTCCATTTCCTGAGTAAAAAGTGTTTGCAAAGACTGCAGACAGTGTTTTTTAAGATGGTAGAAGTCTGCTTTGTTATAAGTCTGAACTGTTAGCTTTAGCCTCTGGTACAAGCTAACCTTATACAAAAGAAGACACCTAGAGAGTTATCTATTGCATGTAAGATAGTAACTGCTTCTAATCTTTTTACAGAACCGCAATTAAAAAAACCCCTGAACTCTGACATCCTAACTCTATCACAAAAACACAATCTCTGAAAAATCTAAGAAACTCTGGATCAAAACCGTTTTCACTCTAAAAACGCATGGTATGATGGATCAATCATTTAATCCCTGTGTTTTTGGCTCAGCACTGAACACTGTGTCATTCTGATTGGAAACACTGACAGAAGGAAAACTAAACACAAAAGAAAACCAAAGACTGCCAGCTTAATTGTGTATGAAGATAGTCAAAAAAGGTCAGCTGCCTGTCTGTTCTTGGCTGTAGCTCAATAGTCAAAAAAATACATTTTCTATTTCTAATAACAGAAAAGTGTAACACTAAGAATGTACTACTAATAAAATCTATTTGCAGGCATTGTTTTGCTAGATTTTGCCAGCATCAGCACTGATGTGGTACAATTGCATTGCAAAGATATATTAGATCTTTTGGTCTGTTTGTTTTCGTAGTGTTATAAGGAAGTTTCATAAAATCAGACATCATGGCAAAGAAAACAGTACATTAATCAGACTGAAACTGAAACTCAACTCATGAGCCATACTAGTCATCCATTTTTTTAAGGTCTTTAGACTAAAGAGTGTTGAGTGCAGCAGTCAGTGTAAAAACAAGACAGGATGTAAAGGTTGAGTAAGCAGTACTCAAATCTGATGAAACTGATAATGTTTTAAAGAAAGAAAAAAAGACTTACTCTGCTATGTCTAGGTATCCACAAGAAGCTGCAGCATGGAGGGGGATCCAGCCCTCATTATCAGGCTGATTGACACTGGCTCCATGCTCCACGAGGAACGTCACCATGTCAATGTTGTCATCTATGCAAGCCTAAAAGAAATGGCACAGAGAGGGGAGTACAATGAGACCACAAACTTCTCCACACACACACTGATGTCAGTAGGAAAGAGCATTTGAGTCCTGCTGACGGATTGCTGCGTGTGTCCAGAACTGTTGAGGAATTTAGGCAGCTGGAGCTTTACCAAAATGCCTGCACATAGCAGAGGTGCTTGAAATACCACAGAGCGCAACGCTACGCTGGCTGATACAGCCGTTGACGTGCTGTGTTTATATACTGATAATTTATGATGGGGGGAGTGAAATAGGTCAGCTATGCATAATAGCCAAACATTTTGTCCCAGAAATTCTGGTAGTTTTACTCAGAATATTTACCAGATCAATCCTAAAAATCAAGTTCTGTAATTACCAAAACTCAGTTTTATTCAAATCAAATAAATATTACCAAGTCATTTATTTATAAAATTATTGAACTTCTGGCACTCCATACATTAAATTTTTCTGCTTCATTAATTTATTAGCTTCAAAAATATTTAAATTAGTATAATACATTTTAAATATTTGATGATTTGTTGGCTCTTTTTGTCATGATACATTCATGACCCAACAGATGTTTTCATCTGAAGTAAGAGGATGTTTAAGTAACCTGAAGAACATCTGAAAGCAGGTAAATCCACTAAATTCCCTACCAAAAGAGATCTGTTGATTCATTTAAAAGCTACACTGAAACTTGTTTGGCACCACTGGAAGCACGACACAAAAGTCTGGTTAGAAATAGCACCTTTGAATGAAAATGAAATCTTTGTTAAAACGTCTAAAATTAGACAGCAGTGCCGTTCAAACCATGTCCTAACACCACCCACAAACCAAGCTGCCATACCGGTGACAGTGACAACAAAAGTGATGCCCACTAGAAATAAAAAATAGCAAGTGTGGGTGTTCTAATTTAAGATTGACTTAATCATGATGTAGGAGGTGTTTCGAGACGATCTATACAATGACTAAGAATTTGCACAAAGAGTGGGTATGCTTGAGATTCTGACAAAAATTTCATTAACATTATCGTTTTGCACAACTTTATTTACGTCAGAAAATGTAAGAGAAGTTGTCATTATGTTTGGCACAATGTGATTCTAAAAATGTATGTTTTCTGTTTGTAAGGGGGAAAGTTCAAATCATAAAAACAGAGGTAGTACTTCTGGTGAATTTTTTATTTTGTATAAAGAAATCCCTTTAGATTAAAATATTATCTCAGGTCAAAGATATAGTCAGGTGCGTTTTAATTTTAAGAAACGTCCACCAAAATAGTATTAAATAATCAAACACTTGTAAACTGAAATAATTGACCCTTTAACAATAAAGAAAAAAACCAACACACACACCTCCAACCCATGACCCCTTAACGGCCATGTGCCTCTCTTCTCGGGTTGCTATGACAACATAAGCGTCCACCAGCGAAACAGACACACATGCCGGCCTCCTGTTCAGGGCACACTACTATCTGGCTGGAATCCTTGTCCAAATTTGGACCGCTTGGAAGCACTCTCCAGCTCTGGTGTATTAAAAGCCTCACTGCGCTTATCTGACAGTAACCGTGTATTTGTGTTTGATGTACATGATATAATTGAGACTCATTTATATGGTTCGCTTGTACGTAGGCAATCGGTTCCTAAAAAAGATAAAACTGTAAGGCTCAGTGGGGAGTTTTTCATAGACTGTACATTTTGGCTTTTAATTAGTTTTTCACAGTGACAAAAGTAATACTGAATAACTACCCGTTAATAAAAGTTGAAGTAGCCTTGGAAAAAGAGGCAGGACCACCAATTCACTACACATCGTATTTTTACAATTCTGCAGCTACAAAAAAACAAAAACAAATCCAGGTGGTCTTTATTGATTTTATATGAGGAAAATATATCCAAACTCCCCTGGTTCTGTGTGAAAAAGTAACTGTTAATTACTGTTCTTTCAAGATTAAATGGGTGGGTGATGAATCTGCCTGACATTACATTTATTCGATCATCTGAAACATTTAAGTGACTAAAAACCAAAAGGGGGAGGGAAAAAAACAAAAAAAAAAACAAAAAAAAAAACACCCAACCAGAAGGTCAAATACCTTTTCACACTACCGTAACTATTATTGTTCCTGTGCCATGTTTATATGTGTGTTCTCTAAAGAATAATCATACTGCGCTCCTCCTGTGATTTGGAACAAAGACAAACAGCTTGTACTGAAACATAAACGAGTGCTCAACCAGCAGCCAAGTCAGTAAAGGAAAAGAAAAACACCCAACACATTAGTTCTCTGCATAGTGAATGGCTTATGTCACCCATTAGTACTATCTGAGTTTTCACTTTTACTTTTCCATAAACAATTACCCAAAGCACAGAAAACCATTAAAGTCTCATCTTATTCCCCTCAACTTGTCATAACCAGTTTCAGTTTGTATTTAAGTATATAAGGGGACTATCCATGCAGATTATGATGGTAGGGGACATTTAAACTTTATATGTTTACCTTTCTACAAGCTCTTGCAGAATACATGTATGCTGGCAGTCGGCTGTTTTTACAAGACTACAAGCTGAAAACATGCAATTCTCACCATCATTATCCATTACACCCACATAATTTTGTCTTTCTTTTCCTCGTCTAAAAGTGGAAACATGCCCGTTAAGGTGAAAACTGATGATGGTTAACGTCCCTTAACGTCATGGGCCTTTCTGTGAGGACTGCTCCAGGTAGCTACCATATTAAATCCTTAATGGCTGTAATTTTTTGTGGTAGACATCTGCCAGAGAGACGACCTGTATCAACACTATGTTTGGTGTCGTAGCCTGAAGGAGGCATTTTCAAACATCACATCTTGAAGCCTGCAATATGCCTTTGAATGAACATGCTCCAGAATATCGGAATGTATAAGGAAGTTCAGCAACACATGGAGGCAACATAGGTTTTTGCATATTGAACAGACCTAATCAAATATTCTACACCTGGCAGCAGAGAGTAATTACACACTAAATAAAGGGTATCCAGGTAATTGATTGAATTCATATTGGGAAATGCATTACCCAATAAATCTAGCCAGTGACATACAGAAAACTTGTACTAAGCCCGCAAACATCCAAAAATGACGCAAGTACTCTTCCATCATACGTAATTGTTTAAACCTGTTTGGGTGGTGTCATTCAGAGAGGAGGACACCTCATTGAGGAGGAAACAAGAAGCAAAGCCAGCTTTAAACATGACACCAGCGCACTTAGAATAAAGCAGGAAGAATATTGTGAAAACACCAAGCTGAAAGTACCATTTATACTAGTTTTTTTGTCACCAAAAACATCACCAAGAAGCAAATGCACTTTCTGAAATGCAAGGTAAAGTGTAATCGCTTTGACTCAACCAGCTGATAAGCAGTGAGGGGGAACTGCTGCACTACACAGCTGGAGAAAACTGTTTTCTCCTGACTGTACATGAAATAGTTAAACATACAACTGTACTGTTTATATAAGATCTATTTACTTGTCTTGTATGAAAATCACAAACACAAAGCCTATGAAAAGAAAAATTAGCTGAGGAACCCAAGCATCTACAGAGCATTAAATACACCATAATTGATGTTGTCACTTAGTGAGACACACAAGCCCTGTTCTCGCTGCTGGATCTGACAAAAAGGCTGTGCATAATGGAAACTGACACTTCTGGGAAGTTGATGCAACAGCAAAAATAAAATAAAGCACTAAACCAATCAATGGACACAGGAAGCTCCATTTAATTGGTCGATACAGTTTAATGTGGGCTGTGTGACTCGCCTCTGAAATCGGCCCTGTTAATCCATTAGGATGCAAAAGGGCTGGTTATCGATGCAGCTGGAAAATAAAGTCAGAACTGCAATTAGAAATTAATTTTGTGTTAAAAAATTTGGAAGGGTGTCAATAACAGTGGAAGTACTGGAAGCATTCCAGCAGCATCCTCTGTTGAAGAATTAACACCAAGACTTGACCGACAAGGTAACTTATTCAAATTGACATTTATTTAGATGAAACTTTAGAACTAGTTTGAAGCCAAATATTAAAGCTGCGTGATGTAAAAACCAAAAAAAAAAAACAAAAAAAAAAAAACAAAAAAACCCCCCCAAAAAAACCAAAAAAAACCATGCAGTATATGATAATATCAGTGAATGCTGCAATAACGATAAGAGTTCAGAAAAAAAGTGTTACTGTGTTATCTTTCTGTTTTTGGTTCATAGCAAACTCAGACACCTGATATTGAGTCCATCAAGCTTCTGGAAAAAAAAAAAAAATATCTACAATTAATTATTTCCATCACAACATGGTTGTACGGAATTAGTTGCTTCGAGTTGCCATTTGCTGTTTTGGAAACAACTTCATTCTGTATTAGACAACAAGTGTCAGGAAACTGATTACAGGCAGTGACCCTGAGTGCATGCTGCTGAAGCAGTAAAATGCATTTTGCTTATACTGCTGTTGCAACTGTATGATTTGCAAAACAGACATCCATGCATATAGGTCCCAACACATGTTTATTTGGATTGTAAAAATGTCCTGCTTTGTAATAAACATACAATTGTGTTTTTTAAATGCAAATTATTCATATTTTGCTATGAAAATCTAAAATGTCCCTTTTATAATGCAGGTTTGCTACAACCATGCTTTCTTTAAACTTGTCCTATTGAGGCATGGTTTAACGAGAACACGAATGGCCAGCCCAAACACTGATCTACACGGGGATATGCACATATTTTTAACACTTACATCAGTCAGATGGGAGTGCTTTTAACTGATTAAGGCACAGCCATGGGATTATCTTGCAGCAGGCATCAGAACCAGGTAAATGCAGAAGGTACATAAGGAGCTGCATAATCCTAAAATATTAAGATGGAACTGAAGTGCTGTTCTCCACCAGAGCCATAATGGACAGTGTCATTCTACTGGGTACCAAACACAGAGAAATAGGGTTGTCTTTTGGCACTAATGCAGAGGCAAAAAAAAAAAAAAAAAAAAAAAAAAAAAAAAAAAAAAAAAAAAAAAAAAAAAGAGAGAGAGAGGGGGCATGGGTCTTGTTTGACTATATAAGAAATGTAAATAAATAGAGAAAATCTCATTTTAAAGCACAGCAGGGTTCCATGGAAAGCCCAGAATGCATTTCTTTGAGCAAACCACAGAGAAACAAACAGCAGACCAATGTTAAAGGCAGCACATCTTGAGGGACCATCTTTCTGAAACACAATTCTTAAGTACAATTTTTCTCAAACTTTAAAAAAGTATTTTTCCTTCTATTATATTTTAGAGGATGTGGATCGCAAGAATCCCTAAATAGTTTACAGATGTGTGCCTCTGTTGGAGATCTAGAAGTCAAACTTTGCAGGAAAAAATAAAATCGCCCCACAAAGCAAAACAAAAATCCTATTTAAAAAAAACAGAGAGGTATTACTATTTTTGGTTTATTATCTAGGAGGACAGCATGAATAGAACTCCAAATTTAACATCAAGGAGACACTTGAAGACCCCTCCCATCCTTTGCTTCCTTTAACTGCATCCTCAGATGTTTCACTCAAAGCACACAGAGATAGCGATTTGTGATGGCTTCTTCTTCACCTTTTATCTTGCAGCAGCAGCCACTTCATGCTGCTGCTGGAAGAAATGCACAGAAAAAAAAAAAGTGTTATTCCTATAGAGAACACATTAATAACTGGAACTGCACAAGCAAGATAAGGTTAACTACATAGGTGGTATCAGCATTATACAATACCAATAATGGTGCATATATGGATCCTAAAAAAATGAAAGTATTCACTGGGAATATCTAAAACTCTAGGTGGGTTTATTATTAGAGGTTCACTGAGATATTAGCAAGTGATCTGATCAGATAATTTATAGCTTGACCTGCCCTGATAAGAGATAACAGTCAAGAACCGTTTATGATCACTGAAAGCAGCTGGTAAGCAGTACCTGCTAGCAGGTGTTGGCAGGTATTGCTTACTGAATGAAGTCAAACTTACCATTTTCAGTATCAGTGAGGCGTCTAAAAATGAAGTCTGAGGACGCACAAAGATGTTAGAAGCTATATAAAGAAGGAGGCTGGGTCACCCAGGCCGTGAGAGAGTAAGACTTAAAAGAGATGAGGAGAAAGATTACTTGATTTTATCCTCAGCTTTCAACTTTTATATCATGGAACTTGCTGGACTTGGATGTTGGCAGCATGTTTAGGAAATCTCAGAGTAAGGTAAGGATCTACAGTCTCTTAAGAATACACAATGAGACTCATGTTTTAGAAATGCTAGCCATGCTAATTGCTAATAGAAGATCCTGAAAACTGTTTAAAATGGGACATGAGTATTTTTATGGAAGTAATATTTTAAAGAGACAGTCCCCTCATACAGGGGCCAGGAGAGCCTCTGCACTTAAAATGACTCATGACAGGAAGCTACAATAGCTACCAGCAGGTCAAAGCTTTATAAAAACTGGGTATCAGAACTTCAACAATATTCCTATTGATGCATGTCTAATTATTATGTTACATTTATTGAATAAAGCTGAAAGAATAGTAAGAATACTGTACTTAGGGGGAAGTAGTTCAACAGTGGGTCAGAGTCTTTTTCACAAGTGTGATGAATTTTAGGTGGGAGTAAAGCACTAACAACACACTCATCCAATCTTTAAAACATGAGCTACAAAACTAAATGATACATTTGGTTAAAGAAATTCTACTATTGTTTTTCTTGATTTGATTAGATTCATGATGATTATCAAAACTCTTAAATACACTGGAAAGTTATAGCCCGGCATGAGACAGCTGCTCATACCCAGATTTATATAAACTGCCGCTTTAACGCCTACAAATTACATGCTACACTATTCCTGTGGTTTGAAGTGCTTTTAATGAGATGGTAGAATAAATGCTGGAGATTGACACAGTGCCGCTCTTACAAATGACTTGAAATGGTTGGATCAAAATTAAAAACAATAAATGTAAGTTTTAAATAACCTTAATTCAATTAGAATAATGAATCTATTATTTCTGCACCAATATGAATAATTCTTGCCTTTCAGTTTTAAAACCATCTACGTCATGTTTGACGTTCTGAAGTAATTTTGTGAGGATATGGAATGATGCAGTGCAAACATGGCATTTTTAACTCAGGGTTGTTACTGAGAGAATCTCATTCTAGACCATGCCCAGTCATATTATTTAGGTTTTCTTGCAGAAAATTCAACATCAACCATAACTGCTGTTATAATGTGACAGATATTTATGGTTGAAAAGTTTATCTAAAAATAAGAGGAAATAATAATTCAAATAGTAATCTATGAGCTTCATGTGCATATAAATGTCAGAAAGGGGGAAAAGGAAATATAAACTTAATGTGATTCATCCTGAATCCCTATTTTCTTTCTGTGGCTCATAATGAAATGGCACCTTCCTCTTTTATGAAGCAAGAAAGGAGTTTCTCTTAAAACTCAGAAGTTAATAACTCATTAATAACTGGCACCTCCCCCCCTCCCTCCAGTGGTACTACTACTTTCCCCAAAACTACCTAGTCAGTCAGAAGCAAGGAGCTGGACTAGCAGACCAGTGAAGAAATTCCCAGATAAGCAAGACTCGTAGCCTTTAGGCTTCAGGGCTCGGTGCTCTGGCCCCTCCTCACAGGCTACGTCATTGGCTCAGAGGCACGCAGTCACTTCCACAAAAGGAATTCCTTCTTACAGCCTGCATGCAAGTATGACTGCATTATGTCTCTGCGTTTGCATATTTCTGCGTGTTAGCAAGGTGAACCAAGCACTTTTTAAATGAAAATAAAAATTATATATATATATATATATATATATATATATATATATATATATATATATATATATATATATATATATTTTATTATTATTATTTTTTTAAAAGCACAAATATGATTACTGGATCTGATATGATCAGAGCATGAAGGTTTTATTAGTGATGTGGTGTAGCCTACATCTGTAAGAATGAGTGCATTGACTCCTGAGACAAAGAACTCAGCTCCTGTGCAATTGGCAGGATTTGGGAGGCCACAGGGTACGAGGGGGAGGGTTGCAGCGCTGCAAGGCGACCAGCTGGGTCCCTTAACTAGATGAGTTCTGTTTGGAGATGTAGCCAAACTACAAACAGTCTCATACACACAAACACACTTACAGCCTTCGCCTTCAGCACTCCAACTGCTGCTGCTACCGAGGACAACCATATATGGCCCTGGGATTCCCATGGAAATAAAAGAGGACCGGGTGGGGGGAATGCCAGCAAGATTTTAACTGCACATTTCATCTAGGCTTTTGCTCAGCAGCTAAAACAATACCCCTACTTGAGAACCAACCATGTTTCCAAGTGAGGGGTCTAAAGGCAAGAGAGAAAGCACTAGCAAAGCCAAGCTGAGAGGTCAGATAGTCACTCAGAGATACAACTTCTGTTGATATATTCACATAACAGAGCCCTTATGTGGCGGCTTCTGAAGGAGCAGACAGGGGATAGCTCAGGCTGCAACTCAATGACAGTCAGTCGACTAAAGAGGCAATAAGCATGAGCCAGACCACAACAGCCTTCTCTGGCATTATGTCACTCTTCATGCCAACAAGCTCCAAACCCAAGAGGTTAAACAGATGGCATGGATCCCTGCGCTTGCCTTGGAGGGATCTGAGTGATCATATGCAAGGATTAGTATGGATCTTTACAATGTTACAGAAGCACAAGTAATTCAAGAATAAAGCAATGAAGAAAAATGTAAACAAGCGCGATTAGTTTCTATTAGGCGTGGATTGAATGTTTGTATAACAAGATTTCATATGCTACAGTTTAAAAAAAAACAAAACAAAACTGTAGCATATACAAATTTTCATGTCATACTGTTCCAAGTGTTTTTGATTAAATGGCAGAAAGAGTCATTGGAGAACCTCATGTTGCCCCTCCCTTACCTGTTGCTGCACCATGTTGGTTAGCTAGCTGGGGAAAAGCAACATCTGTTTGAAAACATTAGTGAAGAACATGTAGCCAAATTCATTGTATAAAGTTACTTTCTATTTTTTTTGCTCATGTCTATGCTAAAAAACAAAACCACCAACAATAAATGTTACTAAATTATAATAATTTTGTCATAATTTCTGAAGCAGCAGGCATAAACCCCTTCATTAATCTTTTTTGTAAATACTGATACCAAGGAACCCTGGTATTTTTATTTAAGGTTATTATACCAAGAATCTAATGACCCAATGCTCCGATTTACAAAATAAAAACAAAAGAAATGTGTCCATAATGCATTCCAAAAATTCATTTGCAGTACAAAGCAACACTAAGTGGAGAATGTGATAAATTTGCTCCCCAAAACAACAACAAAAACACACACACAAGAAACTGATGAAACTGCACTATCATTTGGCAGGAAGAGCAGACAGATGTGTGAACAAATACATGTGTGTACAAGTGTCTATGTTCTGCTGTTGTCAGTGATTAAAGTAGAGGGAATGGAGAAGCAGGCTCACAAGTGGAGCCTCAAAGAGGAAATGAGAAAAATAAACAGCGACTTCCTGTTCTTCTCTGGCCTAACGTCTCCAACACAGACCCCTCCTACCATGACCACCTTCATGAGCAGATGAGCAGCAAGTAATAAATTTAAACAAGTTTAGAACACCAAAAACAAAAGCACTGCTGTCCTTCTAGCTAAATTTATATTAAATATGGCCACATGTTCATAGACAATCTGACCATGTTGTAGGAAATCTCTTTACAAAACGATAAACTCTACAACAGTTTGATCATCAAAATATAAGGAACATGACTCACATGACCTATAAAACACCTTTGGCCTACATAGAGATCATAATTTATACACATTGCATGCTGTTGGATTTTTAGTATGCTGTACAGCAGCCTGAGTGCTTTGGGTCATTAATTATTAATTTTATAGTCTGTTAACTTCACAGCATGATTGACCCCAGTGACCTCACATTTATGCTCTAGAAAACATGGAAACAGGTCTTTGTTTGAGGAAACTATGGTCATACACTGCAGTTTAAAAAGTTCTCTTACCTCCCAGCTTGAGGTAAACATTTGAGCTTTGTCTTATGTATGCAATAATATCAATATGACTTACTTATTGTGTAGGGCTGAAAAGCTAAAGAGAGTTTATCAAACTTTGTCACTAAGATAATGTATATACACAGATGAATATAAATATGTTGGCACCCCTCATAAATATGTGCAAAAAGCCTAAAAATGAAGGCATGTTTTACAGAAGTAGCATCACCACACGCTTTTAAAAAAAAAGTCCCTTGTTAAATTGTTTTGGTCAAAATCTCTGGTGGCTTAATTATTGGTATCCCTCCTGTCAACACTTTGTACATTTTTACATAGAAAGTTCTTATATTTCAAAGAGTTCATGACACCAGCCATTCTAACAAGGTTCCAAGGTCTGGCCCACAGCCTGATGAATCCTCCACCGTACTCAACAATGGACGTCAGGTATTTTTCTATATATTAATCCTTTTATTTGAAACCCACCTGGAGTGTAGATGGCGTGAGAGTGGAAAAGCTCAGCAGCTGACATTATGCTACAACAACAAATGATTTCCAAGCCTTTTACACACTTTACCACTGGAATCATCAAAATCCAATGGAAATAAATTATGCAACTGGTTTTGGTCGGGGTAGTAAGGTTAGAAGAAAAAGAAAAAGTACCCACACTTCTGCATGAGTAAAATCCACATCTATTCATTTCTGGTATAGGTGGATGCAGCAATGACCAACAGTTGAAGAAGAAGAAATGTTCTGTTAAATCGTGCGCTTTTGATCCATCACCATGCTTCCTGTGAGTCTACTTTTGCTGGCAAAAGATGCAGCTGTTTGGAGAGAGGAAAAAAAAAAAAAAAAAAGCCTCACACTTCAACCGACAACAAATGGACATGTGCGTTTTCCCTTGATTGTGCTTGCAGCTCTAGAAGACAATGAGCAACTCGTGAGCTCTAGGTCCAGGTGTTTTCACTTCAAATACTAGCTCATAAAAAACACACTCAGCGTGAGACATGCGACTGCCGCCAAGCTAGCAACAGCAGAATGGCTTCAAGAAGACCTGGCTCAAGCGGAAGACAGGCACATAGTGCCACAGGGTAGGAAAAACACAAGCTGAAGTCATCCTGCAAACATTTCACAGCAGGTCAATATCATGCCAAGTTTTGAAACATGGATGCAGGAAGAAAAGCAAGTGCTAGTAATTATTCTGTTAAAAAAACCTAAGATCATTTGCAAATCCATCTAAACAAACTTGTGAATAAAGAATTCAAGTTGCACATTTATCATCAGCCTCTCAAATCCCATAGTAATTAAAAAAGACGTGTCTGTGGCATGACCTAAGAGGATAATTAAGATCAAGGAAGTTCTCACAGACTATAAAAAACATTCACCAGACAGCTATTGGGGGAAGTTAGTTTGAAAACAACTTCTTTTCATAATTTCATCTAATACAGTACTTGCAGTTTTAAGCAATATGATAATTTGGCTTTAGGCACAAGTGAGAATAAAGAGGTTCTCTGCAAAATAAGAACCACATTGGGACGAGGTTGTGTCCCCTGTCCAATCAAGTCCGCACAGCTGTCAACATTTGCACAGCAGGGTCATAATCAGTTTGAATACACGAGCCATTCAGATGACCAATCATTCCCATTTGTAGTTTCAGATGGAGCTCCATTGTCGAAAGCAAGGGTGTCAAACTCCTGTCCTTCAGAGAGAGAGTCCTGCGACTTTTGGATGTGCCTCAAGTCCAACACACTCGAATCAAATGGCTGTAGACCTTAAGTACTGCTAATGACCTAATAAATAAATTCAGGTGTTGACGCAGAGAGATTGAAAAATTGAAGAACACTTGCCCTCAAAGACTGGAGTCTATATTTATTCAGCGGATTCTTTTTTATCTTTAATATACTTTTTTGGGGTTTGTGAGAAAGGTAATGTTACAATAGTAAAAGACACCTTCTGTGGTTAAAAAAAAAAAAAAAAAAGCCATGGTAACCATGGTAACAGGGTTTAGTGTTGAACATGGCTAATTACCATAACAATCATTTCTAAACTACTACAGCTATATAAACACAGAAAACTTATTTTGCATGAATGACTGTCAACTAACTAAATCACTGAATGAGAGTCCAAAGAACACATAAGACTGCCAACAAGATGCAACACTGTAGCATGTTTCTGCAGCTTGCTCCACTGCTATATTCAATGTCAAAAGTCAGTGCCTTGGGAAGGTATTCACAGACACAACCACCCACCTATAGCTGCAATTAATGCAACAAATTTTGGGGGGCATGTCTCTACCAGCTTTGTACATCCAGACACATTTTTCCCCCATTTTCATTGAAGAATGTCTGTTGTCATACATTTCAAAGTCCTGTGTTAGATTCTCAGTCAGCACAGATCTGGACTGTCTGCCATTCTAACAGGAATATCCTTGAAACTGAACTACTCCATGCAGCTCTGGCTGTATGTTTAGGATCGCTGTTCTGCTGGAAGGTTAAACTCTCTACAGCCTTAAATGGGTTTTCTTCAGTATTCTGCTTCCTATCAACTCTGAACAGCTTCCCTTCCACCACTAAAGAGAAGTATCCCCACAGCATCATGCTGCCACCACCATGTTTCACCATAAGGATGGTGTATTCAGGGTGATCTGCAGTCAGTTTTCTACCACACACGGTACTTTGCATGCAGGTCAACAAGTAATCAGAGCACCTTCTTCTACACACATGCTGTGAAAAATCACTTTTCTACTTTAAGACATATTCCAAAAGAGCCGTTTAATGCAGTGTAACCTTTAAATCACACTTCCAAAATCTACAAATGCAGGAAAACTTCAATTTGAAGTTGGACACAATCTTAAGACAGGGTGCAAGGAAACACTGATGTGTCACAATCAGCAGATGACCGTACATGTTGCAAAATGTTGGTGTGCAAATGCCAAAAAGACTTCCTGATGTTGATTATGGGGTTGGCAAAGAAGTGGAATGAAACTGTGAGTAAGGCCAGCTTGACAAGAAGACACCTGCCAATTACACAGAATGTTAATTTTAGAAACGGAGCCCAACAGCACGTGTATTTTACCTCTGAGTCGTGGAGCCAGCTCTCATGATTCTTTCAGACTGAAATCTAGGTGTTGCATCTACCTTGTATGACAGGTTAGAAAATTTAAATGAGGGAATTACATTTCTCTTATATTTGAGAACCAAAGCCTTAATTCTCATGACTTTTATAGTAGAACGAAATCAGCTAAAGACCGGTTGGATGCTTCATACTGTAACATGACTTGTGTGTGATTTCTGATACACAGACGTTTTGGGTCGGGGTTATAAGATTTAGTTTGTGGTACAAATTATAGTGAAAGGTAATTCTTCGTGTTCTATCAACAAACCTGCAATCTGTTTGTTGCTTTTACGATAAAGGGTCAAAAAGTAACATTGTGGAAGCAGCAGGTCAGAGTTAAAAGACCAGAAACTGTTTTCGCTCAGAAAAGGCCCAACTGATGCATGTCCAGGAAAAATCTACTTAATGACTCAAACAACTAATCATATAAAAATTATATTAAGAACTTTTCAACAAAAAAAACAAAACAAAAAAAAAAAAAAAAAACTTTCTACTATCGTCATACTATACCAGGTAGGGTAATTAACCTACAATTTATTTTATATTGTACTCATATTACAGATGCTCTCGTCATACTTCTCATGTCCCATCCTGATTTTTTATTTTATTTGATGTCTAATCTGCAGATTCTATATTTACCTGAGGATTAGGACATCTAAAAATTTCCTTTGGGGAAAAAAAAAAAAAAAAAAGTAGCAAGATTGTTCATTTAACTTTTATCTGGTTTTTATTTAATTTAAAAGTGTTTCAAACTGTTGGTTGATAAGTCTACATAGACCACAAATGGTGAGTTCTTAGTTATGATGCATTTAATGACTAGAGAAATAACCTTTTTTAAATTATTCAACCTGCTGTTCTTTGATCAGAGCCAAATAACAGAAAATTGACCATTTTAGATTTCAAGCAGATTACATTCCCATATTTCATAAGCCTTACTGTTCGCCTTTTGAATGATCTCTGCCAGCTGTTGAGGAGATGCAATAGCACAACGTAGATGTCATCCTTAACCTGAACGTGTGCAATACTGTGTAGTCTTTATTCAACAGCTTTCAGATTTCTCATTCATGTAGATTATTGATCCAAATCCTTGACAAATTTCAGCAAATTATATCTTTCTATCACTAACCTGTATTTTGTTCTCACCTACAATTCATCTACATCTGAGAAAGAAGGATATTCCCCCTCAGGCGGTGACCCTGGATGCTGGGGCTTCATGAGAGGATGTCGCACCACTTTGAAAGAGGACAGCGACACATCAAAGGTGTTCTATTTTACTCCTCTCAGTGGCAAACTGCAAGCCTGAGGCACAGCACAGAATATCAGGGCCAGGCCTGCAACATTCACAATTATGTAATGTGTTACCATAACTGATGCTCATCTGGACGAGAAGAAATGCAGCCATCTTATCATCGTTCACCACATGCTCTGAATCGCTTCCATTACTGACTTGTGAGGCTGATTCTCATTTCAAACTGCAGCCCTCAGCCAGACGCTCTCTCTGTACAGTCTGTTATGCAACTCCCACTCGGTCCATGCAAATCCACCAACACGAGTCGCTGGTAACCTTCCGAACCGTCGTCATAGAAACAGAGCGAGATAATGTTCATAGACTTTAAGGCCATAATGAGGGTGTGTAATGTCAACAGACATAGGCATTGTAATGTCCAACTAATATGTTGAGCTTAGCTGAGCCCTCCCACCAGTCTTTGGGCTCAGCAAAGTGTAGGACTGCAGTTGGAAAGTTCAGCTGTAGGTCAGTGTGGAGCTTTTGGTACGTGAAGGAACAAGCCTTTATTCCCTCCATTTTGCTGGTGGAGCTCAGTGGGTAAAATTTAGCATTGTAAAAAGATAGGCAGGCCAGAGAGACAGAGAGAACAACTCGATAGGTGGGGTATAAGTGACAGCTGAGGAATGTCTTCTGTGCTCTCTCTTTGCTATGGTTTCCACCGGCCGTCATGTGAGGAATGCCCAGGGTAGGACAGCAGGTCTTGGAATGTTACCCTCTGAGACCAGTTTTAGCTGATGGGATAGTAATCTATAATCTCTACTCGTCACTGGAATATTTTGGACATCCTCTCAGCTATCCAACCACAGTGCCTTACAAAAGTATTCATCTTCCTTGAACACTCTGTCATTTTATAGCCAAACTTCAATGTAATTTACTGACAAAGCATGATGAAACAAAGCATTGCATAGTTGTGAAGTACAAGGAAAACAATATTTCTGAAAGGACAGGTTACAGTAGTTTTTCTGCTTGAGTGTGATCCTCCACCATGGTGTCAAGTCTTGTGCACTCTCTGCCAGGTCTTCAACCATTTCCCTGCGTTTAGCTCCATCCATCTTCCCATCAACTCCGACCAGTTCAGCTCTGCCTGGTGAAGAAAACTATCCTACAGCATGATGCTGCCACAACCATGTTCCACTGACTTATGGCAAACTGCAAACGGGGCTTCTCATGGCTTTCTTTGTGTCACTCGTGACAAACAGGTGCCATGTCAACAGGTTTTCCCACCTGAGCCCTGGATCTCTGCAGCACCTCCAGAATTTGAATTTATACTTTTTTTTTTTTTTAATTTTCAGATGACTGAATTAGACAGAGCTCTGTGAGATGTCCAGAGCTTGAATCTTAGTTTCATAACCTAACTGTGCTTTAAACTTCTCCACAACTTTCTCTCTGACCCATCTGCTGTGTTCCTTGGTCTTCACGATGCAGTTTGTTCAACAACGTTCCCTGACAAACCTCAAGAGGCTGCATTTATGCAACTAAAATTTTACACTTCTGAAGAAAGCTGACTGAACTTGGTTTTATTTTGGGGTGCCAAAATAGAGAGGGCTGAATACAAATGCACATGTGAAAAAAAACATTCAAAAAGCCATATATTATTTTCCTTCCACATCACAATTATGCACTTTTGAAAGCATTATACATCTGTATCATTTATTTTTAGATGAAATAACGTTCACAAATCCTTCCCTTTCAGCAAGTCTGTGACACAGACACAACCTCTTGCCTAAATGACACCAGGTCTGTAGTGCAAAGCAGTGCTTCAGACTGAGTCATACCCAAACTTAGTATCATATCCTGAAACCCAGTTAGGAGAACTTGTGGTGGTGGTATTTTTAACCCTGAACCAGTCACCAGGAATGGCAGAGATATTGCAAGTGAAGAGCGAGCCATTGTGAACATGACATAGAAATGTGGAGATAGGTCAGAACATTTGCAATGAGATCCTACAAATTTATTACCATGCAAGAATAAATAAGAGCATCACAAAAACAATGCAGCCACAGTTTTGTTGCTCATCTCATTTCGTGTGTCGATAAAAAAAAAAAAAAAACAAACAAAAACACAACTAAATCAACTAAATTCTGCTGCACGACTAAAAACACTGGGATCACATTCAAGACTTTTACATACTCCAACTGGAGCTTCTCACTTCTAGCGATCATTCGATAGGAAGAGTTAACTGCAAATTTTTCCTCACTCCAGCTCATCCAAATAAAGACGTTTCTACCTGATGAGTTTGCACAGGGATCTTGCTGATTCCAGATTTTATTATAGCATAGCAAACTCTGAGCAATGAAAATAGTATATTAACCAGGACTATTACTAAGGACAAAGAGAAAATATCCAATGAGAGAAAAAGTTTAGACTAAAAGGCCAAAAAACTGTTCTTTTAAGACATCATAACAAAAACCTCTGAACTTAATGACCCTCACACCTTCTTGCTAAGACAAAACACTTAGACATGCGCAATCCAATGACAAGAACCTCTTCAGATATTATTTTAACTGGGATTATCCACTTTTGCAACGGAATGAGGCACCTTGTTGATAGCAAAAGCAGCCAAGAATCATTAGAAAATGATCCCAGAACAATTACATATTTTTTATTAATATTTACAGTTGCTGCTCAAATGTTGTAAACTTATTTCAAATGCAACAAGGCAAACACCAATCAGTGAAACATACTGAAGGCAATATATGTTGATTATATCCCAACATTTCAAAGTCCAGAATGTTTCAAATTCCATTTCCAACCCAAAAATCACCATTTGTACAAATCTCCTCTCTCCAAGCAGACCATAATATTCCCTATATGTGCAGTGAAAGTATAGCTGCCCTATTATTAGCACTGGATCAGTGGGGCTCCAGAATGCTTGTAAATAAGAAGTGTTGCATTGTTTGGCTTGAAAAAAATTTGAATCACATGGTAAAGAACTTCCTGATGTCACAGAAAAATGACTGCTGGCCAAGCCTGGATAAAACATGCAGCTTTGGGAATTTTCAGTTACGTTTTTGACAAACGAGTATAAATTAATCTTTTTCAGGCATCTGAAAAGTTTATCTCCACTTTAACAGTCTTACAATCTGTTCCCAGCTCTGTCTCAAACATGCAGGTGACAGACATTGAGACAAAAATGACACTGATGTAGTAGCATTACCTACAGATGCACTGATGAAGCATTCCCCAACAATGTTCCAGTTTTGTTCGAGGCTGACATTGAGACATATGAGTTTGTGGCTGACATTTTTATTCCAGTCACTGGATTTAATAATCCAGTTCACTAACAAATTGGTTATTTGCCATTCCAAGGTGAAGTTTTTCAGAATCCCTGATAACAGCAAAGTTAATGCATTCCAAATTGAATTTATTTATTTAATTCCTTTTAAGCTGCATAACCGTGTCACAACAATTTTAGTCAGACAAAGACATGTTTAATTTACCTGTAAAAGAGTGTCATTTTTTTTTTTTTTCAATCAATCTAATGGTCTCTTAATGTTTTCAGAAACATGCATACCACAAATCAACAGCTCTGATAGGTAATCCTTTGCCTTTCTTATCTGAGCAAAAACCAACATCTATGCTGAAAATACTTAATGTATCAGTGGTGTTACATGCAAAGTTCTTAATGGTGGAGAGAAAAAAAAATATGGATTGGGGCTCACTAAGGTAATTATTAGAGTCAAACCAAGAACAAAAAGGTAGAAAACTAATAATAAATCACTTATTAAAACAACCCAAATTTAAGTGAAGTGTTCTGTTTCAGGTTCCAACTTTATTACATTTTAGTGTAACTTGAGGACTTACATCGAAATGTAAATTGCAGAATGAAAAAAATAAATAAATAAAACAAAAAAAAAAAACATTTCCCCATAATCCAAGCCAGAGCTTTATACTTAATGTTTGTATTGAAACTATGTTACAATGTAAAATTTGGGTCTGGACTTTATTTTAATTCAAATCTTGTGTCCCAGTACAGCTGTATGACCAGCAACGTCCCAGGCTGTTACTAACAGCTAGGTCTGTATACAAACCGATCAAGAGGACACCACGTTTATTGCCGAATGGTGAATGGCTTATTTTAGACTTTTCCGACGTTTATTCCTACTGATCCGGTTGCTTAATTCTGCCGCAAAGTCTGGAAATCCTGCAAGCGCAGAGCGAGGCTAGTGGATGTAGCTCAAGTGATTAGCGGGCAAAATGTTAGCTTGGCACGGATGATATTACAGCCAAAACATCAAAACCCAATAGCATGAACCTTTTTGCGTGAGCAGACAAACAATAAGGACCGTAAATGCTTAAATGTAGAGGCCAGTGTGTATGGCTGAAGTAGTCAGTCAACTCGGCTAATGAATGAATTAAGCTAAAGTCCAAAGCAGCCAGCGACAGTTATTTTAGCATGCTAACGTAGCGCTAGCTTACCCCTAAAATCCACTTATATCTTCATCCAAAGTAACACTCCCACATAGTATATGAAAACGAGCGTTAGTCAACTAAAACATTCCAATGAAAGTATTGCAACGGTACTATTGGTGTGTAACAAAATACCCAAACTAGCCGCTTCTTCCTCTCCAGAGAGTAGCCACCATCGCGGCTCAGGGTTTATCAACAAAACGACTTTTACTGTTAGCCAGGTAGCAACTCTTCACCGCTAAATGTCTAAGGAAATCCATATTTTAATGACAATTCTTTCTGACGTGGCTAGTTTAGAGTACCTCGCATTTGACTGGCAACCAATACTTTCTATAAACGAGGGAAACACTCTTGAAAGTAATTTTTCACATCGGCTTTAAATGTGAAATGCAGCAGAACAGCAATTAGACTGCACCCAAATGTTTCAGATCTGTAGCCTCAAATTAGTTCAAAAAGGTAAAGGAAAATCGATCTAAAAAGGGAAGTGTGTAAGTTTAACACCCATTCCGCAAATTGTGTACATGTTGTACATAAGATGATCAAGCTCGGGCAGCTAATGGCTTTAGTCCTCTGCGTCGAAAAAGACGATTCTGTTCGGTAGGTAAACAACGGGATGAGAATGGCTTCCATTTGACAGGTGTTCCAGGGCATGCAGTTGCTCGCAGTAAATGATTATTGGCGTGTAAAGGTGCTAACTGTGCCGATGAGTGATATTACAAACAATGGCAATGAAGCACAAACCTGATGGAGCGCAGTAAGACCGTCTACATTGGCGTAGTTGATGTCAGCGCCCCGGTCAAGCAGACGGAGCACCTCCTCGGTATCACCGCTTGAGCAGGCGGCCAGAAACACGGCGCCATCATCGAACTTCACCTTCGTCTTCTTCTTTTTCAGAACAGGAGGCTCCTGGTCTGTCTCCGAGCCCAGCCATCGCTTTAACTGTTCATTCCTTTTCTGCTTGGCGTCCGCCATCTTCATCCCCCTCCTGTCTCGGGCTTCTTATCGTGCTCCGAGAGAGGGTATACTTTATAGAGCCACTATCCCACAGCACTGGGGCGTGGGAAGGGAGGGCTGGGGAGGTGGAGGAAAGAGGCGTCTGGATTGTTTTCCATAACCTCGCGAGAACTGGATCTCAGGAACTGCAGTAAAAAAGAACAATACAACTTCATACTGTATTATGTGTAGTACCCATTGACAGAAGAAAACGTTTAGCATTTCAAAAAATATAGTATATATAAATAAATTAAAAACAATAAAATTAGTGAATAATATACAATTTTCTTTCTTTCTTTTTTATGTATTTTTTTAAATCCCAGTGTCATGACTAAACACACAAGAGCTACACAATTTTAATTTACTTAATCTGTTTTAAAAAAAAGTCTAACCATGCTAGCTTTTCTTTTTTTATTGTTTAATTAAACACATTCATCAATTACATTATAGAATAGAATAGAATAGAATAGAATAGAATAGAATAGAAATAACCTTTACTGTCCCACAGTTGGGAATTTTAGGTGTCATAGCAGTAAGTTAAGGTAAATGGGAGCATGCACATTCACACAAAGCTAAAAAGATATATATAAAAATAAGAATAGGAGACTGTACAATTATAATTCTTTATAATTATGCACTACTTTGTGTTGGTTTAGCACCTAAGAAACAGATTCAGAAATAAATTGAAGTTTGTGACTGTATTGTGACAAAATGTAGAGAGGCACTGCTTTACAGCATATTTAGTGTTTTTATGGCATTATGTTGTAAAACTCAAACCATTTGAATATCACTCCTTCAAATCATAGGGGGAAAAAAACTGTGCCTGTCTTAAGGTATATATTTTCAGTTCTTTTTGTAATTATGAGTGCTAATGCAGTAGCTTGCAACCTTTGGTATTAGAACTCTTAAAGATGTTTTATTATTGTAAGGTGTGATACTAATGAACTAGTCTCCGTCAACACTGAAGTCGGTAGTCTTTTATCTTTTCATTTCAGGAAGTGGAAGGATTTTTTTTTTCTTCCTAACCAAACAAATTTTCATTGTCAAGGTATTTCCCCTTTGGTGCTCACATAAATGCATCAATGACAGGGCTCCGCCCTGGAAAATATCATGCCAAAAAGATGGCATGTCCTATGCCATCTTTTTGTTTCCGTGTCATGGAAACACACCCCTTTTCACAGAGAGAGAAATCAAATCCATCTCACCAGAGAGCACCTGTAGGAATTTGATAAGTAACACTTGAAGAGCTTGGAATGTCTGGTGGACTCAAGCACCATGGTGGTCCTTCTCAACCTGGAGCAAAAACAAAGTAGTCAGGCATAAAGTCTTTTTTATTTCAACACAGCCATCTGTTATTGTTGGCAGGCAACCGTGTGTATTCAGCGGGAGCTGCATTATTACCTTCTCACGTGTAAGTTGCAAATATGAAGTGTGCCGCTGCAATTGTTTTTCTTCACTGAGGTGCTATTACAGATAATAATGACGTAATTTCTCTTGCAAAATTGAGTGTACGTGATTAGATGCCACCCACCTACTGAACTTAAACTTGATATCATGAATTAAAAGCTGTTCAAACTAAAAAATTATCCAAAACATTTATGCAACTGTAAGCCATTCAAATAATATAACTGTTTTCCAATTTAGGCGCAGAAATTGTTTGACTGTGAAAGAATTTAGGTAATTTAATTAGGTAAGTGTTGCAGATTTTAAATTAGGTTGCAGGGAGGAATGGTTTGCAGAGATGGAGTGGGGAAAAGGCCATGGTTCCACTGAGTCATAAGGATGTGGAACACCAGCAGCTTCAGTGTCAGAAGGTTGTTGTCCAGACTCTTCAGTGTGTTGTTATCAGGGCAGTTTGAAGAGAAACCTGATCGTGAAAGCTGCTGTTTTGCAAAAAGAGCCGACTATGGCTCACCATGTTGGCATAGACTTAACAATTAAGCAAAATCTTGGGTCTCATATGCTTGAATGCATGCATAGATTTTATTTCACTTATGTAGTTGTTAAATATCTTGTAAATCTGCTAAATATGTGTCTATAAAAAGAGACTGTCTGCTTTAGTAGAAATAAAATGAAGCAAAAGCAAGTTATTCTTCACAGGAAGAATGTACTTGTGGAAATCCAGAGCTGTGAGCCAGATACATAAAATAGATGTGGTTAGATTATTATGCAACAATCTGTAAAATTAAAAGTCCATTTGGTCAGACTATGGCACTCCTGAGGTATAAGGGCAGCCAAAGTTGCTTCAGTGGTCTTTATTAGCCTTCAGTTTATCTGCTTTGCTTGGTATATCTCATATTCCTTTTGACAGTACATCTTACATGTCCCATGGGGTTTAGGCCAGGCAAGTCAACTGGCTGGTCAACCCTAATGATGACATGGTTGTTAAACCCCAAACTCTTAAATGGGCCTGGCTCCATAGTACTTAAAAGATGGTTATCCCTGTTGCTTGCTTACACTTTTCTTGCATACATTTTCCTTCCACTATACTTTCCATTCATAGGCATAAATCAAAGAAAGAACCAAGAAGCCAATGGTAGCCTTGAGAAAGCTTCAGGGATCCAGAGCTCAGGAGTGAGAATCTGTTGACAGAGATCCAAAAGTTTCTGGCACAACTTCACTGACTCCCAAGGCACATAGAGAGAGACAAGATCTGTAGTTTGTAGTTTGCCATTAGCAATAAAGGGGATAAAGCAAAATCACATGAAAGAAGGTGCTCTCATCAGATGAGACCAAAAATAAATGCAAAACAATATGAATGGCAGAAAACAAACAATTTACATCACTCTGAATGTGCACTATGCCCACAGAGAAACATGGTGGTGGCAGCATCATGGTGTGGGAATGCTTTTCTTTACCAGGGTCATGTAGGCTGGTCAGGGTTGATGGAAAGAAAGAAGTGAATGCAATGCAATATTGGAAGAAAATTTATTCGAGGCTGCAGAAGACTGTTGTTCTGTGGCAAGACTTGAAAACTGATGTTCACAGGTGCTCTTCAGTCTCCAGGCCAAAAAGACTCGCAGCTGCAGCCAGATGTGGTTCTACGAGTATTGATTCAGAAGTGTTGAATAAAAATGAAGGGCCCACTTTTCAGATGAAATCCCAATAACACACATTTGAGTCTGTGGTTGTAATGTTGTAATGTACTTTTCCAAGTCCTTTGGTTACTTGCACAACATACATGACTACTCAGCTAATCAATTAGAAGAATTAGCAGATTGGCCTTTATACACAAATGGTCTAAAATAACACGCCACAGTACAGTGTGCCTTCAGGCAAAAATGTGGAATTTAAATTGGGGATTTCAAAAATGTAAAATCTGAAGTGAATTCATATTCTGTACAATTCTGATCATTTCTTCTACATCTAATCTGAAATTGACCTTAAGATCAAAATGTTGGCAAATAATATAAATGATTCAAAAAGAACATTCAAATCATTTATCAGGTCACAATATCCTTGTTGTAGACATATCCCTGCTCCAAATAGTCAAGCAACATTGAACATAAATTCATGATCCAGAACTTAAATAATGAATAAAGTATTTACCAAAGCTTTCAACACATTTATTTGTAAGATATCCTTCTAGAGTCCACAATTTAGCTACACAGTTTCGCATGAGGGGCCTGTTTCTGCACTGAAAGCTTGCAATCTGTTTTACATATAGTTATGCTCTCCACTTGCCAGCATTAATGAATGCATCCTGTTTATGCATCTGGTTGGACCTCTTCAGCAATGGTATATACTTCACTGATGGTAGTGATATGGCACAAGCGCTATACTCAATGCTTGAACACATTAGTAATTGCAAAGATCACAGACTAGTCTTACGATAAGGCTGTTTAAGTTGACATTTCCAGTTAACCAGGCTCTTGCAGATAATCATTTCAAACAATTAGTGGTGTGACACATGAGGTTTTCCCAGGTAGATTTCACTGTTAATGTCTGACACAAACCTTTGTCTTTCAACACCCATCACTTTAAATCCTATGACTGCTGCTTACCTGAAAGAATAAAACTCTGTGGAAGTGACTCAGGTTTGTCAGTAACAGAAAATTATATCGGCACACTCTCTCTGTTTGTCTGAAACATCTGAGACGTTCATGTGTGTGCTGATTAACAGCAAAAACAGAGTGTTTTATTGTAGACATGTTCACAACAGTATGACATCAGTGCCAAAACTGATGTCTGAATCCTCAGAGGAAGCTGTTGTTGACTAGTTAGGTTGAATATTTCCTAGGGGAGATACTCATAAGTGTGGTTTGTGAAACCAGATGAGGTGTGCAAGTCAAGTGTGCAATAAAGACAGCTGGCGAGGGGGAGGCTGGTTGTTTGCCTCACTTTGTAAATGTACAAGGATGTGTGCATTTGTTTTTGGTCTACTGAGGATTAGTCAGTTCAAACCAGCCCCTTTTTGGGAAGTGTTTCCAACATCTAAAAGAATTGTCAAACAGTTATTGAGTCACCTAACACAAAAAACTGATCAAAATAAGTTTTTTAAAATACTAAATTGGGATTTACACCATCCATTCACATTGCCCCCTAAATAATGCCGCCAGGATATAACAAAAATAATCTGTTTTTTGCAAGGTTTTCAAATTATTTTAGTTTAACTCTTAGTAAACAAAACCACTCACCGGAGATTACACATTGTTGTTATTTATTACACAAAAATAAAGCAAAAACAACAAAACTGTATTTGAAAATTCACCTCCCAAATAATTCTGTAACTTGTATAACCATCTTGAGCAAATTTAAATCACTGTTGCATGACTTAATCAGTGTCTCACATCACTGTGGAAGAGTTTTTGCCTGTCAGACAGCTGGCTTCACATTTGACTCTAAAATACTTTGGTTTTCATGTGCCCTAATGGTATAGTTGCAGAAGTTCTGGGGTTCATTCAAATGCAACTTTCCAAAGCTAAATTGTGCTGCCATATTCTCTTTTGGGGAGAATTAGCTTTTTCTGAACAATCCTTCCAAACAAACCATACTACTTCAGTCTTGTTCTAATTGAATTGTCATGAATGTAAACACTGAACATGCTAACTGAGATGGAACTCTTGGTTTTTTTGCAATTTTTCTGTGCATTGCATGGCCAGATGATGGGCTAGATTTGCTCTGAGCTCCACATATTGAAACACTGGCAGCTATCTGAAAGCTTTCTCACTGTAATAGTATTAAGATGGTTTGGACATGGTCTAATGGCATGACTGATGGAGTTGCTTCTCAATGCCTGTGTTTTTTTCCAAATAGAATTGTGAAATCATAAATGTAAATTTTTTTTAGAAAAATCAGACATTTTTCATGTTCATCACATTTCAAGTCTCGAGGAAACATAATCAAGCCTTTTTTTTCCTGATTGCCTGGCCCCAACTCAGAAGCATGGAGGTAGTTTTGTAGTGGTTAGGGGTGCTACCTTCTGTCATTCAATTGGTTCTGCAAACATACTACCTGTACAGTTTTTATTAGCAGTTGTTTCTAAATATTAGATTTTTTTATAGGTCAATAATGTGCAGATCATCAAATCTGACAAAGTTTGGGACCTCATATTGGAGTTGTCATGTGAAAATTCAGATCAACATCAGTTCCCAAGAGAAAACCACATTGCTAATGTCTTTGGAAGCAGCCAATAAAGATCTGTTCCAGATGACTTTATGTGTGACAGAGCACAAAAAAGTTCAGCTTGAGTTTTCTGTTGTCCAGACTACTCTGTAATGAACTAAAGAAGTTACAGCATCCAAGGGAGAACTAAGTTGTCTCCATCTCAAGCTAGTCATATCTACCAGCATGTCAGTGCAGGTGACCTAGACGAATAGCACTCAGAGACTGGTGACTGGTGGAGTGTAGACACCTCATTCCCATCTGAGAGAAGCCAGACACCACACTTACATGCTCCCATGTCACCCAAAAGCCTGTTGTTGGCGCCCCCAACACTGACACACTCATCTCCCTTCCCAACAGCCGCTTCATCGGGACAGATAGAAATAGTTGTGCTTTGATGTTATCAGAAGACTTTTAAAAAGTGATGTTGAGAATTAGACAGATAGCAGTTCATCAGACCTTCTGACACTCTCAATTAGACACCATAAGGCCTGTCTTTAACACGTCATAAAAAAGATTATGGAACTGTTCCAGACATAAAAAAAACTGCAAAACAAACCAATGTAGCAAAATGTATTTGCTGCTGACTACCAGAAAAAAAATCTTGACCAATTTTCCCAGTTGTTTGGAAATCATTTGGATAGTTCAAATATATAATTTTCTCGCTACAGTCAACATTGGAACACCATACACAAGAAACTGAACCATGTGTACAATCACTGAATTACAACAAAATTGTTCTGGTCAGAAGCTTTCATCTATTGATCATGAGTATCAATGTTATTTCAATTATGGACTGTAAAGCATGGTGGTGGTAGTATTATGGTAGTGTTACTTGATGACTACAAAATTGTGTTTTTGGAGAACAACACTAACAAATCAAAATGGGGTAAAAGTCTGTATATACTGTACAGTTTTCACTCTAATTAATTTTCAGAAAAACCACAATATATTCAACTTTACTTTAAGTTGGAATCTAAATGCATGATCACTGTGTTTTCTTCAACAACTATCAATACCATTCTCTCCACTTCAGCCAGTCAACCCATTACGCTCTTTCTGTAAATGATATAGAACAAATTTTGAAAAAAAATAACTGCTAGTTACCATTTAAAGTTCTAAATGTCCTCTACAGTGAACAATACAAGTAAACTAAGTTTGGTGGAAACGGGAGATATTTGAGTTTACAGATGTCCACCACAGAGGACCCATTTGAAATTTAGGTAGACTCAGACTCAAGCTAGTATTGGAAACATTGCTGATAATCAAACCTACATTATATGGCCTGATATGTAAAACTTTCCCCCAACATCCATTATGACCAGGAGAGGTTTCAGCTGCCACACATTAAAGGGTGCACTAACAAAGATGGTGGGAGCAGGGTGTTATAGATCACTCTCAACACAAAAATCTATATCGATTGGATATAGAAGGTTGTCACAATCAGAGGCCTTCTTCTCAGCTGCTTTACATGTTAGGTCTTGGTTGCTCTTTCCATGTGGCAACAATTAATGTTGCAACTGCAGAAACTCAGAATAATGCTCAGACATGAAATGGTGCCTGCGAACTTGAGTCAGGATTTAAATACAAAATATTGATGTGTTTAAAGTCTATTTGCACTGCACTAATATGCAGATATATCCATCACAAGAGCATCCTGGGACAGAGCAGAATTGGAGGAGGATTACTTGCAGACAACAGCTGAGCTCTAACCCTGAACAAAAATAGGGCCATTACTTTCACTCAGCGGGGCCTATATCACCAGAGCATCACTTGATTCTGCTTATTCAGTCCCACACCATTATGCTGGCTGGATAACAATGGAGGTTTGACAGTGCTAACTTGGTTCAAGTGTGTGGAGGCTGTGTTATGTCCGGCATTTGCAAATATGCAGAGGACTTAGTGCATGATGCAGACACATTTATTTCTACAGAGCATGTTTCTTTAAGACCAAATGAGTGGTGAAAACCTAATAACACTGGGCTATTTGAGTGACCTTGTTTCCTAGAGAAAAAAGGCTAATAATAGGGCAAAATCTGGAGCTGTGGTGAAGCTTGTAATAGGTTAGTGCTAAAAACTACAATGAATCATTTCATCCACGCAAGCCATAGAAAGAACATCAGTTTCTGCTGTTGGAAATATAAATCGCCAGTCCTGCAAAATGAAGAGGAGGATATATCTGTGTCCGCATGATTGTAGTGGAGGCTGTGAGACGTATTCAGTGCAATCTTTCAAGTCCCCAGCAGCCCTCATATGCCCACATGCATGCTCAGGGTAATTATTACTTATGTCAGCACTGGACATGAACTGGTGCTTGTCCAGACTGCCTGTCTGTTAACCTTGTTAAAACAGTAAGTAGAACAATTTTGTTGCAGTGAAAAGGTAAGAGCGCTGATCATATTAAATATATGTATTTTGGTTACGAAAGTCCATAATTAAAAAAGATGCACAAAAAATAACATTTAGACCAAAGTGGTTTTGAGGAATATAATTTAATAGATATTTAATACAAATATTTAATATTTTCATGTTCTTTTAAATATTTAGTTTTGAATAAGCTATCTTACACAAAGAACTGGAAGTAAAATCTAGTTTTGGAACCTAGATCTCAGTTATATGTTTACATTGTTTAGAAATAAAAACAATTACAAAACAGCTGAATGCTGATTCAATAGGTTAACAACTAAAGCTAATAGTTTAGAACAGGTACAAATTTAGCTGAGCTTGGCTAAATTTAATTGAACTGAATTTTAAAGAAACATTACTTAGTTTCCCAAAATATTGAGCTATTTGTTGTGTTGCTTATTTTGATATCTTCATAATTATTCTACAAGCTGGAATAAGAATTTAAGACATAAATTTAATTGTAACAGTGAATATTTTTCATTTAGCTGTTGATTTGGTTAAAAAATATATAGATTTATTAAGCTAAATTTAACACAAATTAAAAATACTGCACTCTATGATGAGTACAATCAAATCATCACCTGACTCAAAAACAGTTAAGAGTAAAGGCTTCTTCCTCTCTGCGTGGCCTTTCAGCCCATGTCTTTACGTTTCCCATTTGCCTGTGGATAAAGACTCAAAGTAGCTTCCGCCAGCATCTTCATAGGGTGTTTTTCATTCGTTCTTGGTTTGACACATGTTTTGTAACTAAAACACCGTAATGTCTGTTACACAAAATATTCTCCCTCATTGATGACTGGGCATTCCCATCCTCTTTATACTTGCAAACAGTTGTCTGAAAAGATTAATGTGGCACCTTGATGCAGCTGGTAATTGTATCCAAGTATCTTCTCCTTATATCTTGATTGATTTCCTTTGTTTTTCCCATGATACCAGACAAAGAAGCAGTGTTTTGGAGGTCTGCCTGAAAACACATTCACAAGTGTGCCTCAACGCAAATGTTGTAAATGAACCTGTCAGAATTTTACAGAACCCTGACAAGCTTTCTGGGTTTTCACGGCTTTCACAGATTGTTTAAAGACACAGTGGCCTTCAACAAAATCTCTGTGTTATTGAAAGTAATCTTAACACTCAGTATGTTTGATACAGTAAGAAACATATAAAAGTTTTTGAAGCTTACTGATCTACACTTTTTAAAATATTGTTGTTGATCCAGTTTGTGAGTGAAAAACCTATTAAATGCCTACAAAAAGAGATCTAATAAAAGTATAACAGCAGAACAGTGAAGGTTCCTTGAAATAATTTCCACAGCAGCTGAAACAGACTTTCCCATACTTTGTATTGTTCCGCTGGCAATACTTATCTCCTAGATCTTCTCAAGGCTTTGGTTATCCTGTTTTACAGTTCTTGATTTAGCCATAGAGCCCTGTGCACTCATTATTTCCATTCACCTTGATGAAAAGGATCATGAGCGGAAAAACAGAGCTGTGTTTGGTGTCTAAAGCCTCTGGTCTATCAGCTTTAAAAATACCACTTATACGCTGTGAACTGAACTCAACCCCATGGATGGTCAAGGTTTGTAAGTCTGAACAATTCATACTCTGAGGTCAATGGTCACAGACCGTTTTATTTATCATGAACAGTACTTCAAGGGTTATCTTTCTGTTATCAGGCGTCATACATCTTGTTCCTTTAATGTGTTCATCTTTCACAACTTTAATATTCCTAATATTTACTAAAAAGGTATCAGTGGGACTTTGTGGAAGCCAGCAACAATAGTCAGCTTAAAAAAACTACCCCATTTAAATGAATACATAGAATTAAATTGTTGCTGACTTTCACAAAAAATAAAATCGTAAAGGGAACTCAAAAATACTTTATACTGTGTGTCTTTAGCAATCACCAGACACCCTTTAAATCTGCATTAACTCTCCCTAGTCATACAGTAAATGACATCTGGCGAAGCTCCAGCTCCATAATTCAGAAAGAAGGCCTGAAGCAGCAGCTTTAAATAGATAAGCAGTACTTGTGCTACTCAGCTGCAGTGAAACCACCCACATATGATTATAACCCTTTTATGAAGCTATCTGGAAGTATTATCTGTACTATCTTCAGCAAACTTTTATATGTGCTTAAATAAATGTTTCAGGATAAATAAAAATGTTTTAGATTTTGTCTCCATTAATAACTCTTAAAACTATAAATGTTTTTTGACATGGTGAAAACCCCACTTCCATTTGTGTTGGTTGTGAAAATGTGGTGAACAGAAATGAGAGAAAAGGTCAAGCTCCTTCAAAGTTCACACTTATTTCTACTATTTTTTTAAAGCTCTTGTGAAACATGTTTGTCTTGCAGACACTAGAGCTTGATTCGAGGGACACTCTAAAAACTGGGTCAAGACAACTGCCAGTACACAATTCTCAAAGAAAAGTTTAAATTTTAACTCAGTGGATGAAATCAGGGACACATTAGTGGTATTTATCGCACTGGTTGACTGTAAGTTTTGACTCAGCAGTGCTATCAGTTAGGTGTTGACCTCACAAGAAGGTGTGGCAGTGTTACAGCTGACAAGGTGAGAAGTGACGCTATCACATATGGTATCTTTTAAAAGCTCCATTCTGCTCTCACAACAAAGAGCAAGAGAATGGAGAGTTCTACGGGGATGGAACCTTAACAGAAGGTTGAGCAGGGGAATGTGAGGTGCTTCAACAGAAATTACTCTGGGTCAATTTGGTCCTTTTGATCCCCCATTTTCTACCCATGCAATGCCTTTTCCTCTCGTTCTACTTCCATTGCATTCATGTAAACAAACAATTTCCCACACACATAGTTAAACCTTTACTAATCAAATTATTTTTTATTGCTGTTGAGTATTGTCACAAATATTGGTTTAAACCTGTTTAAATTAAAGAAAATTTATGCTATTTTCTAAAAATGTTGTTTTACACTCTATCTTAATTAATTTTGTTTTCTTATCTGTTTTTTTCTGTAGATTCTTGGGATATATTCCAGATAAGGACCCCTGATCAAACCAAAATAACTATGAGCAATCTCGTGCTCTAGATTTATTAAGTCACATGACCATATTTCCTAACAGTAATCCACAAACAAAAAGTTTTTTTATTTTGCAATTGTTGGTTGTCATCAACAAATGTCAGATGTCCCTCTGGCAGGTATGAATTGATCCATAGTCGATACTTAATTTCTTGCAGAAAATGGCTATGTTTCAAAAATGATTTTTTTTGATGTGCGACACACACTACATGGTCATTAAGAACATTTAAGATAAATCTGATAATTTGGTATTGTTTTTGTTGCTTTCAAGACATGCATTTGCACTTTTATTTCTATAACAAATGATAAATAGATGAGCTTATGTGGAACATGATTTGCCTCAATAATTTTAATTCAGATCCTGATTCAAGTTGGAAAACCAGTGAAATTTTCTAATTGTTAAGCTAGGCTAACAGTAAGCTGTAAAGGGCCCTGCATTAGAGGTGGGCGGATCAATCCAAAATATCAATACCAATTTTTTTTAGAGAAACAATAACAAGAGTTTTTCCAAAAAGGTTTAACTCATTAATTTTATTATTTTTTAAAGCACTAAAACTTTAAGAAAGATGTAATCTTATGTTTAGTTAGTATTATTGTGATCTGGATGTATTAAGCAACAGAACCATTGATTGGTATTTGATGCTCTTATGTTTCACATAGCTACTGTAATTTTAAAACTAATCTGTTACATAAGTTGGCTGCATAATGGTTCAATGGTGTTTTCTTGCAGCAAGTAAGGAACCTCGGGGTTTTTTTACATGGAGTTTCCATGTTCTCTTCATGGTTATGTGGAGTATCTCCAGGTACTCCGACTTCCTCCCACAGTCCAAAAACATGACTGTTAGATTAATTTGTTACTTTAAATGCCCTTAAATATAAATGCACGCATGAATGGTTGTACTGTGTATCCCTGTGTTTCCCTGTGAAGGACTGACCACCTGTCCAGGATGTACCCCGCCTCATGCCCAATAGTCACTGGAGATGCCCCCCACCCCCTTAACTGTGCTAAAAACCTGTAGCTGTTTATTGGTCACTATGTTCAGGCTTCTATGCAACATTGCATGTTTGGGTTAAGGAAGTTAGCAACCACAGTCAGGGAACAAATTGCTCCATCTATACAACTACTACTCACTGTATATGAATGCTGGCAGTTATTCTTAATTAGCCACCGTGGCCCTTGTTCAGATAGCTCCTATGTCAGCTTGAGATGGTGTGCAATCATGGGAGTTGTGTAGATAAAGTGTGCATCATTGTTCAAAACATTTTTAGACAAGGGCTGGAACTCATCATTTTCAGCAAATCATCTAGCTTATTGTTTTGATTTAACAATGCAAAGCCCCACTCTGCATATGTTATTGATTAAAAAACACACAGAATCAATGACACAAAATCAGTGACAGTCTAAACTTTCTAATCATGGAATAGAACAAAAATGATTGAACTGATGAGTGACAGGAATCTTTATGAAGAAAAAATATCACTTTACCTCAAATATACTTTCTTCTGTCCAAATAAGAGGTAACGCAGGACACAGCATTACATTTTCCCATTGCATCAAGAACAAATTATACTCAAGTTTGGTGCTATTTTCAGTTACACATGTAGAAATAACACTGACTAAACATTTTTGATACCAGAATTTTAAGTGATAGAATAGAATGGAATAGAATAGAATAGAATAGAAATATCCTTTATTGTCTCACAATGGGGAAATTTCTGTGCAACAGCAGCAAAGTAGCAGTGACAGGCAAAAACAGAAAACAGACTCACACAAAGAATATGAAATATATATCAAAAACAGAGTAAAGAATAAAAAAATACTGTACAGTAAGGCAAACTGTCAACATGAATACTGTGTAATTATAAAAAATCAAAAATACTCCAGTCCAGAGGAATGTGCAGCTGAGTTGGTTAATTGAAAATATACAAGATGTGCATGTCTCTGAGCATTGAAAAAAATATGGTGCAAAATATGGTGCAAATTCTTATTTTGATATCCATTTTGACTGATAAACAGAAACAAACAAAAAATGAAAAGTGGACAGGAAGTCAAATCCAAGACAAACAGATTTATTTTAAAAGCTTGTGTGACATCATCATAACAACCTTCAGTGAAGGGGCAGTGCTAAAAATAGCAGAGACGTCAAAGCACTGGGACATATATGTCCATGAAGTGTGCAGAGAACATTCCCCAGATAACAGCAGATGGCTCGCAGATTACGGCCTCATATGAACATGGTGAGGAGCTCATGCCTAATGAATCTTGCTATAGGTGCTGGTATATACCTGTAGAGAACTGAAACACTTCCAACAAGGATGATGGGTTGGGTCAAAAAGGAGACACTCTTTTGAGCGTTTGTAAGCATGAAGTGGATCTTGACCCTAATTGCACATGTTGCAATGGAAAAAATGTTATTGTTTCAACCTAGAGGCCAGCAGCTGTGTAAGACGGATGTCCACTGTAGTTGCAGCCGTGTGACTGGCCGTCAGTTGGAGTAGCTGTACAGTGCATTGGGAAAGTATTCAGAACCACTGAACTTTTCCACTTTGACACATTGCAATCACAAATTTCAGTGTATTTTATTGGGATTTTTTGTGATTATAAGTGAGAGACCATACAAAGTAATGCATAATTAACTGCTTTTTTAACAGTTTTTATAGATAAAAGTCTGAGAAGTGGAGCATGCATTGCAATTCAACCCCTATTACCTGATGCGCTTAAATAAAATCCGGTACAACCGACTGCCTTCAGAAGTCATCTAATTCAGAGGTTTGTTAAAGAATATGAATGAACAAACAGCATCATGAAGACCCAGGAACAGAGCAGATAGGTCAGAGAGAAAGTTGTAGAGAGGTTAAAGGTGCCCTGGTCAGATGAGGTCCAAATTACCCTGAATTCACCATCCCCCAACATTGATGGTGGCAGCATTATACTGTGGGGATGCCTTTGTCATCCCCACAGCTTCCAAAGACTTGAAAGCTGGAAAGAATTGAGGGGAAGATGGATGGAGTGAAATACAGGGCAGTATTAAAGAAAACCTGTTTGTGGCAACAAAAGCCTTGAGGCTGGGGAAGAACAAGAAACCTAAACATAAAGCTATAATTACAATGGGACTGTTTGGATCAATTCATTTGTTAGAATGGCCTAAATCTAAATCTAAATGAGAATTTGGTCAGTCATATCTATTCTTGTTACCAGACATTCTCCTTCCAGTCTGAGTGAGTTTGAGCCATTTTACAAAGAAGACTGGGGTAATATTTCTCTAGATTTGCAAAGCTGGAAAAGACATACCATAAAATGACTTGCAACTGTGACTGTAGCAAATAATGGTTCTAAAACCAGTTGACTCAGGGGGGTTGAATACAAATGCATGCTGAAATTTCAAGCTTTTAACTTGTGAAAAAAAGTAAAAAAAAAAAAAAACAAAACAAAACAACAAAAAAAAAACAATGTATTTTCCTTCAATTTTACAATTATGGACTACTTTGTGTTGGTCTATCTTCATAAAATTCCAATAAAATACAATTAAATTTGGGGTAGCAACATGACAACATGTGGAAAGTTCGAGGGGTATGAATACTTTTCAAGGAAAAAAGTGTCTAAATAAACAGTTACATTTGTTAGCCAACTGAGACTTGCAAAATACTACTTCTGCATCTCTTGTTGCTGAAGCATTTCTGCTTTTTTGTGTGTATCAAAAGGAACTTAACAGCAATTCCACATTTCTTTAAAAAAAAACAACAAAAAACTAAAATATATGCTTAAAAAGATGGTTAAATCGCACAGTATGAATACAAAATGCACTGATAATCCCCAAGTTCAGGAAATCCTAAGTTTCATAACAAGCTTTTCCCAGCTGATGCTGGATAGAAGCCCTATTTCAGCTGAATGAAGTCATCATCGTCGTGTGTTTTGCTCATGTGCTTGATGAGCTTGGCCCAAGCCTGGCTCTACTGCTGGGCTTCTCCGCTTGCTGTGGGAGGGAGGAAAAAGAAAAAACATAAGGAGTGTGGGGGGGAGGAAAGAGTCCACGACATCATCTCTCCAGACCTTTTATGGAGCTCTCCAACGGAGGGCGAAAAGAGCTGGCCCACTTTCCCATCAGAGCTTCCCAGCCCCATCTCCTCTCCCTCAGGGACCCTGGAACACAATGTGTCTGAGCAGAGAGTTTCAGCATGATAGGAAACACAATACAGATGTACTTCAAGGGCAAATAACTGAATTGATAATGGAAAAGAGTGGTGATGCAAAATATGAGCAGGCATGACAAAGCTTGATCCAACATCTGACAAGAAACCACAAGTTGTAACTTCAGGTTGTCATTATTTTTTGACTTTTAATTGTATCCATGTATACTGATCAAAGAAGGCTGGAGGTCTTCCAGACCCCATCTGGTAGGGGGGTGGAGGGAAGAAAAAGAGGATGAAGAATAAGGCAGGCTTTGGTGCAGCAATGACCCTCTAGATGTCATCCAGTCCTCACCCCACTGCCATGCCTCATGCATGAACCCTGACCAGAGTCGACCCACACCCACAGACGAACACTCGCTCTGAAAGGCCAAGACGGAGAAAAATACCTCAAGGGGGGGGACGAGATTGAGTGTAAGATGGAACAAGAGAAGGAGGGTGATGAAGCAGATAATGTGGGCGAGCAAAGCGTGTGTGCATGTCAAAAAAAGAGAGAAAGAGATGGATAGAGGGGAAGTACTGGTGCTTGTGAGACAGCATGAACGAGAAATGAAGAGGTTGTTATGTTTGCAAGTTTGGCCCAGCTCTATTGCCAGATCAGCTGCTTGAATTCTGTTTTTCAAGAGCAGCTTTGAGCCCATCAACCTGTTCCATAAACAAAAAGCCTTTCTCAAACACGTAACAGGGCTTTCAGAGCAGCTGGATGGATGAGGTTTGTTGTTAGCGTTGTTGTGTGCGAGTTAGATTTTAAGCATGGGCCATTCTAAATCTTTCTCACAAAACAAGAGCTATTTTTATGACATGAAAATAAATACATATTTAATAAAAAAGCTAGTTACATACAATCTGACAAAGAAATTCAATGAGAGGTTCATATACAGTTTGAACAGGTCTGCAATAAGATCTGCTGTGCATAATCAGCTGCAGCAGTCTACTACAATTGATCTGCTATTAACTACAGTAAGTCACCATAGAAACACTCAGCAATATCAATCAGTGAATGAATGAATGAATGAATGAATGAATCAATCAATCAATCAATCAATCAATCAATCAGTCAGTCATTTATTAATATAGCCCTTTACACATCCACAATATTGGAGACCAAATTCATAAAATCAATATATGAAAGAAAACATAAAATCAAGTTAAAAGCAAGATAGATAAAACAAAATAACATAATACAACCAGAATTGCTGCCAAGTCTGTCTGAATAAAAAAAGTATTGATCTTTGATTTAAGAAGGCCAAGTTCCGCTATAGTTCGAAGATCTAGTGGAAACTGATTCCAGAGAAGAGATGCAGCCACCGAATAAGCTTGGTCACCCCAATGTTTTTACTTTGTCCGTGAAACCGTAAGTAAGTGTTGACTGTCTGACCTCAAAGACCTGGATTCAATAGAAAAACTCAACAACTTTGATAAATAAGGAGGGGCAAGAGCAAGAGCTTTAGAAACAAATAATAAAAGTTTCAAATCTGAAATAAACAGGAAGTCAATGTTGGGAAAATAAAACATCTGTAATGTGTTCCCGTCTGGGAGTGTGAGTTAAAAGGCGAGCTGCTGCTTTCTGAACAAGTTGGAGGTGACTTAGGGATGACTGGGGGACACTGACATCAAGAGGATTCCAATAGCTGAAGTTAAATCAATAGGGCAGTTAGGATTACAGAAGATATTTACAATTGCTAAATGCCAGAATATTAAGGGAGATATAGATATATAGAGAATATTCTGTTGTTATTTTGTTGGTTTTCTCGAGATAATGACCTAATTTCCCGATGGTTTTCTTGAGATAATAACTTAATTTCGAGAAAACAAAGTTTGTTTTCTCAAGATCACGAGATGATTGGTGTGTGTATTAAACCTAATTCCATCATTCAAATGCATGCCAGTTTTAGCGGTAGAGGACTTATAAGTGTAAATCATGGCATGCATGTGTAATTCTGTGAATACTTCTGTGAATAAGTGATAGGTAAACCATAATGACACAACGTTGTTGTTTGTACAATTAAACCATTGGGAAATTAACTTGTTATCTCGAGAAAACAATCATCCTTATTTCATGATAATAGCATTATTATCTCATTACCTCTCGAACACAGTATTCGTTATGTCGTTATAATGACATAAATACCTTGAGTATGACTACGACTACGACTGCTCTCGGCTGCTCTCAGCTTCCAGAGACATGACATTACTAAGCCCTAACATAATTTGGGAAAGTCCATATAAATATGTAATGGCTTTATAAGCCATCTAAGACATTAAATTATTTAATTATAATACCTCAAATGAAGGCACACCTGGGTCAGGTTTGCAGGCTGTCTTGATCACACATACCTTTTCAGCTCCTTCAGCTATTTTCTATGGGACTGTGATAAAGGGTTCTGATAGCCTCGACACAACATTGATTTTGCTGTCCTGAAGCAACTTCGTAACTTTTGGTGTGTAGGTTTATTGCTTAGGTTCATTGTGCTGTTGGAAGACTAATTTATGTGGGCATATAGCCACATAATGTTCTGTCCTCATGATGTCATCTTATTTGTGAAGTGTACCACTCCGTCCTGCAGCAAAACAATAACCCAACATAATGCAAGCTCCATCCTTTTTCCTCCAAATTTAACAATGGTCATTATGGCCAAACACCTCCATTTTAGCTTCATTAAACCACAGGACATATCTACAGAAATTAAGGTTTTTGTGCATTTGCAAATTGTAAACTGATTTCTTGATCTCTGAGCAGCTTTTCTGCTTATATTGATGATGATTCAACCAGCATCTTCACAGTAGCTTTAGCTTTTCACACCAAAAATTCTTCATCTCTGGGACATAAAACCTGTATATTTGTGCATGAATGTGGCACCTTTAGTTACTGTATCTAAAAAACTGAAAGCAAGAATGAACTGCTGTAAGTGTGCATAAAATCAAATTAGATGTTGTGATTTAGTATTTTAAAAGCTCACAAAATCAGAGCATCATAACCTGGGCTTTTTAAAATTGTTTTTAGGCACAGAAATTTTTTTTGTCTTTTTAAACTTCTAAATTTGAAGAACTTTATAAGAAATTGTCTGAAGAATTGTCTTTTGTATTATTCTAATTTTTAGGGAGTACATATAATTCTGACTATCCTTAATGACCTGAAAGAGGAAAAGTTTAGTCCGGTTTAATGTCAGACAATCAAAAAAAAAGGTTATGTGTCTTTTTATACCTGATTCAAACTGTATGTTGTGTATGTTGGAACCTTTTCTGGATAAACCTTTCATGCTGGTAGAAGCTGGAGCACTTGGCCATTACCTGACATTCAGACTCCAGAAGACCTCATGGGAGCTGACAGATGACAAGACAGCTGCACTAGCTAATGCTATGTGACAAATGTAAGCTAAAATAGCAAATTAATGAAACAGGCTCAAGTCCAGACCAGGGCTCAACAGCAGGCCATGTTATAGTGATTTGAGCTGTCAATTTGTTCAATAGACATCAATTTTAACAGCTGCCGTGGCATAGTCATGCATGGTGTCAACTCTTACATCTGTGAAAACTGTGCAGTTTCTGTTGTGAAACAGAAACTACAAAAAAAAAAAAAAAAAAAAAAAAAAAAAATCCACTTGATTCAAATAAGCTCTACTTTGATGAATAGTAAGCAACTTCATCTATTTTGAAAAGAACTGTAAACCTTTCATGCAGTTCACAGTTAAATAAAATGAGCCATTTATGGATCTTCGTACAAGGATATAAAAGGTAAGATCTGTTGTCATCCTATTCTCCTTCCTTGCAGATTTACCGTCCTCACAGCCGTTTCTCAGAGAAGACACTTTTCTGCCTCATGAACCCAGAACAGTTTCTCTCCTGTTGCCATGGTGTTCTCACCTCTGTATACCTCACAAAACCTTCAGCTGCCCCTCCAGGCCTCACTGCCTACCAGGCTTAGCAGATCTTCTCCTTCTGCTCAGCGAAACTTCAGCTACCAGCAACCTCTTTTTCAGCTGCTGTGAGGCCTATTATGGTCAAATGAGACTCTATGGCTGGCCAGGAACAGCATCTCCTCCACTGTAAATCTGAAAGCGTTGCCTCATGCTCAGGGTGCTGTGACAAGACAAGGTCCAGGGGTCGCGCCTCCAGGTGATGTGTTTCCATAAGGCCGTGAAAAGGAAATGCACATATATGGTGTGCTCTTTATTTATTGCCTGTTCTTTTACTGGATGAGAGCAGACTTCCTCCTCCTGTAAGGTCTGCAAGTCTTGTAAGGCACAAACCCAGGTGTCTATGTGAGATTTCAGTGTCTGAGCTTTTCAAAATGCAACAATTTTTATCGACTGTGTACATAGAGGATAACCTGAAGAGTGAATGTGTAGTTTTCAGCATCTGCAAACCTCAAACCTGAACAACTCGAAAGCTGTAATCTCACAATGTAAATAGCAGAGAGCTCTGGACACTGTACAGATGAAGTTGACAGCTGGTAGGAGAAAAGGACTGTATGTTTTAGCAGGCTGCCGAACACAGCAGGAAGTCGGGAATGATACAGCAGCCTCAGCATGCCTCCCATTCAGACAGTGATGGTGGTGGTCGACTGGTTCCCCACAGATTTATGTGGAAGCTTATCAACCGTAACTGGGTTTCCAGTCAGTGTTTCTTCCGTCTGTCTGACTCTTATGTAGATATTGGCACACTCAGTCCACAGTTACATCCCCTACATTCATCTATTGGCTTGTGAATGTTCATGCGTGAACTGAAAGGGAAATAGCTTAGACAAATGAGAGGGTTCAAGAAAAGAGCAGATGGGATCCTCCTTATGTTGACCCCACAAAGCAGCAGAAAAGACAGAAAGGTTATACTATTATAACTTTGGAAAGGAAGCTCAGTCTAATGTCAAACCTGTGATTCAGGAGAAGCAGTACAGCTTTTGTCCTGATCATGGATCAGTGGTTTAGATTCACCAGATCTTTGCAAAGCATATGACCACGTCCCCTCAGGTATTTTGAGAACTAGAGATTTTGAGATGATTGCTGTCAGAGTTTGTTGTGGAGTTTTAAGTGATGTTTGGCTTTTGTAAAACAGAAGTATTTTTGTAGCAAAGGGACTGTGCCCTTTGTCAGCAGAACTGTTTGTGGTATTCATTGACAGAATCTCAAGGCACAGTCTTAGAATGGGGGGTGTATAGTTTTGGAAGCTCATCTTTCCTTTTTGAAGATGATGTGATTCTTTTGGTGTCACAGTTTCACCTAGCCTGAAGTCTTTCATTTTAGTTCCAATCCCCCTTAAAAAAAAATCATTAATCCCCAGTTTCAATGACCACTGGCTGGTAGCACTCACCCCATTGTGGATAAAGTGTTTTAAGAGAATGGTTTGGAGTCATACAATGTAATCCCTCCCTCGCTTTAACCATTCTCCTGCATAGATTGGCATGCATGCTTTCAGGCCTGGGTCTCCCACATTCATCATTTTCATTGCATTAAGGACTCCTGACAAATTAAACACAAAGGAACATGATGGGGCCTCAAACATTTACATCAGGACTGATGGCATAGCTGAGCACACACAGCTATGCCATGGCTCACCATGTCAACACCAGCATCACATTTGGACAATGTGGAGCAGCTGAGAGCATAATGCACAGATAACATCCTGCTTCTGAACAAAAGCAACACTAAGGTGTTTGCTTGCAAGAAAAAGAACACAGGCATCCAAACAGTATTTACTGTCAAACTTCCATTTCCTGGAAATCCACATCATGGAAGGCCTAACCTTCTATGTGAACACAGCAATGCTTGTGAAGAACTCATGTAATGTAATATCCCTTAAAAATGGCTTGTTTTTGTTCTCGTGCGCCTATGTTAAGAGCATCATGGGTTATTTCTTCTCTATGTTTTTAATAGTGTAAAAATTGCCTAAGGGACTTGGACCCTCCCCACTGAAGATTTTTTTTAAATCACCTGTGGTCTGAGAACAGCTCAAGATCCCCCAGAATGAGGTGGAGTGTCACTGGGGAGAGGGATGTCTGAGTTTTCCTCCTACACATGTTACCATGACAACCCAATCTTAGATAAGCAGACTATGAACAATGGATGGACAGACTTTTAAACTCATACATTTCATTAAAGGTTCACTATTCAGAGTGTTGCAGCAATGAATAAAAAAATGTAATGTAACATACTGTGATAGGATGTTGTGATCCAGATGAAACTTTTAAGTTAGCACTAGCTTGAATTTCAGCACCTTTGAGGGTTTCCCAGCTGTTTTATCAACAACATTATATGAAATATATTTAAACATACTCAGACAAAGACCTGACATTAGATTGAACAAAAGAGAAGGTAGTGAGAAAAGATTCACCTTTAATGCCAAGTAAACCTTTTATTTTACTTTGTAAATTTGCTTTTAAGTTTTTATGACGTATCATTTAATTGAAAATGCAAAATAAAATACACACAGCTTTTAAATAAATAATAACAAAACTTATGTAAATTCAAGAAAATACAGTTAAAATCATATATTTACCAATACTCTTCATCTTTATTTCCATCTAGCCTTATATTCAACTAAACTTTTCCTATATCAGCTAAAAATTATAATTGTTGCAAAATGCAAGAACAATGAGAAAGATTTTGTTAAAGATTTTTTTATTACTTTCCTCAAATTTAAAAGTTTATATACACTAAGATTACTATGAGTTTAAGCATAACTGGTAGAGTGTGGATATTTCATTTAGCAGGGAAAATGAGGCTGGTGAATTATACAAAGAGATGTCAAAAAACCCCCAAAAAAACAATCAGACTCCAGGAATTTTAGCGGAAACTTTACTTTAGTCAGTAAATGCACTACATGGAATAATTTAAATGTTTAAATAGTCATAAGAAATAAACAGAGCAGTTCCTTTTTCACCCGTTCACCTGAACAGATTCTCCTTTTGGTTCTCTATGTGTTTTATAATGAAAGACACTTAATCCTTCTCCTTGTAACATCTTGTATCTCATTTTATTACTGTCAGAAGCTAGCCATTTGTTGTGAAAAAGTTCAAATGGATTATTGGAATATATTTTACTTTTATGCTGTGTTTACATTTTAAAGCTTTCCTGACAGTATCAAACAGATAATTTTATTTCCTTATTTTCCTGTTTAGTGTTATTTAGTGTTATTATTAATGTATTTTTCATTGGTTTTGTGGTTTTTGGGTGTCACTAATATCCATAAGTTAAGCTAACAAGATAGGGGGCATGTTTGAGAAAAAATTAATAGGAAAGATGACTCTTCCTTGTTTCAGTGCCCCCTTGTGGAAAAAATAACAACAAGGGGGGAAAATATTGGAGGGAATTGTGTTTTTAATTCTTAATAGTAAACTTCTTCTTCATGGCAGAGCAACCCAAAACAAAAGTGAACTAAGCTGCTGCTTAGAGCCCCTAAACCATCAGGGGCCTCCCATAAATGCTTGAATTTTAACAGCCCACAGAATTTTTTATTTGGTCATTGGGAATAATAATACGCTTGATTTTATGATTTCAGCATACATAGATTAAAACATTTTAAATAGCTAAAAACTTATGCATTTAATGGAACTGGCAGGTTTACTTTGTAAAAGTGCAAAGAATAATCATTTGATTGTTCTATTAACATTGTCACAATCTGATGCTACAAGTTTAATTATTTCTTTGTGTTTGAGCTCAGTTTGTTTATAAGTACATCTCAGCAAACAACAATCTATTGTCCATGATTGCTTTTAAGCTCAGCCAATTAAATTTGGCCCCCTTTCCCAGATTCTGCCAAATCTGTATTGAAACACTGTTAGTGGTGGTGATGTTCTTAACAAGCAGAGGTGCCCCAAGTCAAATTCTGCTTGAGGCCCCACAAACATGAACCAGCCCTGCTTTATAGGCCTAAGCTTGAGGCACATAAATCCATATAAAGGAACAAGGAAAGCAGAAGGGCAGACAGTTTAGCTGCTGAACTTTCTCTGAAGCAAATAAAAAAATATGTGCTCGGCGCATCAGGAAAATGCAAGAACTGAAACTGAAAGCATTTAACGTCATTATCCATCCAGAAGAGGTAACTCCAGGAGGAGAGCACGGTCTCTGACAATAAAAGAAGCCAGGTGCCTGTTCACCCATGGCTGACATCATAAACGCCAGTCTCACCGCAATAAATGTCAGATATAGGTAGGTACAGTGCAAATGACTCACTTCTCTGTATACAGATTCCCAAGATGCTGTCTGGCCCAACCAACCCACCGCCCCCAACTTCAAGATTATACTATTAGACTGAAAAAGATTTTTTTGTGTTGAACCACAGAACACATGTTAAGAGAAATTATTTATTAGAAATATTCCACTATCACATCAATCCATTTTAAAGCAATCTTCATATATTACCTCTTTTTTTATATCCTGAAATCATAGCTAAGAGAGTTTGATGTCATCCCCTACATATGAAAATCAAGGGCTCTTTCAGACATTGTCCATGATTGTAGCCAGGTCAAAATCTTCGTGCCATATATTTGGCCTTGGGGAAAAAAAATGTGCTTTTATTTTTTTATTATTTAAACCTCAAAGTGCCTCACCCACAGCATCTTACCCCTGGCACAGCTGGATCCTGTGAACTCTGAAGGAAAACTTACTTTGGGAGGGATTATTTGTAACCAATGATGATCTATTCCTGGAAAAATATCTTGCTTTTGCCTAGTATCATGCCAGCAAGTGTGGTGTTCCACTTAAAACTGATTCGATTCATCAAACCCACACCAGAGGGAGCTATTGTCTACTGAAGTGTGAGGCTAAGCACAATCTTATATGAACAAATCCTTATCAGCTAGTTTTATAAGCAAAGTAGAGCTTATCAGTACTCCTAGAAACATCTAGCTTAAGAAACAAATGTTTTTTTCTGATAGCAGGTTGAACTTTTTCCCTTGAACTGGCAGAAGACAAATGAACCTGCTTTCTCTGTTTTTTGTTGCTTTAACAGTTACGTTCCTTTTGGTAACATGGTGGCACACAAGGGGAAAATCACATCTGTTTCTGGACACCTTCAGGTATTCAAAGTACTATACATAATCTGAAAAGTTGGTGCAAAGAAAGTGTAACTGTGACAGCAAACAACTTTTTAGATGTGATTTTTTGGTCTGGGCTTCCTTCATAATTAATAGTGGTAAACAGTGGTCGTGCAGTGACCTTCGAAGGTGCTGCTGTAAAAAAGATTAAACAGAGGACCAATAGAACAAAAGTTCAAAAGACAGTGAAAAATAAGCATAAGAAATCACACCATGTCATTTTCAATTAAAACAACCCATGCTGGAACATAGGGCAAAGTTTAATTCTTTTATATACTACACAAGCCCTGAATAATTGAAATGATAGAAAATGGCATAGTATTTACATACATTTTAAATGACTATTCTACCACTTTTACTTGGTGTTCTTTTTAAAATAACGTGCTGTTTTCTACCTGGCTGATGAAGGATTTGTTTCCCTTTGCTGTGGTGTTGAGCACCTTTGCTTTCTCTCTCTCTAATCAAATGTGGGATATTTTCATACAGAGGCACGACTCTGTTATTTTATAAATTTACATTAGGTTGAAATTAGATGAATTAATGAGTAATTCTATTCTTATGATATAAAGCCTAGAAAATTAATAAAATATTCAAAATATATTTTCTGTGTTGTTTGGCCTGTTTCCTATAAATTTGATACTTATGTTTCTGGTGAGTTGTTCTTTTTGTATCTAAATAAATTTGTGCCAGACTGGTAAATAATTTACACCATAAAAACATATTTCCATTTGAGCATTTATTCATTGCCATCTGTTACATAATGTATTCATGTCTGGATGTGTTTTCTTTGTGGACTTCTGTTTTATTCCACTATATTTTAAATGTGACTATTTTCTAACGATTTTTAAAATCCATCAATAAACCACATTTACATTTTCATTCAGAGGTCTGTATGTTCTTACGTCTGTTTACCACAGGCTCTATTTTAATCCTATAGAACCAAACTTTAATCTCATGGTGTATCTTCCTTCAAAAATGTGCTTCGATTATTTACATATTTGATTCTTTAATACAGAAAATGAAGCTTTATTATTAAATCTCTTCTAAGTATTTATTCAAGCAGTAATAACAGAAAAACCTTTGGAAGCCAAAAGAGTCGGGTCTTCAGACTGAACTAAGCCGAATAGCACAATCACAACAAAGAGACGGAATTCCCAAATTACAAAGACGTAAAGTGAAAAGAACTGTCGAAAATCTATCACAAAACGTCTTCAGTTGTCGTGCCGTAGCCCCTGATGCTCGGCGTGTGAAACCCCATCGGCCTCTTCGTACGGCACTCTAGCTGAAAACGGTGCGTTACTCTGATCGATCCCCATCAAATCGTAAAATATACATTAATTCATTGCTTTCTGAAGCGGGTTTTGTTTTGTTTATGTTTCAGAAACATGCCAGCGAAAGGTCCACTGCAGTCTGTCCAGGTGTTTGGACGTAAAGTAAGTATATTTGCTGAATTTAAATCACATGTGGTGCTGTGGCTATGCTACCTCGCTAGCGGACTTGAGCTAAAGTAGCAAACACAAGCCTTGATTTAACACGTATTTGGTGCTGTAATGTGATTGACTTGTGCTTCTATGTAACCCAAAATCATATGGAATCGTATTTTTCCGTTTTAAGCATTGGACAATGCTCCCTTTAAGCGGTTGCTTGGCATGGTTATCACCGGTCAGCTTAGCTGTTACAGCTTAGCTAGCCGTGTTTCAGGTTTTCTTGTAACTTAAAATAACAACGTACACGAATCAACACACAAGTTGGAGTGGCAATACTTGGTCTAATAAAGTTAAATGCGAGTTTCAGATTGTTGGTTTGAACTTGTAAGGGCAGTCTACAATGCGAAGATGTGGCAAAAATGTATGAATAGTCTATAGTTACTGCTACTTTTAGCTTGTAAAGTCAGTAAAGATGATCTTGTCATTTAATCGTGTTTTCAATGTCCCAACTTGGTTTCAAACCTTACATGTGTAGTTCTCTACAAACTAAAGACTTGAGCATTTTTATTCATAATACTAATGTTTAAGTGACACCGATGCACTTGACTATTATCTGACAATATTTTTGACCTGTTGGCATTAGAATCATAGCCATTCGCTGCTAAATATCTGAATTCTCTTGTTTGTTGTAACAGAAAACGGCCACAGCAGTCGCTCATTGCAAAAGGGGAAATGGCCTGATCAAGGTGAATGGCAGACCCCTAGAGATGGTGGAACCCGCCACACTCCAGTACAAGGTGAGAACCTCAGAGGGAACAATGTTTAGACTGAAGTAAAGCTGCTCTAAGCCTGTAGCATGAGTGAACAATGCAGTGTATTCAGATTGCAGTTCACGCTCACAGCTTTAGATTTTTGGTACAGTGCAAGGAAATTTGGATTTAAATCTCATCAACTGCTTAAATACTTGTAGAAGAGGCTTTCATTTTTATTTACCTTTTAATAATTTTGCCTAAAGTTTACCTGCTTTTTCTCATTAGTGAGAAATCAAAATATGAACTAAGTTCCTTGGGTTTCATTCAATGAAATCTTTGTATGTTGTCAAAAGCTTTGGTTGGTAATGTTCGAAATTCCCAGTCTATTGCAGTTTGTGGTTTTATCCTGGTAGAAGAGCTCTCAATTGTAATCTGTGATTAGCATTTATTCATGTATTAACTAATAAAAAAAAAAAGCACAGGTTTATTTTTTATTAATCCACCAGGACACTCAGACTTAACTTGTTTGGGTAAATACATTTTGCCTTTGTTTATTTGAATTAGAAATTCCTATTTTTTTTTTCTTCATCATTCATTTCTAGCTTTTGGAGCCAGTGCTGTTGCTTGGGAAGGAGCGTTTTGCTGGCGTTGACATCAGAGTCAGAGTGAAGGGTGGTGGACACGTTGCTCAGATCTATGGTAGGCATATCTTCTGCAGTTCTTGAGTCCTGTGATTGCTTGCAAGTTATAAGACAATCTCTTTAATCGTGTTCTTTTTTTCTTTCACAGCTATCCGTCAAGCCATCTCCAAAGCCTTGGTTGCATACTACCAGAAGTGTATGGGTTTTTTGTTTTTTTTTCCTTTTCCACAGCTTTTTTTTTTTTTTTTTTTTTTTTTTTTTTTTTTTTTTTTTTTATGTTGCTGATCAGAAAAAAAAACTGCCTTTGTCATAAATTAGAATAGGAATATTCATTTAAAAAAAACTGGAATGTGAAATAACAAACATCTGTCCTGTTGAGGAATCTTATTGCTTGGGAAAATAGATTTCAGCTGGAATCTAAACTCTCCAGTCAAATGATGCAGAGTTTTATTAACAGTGTTTGAGCAGAAAAAACTTTTTGAACATAGATGAATTTTCCAATTTTTAAAATGAAAAGAATATGTAAATGAGTCTGGGCACACAATCACAAGTCTGGTAATAGTCAGTGAGCAAAATAAAATGTGCCTTTTAATTCTAAGACAGTGTCGATGGAGTTAGACTGAAGTTCATGCTTGACAATTAAAGAAAGACGTGACAGTTATTTCGAAGTAGAAATCCGATAACATTAAAGTTAAACATGAAGTTGTTTAACGTTTGTAACCTGGATTATTTTTGCTTTGCTGTAGATGTTGACGAGGCCTCCAAGAAGGAGATCAAAGACATCCTGATCCAGTATGACAGGACCCTGCTGGTTGCTGATCCACGTCGCTGCGAGTCCAAGAAATTCGGTGGACCTGGAGCCCGTGCCCGCTACCAGAAGTCCTACCGTTAAGCACGCTGTACATTTTCTTAATAAATTGGAGGAACACGAATCTTGGAGTGTTTCTTAAGTCTTCAAATGATCTTCTCACTGATTTATTAAAAAGTAGGGTGGTCCAATTCAGTTATGTCAGATTCATTGTAATGTTTGCTAAAGAAACAGATGGAGGACTTTTGTCAGCTGCATAACTCCAGGTATGTTACACAGGGTCACCAGAGCCAGGTGAAACTGAACTCTATTAGAATGGAAAGTTTTCGACTCCAGTTTTAAAGGCAGGCCTTGGGGAGCAGGTTCCACGCAAACCTTCATGTCTGAAACCTCTGCCTCAGCAACAAACTGAGATCAGTCCATATTCCTCAAGCTCACACAAGGTTTGATATTTCAGCAGAAATTTAAATGGGATTCTGGTTTTAAACAACTTATGAGTGGAAAAATAGCATTTATTTATTTTTTGCTTTATTTTTTGTGGTTGGATAAGATGGAGGCTTTTCTGCTAAATCCTGGATATCTGGATTTAAAAACAAGAGTAGGCCATCTTAGCTGTAGTAAGTGGACTTGATTTTCTGCCTCCTAACAGGAAGTCTTGAAATTTGGTGAAATGGTTGATGTGAAATAACGTGTTAGAATTAGGCCTGGTGTGAATTGTTTTTGTTGTTCTTGGGAACCACTAATACACATTGGAGTTATATTGCTACAACTCACTCAAGCAAAAATAATCAGGCTTCTGCAGGGGAGAAGGAGGAGCATGCTGTTTCCATGCAGAGGAGATTACTGTTTTCATGTGGTGTTAAGACATATAGAATTTTGTTCCTTTAACACCCAGCTTGGGTTCCACAGAGTTAAAAGACATAAGTAATATCTCCAAGGTTCCTCACAGTAGTTAAAGCTGGGTTTTAGTAAATTAAGATATATTTGAAAATGCAAATTATTTAATGTCATCAGTTGTTAAAGAAAAAGCTAAATTCAGTTTCTCAAAAATCATATTACATAAAATCTCAGTATAGTTATACACAATTGATTTGCAACCCCTTTGATGCCCCAGTTATGTTTATTTTACCCATTTTACTATCATATGTTTCCTTCCACTCAACTTTCCAAGCATGTACTTGGATACAGCACTTGGTAAGTAGCCATCCTTTATAGCAATGACCTTTTGTGGCTTCCCTTGTGGAGTCCCAATAAATTCTGCACAACAGTCAAGTCAGCAGTCTTCCCCATGATTATTTAGGCTACAACATAACATTACTGTATAGGAATCCTTTTTTTAAAATAAATATTATGTAAATATATAGTACTTACATGTTCAGATTTTCAGAGAAATTGGATTTTGTGTTTTTATTAGCTGTAAGCCATAATCATCAAAATTAACATCTGAAATGTATGGGTGTGTAGTTAAATTTGTCAAAAACAATTTATTGTGATGCATTTATATATAGAAAGATAGTTTTGGAGGTGCTCATGGCTATATATAGCATCATTCAGATGTATTTTATTTTAGAATACATAAAGTTAATCTGATTTAATAACTTGATACACTAAGTGAAACAGATTAATTACACAGGTTGTTTTTAAGCCTTTATTTCTATTAATGATTTTCTGCTTACATTAATTAGATGATCTGAATATTTCTTCACACCAAATGCAAAAAAATAACATTTTTGATCCAGAAATATGGGCTTAGTGAAAGTATGTTTATTACTTGGTTGAAGGTTATTTTCAAAAGGTACTTTTAATCCAACAAACAAGCCTCATTGGAACGCATCTTCTAATCTATTAAATATGACTGAATTTAGAGCATCCAGCAACATTTCCATTGCATACTCTTAGGATTTTTCATGTGAAGTACTATAGTTTTAGTTTAAAAAAATTCTTTTTGGTAATGATTTGCAAAGCAGTAGTGAAATTGCAATGCAATTCAAATGTTTTTATATTCTTGCAGTTCTAAAGTCTTAGCAGCAGGGGGTGCTACACGACAGTGTAAAGAGATGATGTGAGCTTTCGAGTGATGCACATCTGGAAGCCATTAGAAAATGTGTTCAGCTGGCTCATCGCCATTTCTGGAAGGTCTACTGCAGGCTTACCATGAAATATAAATATATATATATATATATATATATATATATATATATATATATATATATATATATATATATAAAATCACATTTTGGTGATAAAAATAAACGTATTTGCTTGGTTGATTGAGTGATTTGAATGCAGGGTAATACTGGTACCAAAGCTTTTCTGGTTTCTCTTTCTATTTGAAGAGAAAATATTAGCACAAATTGTGGTTAATGTTTCAGTTTTACATTATTGTTGTTTCTTAAAGATAAGACTAGAACCTCAACTTAAGGTTTAATGAGGATCATGTAATTAAGGCAGTTTTACAGTAGTAGATGTAATTATTCAGTTTTCATTGACATTTTATTTTAGAAATAAAAAGTAGCTGAATGCCTTTTTGGTTAGAATTAGTGTGATGTTTTACATAAAATCTCCTCCTTCTTCTCATAACTGCAGCTGATGTGCAAACCCACACCTCTTCATAACAAAAACAAATCCCAGTGAGGAGGGTTGAGGCCCAGATGTTGTTCGACTTTTCTGTCTGCCGCCTGCGTTAGCTGTTCCCACTCGGTGAGCTCCCAGGGAAGGAGAAGGCCTGTTTACGGCCCTCTAATAATCAACCCAGCAGGGGAAGCCCCACTCCCCACTGTTACTGTTGTTTACTGCTGTTTATTTTCTGCCTCTGCTTGCCTTCATCACCCCTGAAGGCCGTAATGCTATGTAGGGGACATTCTGCACCTGTGAAAATGGCTGTTTTTTGGCTGCAGGAAACCAGGGAGTAAACAGTAAATTGATGCAATGTACTGCAGAGTTAAAAGAAGGAAAAACTACTCTGAGTCTTTGTTTTTGCGCATTATTGAATCTTTGAGCTTAAGAAAAGCTTAATTTTCAACAAACTTAATTATAGAACTGGAGTAATCTAGTGGAAGAGTGGCTTCTTAGCTTGTCTCACATGTTCTAAGACTATTATTCAGTGCTTTTTATCAGGAGACCAAAAACCATCCCACACTGACCTTTTGCAAGACTTATACTTGCAGAAAATCCCAATATACAAGCTGAGCATGAAGCTCATTAAAATATATTAGTCATCATGAAGATGTGTAACTGCATAATTTATGAACGTTTCATGCCTTATTTCTAAATGGACCTAATAATAAGCTGAAAACGACTGTGGAAAAGTCTCTAGCTTTAGCTCCCAACAAAGAATTTAATTCTTATAAGGCATTATGCAAACTGCTTATTTTTGAAGGAAATCAAATTACAAGTTACAAGAAATGGAGAAAATGAAGTGAAATATTAGTGTAGCTCACTAACAAAACTAATTTGCATAAATTGTATTTGGATAGGAACAAATTAACATTTCTAAGTAGAAATTATATTGTTTTGACAGCTAAGTTACAAATAAATTATTTAAAATCCAGCCAGCTTTAAATGCACATGTTAGAAGTACAGAAATACGTCCAGATCACTGAACAAGGCATGAGTTCAGGAAAATCAGATGATACAAGATTTCAACATTAGCAGAAAAAAAAATCACATATTTCGTTTTCACAAGTCACAAACTGTTTAAAATGACCTGTAATTAGTTTAATATCATTCACTTCAGTGTTGTGTTTATTTTTTAGTTTATCTAATTCTAAGGTGGTTTTAATGCTTAAAAAAAGTTGGTGGCTAATGGTTAGCCAGTTGCTCGATTTTAACAGAGCTTAAAAATCATTTTTATGTCCTCTGTTTACCCAAAATTCTTCCAAATGATTTCAACGTGTTCGAGGCTTCATCAGTGCTTGTGTTGCAAATTTTTGCCTGCTTGGCGACCTGCAGTCTTTCTTAGCCATCTCCATCATACAGCTGAACAGCAAATTTGAGACTACGATATTTCTTTTTTTACTTATAAAAAAAAGTGTCCTACCCCTTTCACAAAATGCTTCAAGATGTAAACGCCTTCTCTGCCAAGCAGTCACAGTCTGGCTCAACTGGTTGGGAGATTAAAAGAAAAAACACACCAAATCAGATCATTTTTTGTCACAAACACACCATGGGTGGGTCGCACTGAAGTCCGCTGAGACAGAACAGAACACTGGAATTCAACCAAGTGTTGTTCCTTCAGTAACAGTATTCTGTACAAAAGAACAAAGCCACAATGATGTAACACACTGATGTGTTTAACCCCTGAGAAGTTTTCTAACACTTACTGTATTTTTAATGTAACCCTCAGAACTGACCCTGCAGAGCTCCACTTCACACCCCCTTTGGTTCAGCGATACTGGCTTGATTGTTGAAAGCTCTCGTGTGTTTGGGATGTGGATAGGTTAATTAGAGCTACTCGTTTTGCATGTTTATGAATGAACTGTTCTAAAGAGGCCATAGATAAGGGGGGCAACTTTAAACCACTCGCCTTCGTATCGAGGGAGCCATAATTGCAAACCTTTGCAAACACCAGCAAGTAGCGTGTCAAGTAGCATTGCGCTCTGGTGTGTCAGCTTACCAAGCTGCATTTTCTTTCAGATATTTTAGATATGCTCTTGGGAAAAATCTGACAATAGGCAGGTTTTCTACGAATCATTTGGAGTCACGCTCCACAGAAATATCCACAAATAAGTGAATCCACAAATACTGAACTGTGAAAAGGTGGAGGTCAACTGTTTGTTTTTTTGTTTAGGTTTTTTTTTTTTTTTGCTGTTGTTTGTTTATTGTACTCACTTTGTATATTACGGTGGCCCAGAAGTGTTAAGAAAAAGTTATGCTAGCAAGTTTATCACAACTTCTGTTTTAGCATAACATCTGTTGTGGCTTTTGTATTTTGTTGACCCTTTTGGCCACTGTAGTATATGCAATTTATTGCATAATTTAATTTAGTTTTAGCTTGTTTATCTAAATGTTATTGACTGCCTCAGGGTTAAGAAGTTCCGCTTGCTAGCAAGTTTTACCTTAGCATTTTGTTAAACTAGCTAAAGCTTGTTACAAACTTAAACTGTTGCTCCAACATTCAAACTTTCTTAACCAAAAGTATTATGACAGCTTTCAACTTTTACTGAGCTGATATATTAATAAAAAAAAAAAAAAAAAAAAAAAAAACAAACAAAAAAACAGTTTATTACATACATCAGCCTTAACACTAATTCTAAGCTTGACACTGCACATAATCATAGAATAACTAACACCTGACTGGACCAACATCTTCAGCTAAATTCTAATCAAAATGCTTTTGAACATTACATTAACAATGCAACAATAAATGCTTCATTACAGTGATTTACAATATTTTAATTGCTAAGATTTAATATCCTTCAAAATTCTTTTTAACAGGGCGCTGCTTTGAATATTTTCTAGTGCATTATTAGCAAATTAATTATTATCAAATAAAAGGAAAGAGGTAACACATATTTTACCTATTCTTAACAAGCTGTTGTTTTGACTTCAGTTCTGAGTCTTTGCTGCTCTGTTAAACTAAGAAAATGAGACACTATGATACATAAATTTAATGTTCAGCGCAAACACAGATATCATGCAGTCAGATTTTCTGGATTTACTTCTTTGTAGCACACACACACACACACACACACACACACACACACACACACACACACACACACACACACACACACTTGAAGTTGGCACCTGGCTTTCCTCTGTTAACACCTCTGACTCTACAGGACTTCTAATCCCACAAACACAGAAGTGTTGGGTCAGGATGCACTTTGTCATCACTGTTGCCCCCCTTACACCTCTCCTCTAGCACCTTTATCAGCACACACTTTTCAGTTAACGCAAAAAACCAAAATATTGGACCCATTACATCAGATCAACACCATTTCAGTGTCATCTTTGCACGTCAAAAAAAGCGTAAACAATTGGTCAAAGGTGCCAGGCCGTCAGCATCCAGGGACTGCAGAAGGTCGTACCAAATGTCAGATTTATTTTAGAGGTTGCAGCTCAGCAGGGCGACGTGCTTCTGTTTGAGCTGGGAGTGTTAATGAGGGTGTTGGTGCTCATCTGCTGCCTTTGAGAGGAGCTGATCTCTTCAAATGAATGTGTTCTTCTTGGAAATGCAGTTATAGAAAATGTTTGCTCTGAAACTGAGCTGGACTGAACAAGTTTTAGCTGTGCCATATGTCTTCCTATTAATTTCTTTCCATGTTTACAAATAAGTAGAAGTGATTAGAAACAATAGCAACTGATTAGCCATTTTGTCTGCAAGACAGTTATTTCGAAATTATAAATAAAACATAGCTGCTGTTGGAAATGCAACTAATACAGCTTTGTTTCTAATGTCTTTACACTGAAGTTGTAACTGGGCTCACATTTGGACATTTCTCATCACTAGTTGCTTTCTTGAGTCTGTGCTGGTTGCTTAGCAACTATTCGAGTTAAAGAAATCTCCCTAACTTCAAATAAAGTTGTGAAGGACTATTTATACTTCAGGTTTTATATTTGGAGACTAAATGAAATGCAGAGTGTGTGGGTGTGAGCTTTAAATTACTCAACTATAGATGCTAACAAGTTCTTAAAGCTCAAGAATCCCGAAAGGAGTTAAAAAATTAATGAGTTTTTCTGATGTAGTTCCTGCTCTAAGAAATGAAAACAACAATTCTCATTTTCCTGGGTGATCTTTCCGGGCAGCTGCTAACTTTGTTGGTTTTTCCTGCTTGTTCCTGACTTCACTGAAGACACCAGCTCTGTGTATATTTACTTTTCATTGTCATCTTTTTGTTTTTTCATGTGTGAATGAAGGCTTTATAGCCATGTCTCTTTTGTTTATGCCACACTCCCACGCTCCCATTAGTCCCAGCTCTCTTGCCAGATCCCTTAAAGCCCCTTCGTTACTACCAAGGATTGAGAGAGAACATGGGGCTGATGATGGATTTATCTCATATGTTTCACTCTCAGTCTGCTTTTGGTCAGAAAACAGCCAAAAAAGGGCTCCCAGTGACTGACCCACTCTGTTAGTCACACTTTCTGCAGCCAGCATTGACTCATTCCCAATGTATTTAACCTAGACTTGAACTAAAGCAGAATTAGTCCCAGAAGGCTCCCGCTGCTGAACCTTTGTCTCCCATTAAAATATCTGTCTCTACTCTCACCCTGTTTATATCTTTTCTGTCTCTTTCTTCCTCCATGTTTGTGCAGGCAACACTGGGCGTGTCATTGCGGTACTGGACACTGTGAGCTGGGTCATGCAGGGGTTTCCCCCATGAGAGCTTGGCTTTTACGTCTGAGCTAGATCAAGGGTCATAGGCTACCTTACACACCCATCCAACCTTTAAACCTCAGCTCAGGCTGTAGCACTCTGATGCCCTGTGACAACCTGCAGCGGGCCTGTGTTGATGCCCCTCAGGGGTCAGCCTGGATCTACTTTACCAAAAACACAGAAGAAACCTCACCTTATTTACTTCACCAATGAGAAAATGAAAAAGGATGAATTTAAAGACACCTTTGAACTACAGAGAATGCCTTATATTTGTGGCAACATTTGTTGTAATTTCCTTTCATATCATAATTAAAAGAATCAGGACTGTCTCTGAAAGGAGGGACTGTTTACATTCTGCTTCATGAAAATCATACAAACAATCCTCTCAGGGGTTTTATTAATTTATTAATTTAGAGCTTTAATTTCATGGTGTTCATTCAAATATTATTAAAACTGGATTCAGTTCAGATCAGTTAAAAAAAAAAACCCCTTCCAATTAATTGTACAAAATAAAGTTAGGGGTTAACTTTATATTAGGGATCATTAAACTTTCCACCAAACGTCACTGATATTCTGTACTCTCCCCAACTATCAGAACATCTGAAATAAATCCATTTCTTTCTCACACAGGATGATGTTAAAAAAATCCAAGCTTTATGAGGGAGTACATCTGATATCTATTTTCACAAAGAAGCCAGATATTTCAATTTGTAATCCATCACGTCCTTTTTTAAAGGTGTCTAGATTTGTTGTGGCACAACTTTTCATGTCTCATAGCCACTCTTCCAAATGGGAAAGATTAAACAAAATTCAATTCAAGTACAGGAGATGAGTGTTAATCAACATAAGTCAGTAATTGGCTACAAGAAAGTAGCTACTGCTCTAAACCTGACTGTATCTACAGTCTGAGCAAAAAGAAAAATGAAGAAAAAAAATGCAAAGTGAACAAACCACATGAGAAAAGGGTCTCTGTTCCATAGTGATCTTGACTGAAGCACTATTACTTGATCCAGATTGTTATTTTTACTCCTGAATAATCTGGTTCATCCAGGACACAAGGCTTCTTCAGTTTAGATGTAAAACCTTCCATGAAAACAAGATAAGTCCATGTGCCTTCTGTTAAAGCACCTGGGATTATTCTGTATTAATTCCTGCAGAAAAAGAAACTTTCTGAATCTGAAATAATAAGACATTTAAATCTAGTTCTTCATACAAGCAAAATACATGCTTGATGTAGTAACACCCTAGTACATTCACAAGCAAGAAGTTTCTCACCTTATTCTCCCTTTTCAGGCATTTTTAGAAACCAGAGATTCAGTCAAATAAAATTGAGAAATACAAACTATTATTTCATCCAATAGCATAAACTGAACATTTTGTTTTGCAGTCTGATTCTGTTCAAAAAGAGCTTTTGCACAACTAAAATGACATTTTAGCCATTTCTTGCCAAAAAAATGTCTTATCCCATTTAGTTTCCCTGAGACCTGCATTAAAAAGTCATTTTTTTTATCACTTTACATCTAGAAAAACATTTACAGCATTAGGGGACAGGTGAATTTTATGGTCAATACCCCCATCACAAATTTGGCACACCTCCCAAAAACCTGCTGCACCCCAGTAAAAGATCTGATCCCCAAGTCAGCTTCACTAAACGCTGTGGAAAACATGAGCGAGTTGACTCGGACCTGTCAGGAAGTGCTGTGAGGAATGTTACTGAAAGTGAAGGCTGTGAATTGATTGCCCTCTGGCTGCTGCCAAAAGATGCACGGTGTGCCATCCTGTGTTGAGTATGTGTCTGCGTCGGCCTGTCATGCCCCCTGTATGTGGAGATATTGCGAGACATGGCTAATTAAATGGAGTAAAAGCTGTTGAAAGGGGCTGGACACTGCCAGCACGAGAGGACTTGACACCCATGTGTTTCGAGAGGCAGAGGGGGCAAGCGTGACGGAAGGAGGAGGCCAACGTCACTGCACCCTGCGTGGCTGCAAGAGCTCAGTCATGGGGCAAAGACCCTTTGGGAGGAGGAACAGGCGGTAAACCATAATGTAGAAGGCTGGTGTTTGCATTAACTGCAATTCCAGACCCTTTTAGAGCAGTCTTCTCTATATTTGCCCTATCCAGCGCAGAACTTTAAACCCCAACACCATATCCTGCTGTGACACACACACACATTCCAGGAGAAGGAGATGGGAGCGTGTCAATTGGGAAACAACGGCTGTTAGTTACAGAAAATGCATTACGGCGTAGGCCCCGGCAAAAGAGTGAAGGAGAGGAAGTGGTGAGATTACACATGGGCCTGTACGAGAAGAACACGGGGAGATCCCCCCCCCCCCGTTGCTGTAAACTGTCCAGATTTACAAGGACTCCAGGGATGGGCATATCTCATCCTTGTCCCATCAAACTTTGACAGCTCCTGATTTAAAAATAATCCTAAATCATCGTGTGACGGATGTCAGTGGGCTATAAGGAGGTCAGAAGAGAAAAGGCATCCCTGTCTTAACTACCTTTCCACTGGTAATGTGAATTTAAATTTACTACTTTAGATATGGGCAACAAAGGTTTTTGGGGTTTATTTGGTACGAAAATTCTTTTACAACCTAAGTTTTAATCTACCTGTTATTATCTTTTACTTCTTTCCTTTCTTTTTACCCATCTAATGTGTACTTCATATGAGTCATAAACAAACTTATACATTTTTAATTGTTGTTTCCCACACTATTTATTGCTGATACCCCAAATAAAGACTCAGAAAAACCTTTAAAATAAAATCATACTGAAAGGAAAAATTGTTTGTTACAAAACCCTTGGGCTTGTAACTATTGGTACCCCTATAATCCTTTGATATAAACTGAACTGGAGCATTTTCTCTATAATACAGGTGTCTTGGAACTTTTCATTTGTAATCTGTGACGTTCTGTTTGCCTGGGGTTTAAATATGGTGTGACAGAAAGGCCTATTTTTAAAAGCAATACTTCAAGATAAGATGACATGTCATTCAAGTCAAGCAAATGTCTGTTGATATTCACAACTGGCTACAATAAAATAGCTACCAAAATTTGCCTATATCTACAGTACCTGCAATAATTAAAATGTTTGAGATAACTGCAGAATGTAAACACTTGGGGTTTACTTAAAGGTACCTAAATGTTATCTGGATCCATGTCTTTTGGTCAGATGAGACTTTTATTCAACTTTCTGGCAATTAACACTCCAGGTGGGTTTGCTGTTAAACACATTTGTGGAAAAGCACTGGCCTTCTACAGTAATGTAAGGTGGGGGACCTGATGCTGTGGGCCTGGTTCTTTCCACAGACCCAGGTAACTTTATCAGAGTGAATTGCTTCATCAGCTCAACATATGAAATAGAAAACTGATGATCCCTGAAAACCAGTATAATGATCTAAAATATATACCCAAAATAAACACAGAAATGGTACACCAAACACAGAATCAGTAAGGACCCTGGTTTGCTGAGATGTAGATAAAAGAGCATAGAAAAAGACCCAGGACCATGCACCATCCATAGACTGTGATCAAAGATCCCTTTCCGTAGGCTCCAGCTCCTTCTATCCTCTCATTCAGATGTTTCTTTTTTAATTTCCACCTTTACTTTTGCCTTCCTAGATTCGCTTTTATGTATCAAAACCACATTTTGCCTGAGTCATTTTTGTTGTTTGCCTGAGACTGTACTTAAAGTCTTCAGTTTGTCTTTGGAAGTTTCAGTTGTACTTGACACAAGTTTTCAAATTTGCACATACCGATTACAATTTCAGAAATGTTCTATGGCCTTCACACTGTGAACTCTTTCCCATGGAAAGTACTCCTAACCCAATTCTTCTGTGTCTCCTTCCTCTCCTCTCAGTCCCTGGTTGGTGATAGCAGATACTGAGCTCTTACTGGGCCTGGTTTTCCAAAGGGTTTGTTCTGGTTTAAAAGGAGAGGTTCCTGTCCACTATCACCACATGCTTGCTCAAGAGCAGCAATAGCTTGAGAATCAACAATTTGATGCAATTAACCAGGCTTATTTAGATGGCATTATGTCATTTTCTTAAGTTTGACTGTGTGATGTTGTAGATGATTAGGGCCACTGAAAAAAACAAGTTCTGATTTTAATCTCAGAATTCTGACTTTAATGCATATGAGGAACCAGCTACAATGACAGAGATGTGAGTTGTGCAGGAGAACTAACGTTCTGGAGGAACAAGTCAGATTAAAATTATTTTTTATATGGCTGAGAGGTTATCAAAGATCCCATTTAATTTTTATCCAAGAGTCTGATTTCTGAGATTAAAGTCAGAATTCTTTTTCGGCGGCCCTCATCTTCTTCAGTCGTAACTGGAAATTGAACTGTACACAGTTGGATCAGAATTTAACCATATAATTGGAATATATTGCAATGAATGGAATTGATTTGAACTGTATCTGGACCAGTTCTTGAGAAGGCATCTTGTTAATTGTCAGTATAAGAATGGGGATAAAAATATGATAAAATTGGGATTTTCCAATAATATAACCTTTTGAAATAATGAAAAAAATATTCTGCAAATAATACCACATACATTGCATACATAATACATTGCAGACCAACATGTGTTACAGTTGCAGCATTTCATGATTATGCCAATATTTTAAACAGTCTTTTTGATAGATTCAGCAAATTTGAGTTTTTGTATTTCTCACCTTAAATAACATGGCTTTTCACAGGCTTTTAAAACATATTTTAATCTAAATACTATGGCTAAAAGTAACAGGGTTATAGAAACTTGAAAAGGTCAATATGCACTGTTTTTATAAGTACCAAAAAGCATTCCTCTTTCAGCTGCATTAAGCTTCTTGCTGAGTACTTTCCTCTCATCTGGTGAAGATATTTCTCCCATCATTCCTCACAGCAGTAAATAACAGTAAATAACTGTCTCCATTCTCCCTTGTTCCAGCTACTGCTCTGCTGATGTATGTTTTCTTATTGTGCTGACATCACCCTAAACCGGATGTTACTCACCTGCCTCTCCTGTGATCACTGCAGGCCTCTGAAGACCCCTTGAAAAGAAACAGGAAGCACTTCATAGCTCGGGTCGTGACCCCTCTCACTCAGCCCCATGAGTCAAGGCACGGCCCACCCCGGTGAAACACGGGAAAGTTCCGGTCCCATCAACAAGGTGTGGAAGGATATTCACGGGGGGAGGAGGTGTACAGGGCTTCACTCTGTCTATCTGAGCAGGCAGGAGTCAGACAGAGAGAGGCGCACATCTGTGGAGTGGTAGCCGTGTAATAGTATTACACAGACGGCCCGGTGAGGCACATCTAAATGCAACTACAGCTGCATCCAGTACAAAGCTGGACATCTGATTTAAGGCTGTTAAACAGCTTGAAACTGTATATAACATAAATGCCTGTCGTAAAACAATATTTAATAACGTTTTGTTAATAAATTTTATCTTCATTTAGATCTTGCACTGGTGCCTATCTCAAGTGGTGATTGGGCGAGAGGTGGGATACACCCTGCAGCTAGTAAAGCATAATGTTGAATTCTAAAGGTAAATAATAATAAAAAAAAAATGCTCATAATCTCACTTATGATTTAATGATTTGTTATCTGAAGATTTTGTTTACACACCATTTGCATTGATTATTATTATACCTCTTACCTCTAAGTTACCTCTTATTCATCTGAGTGAAGCAGCTGCAATTCCTTACAGTAAACTAGGAGCAGGTTATTAAAAAAATTACCTTATATAAAGAGTGAACAAAAGGAATTGTATTTAGTGGAAAATGTTATAAAAGCATATGTTTTTGCAAGACAAATTAGATTAACCAGACCAAACAAAAATCACTGTTAGTTATTAGTTACAAAACTAGGATTGACAATTCTTTGTATGTACATTGGTGTTATTTAGATCTTGTTTGTTGGTTGGTTATTCTTTTTAATGCTGTTTTTGTTTTAGTTAATCAGTAGTGATTGAATATCGTTTCATTGATATTGATTTACATTCTTTATTTTTATTAACTATGAGCTTTTTTCAGGTTTTGAATTTTATTTCAAGGGTCAAATTTTGTCAACTCCTTATGTGTTCTTTTAGTGTAATGTACCTAGGAACAATACTGACTCTTAAGATTGAATTTGAAAAGTTATAAAATTCATCAGCTTATGAACATTAATGTAATCTAATGAAGTGAATGATAAATGCACAAAAGAGAGGAATTCCTAAACTAGAAATGATAGAAGGTAGAAACTTGGCTAAAGATGCTCAAAGAAACTAAGGGTTTAATGCATGATACTAGGAATCAGCAACAAGCGTGTTGGCCAAAGATCTGATCTCCCTTTTTTATTTCAGTATATATAGTGAAAGGAGTTTAAGGCAACATTAAGGTACATTTTATTCATTCGTTTAGATTTTGTTTGACGAAGAATTGCAGTTTGGTTATTTCTGTTTGTATTTTCTTTTTATTGACAACAGTTTCAAAATGTAATACTGTTGTGCCTTATTTTACTTTTTTTTTTTTTTTTTTTTAAATTTTTCAATTTGTATTCTGTACCACAAATCCCCCATAATAAAGGCTCCAGTGTGATGATGCAGCTAATTACACACAATCTCTATTAGTGGAAGTCCTGAGCATATTCCCTAGCATGGCATTTTGCATTTCTAATAGTACATGACTTGGACCAGGTTGCCTTCATTTTACGCATATTAATATGAAGTAAAGCCCAAATATCCATGTTCCCTCATGTAACATGACATTCTTGGACTTGCCTGGACTTGCCTGAGAAAACAACCACATAAATTAAGACTTTTAAGTTTATATTTTTTCTGTGTCTATGCTCACAAAATTACAATTGCAATGTGCATGTGCACCTCTCTGTGGTGGAATTATGCAGCCATCTTTCTCGAACTGCAGCCATGTTTATTATAATATGTCTGAAAAATGTGTGAAATCAGTACTTGGCAGTAGGGTAGTTTAACTCATAATAGGACTCAAGTCTCTTTAAAATTTGTTGGCTTCAGTTATCACAATGTTTCCAGCTAAGACTGACAATAAATATTTTTTACATCAACAGTAACACCTAAATAAATTACCTCCAAGTTCTTCCAGTTCCTTGAACATCATTACAATGGCACATGACCCAGCTGACACACCTGGAAGTATTTTTGAATTGAATTTTCAGAATTTTATTTGTAAAAAACATTTAAAACTGTATAACTTTCCTTCCACTTCATGATCAGGGAAGTTTGTATTTGTGTATCCCATAAAATAACAATGAGGTACATGGATTTTACTTGGTTGTTACATGACAAATTATGAAAATGTTCAAGAGATGTGAAAGCAAGCTAACACAACAAATAAGAACACTGACACTTTTTGCATGAATGTAACCCTTCATGAGCCTCCATTTCCCATTTCTATTGTATTTATTATAGAGTAAATGTTTTTTTAACTCAAAATTGTGTTTTAATGATCTGTAATTAGTTTAGACTCATCCAGTCCAGGGTGGTTTAGTCCATATAGTGAAGTATTCATTTTTGTTTTAAAAACCCAAAAAATAAAAATGTTACATTTTGAGCATTTACAAAGGTAGTTTAAATCTCACACTATTTTAAAGAATATCAGGTTGACTGGAGATCGATCAAGTTTAGGTTTTACCTGTCTGAGCATTTTGTATTTTTGACTGGAGATGATCAAATATTATCCAGATTTCTTTCATTAAAGTGATATAACACTTATTTTAGTGCAGAATAGCATTCTGTGACTCAGATACCAATATGAGTGTTATTAGCCTCCAGTTAGCCATATTTTCCTACAGTTCTTAAACTGTAACAACAGAGGGGGGCACCCACTTTGAATCAACAGTATATGCAAGCAAGTAATAGAAAACCTATTTATTTTGTGTGCTTGGTGCCCTCTGATGGAATGGTGTTCTGAGTAGTGAACTCCGTCATCCATATTAAAACACTTTTTTCATTGAGAACAAATGGTCATGAGATTAAAAAAGTACATATTTTAAAAATTTAAAGTTGTTTCTTTCTGATTTTTAAGACATTCTGCTGATTTTAATGTCCTGAACCACCTATTGCGTAATCATATCATGTATCCACTTTAGGAATCATCTTTTTAACAAATGAGTTGGCCTTTCTCCAGCTAAGTTTATGCCTTGCCACTTCTGGTATCTGCCCTTTTGCCAGCTGTTTTCTTTCCTGAAGTAAATCTCTATAAATCAATGGGAGTTAATCTGCTGAGAAGATTGTGTGCTTACCCTGGCTATGGGTGCACTCCTTCTCCATTGGTTACAGAACATCCATCAAGTGCTCAATGAAGGCTCCAAGGAGCAGAGACACCCCCAGTCCCCTTCTAACCCCATCACCCTACCAACCCCCAACGTCACCTCTTACTTTTTCATATTCTTCTTCTGATAACTGGATTATGAAAGCCGAAATGTTCTTGAGAGATAAAAAGTAATTGCTTCATGATTTCAATCAGTTGTTATCTGTTGTGGAGTCTCACACTCTTGAGCTGCTTCATCTTTATCTTGGTGTCCTTTTGGCCTCATCAGAAAACATTTCCTCCTGCAGCGCCGTCTCTTGGGCGGCGGTGTCTCACTGCACTGGAAAGTTGATCTGATTACCCTGTCATTCATCATGTAACTTTAACTCGGGGGGTGTACAGAGCAGAGAAGGAAAATCTTTGCAGTGACATAAAGCCAGGGCTATCGGGGTGCAAATCATCTTCATACTCTGTATTTGCAGAAAGAAGAATGTCTGGGTGCTGCCATAATGGTTTCAGTAACACACGATCCAATCCTGCACACTGTCTTATTGTTTCATTAAAATGTTTAAAGGGTGCCTCCAAGCATTTTTGGTGGTATTTGACAAACGGGAGCACGTCAAACCAAACGAGGAGGCAAATCACTCTATGTGAACCTTAAATGACCCGACTATGTTCACCCAAATTATCTTACAACTCCTTCCACTTTAGCCAGCATCCCAAATCTCCATTAAAGCCATATAATAACAAATATACACTTCCAATCAGGAGTTTTCACTGAATGTCATAACATTTTTCTCCAGAGTAGAAGATTCTGTTTACAGAAGAATTTCTCTAAGCCACAAAAGGTCGAAATTATACATACAGATACAACACTATATTGGCAGAAGTAATCACTTGTCATATTTTACAAACACATAAACTTTAGGGGCCTCCCATTCGTAATCCATACAATTTATTGTCAGCATATCCATTCAGCTATAACTGCTTCAGTAGTTTCTGGAAAAGCGTTTCACAAGATTTACAAATTTGTTTATGGGAATTTTTGGCCATTCTTTCTTAAACACAATTGTGAGGTTAGACACTGATGTTGGAGGAGGAAGCTTAGCTTGTACTTGGTGAAGTGAGGCTTGGATATGGTGGCTCAGATATGGAAATCAATTCTATGAAGTTCTCTATGCACTGTTCTTGTGCTAATCTGAAGGCATTGTCGCTATTCACTCTGCAGAAAGTTGGTGGTCCCTGTGTACCTTTACCTTAGCCTCAGCTAACCACACAGTGATTTTACATGACCTACTGCTTCACGACTGAGTTGCTGTCATCCCCAATCACTTCTACTTTGTTATAATACTACCAGCAGTATTATTTATAATTATAATTTAAGGCAACAGGTACAATACTATAAGAAAACTTGATATTGTTGGAAGAACAGTGAATGTATACTTGTAGCTAAAATCACATGCTAATGAAGGATAACAGTTTTGATGTTTGAACATGGTTCAACCAAATATATTTCAACATGGATTCTTTCTATAATTATCAGCCTCTAGAACACAAATTAAACCCTGCAGTATTTATACAAGCATAAGATTAAATATAGACATGGATTATGTATAATCCAAAGTAGAATCACTGAAACTGTAAACCAGTAGGAAATGAGTTATGAAGGGATCAGTGGTTCAAATTTCATGCATGCCTGTAAAACAGCCGAAGGCCTGCAAGTGATTCACGTAAGTCAGACAGCTCACACTTTATTACAAAATATAATTGGAATTTGGCATCTATGCTCTGAGCTCATCACTACTTGCTGTTATGCTTTCATTTAGAAACTGGGACTCATGAGGAAAATGTATTTCCTTTGAGAGCCTAGAGGTGGATGGTGGAATTGTGCCAGACTGAAAACAAGTAACAAGCAGCAACAGCAGCAGCAAATAAATGCCTGAAGGAGAGAGGAAGAAAATGCATCTAACTGATGTGTGACAAAAGGGAACTGTATCTGTACTTTTTTGCATAAAATGACATGCGGTTATTGTGCCATTAGACAACAGATATAGTTATTTAATACATTTACATTGTTTCTGTGGTTGTGAATGGATTGATTATTAGACTAATTAGTGTAATTGATGTTGAAACTGCTACATGACACACCTGAGATTTACTTTAGTAGTCCTAACATCCAAATTTAAATTTTATTGACTTATATTTGTCCAAGCCAAGAATATCCATCATAAATAGAATAAAGTAAATTATATAAATTAAAGACAGCAAATAATCCAGAAGCAGACTTCCTGGCTTAATGCTTAAATGACAAAACATATGTGGAATATGTTCAGATGGGGGGGGGTTGTGTGTGTTCTTTTGCTCTGTAGGCACAACAGCTATTTTTGGGAGTAAAATATATAACTGTTTTACTCAAATATGTCTTTATCAGTGTGACTGTTTATGCTAACACAGTGACAGAAAACCATGAAAAAGTGTGGAGCAATGGATTGTGCTGTTACTCTATCAAGCTGTTAAGAGCTGAACCTTGCTCCACAAGAAGGATCAAACATCTAAAGAAATAACACAACTTAAATAACACATCTTAACACAACCGTTATTACAAACACATCCAAGAAGAACTATTTTGCCTTATTATTTCCCAGACCTTGACAGCTCTTCACTGTCAGGCACTATCTCTTTGAGGCTGCTAAAAAGTTTAGTACGCAGTTTAATATGCAGCTTTTCTGACAGCACTGACAAGTAATCTCTTAAAAATCATACTTCCTTCTCTTTCAACAGAGAAAATTATATTCATTCTGCAGCAACGGCTTTTTGTTTGATAAATTTGTCCCACTAATGACAGGTATGAACGTAATTTTAAACAGTGAAAATTAGCAATCCTAGCTTGATCAAGTCTTCTCTGAGCATTCTTGGTTAAACTATTTTAGTATCAAAAAAGGTAGAAAAGGAAAAACCAAGGCATTTATTATAAACATACCTATACTGTTGATTTTAATGTTGCATTTATTTTCCATCGGTTGCTTAAAATGAAGACTAACCTTGCAACAGAGAACATGAAAGAAGGTGAACCAATTAGCGTGGTACACCTCTTAGAGAGCTGATCCACTAAACATATAGTAGGCTGACTCCTGATAAGAAAGCTCTAAACACTTAAAAGACTAAATGAAACCCCACCTAAAAAAACAGTGACTTATTTAAATGAAACTGTCTTTCAAACCTTTAAAAGTTAATCATGAACAGCAGAAAAACAAAACTTAGTACTTTCCTGTGAAGAAGGAAAGGAAAGGTTTTCTGTTTGTATTTGTGTATCAGTTTGAGTGAATTATGCCTCAAGTGGGACCGAGTAAACCTATTTTAATATATCAGCTGATTTCATGTTGTTGGGATTTGCACACATACGGTAAGCTTCAAATGCTCCAGGGTAGATCTCTGCTGTGATATCTACCAACTCTGCCACCAAGTTGAGCCTCTTTTCTTATTCAAATCACTACCACTCCCCTGAGCCAGGAGGCTGTTTGTGAAAGCAGGTCTGTGGGGACCACACGGGGAGAAGGAATCAAGAAAAACATGTCCGACAGACACAACCAACAACCGCTGCCGTCGCCTTTCATCTTCCTCAGTCCAGGACAGAAAGAGTAGGTGGAACAACAAGATCTGCTCTGGAAACAACGTGCTGTTAATTAACTCTATGATATAGTGATGGAAGTGCACTTTTTGTTAAGAGTTACTGCATTAGTAAGCAGGTCAGTTCTGGACAGTAGAGCAGGGGGAAATAAGGGGAATCACCAGTTTGAGATGACACCATTCCTCTCTATTGTTCATCATCCTTATTTCCTTTCATTTGAGAGCCGTGAAGAAATGACTCAGAACTCAAACATGGCCCCTAAAGGAAGTAACTCACAAAGAATGTCCAAATGAGCAAAAGGCTCTCTGTCATCAGTGCTGCTCTTGTAAAATAACATCTAAAATCCCCCAAAGTGGCTAACATAGAGATTAAGCTGCCATTTGTTTCAGCTGACAGCAGAATCCGGTTTGTGGGAAACTGAAATACTGTGTAAAAGAAGTTTAAAGTTACAGTTTTGTTTGAGTGATTTGACTGACAAGAGGGTGGTTAAACCTTAATGAGTGGAGCACTGCTCTGTGATTGGACTGGGTGTGGTGATTAGTTAGGGGAGTCAGAGATGAGCCTGGGGCAGCACAAGGTTTCAGCTCCCTACTGGTGTAAACTGTGGGTGGTGACTAGATAAAACACAAGGAACACTCTCAGCATTGTTTATGCTACTTGTTTGTGGTCTGCATCCATGCAGGAGGGTGTGTGTGTGTGTGTGTGTGTGTGTGTGTGTGTCCTTATGTCTCTGCAATGTAGTGTAGGGATGCTAAAACCTCCCACATTAAGAGTGACATGTAATAACACAGCTTTTGTTTAGTCAACATTTGCAGTTTGGAAATTCCATCCAGGTACTCCTTTCTGCAGATCCTGTGCATCTAAAACTACGGTTTGTGGGTCAAATTTACCTAAATGCATCAAAAATATTTACCTGAAAATCCACGCCAGGGAAGACAAGTATCTTCTCCCAACTGGGGGTCCATGACAGAGTATTGGGGGGTCCTGTCCCACCTGTTCCCCTGCCCCAAGCAGCCAGGGTCAGTCACCAGGGAGGTGGTCCTGCTTGGCTCCATCCACACCACGAGCCCACCCTATCAAGGCTAAACAGTGTGAAACAACATATTAACTAGCGGCCTGTCCAAATGTCAGCCAGGACAAGTGCTTGCTTTAAAAACGACCACCACAGATCCATTTGTCTTGCTGTGTGGTCTCCTCATAAACTTAAGTTAGATTTTTTTGTTGTTGATGGATTGTTGCTAAAACCTGCAAAAAAAACCCAAACTGTCTAATCACACTCTGCTAGACATGTAAAAACGGGATGAATATCTAAGAATCATGTTGAATGTCTGGAAGAATAATGGACTCAAATACCTTTTTGACCTCTCAAAAGTTGCCAGTTGTTTAATCACCCATTCTTTTACTAATTAGCATCTGCTCAATACAATTCTTCCTATATTTGCATCAAAACTCTTACCTTGCTACAATTGACTAATATCAGTCTAGAAGTTGTTTTATAGCCATCTAAAGGGAAAACATGGCCAGCAAGATGGATTTTGCATAAAATATTCATGTAAAAGTCAGCCACATTCACAAATTGTTTCAATAGTGTCATGAACATCCGGATAGCATAAAAGATTTAGTGGTTGCAGTAACAAACAATGCAAAGCAAGTGGATTCTTGTATAATGTTTAAGATCACAAACAGAAAACAATCTATCCAAGATCAAAAATACAAAAACATCAGAGCAATCAGTTTCAAAATCAGACAGGCAGAAACCGGACTTAGTCAGAATTTATGGTTTTATGTATCAGGTTGGAACAACAAGAAGTAGATACTTCGAGACTCCAGCTCAACACTTTTTAAAAATCTTTCTTCTTTTCTATATTGTTTATACAGATGATGGTTTTCATGCAGAAAAAGATAAATCAAAGTTGTTTAGGGTTGTTTCAGAAAATTGGTTGACCTGCATTACAGGAGGCAATCAAGTTGTGAAGAATTAAAATAAAAGATAACCTGAAAATTAGAAGCTGTTCACACCAAAAACAAATTTAAGAGAAGTATTTCATTTTAGTTTTTTTGACTCACAAAGTAGCAAAACAAGAAAATAACCAGTGCAATAAAAAACGGCACCAAAAGCAAAACTCTACAAGAGAAAATCTCTAATAGAAATGTGCTGTATGTGTGCAGATAAGAACTCAAGCAAGACTAAAGAAAGAACCAGGAAATAATTTTAATCAATGTTACCAGGTTAATTTAATCAACTTCCAGAAAAATAAACTAAATTTAATTTGGGTTATGTATACAGTCCCAGCTCACAATAAATGCCATCTCAAGAAACTTTAGAGTACAAACTGGTCAAAATTAAAACTATGAAATAGAATCCAATTCAACTAGATGTTGAGAGGAAATAAGGAAATCACTAACAAAAACAGATAAGAAAGAATCACTTGGCCTGGATTACATTCTATGGTATGGTAAGAACAAAAGATACACAATATAATGGCCCTGATACTCACTCTGTCCAAGAAAGAAAAACAGCTAAACAAAAAAAGGTAAAAATGTGAATGTTCCTTTTAATCAGTTTACGTTATACCACAAGAGCTCAATTAGCTGTGACTGTGATGTCTACCTATAGTGGAGACTAGGTCAGGAGTACCCTCTATGGAACGGAAAACAAACAGAAAACACAAAGTAAGTGACAGTTATAGGTCCATCAATGACTCCATCTAGGAAAGAAGAACTGGGTCAGGTGTACTATCTATGAAACAAAAACAGAGAGAGAAACCCAAGCTGAAAACATAAACCATAGCTGCATTTTCATTTTACATCTACCAAAATCAGTCCACTGCAAGAGCAGCAATGGTTTTAAATTAACATCTCTACATTTACAAATTTAAAAGTATTTGTTGTCCAAAGATTTTATTATTGTATGGGCTATAGGGCAGTATTATTCTTTTAAAGTATGAAAGCATAAAAGGCAACTTTTTACCCTAATTACCACATTATTTTTTACATGCTTGCCTCTATAATGTCAAATGCTCAAAAACTGAGATTGGAGGGTCTTGCAGTTTTAACACATTTATTAAAAAAATCTAATAGTTAAAATACCAGCCTTTCCTCTAATTTTTATATGTTTTGGTAGGTTTGGTAGGTATGATCTTGCTGGGTATAATTGTTTCTTTTTTGTGAAATTATACTTAAAATATGAAGATTTCAATTTTGTGAACTGTGTGAAGAGAATAGTCTCAATATTTCTTTTACCTTCCTAGACTGTTAAGGAACTGTGGGGAAATATATTTCTTATCAAATGGAGACAGTTTGAAGCAATGGGAAAGAAAGTCAATTTAGGAGAAGAGAATTTAATTGAACTCTGCATTTCTTGTATCAATGAAACAATCCGAGGGCAACTGTGCATAACAGCAGTAATGAATGAAGCACATAAGTAAACTCAGTTGAAGTTTATATATATATATATATATATATATATATATATATATATATATATATATATATATATATATATATATATATATATAAATCCAAACTATTACACACACATCTTTGGCATTGGAAATTCATTTCTCCCAAGGATTAGCATCGCGACACTTTGGTGGTATTGTGCAACCCAAACCCTCACTACTGTTCCACACATAAATCTCACAGAGCGTGACTAACCCGACGGTAACAAGATCTGGGGACTGGCGGTCCCCCTGGACCCCGGCCTGCATGTCAGTGTTTCAGACTGCTCTGCAGCAAGAAGCGGCCCCAGAACCTCCCTGGGCCCCCGGAGACCCTGTGAAACCAAACAGTGAGGTCAGCTCTGGGCTCCCATCTCACTGTGAGGATTACACAGTCTCATATGCACATACAAAGAGCTCAGACCACTGAGACTGAACTTGGATTAAGTCATTAAGAGCAACGATCCACTAAAACCTCAGCCAGGGGCTTTCTCTGAAAAAATATCTCTTTTTCTCACAGCAGCTGATGTTCTGTTTGTATGCTGAGCAGATGGGCTTTTAGGACTTCTTTTAGTAGAACACGTTTTCTGGAGTCATTATTTCATTTGTTGGGCTTCATTTACTGTAAAACATGCCTCCTTGAATACTTCCTACAAAAAGACCATGAAATGAATAAAGCTTATACTGTCGCCCTTCTATCAATAATACTACATCCGTCTGACCATTTTCCTGCATGCACCTGCATCGCTTTTAAACACACAATGAAATTCAATCTCCAATAACTTCCACAACAGTAATACAAGATGTTTTATAGTATAAAACAGGTGGTGATGATCTTCATGCCCAGTGAAATGCATGACATTGGGCACGCTCTTCAAATTCTGACCACTTGTGTGTGTGAGTGTGTGTGTAAATGTGTATATCTTTTTGTTGCATTTTGTTCCAGACCTGCATGGAACCACACAGATGCACCTCCTGAAATAAATACTTCAATTCACTACAGTGTTCCTATAACTAGGATGATGCACATGTGTTTTGACACAACTCTGCATGTGTTTAACTCACTCTTGTGCTGATGCATAACTGTCAATAGTCAATGAATTCCTTTTTTGTTTTGATTGTAACGTTAGTCCAAAAAGTCAAAAAGGTTTTGGGTGTGGAGACAAAACCTGTTGAGAATAATTCATGCAAGTGTCAAAAGTGAGAATCTCAGGATTTTCTTACAGGGCCACACACATGCGGATGGACTCCATTTGTCCACATTCTAGGGATCAATTTTAAATCCCATTTTATTTACTGCTTTCATACAAAGTCAAGGAATCGTAAATAACCAGGTCAAAGATTCGGGTTTGTTTGACATGTACAATGCATAGATATTCATTAAAAAACCCATGTTTTTTATTATTTAAAGTAAAAAGGGCTTTTTAAGAAAAAGTTGTGACAGTGGTGTATTTAGCAGTAAGCAGTAAGTTGTAAACCTAGCAAACAAAAAGAGAAAAGTAGTTAATTATATTACAAATCCAGCTATATATATTATATCCAGCTATACAATTCTTTCACCTTTGTATCAAGTGTCATATGGATTAATTACCAGCATACCAACATTTTACATGTTAAAAATTCATCAGTGTTATATTAAGCTTTTGGTTTACATAATTTTTTCAAGTTCAAAAAAGGTTTATAGATGGAAAAACCTCCTCATCCCGGTGGGCCCTACTTTTATTGAAAGTTAGATGTGACCCTATTCGGTTCAGTGATATAAGCCCATTTACAGTATAGCCAGTTTTCCTATTTCTAACCAAGTTGACAACCCAGTGTCACAATCCTGGGGTGCTTGGGTTTTGGTTCTCTTCTGTGTTTGTATTTTGATCATTTTCTTTTAGCTTATTTAGATCTGTTTCGGTCTTGCCACATGCAGTTCAGTTCCTAGCATTTATTTTTGTTCAAAATGTCTTGCCTTATCAGCTCATTCCTTTGTATTTACTTTCTTAGTTTATTCTTGTGTTCTGTTCTTTAGGCATTTGGATTTTGGTCTGTTAGATACGTGCTGAAACCCCCCCCCCAAATTTGTTGTTTCCTTGAGTTTCTGTTCAGCTCCTAGTTTTAATTGTTCGTCTTCCTTCAGTCTTGCTTTTTTCCGTCTCTCCAAGCTGCAGCCTGTTAATAATCAACCACCTGCATCTTTTCAGCAATCACACAAAGTTAATTATTTTAATACATTTCTCCATATTCACAGATGTGTTGCTCTGTACTTGGGTCCTTTAAACTACAAATATGACACCCGAAGGGTCTTGCATGCATTCATTTAGAACTAATATACTCATTACATACTTTAGTAGTGAGGGAAGTGTCCACCTTAAGGGCTTTCAGATCAAATAAGTCTGGTAGTTGAAATTTTTGATTAATTTTTGATTTATGAATGCTCCAGTCCAATGCGATGTACTACAGAAGACGTGGGTAAAGAAAACTGAGAATGATCTAAAGACCTGACGTTCTGACTGTGATCCTGTACCGTAAAGTGTGGAAAAACATCATAGACCATATCTGACATCCAGAGGTACAAGTCCAACCTGAGCAAAACCAAAATGGAACCAACAATTTTTTGTCTTTTACTCTGACAAGCCTCCAAAAGCAGCAGGGCATCATTTTTAAGATAATATTTTCATTGTCTGCTTCATAAATGCCTCAAACTCCATGTGCCACTCAAGCCTAAGTTCAGATAATATTGGAGTTTGTAACATGTTCATAACAAACTCAACCTTTTACAATCCAGTGTTTAAGGAATCATCCAGAATTTAAAAAAAAAATGCCTTCTAGACCCACTGAGGCTTCATGGCTATCATATTATTAACTCCACTCAGCACTTTCTGTGGCCTCATCTGTTGTTTTAATGATATACCCCCATAAAACCAATTCTACAGCGCAGCAGTGCCACTTTTCTTGCTCATCAACACTGACATTTATCAATATCCTGTTAGTTTCTCATGGAGTCGGGTACTTTATCCTCCTAAAAACAAAGGTCTCCTCTTGTTGTTGCAGTCTATTTTTCAATGTAACAAAACTCGCTTTGTTCTAGGCTCAGACGCTTTAGGAAAAAATAATATTGGTGGATCATTGTCATGGGGGTTGGCATGGTTGCAGTTACACTTGCTGATGACTGGATTGTATTATCATTGGCAGCATCCTCAACTCCCATAGGCGGCATGATGCTCTTGATAATGATGCTTCATCATATCATTTACAGGCTGCAACATCAAAGGCAAGCTTTTCTTTTGATTTGGATTCAGCTTCCAATTTTTTGTGCATGTAACTTATAGCATATGCTTTTCATGATGCTTGCCTTTTGAAAAAGTACAATCATATAAGATGGATAGAGGACCAGACGCACTAAGAGCACTGGGGTCAATGCCTCACCTTACCGGGCTAGCCAAAAGATCTACTATCGTCTGTTGCTAGGTCAAGGCCAGTGCCCCCTCTAAGTCCCCATCAGTGGCTTTGTCTGGCGGACGCAGGAGTACAACACCAAATGCACACTGACCGAGTGGCTAGAGGGTAATCCATCACTCTCCCGAATGAGGACAGAATCAGTCAGGAGTGGCCTTCAGATCACTCCAAACTAAATTACCATTGGATGTCAGGTGATAAGCTGCAAAGGGTCACTCTCAGTGTTTATTACAACTGAAGCAACGGCAGGACAGAATTGCAAACAGCTGGAAAAAGCTGCTGACCCCTTAAGGGTGGTTTCAGAAAACCAAATACGGTTATTATTATTCTTTATGTCCATTTGCAGGAACAACCCTTTAAGCCACTCCATCACTACCACGCCATTTGCAAGAGGGCTATTGACATTGCCTGACCAGCGCGCAACACAATCATCATGCCTCATAATGTAATACTCTGAGGTCATGTAGAGTTTGCCAGTGATTGGGGAAGTTAGTGAGCTCTTTCCCTCACTAATTGATGCACTTGAGCCGCTATGCCTTTGAACAGAATCCTTGCTCCATCCGACAGAGAGAAGGCAGATGCCATCAGTCCCCCACCCCCTCCTCTTTAGCCTTTGAAACCCAAGCCCCTAAACCACACAGCTCAGGGCACGAGTGAGAGGAGCCGTCTGTTAGCTTAGCTCAAGAGACAGTTTCTCTCTGATTTGTTTGACCACCATAGAGTTTGAGCTGTGAGGTTGAATAAGCCAAGCCAAAAGAGATAAGAAGATGGTATCACATAGGCAGTAAGACCTGTGATCCTGTCTCTTAGTTCCTGGTGCCCTAAGATGAGGAGTCATTGTTTGCTCAAGATTTTAGCCTTGTCTGGCTCTCCTCCATGCAGAACGACTGTCACAATGTTGCACAGAAATAAGGCAGTTTCTGGTGGACTTTAAAAAGCATAGAAAAAGTAAGTTCTCTGTGCATTTCTCAGTCTCCACCAAAGTGGTCTAAAGCTGATAACAAAATGCTCATTTTCAGCCAAAGCCCAAAAATGCACCAGGAGCATTTTTGGGTTTTAAAGCTTTTTAAAACCATAACTGATAACTTCTCTGCTGAAGGAAATTGCATATCCAGTTCATGATATCATCAAATCTCCCATTCCTGCCACATAATTTCAGGCTGTTGTCTGTAAAGGAGGACTATAGGTTAAGTAGTTGGGCTTGGTGACAGAATGATTAATGAACAGAAACTGGGGATCATTTTTGTTGTTAACCCATCAATGAACTACACTGAGCAAGGTTGCCAACTTTTTTGAGAAAACCAAAGAATGTAATCAATTTAATTTATTAGTAAAAGGCTGGAGGGGATACGCATCTACATTCTTTCTGTGTTTACAATCCTTGCAAAGGTATTCTTGCCACTTTATCACATTTTGTCACATTACAACCACAAAATTCAACATATTTTTTCTGATTTTATGTGTTAGATAAGCACAAGGTATTCATTATGTTGTTCTGTTTTGTTCTTTTTAACGTGTACTGTTCAGCAATGTGGCACTCAGAATTGTCATCTGAATGTCAAGGTAAGGCTCAACAGATTTGCTTTCACAAGCGGACCATTACGACTTTTGTCATGATGTTCCCCTTGGTATATATGGTATATATAAGAAACTTTATTAAAAATGGCTTTGGGTTTGTTTCAAACATAATGGACACAAAGATGAAAAAAAGGGGAAAGGAAAGAGAGGAAGATGGGGGGAAAGGTTTAAAAAGAAAAAAGGAGATAGAAGTTGAGGAGAGAAAAAAGGATAGCAATAGAACAAGTCAACACCCTTGAAGTCTGCCTCGAGACCTGTGGAAAGAGAAAACAAAACAAAACAGAGAATCCACAACAACAAACAACATATGCATATATAATAATAACAGTTAGAACTTCAATGGAAAGTTTAGAGTATAAGGTAATACAAGATGTATTTAGCGGCATCCTGAATGAGAGTGTGTCTGACAAACACCTGTATGCATGATGTTAAAGTGTGAAGTGGAAGGTAAATGATTAACATTTTGGAAAAATAAAAATTGAAATGGGGTATTTATTTGCGCTCAGGCTGTCTAACTCAATTGCTTGTAGAACCACCTTTTTTCTGCATCAACACTGCAAGTCTGCTGGGGTACATTTCTACCAGCTTTGCACAGCTACAGAATAATATTTTTGCCCTTTCTAATTTGCATTTGCATTTCAGTGCATTTCAAGCTCAGCTGAATTGGATGAGAACATTTGCAAACATTAATTTTCAAGACTTGCCACAGATTCACAACTAATAGTAATGCTCACTTTGTCTGTCCGGTCAATTTAGGTGGACGGCCATATCTTGGTAGGTTTGTAGTTTTGCCATACTCTTTCCACTTTCAGATGGTAGATTGAACAGTGTTCTACTAGGAACTTGAAGTTCTGGATATTGCTTTACTAGCCTAGTTTAAACTTTGACACAACCTTCCTTGGTCTTCATGATGCTGTTTGTCAACTAATGTTCTCCAAAAAATCTCTCAGGCCTTCACAGAGGAGCTGGATTTATATCAACACACAAGGACAACATTTACTTATGAGGGTACTTATGAAGAGAGTTGGTTGAACTGGAGTTATTGGATTTATTTTTGAGTAAACGAGATCAAAACTAAATATGTTTGTTCAAAATATTTTTAAACCAAATATCATTTTCCATAATCAGCCATTGGTGATTACATAAAATCCCTATGAAGTACATCAATGTTTGTGGTTGTAATGTGACAAAATGTCAAGTTGTGTTGAATGCTTTTTCAAGAAAATGTAGCTTCAGTTCAAGAAAATTTCAGGTTACATACGACTGATTCAATTCTAGCTATTAAAAGCCTGTTTTTTCAGTAAAAGTACAACATGTTTTTGGATTTACTGTGCATGAAAGGCACACTTGTTTTTACACTTCACTGACATGCGGTTTGTATGTAAAAGTAGAAGTTACTAAGTCAGAAAATGAGCCTGAAAACAACACCTGCAACCCCACTTTAAATTTCAACACATGGTTTTTAGCCTTCTTGCGAGAAACAAAGAACCCATCAGATGTGTCACAAACCAAAGGCTTCACACGGCCATAAAAGGGAACATCTGGTTAATATTATAAAATTAATTCCTTTACATGGAATGAAGGACTCTGAAAATGTAAAATTCATACAGTTATTAAACAAATGTTTACAAAATGTAGAAACTGCTATGCCTAGTTTAGACGCTGTGCATGTTTACAAACATGAAAGCAGTGTGAACAAGTAAAATTACCAATAAAAAATTTTATGGTTCACTTATTAATTTTGTATCCTAAAGGCTAACAAAAAAGGGAAATAAAAGAACTCATTTTTTACATTCCATTTTTAAACCACTTTTTTCTGTGATCCATAACCGTATTGAGATATGATCTGCTTACTGCAGGCCTCTCCTCACAGCCTGAATCCGAGGTCCAGTGACCCTGCAGGTCATAAGGGTGTGATCTCAGGTGAAGTATTGTCATCAGGCCCATGACCAGAGTACTTAACCCCTGATTGGCTAATTCATATCCCAGGTGTGGAGCTGGGTTATATGCTGTGTGTCCGTCACGGTGCTCAGTGTTTCCTCTCCAAAAGCCCAGTGAGCCTGTCTGAGACAGGACATGCTGTTAGGACATGGGGAGGGGGGAGGTGGGTGGGTGGAAGAGGTGTTTGAAAGGGTAAAAACGGAGGTGGGAGAACAGGGGTTAGGTTGGGGGGCTGTGGGAGGAGAAGAAAGGTCTGCTCGAGGTGGTCCTACAGTTCATGTTAATTATCAGTTCTTTTTGTGACCCCCATGTCAGCAGCAGTCCTAACTGGATCTTGCTTCTAACACCCCTCTGAGGGAGAAAAATCACATGGACGTGACATGTGCATACAGGACATTGGATGTTGGAGAACATGATAGGCTTGGAGGTTTGCATGGTTAAAGACTGTGAACCATTGAGAATTGCTAAAGAGAGGTGATAAAAGAACCCTGGCATCTAGCTGACAAATACTATTATGATGTGTTCAATGTGGCAAAAATTATTCAAATTTCAACAGGTTCTTACAAAATATTCTGAGAATTTAACTTAAATATTTTAGGAAGAGTGATATTTTACATGGTACAGTGCTAAGGTCAGGAATTCTGGTCCTCAAGGATCAGTGTCATGCAAGTTGTGGATGTGCTTCTGCCCTAACGCACCTGTATTAAATACTTATCTCCTCAGCCTGTTGTTTGGTGTTCTAATCCATTTTAACTCAGTTTATTTATATACCACCCTCACAATAAACTTCATCTCAAGGCACTTCACAAGATAAACAGATGTAATTCTGAAAAACATAATCAAATCAGTCCAATCTGATGAAATGCAGAAATTAAAATTAGATCCTGATGTCAAATTCAGTTTTTAATGCCAACTTGTAAAATGTTATCTATCTTAGATAGTCTGTCTGTTTGCACTGAGCATGAAGCTGGCAACAGTGAAAAACAACAACTCCCTTTAACAGGAAGAAACCTTTACCAGAACCAGGCAAGTGACTGTATGAAGTGACAGGAGGCTGAGAGAACAGAGCAGACATACAAAACTACAAAAGCACTGGTCAAGGAGAACTTTTTGGATCTTGTTAATGACTCAGTCATGTAAATCTGGTGTGTTCAAGAAAGGAAACATCTAAACTCTGCAAGAAACCTTTCGTCGAGGACCAGAATTGTTCAACTTATTTGAGGAGTTTTAGCCTGATATTCCTCATTGTATTTCTGGATAACTGGTAATATATTAGGACCCTAGTTTGCCAACTGAAATGGTGTATATTGCTCTTTCTTTGGCCAGTTTTTCAAACAGAGACTGGTAACCATGCATACACAAGGAGAAAAGACGATTTCAATGTGTAACAAAGGCCCTGGATGTGATTTGAAAGCATGACCTCTTTCAACAATAACAGTTTCAGGACAATATACAAAAAGCAAGCTGGTCCAATTTAAATCCACTCACATGGAATCCAGTCAAACGCTTTATAATGTAATCCAACCAGAATAATAATAAAAAAAAGATTATGATTCAGTAAAGAGTAAAATCCTCATTCAATCCGAAGCAGCCAGCAGACGCAGGATTTAAGCCAGTTTATATAATGGTAGTTGATCTGCATTTTATTATAAAAGGAAATTTTTAACTTCAGTCTCTTTCAGTCTTGAATTTCTCTGTCAGTGTCATACAAGCCCTGTGATGGACCTTCGACCTGTCCAACAGTCTGATGACAGCTGTAGCACCATGACAGCTGGGAAAGGCCCCCAACAACCCCATTTGACCCTGAACAAGGTAACTTTTTAGGAAAACAACTGTCATGTTGTCAGATTGCTTTAACTTGCCTAAATATTAGCAGACTAATGGCCTTCTATAACCAAGTTAACATTTTTTTCAGATAAATGAATCATATGAGGAAATCACCAACATTCGTGTTGCTTTTCAAAAGAATCAAAGTTCATAGATATATTTGATATACAGTGTTTTGCAAAAGTACTTAAATCCCTTTAACATTTTTTTCACATTACAACCATAAACTTTACATGTGTAAAATTTTATCTGAGTATAAATGCAACAATCCAGAAATGGAATGAGTCTATCGCAACTACACACCTGCCAAGACACAGAAACTGACAGGCTATCCATAAAATCTGACAGATAATCCAAGAGGCCCATGGGTACTTTAGAGGAGCAGCAGAGCTCTACAGCTCAGGTGGGAGAATCTATCTATAATGAAAGCCATTGTTGAAAGGAAATAAGTAGAAGTCCCAATTGGAGCTGGCCACAAGGCGGGGGCCATAGCATACATGTTAAAGCTCATCCACCGACCACATGGAACAGAGGATGGCCACAAAGTTTAACTTCTTGAGCAATGTGAAATACAATATCTGCTGAGGAAAACTGACACTGCATATCACCACGAACACACCATCTTCAAGCTAAAACATGGTGGTAGTAGGATCATGTTGGGGGGATGCATTTCTTGAGCAAGAGACTTAAGACAGGGGCAAAAGTTCACCCTCCAGTCTAATAACCTCTAAACATACATCTAATGCCGAAATTGAATGATTTAGATCAAAGCATAATAACTTGGAGACAAACTCCAAAAGAGTTGTTGCTTTTGTTGCAACAAAAGTTTGCTTGTCTACAGAGGTGGAAGGTTGGAGGCTTTGGGGGAGCTGAACACAGATATTCCTAAAAAACTACGGCGGGATAATTTGGTAGACTAGGACTAGAGAGGGTCTGAAATGTGGCGACTTCTGGCTATTGGAAAAGCAACAAATAAAACATTTTATAAATAAAACCTAACAAACCAAACCAAAGATTTGAAACTTATTATAATTTACTAGTATTCATAACCTAAAAAGCAGGTATTAATTGTTGATTTTAGATAATGATGTTCATTTATGCAGCATGCAACTGGGAGTATAGTCTCTGGGAAACTTTTCAGGCAGATAATTATTGCTCTTATTGTTCAGTTGTTTTGATTTTTAAGTTGCTGCTGATGCTGCTTTAATACAGAAAATTAATAGCTGCCATGGTTAAAGTTCCTGCGCCCGGTGGATCTGTAGGAATGGAAGCTCCTGTTGGAACAATGGGTTTTGCAGATTGTTTAGGTAAAGCCCTCCATGAAAAACTGTCTTCCTGTGCACCTGTTAATTTGAGAAACAGAGATGTGGGAGTAAGCAAATGTCTATCTTTGGACAGAGCAAAGATAACTTTCTCAAACTTTGTCTAATTTTTGCAAACGTTTTAGCCTGATATTCCTCATTGTATTTCTGGGTAACTGGAAATACAATTTCATGTCTAAGGTTTTTTTTTAGAGTGACAGTTTTATTTACTTTAGATAAGTATAAACACCATATTTCATACAGACATTTTAAATACAGGTACTCACTCAGCTCCATTGTGTTAGATTTTGCCTGTTGGCTATAATGCAGAGGTGCCAGCTTCGTGGCTCACTGAACTCCAGACTGATTTACACTTTCTGCAGTCCTCTCTGACTCTTTTTTCCAAAAGAAGCCGGATCCTCCAGTTTGAGTTTCTTCCCCAGATAACACCATGATTCTTCCTGACAGCTGAAGCGTCAACCCCTTGGCACTGACGGTAAATTTATGATTAGGCTCAGGATGCACAGGATAGCCCTAGGGAGAGAATACGCGATCGTTGCACAGCAGGGACAAGACTCTATTAATCTCAAAGATGTGTTACGTTTTTCACAGGATGATAAAAGCCGATTTTGGTCTTCCAGATCTTAATTTGAAACTCTATTCTATTTGTAAACCACTTTATTCATCACCACTCCTTATTCATCATCATTTTAATTACACGTGAGTGTAAGTGAGTGTTGTTTACAGCACAAAAGGAGGTAATAGTTCTTTTTGACAAGACACACAGACTTAAAACTGCCTTCTCCAGAGAACTCTCTTATCTTGCACTTGTCACTTTTGCTGCTTGGCAAGCTCATAACATAAAATGCTTCATAAAAATGCATGCACTTCTGAATAATTCATATCTAAAAATCCATTACATTTACAATATATGATGTAGTGTACAACCCAAAATGTTCAATACTTGTTGAGTAAGAGTAGAGGTTTCAAATAAAAAAATGCAATTTATTTATATATGTGCACGTTCAGTGGTTGTAAAAAAAATTACACAATTTTGATGTTTTGTGTTTAGTGATTTATTATTTATCCAGGTAAAATGTCTCAATGATATTAAATCTCTTAAGACACACCAGACACACCTAAGAGCAATAGAATATAATTAACTTGGTTTTAATATGTTTAACACAAACTGAACTGATCATGCATCATAGAATGCAGCGTTGTGCGGTCTGCCTTCATCAGGGGTGAACGTTAACCAACATTAACTGCTTTACTCAGGCTGCTTCAAAATATCCTTGCAGAATCATAGGTCTAGTCAAAACAACCAATTCCCACAGCTGGGAGCCCAGGATCCCCCAAATATGAGAACAATATGACCTTGCTAAGTTACTATGCTCTAAAATTTGTCTCAAAACATGTCAAAATTGTTCTTAGGCAAATAGATTAAAAAACACAAAAATATTTTAATTATTCATGATTAATAACTTTGAAAAATGATTACTGGTGTTCTTTTTTTCAATGGAATGATAACATCTTTTAAATGATGAATGTGATAACACCCTCAGTCATGTTATCTCAACTGTGATAACTTTGTGATATTTTTGGAGCTTAGAGGAGTCTCTGTGACATGAAAGAAAATGTTTTAGAAGAATATTGTGTTTTGATTGGTTGATTAGTCCTTGTGACGACTGCTCATTCAGAAGCACATGCTGCCAAAAAGTTTAGCAAAGCTCAGAGAATCAGGCTGAAATGTAGAAATTGTTTCTGAGGTTGAAAATTAACTGATCTGGGTGGGTTAAGCTCTTGGTTTCTACCATCCTTCTTTTTTTTCTCATTCCTCTAGTGATAAAATAGGAAGATTATAGAGCTAGGTCATGAAACCCCTTTTTTTTCAGCTTCTGAGAGATTGACAGATTCTTAATATATCTTAGCTCTTAGCCAGTTTAGGTACCTATATTTTAAACTTTCAGTTCTTGGTTATACAAGTTGCTCACTTTAGTAGTAGTTTGTGGAATAGAATCAGCTAAATCCATCTTTGATCCATTACTCTGTTTCTTCTGTGTACCAACATAGATGAATTGATATTGACTCATTAATGATAAATTCAATTTTTGATCTTTTTTAAACAATGGCCATTATTTTTTCTTACTTTCCTAAATTGGTGTCAATGTGTTGATTCTCAGTGTATTATAATCCTGGAAAATATACAAAATCTCTTGATTATGCTTTTGATGTGCAAAATAAATCACTCGGAAGATAGGTCAAGAATTTTTCCTTCAGACTCATTTTTGATATATTGAGACTCATTGATTTTCAAATATCACCATTCTCCACATGCATAAGATTCAACATTTGACAAATTATAACAAAGATCATTTACACAGAGAGTGAAGTGCAGGTATCCTAATACTGTGCCCTGAGGAACTCCTTTTTACACTAGAAAAATTGAGAAAAGTTACCTAAAGTGAACAAATTGTGTTCAAGTTGATGGATAGTTTGTCGGGACTTGCAGACAAACCAATAAGATGAATCATTTTTCACTAAATTAAGGTGGTCACCTATGTAAAAAATCAAGCAAATCTCAGGTTACTACAACAACCAAAATTAGATGCGATTGGGATTGCTCAGTGTCTCTCACACTCAAGTACCACTGAAGTTTGATTCATTCAAAAACTTCCAAATCAATGGCCTCCTTGGGGGGGGGGACTACCCATGTCTAAGGCTCCGAGACTACTTAAATAGCCTCTTCTTTCAAAAGCTGCTGTCTGATCTTGTTTTATTTCAAAACACAAGGTCATGCAGCTGTACTGAAGCAGGAATCCTACACATTCCTGCCTGTGAAGTTTCCAATTGTAGCCCTTTAAGGTTGCAACAAATATGCCACAGGCAATACATCACCTCCTCAGAGGCTTTTATGTTTTTCTCTGATCCTAAATGAATGAGGCAAGTTTCTATTTATAATATCCAATTCACACATTCCTCAAAGCTGTTTTGACACTGCACATTCCTGTCTATGTTTACCAAGAAGTTTGCTGAAAATTCATTTCTTATTGGTTTATAAGGACCAGAAGAGAAATACACTCTTTTTTTCCCAGTGGAAAATATTTAGTTGCAGAAATTATGATTTTTAAGTTTGTTGGGGATTCTAATATCGTCCTCAAATGTACTGGGTCTTAAACTTTGCCAAATTCAACGATAAGAGATACAATGTGCTTCCTAGTAAGTAGTAAGATTAATAGTTTGGTTAAAGACTATAAAACCATGGACACTGTATTTCCAGGATGCTAATGATCTGTTTGACTGCTGCATTTTTAATAAATTAATATAAAATAACTATGTTGTTTTAGGCATTATAATAAATTATTTTAACAATGCTTGAAACACAGTTTTGGCTTATTAGTCATTAACCATTTAAATAAATGGAAAAAATATATCTTATCTGTATGAAATTGTATTTTTCTAGTTAAAGATCCACTGTGCAACCTTGGAAAACTACCAGGTGTTATACCAGAACAACAAGTCAAAGATAAACCTAGCAATCCAAAATAGACATTAGATTTGTACGTTAAAGTGTTGCAGTTCTTGGGGGGGGGGTTTGTTTGTTTTGTTTTTATTTGTGCTTTTGTTTTGATTATGTTCTTGTTGTTCATTTATGTTCAATAGATCTTTCCATATTCAGTTCATTTCTGTGTTCATTATTGTTAGAAAAGTGATGTCATATTAGTTTATTACTTTGTGTTTTGTTTTTTAGTTAATTCTTGTGTTTTGTCCTGTGTGCTTTTGGATTTATTTCTCTTAGATCTGTGTTAGTCTTTTCTCCTTGGTTTGTAGTTCCTTTTCAGCCTAAGTCCCCCTCCCTGCTTTGCTACTGCCACAGGTGTTCCACATCTCCTCTGATATCTGGTTCCTTTGTCACTTTCCACCCCTGCCTTGCTTTTCTTTGCATCTTGCTTGATTCTTCTGCAACATTACCTTTGCACCATGATCTGCCCCTTGTGTGCCCCCCCTGGAATTTTCTCCGTATTGTTTATTAAAGAACTATGTTTTTTGACACTGTCAATGTCTGCATTTGGGTCCTTCACTAACAACATCATGACAGGAGGTGAAAACCAATGGATGTGGACTGTATCCATTTATATCTTAGTCTTTGACATCAGAGGTAATTCTTTACATTTTTCCCTCCATGTCAGCCAGCCCTTTGGTGTCCAAATATAGCCTTAACAAAGATGTTGAAAATCAGGCATGGTTAGCCAGTATCCAATGAATGAATTAATCATTTCAGCACTTTTCAAAGACATGAGATAACCATGAAAGTAAAAAACAGAAAACAGGGCATAAAAGCTATGAAATCGTAGTCATGTGTATTCTCTAAAGCAAATCCCTGGCTAAAAAGATGCAAATTCAACTTTTTTTTTTTTTTTTTTTTTTTTTTTTTTTTTTTTTTTTTTTTTTTGAATCCAGTGTTTCAACTTTGGACTAAGTTTGAGAAAGAGAACAGGAAAAACTATGTTTTGTGTTTCTCTGGGAATATTTATATTTATGCTTCAGCTAGACTGTTAGCCACTTTAAGTATGAGTAATTACTCTTGAAACTTGAGTTATGTGAGCTTGATGTCAGAACATGTTAATATGGCTACAAGATTCTGTTTGACTTGTAAATGCTTGTGGGTTTTTTATAGTACAGGAAAAAAAGGCGTTTAGACAACCTAAGTGTGAAAAAATATATTTTTTACAGTTCAGGGAATGGCCTGACAGGTTGTATTTAATGTGTGAGTTCAGAGTCAGGCTGGAATCAAAAATGAATGACTTGATGAATGTACAAAAGAGAATTTCATGGCTAATGTGAGCGTATATTTCAGGTCGAGCAATAATGATTGCTTGTTTCATTCAAAAATAGATTATTTTTTTTTTTATCAGTCAGTGAGTCTTTTATCAGGGGGAGGCAGTGAATCAAGCTGAAATAACTTATTGAACTGCTTTGGTTAAAAATATAACAACAGTTGAATTTTGATTAAATAAAGCCTCCCAGGGGAAGCATCTAAAATAAAAATAATAATGGACCAAGTAGCCAACCTTGAGGAACCTTTCAGGACAAAGAAGTACTTACAGAGTAGGAAAACTGGTCTAACCCAGAGCCAGAATACAACCACTATTGACTTAAGTTTCTTGACCCACAGTATCAAATATTACATTGAGGTTGAGTAACACAAGCAGAACAATTGTCAGCATGGGCAGCCACAACAAGATTGTTGTACCTTTAACAGAGTAGTCTCAGTACGATGTTGTGGCTGAAAACCAGATTAAAAAGAATCAGAAATCTGCTTTTTCGCAAATAAATATTTGAATCAGTCTTACACTATTTTTTTTCTAAAATTTTACAAATGAACAGCAGCTTTGCAAATGTCTGATAGCTGTAAGTTTAACTAAAAACTTTACTTCTTGTTCTTCATGTTAGGCAACTTTGAGTATTCATCACTCACTCTTCTCCCACCATTTATTCCTGCTCTATATATCACTTTCAGGGAGTCTCCCTGGCTTTTTATATGCAGTTAATTGCATTATTGCAAAAAAAGGAGAAATATTGTTAATTCATACAAAGAAAGATATGATTTTGGTCAAAATAATTTTTTCTAACCCGGCAACCCCTAAGTTGGTCCTATAAAATAAAATTGAAAAGTGGAACAGACTTCAAATTTCCCTTTATACATTAAATAACACCATAATGCAGCCATTTTGTTCAGATGTATTTAGTTATAGCACCTGTCATGAAATTTGAGGTGACTCGTTAATAGCTACTGAATACCTCAATGTATTTATTCCCAACACAAAGTCAGTGTGCAGCAGAGACTCATTCAAAACTAATATGCTTGTTGCAGTGTGGCAGCCAGTGTTGGATAGAGTTTCACATTCTATATATAAGTCTGTTGACTGTGTCCTCGCTGCTCTATTTAAATGCCAGAGTTCCACTGTCAAAACGGAGAGAAGGACGTAACAATATGATGGACCTTTTTGAGACCAGCACTTATCTTTTCAGTGATTTGCGTTACTTGGAGGAAGCAGATCATGGATCATTACAACACATGGACATTGCAGGGGTCTCTCCTCTTTACTCTAACAGCAATGACAGCCCGTTGTCCCCAGGCCAGGATAACGTCCCATCGGAGACAGGAGGTGAAAGCAGCGGAGAGGAGCATGTTCTTGCCCCTCCGGGTCTCCAGTCACACTGCGAGGGCCAATGCCTCATGTGGGCCTGTAAGATCTGCAAGAGAAAGTCAGCACCAACAGACAGACGCAAGGCTGCCACGCTTCGGGAGAGGAGAAGGCTGAAGAAGATCAACGAAGCCTTCGATGCGCTAAAAAAGAAAACCGTGGCCAATCCCAATCAGAGACTACCCAAGGTGGAGATTTTACGAAGCGCCATAAGCTACATTGAAAGGCTACAGGACCTGTTGCAGACTCTGGATGAGCAAGAGAAAATTCAAAATGGAACTTCCTTGAATACCAAAGAGCTTAATGTAAGCTTTTACTAATTCACACTTCTCAGAGGAAATTCTTCCAAGTGTCCACTTGATGTCCTAAATCTGTTCCAAAATGTGCCTGTGGGACTGAAATGACTTTCAAATGACATCAAAGTCCTTACTTGAACTTTAAATGGATTTTTGTCTTTTTTGTTACTGTGTATTATTAATTTATCTAGGATTGTCACCAACATTTAGGAATTCTAGTTTTATTCATGGGTTGTCTGAGTAAACTATGTTTCTGTCTCCCCTCAGCAGCTTGCCAGTGATGAGTATCAATGGAAGAAGTCCCCTGAGACCTGGCGGACCTCTGCTGATCATTCCAATGCAGCAATGAACCAGAGAGAAGGTACATCTGTCAGTAGTTTCTTGCAATGAGCAGTTAATGAAAAAACTATAGCTACAACTGGCAATGTACAGGTTCTTATCTCTTTCAGGCTTGGCAAGGCTGACCACTGTGACAATTAGCAGACCATAAGAGAAAAGCAGAGCTTTTTCAGAAGTGTTGTAAGACAATTTGAGCTGCTGCAAACCCAATAATCAATAGCTTTCATAGTTTCAATATTTTTTGAAAAGATGATGCCACTTCACTGTTTTTCAAGTGACAGAAATGGTTTTGCAAAACTGTCATTGTTGCCTTTTCCATGAATTGACATTTTCTACTTGAATATATTGTCTGTCAGTTGGATTTGTAGGAGATATTGAACTGGACATTTAGACTTTTTTGTGCGTCCTTTATTTAATTTTACATTCATTCTACCATCAGGTTGAACTATATGGAGGCGTATTAGGGTCACTGAAAAAAACATCAGACTTTAATCTCAGAATTCTGACTTCCTCGGCCAAGTGAAAAGTCACTTAAATCTGACATGTTCCTTCAGAAAGTTAGTTCTCCTCCACGTTTGTCATTGAGACTGGTTGGTCCCAGGTGCCTATCTGCATTAATCAGAATTCTGAGATTAAAGTTGGAATTGCTTATTTGTTTTTCTTCAGTGGCCCTAATCCTCCTTAGATTTGGATCACATTTGTGCACCTGCACCTAATGTTTTGTTATTGTGCCAAGGTTTTTGTATTTAAAGGTACACCTTATAGGCAGAGAGGATGAGTTTAAATGGAAAAAAGTGGTATACATAAACGGTGTTCCACTGTTATAGCATGGTCTCACATTGGCAGGAAGTTTATGATTTTAAGTTGTTTTACATCTCAGAGATTTAGTGTCCCAGTCTAACTGGTAGCCCTCCTCTGGTATGTTAATTTCTATCTTTTTCTTCTAACACACCTCTGAATTTTGTGTATGCTGCAGGTAGATACAGATTTATGATAACTTCTTCTCAGAAACCCCAATGTATTGCAATTTTTACAAAGATTGATGCTTATTGGCCGAAAGGAAGAAGGATTATATCCTGCTAAACCCACCTGTCAAGATAAATTTCATTGACTAGATATAGAAAAGACAATGATGCTTTCTGAGTAAACATTGTGAAATTGTCTGCACCTCCTGGGCCTCATTTTCTATGACTTTGGGCTAAATTTGGACAGAACACAAGGGCTAAAAACCAAATTTTAATGTGCTTTTTCTGTCTACATAAAAATACAAGAAATAGCCAACCTGGAGTAGAATTATAAAATATGTCTGCTTAGTTTTTGAAGGGCTACTTTTAGAGAAGATTTCTAATCAATAGAGGTCATACATCCAGGACAATTATACAAACAGACTCACAATGTGCAGGACTCCCAGTGTTAATCATGATAAGGACAAAAGCTAAAGAGTACATATAAATCAATTGTTCAACCATTGTGCAAATTAATTAGAAGTTAATGATCCATGTTAAAGAGGAATTTGTGACTGATTGATTGACTCGACTGTCAAACTACCTTTGGTTGACAGATTGTCTTTTGAAAGCAAATACATTTTGGTGCACCATGTATTGTTGTATTAAGTGCTGTTATTGAGCAGGTTTTATCAAGTTTACTCCACCCTCCATGATCATTGGTAGAGATGCTTGCAAAAGCCTTACAATCAGCTGTTGTTGTGGACACTTAGTGACCCCAAGAAGCCAGTCTTTGCAGCAGTTCTCTTCAAGAGAAGTTTGGAGATTTTTCATTTCCTTTACCATCCTCATCATGGTTCATGGTGAAAAACTAAACTTTTTAATTAATATGCTGACTGGAAGTAGAGATGTACCCAAATAAATGTTGGATTTTTGTACACTTTTTATTGTGACGTAATGCCTTAGCAGTAAAAGGTTCATTTTATTTTCTGACTATTTTTTACCTATCAGTAACAAACCATTGCACACATGTTACTCTGGTTTCATATCTTTCTCATTTGAATCACAGCTGCTTGTATAAAATAAACACTCCAATGATTCACATTTCTTTGCTTTCAGTGACCAGTGAGTCTTCTGCGTCCTCCAGCCTCCTGCGTCTGTCCTCAATTGTGGACAGCATCACAAATGATGAGAAACTCAACTTTTCTGCTGACCCATCAGAAAACTGAAACAGTCTAAAGAGTTTTATTGTTTCATTATTTAAAACTTCCAGTATTGTGCTCTAATTTTTCTGGCTGTTTGCATAATTTTGGCTTTTCTTCACTTGTACCAGGAGAACAAAAAAATTGTACATATTTTATATTGACGTGATTTATAAATGTATTTATTTTGCTTTCAAAGCCTAACGGATTGTTAAAACTTTGCCTTTAATTTGAAAATTTGTACACATAGCTGACCAACAATAAATCAATTACTCTGTTGTAAGTAGTTTACACAGTTTTTTCTTTTTCAGATTTCAGTTGCAAGCTGAAGTATATCACATTAATGTTTTTTTCTTACAAAAACATATCAAATCTTTGAAAACAAAGTTATTTTTCATTTTACAATTTGCACCATGCCAGTATTTATCACTTGGTTGCTTTTAAGGACAAGCAAACACAAGTAGTAAAAAACTTATCACTCACACAAGCATTCATGCCTATTAGAAGTCCATAAAACTTGTCGAAACTGCTCTGGAACAGTTTGCTGCCAGATTGCTCGTCTTTGTTCACCAGCAGGCCTGATCCCACAACAGTAATCCGAGTCCCCTCCAAACACTGCGTGCCTCCACACTCCTCCCCTATCACATGTTGGGAACACGGAAACTTGGGCTGGAAGCACGAGTGCAAACCCCAGTGGGTTAATACAGTTATTTTAGCCGTTAGGTCTTAATTCATCATCACTCGAATCTTCATCACATGACAAAGCGTTTACATGAAATGTGTGGCTCACTGCCAGTGGCTTGGAAATCCAATCAGTCCTGTTTGCCATTTATTGACATGACAGAGAAGGGGATGGGGTTTGTTCAACCCAAAGCTTGATGTCGTGTTGCGCGATGGCTCACTCTGATCTCTGTCTGCAGACGACTCACAGCGCTTGTTGACCTTTGGAACTCAGACAGATAAAGCCTCATGTAAAATGTCACAGTTGCTCAGGTTTAAGGACAAAAGACCAACCAACAACATCAAATCGGTAAAGAAAATAGCTAGGTAAAACAAGAAGAAATGTAACTCCAGGTTCCAGTTTACAGGACGTTTCTTCAAACAATGCTTACATTTGAAGGTCATTTCCTCCATAGAGATCTGTGTGTGTTGAGTAACTGGTTGAGGATGTTACAGACTCTCACCAAGGTTTTTAGAGAGACATTTGGAACTGTAGATGTGAAATTTTAATTAGGCTTGTTTAGTATTTTTTCCACTTGTAAAAAGTTACTTTAAATCAGCTATTCATACTCCTATTATGTTTAGCTCCATCTTTTATGTTTTAAAGTTGCCCAGCTGTATTACCGACTTGAATCTGATAGAGAATTTGTGGAAGAAGATACAGATTAGGGTATTGGCAGGTATGCCATCAAGTCTCAAAGGCTTGAAGCTTAACAGCCAAAGATTAATCATAAAAATTAATTTTTGGTCAGTGGAAACATGTAAAAAGCAACACATAATCACTCTATTAATGGTTATAATAATTTCCTATAGAATGTTAAAAAGATATAAATAGAATCTGACATGCCATTTTTAAAATAAAATGTAGTCTATAGAAAAACATTTTAGTATTTTCTTTCTGAAACAAATTGTTCAGTTGGATGAAAATAATTTCCCAAATATCAAATCAACACAATAATGTATTTATTTATTTGTATCTAAATCTGACAGGGGTATGAATAAATTTAGGCTTAAATTTCTCTTTCGTTTAATTTTAATTTAAAATGAACAGACTGTCAGCCTGAACTGCGTTGCTTCGGGTAATTGTACTACTGACAGCTTGTAAGGATACAATGCAGATATTTCTCACAATGTGCCAAAACGTTTGGCAAGCCCTGTACTCTGGGAACCGCTCACACCTAAGAAAACATGCAGGACTCTCAGCCCCTGAACTGCAGTCAGAGTTTGTCCGAGGGGCCACAGCTGAAGAAGACATCGGCTCTTCTGCAGCTTGTTTAGCTGCTCAGAGGATCAAAGGCAGCTTTAGAGGCTGAGAACGACGTCATCAATGAGAAAACCTGCCTAATTGAGCTCAGGGGTTTGATTGGCGCAGCACATGGCGCAGTTTTGGATGCAGAGAGGGAGATTATACTGGTGCACAGACCCAGTGATGTGATCTCTGCCCCAGACTGTTCTCTAGGGAACTCTCTGTGGTTGCTTTTCTGTTGTTCTCAAGGGTCAAAGGCAGAGTTAAGTGAGGGCCAGGAGGTGATCTTTTATGTCCCACCTCCCCCACGTCTGATAACCTTATTTCCTCCAAATAGCTTCCCGATCTGACTAAAAACATGGTTGGATGTCATTTTAACACATTGTTTTCATAATAATTTAAAAATTATTTTAATTTTTTTTTTCAATTCTGCTGTTACATTTAAATATTATTATTCTGAATATTAATGAAATAAGTAGCCTAATGTATGCTGAAAAGCAGAGTAAAATATCAAAGAAATGCACAATAAAATCTTTTTCAGGATTATTTTTCACTCAGTATGAAGCAAAAGAAATGAAAAAAAAATGACAAAACAACATTCTGAGTGGCAACACCATTTGTTTGGCAGTGGGCAGAGAGAAGTGTGCTGCCAAATCCTGCAAATCTGAGTGCTTCTCATGGCAGGATGTTGAAGGAAAGTTCGGGCAACTCAGAGCACTCAACTTCCAGGTTTGATTCCCTCCATTATAGCATTCCGCCTTTCATCAGCTCTGACTTTTAAACCACTGCCTTCACAGACTAATGACAATTATGTGGTGTCATCAGCATCACATAAATCCCAGCAAGGTCAGGCAGGAGGTAGTTGGATCATAGTTTCCTTTGCTTTGTACAAGTGCAAATATGAAAAAGAATTAGACAGTGAGGCTCACAACACAACTCACTCAAACATTAACAGCTTAATGATCCAATAAGGAAGCTAAAGTTAGGAAATCCAATAATAAACAAACCATTTTTTTCCATTTTGGAGAACATTTTGCTCTATTATACCAGAACTGTTGTAGTATAAACTGTTTATTTTCTGCAAAAAACAACCAGAAATCTGATTATCACAATTACTCAGTGATCACTCAGTAATCTCAATGTTTCTTTTCTCTGCAGTTTAGTCTCTTCATGGACCTACAATATAAGATGAGACTAATGACAATCGTTTATGCTTGTTTTTTTTTGTCTGAAAACTAGAGTACGGCTGCAAAGGAGCTCAGAAGTGCACACACCCCTTTATTTACTGTATTATGTAAGTTGCAGTATGGTAGAAAGTTAAAAGCTCTAAAGTGTACTACCTTGCAAACAGGTCTTGTTCACAAAAGGTCATAAATACCAGTAAGTATACCAGTATATTTTAGTGCAGTATAACTAGTCGACTGAAATGAACAAAATAAAATTTTTGCAAGTTCAGACAGTTTTTTCTTCCGTTTAAACATATTTAGGTTACCCAAACACAAACAAAAGCAGAATCTTAAATATAAAAGGAAAAAGTGCTTGAAGTTAGAAAGAATCTACTTTCAGTCATTACTTTTCATGCAATTAGAATATAGGGTAAAACTAAAGAAAATCAGTTTTTATTAAAAATAAAAATTACATTTAAATTTTTTCATGTTATTAAAACAATGTTAAGATAAATCAAAGAACAGCTTTATTTTATCTTTGCTTCCATTAAGACAAAATAGGAGGCAAATAAGTACCGTATTATGTGGGTACATGCTGTATTGTGATAAAAACATTTATAAATAGGTCTTACAATAAATGAGAAAAAATTAATCTATGACTTAATGTGAAAGTTTTATTGCCACATATAGTAATAAATACAACTAGTTTACTGGAATGATCAAGTTTGAATCAAAAAGTAGAATCTAAGTGAAAAACAGGGAACTGAAATGCTAAGATTTCCAACCAATAAAGCTCTGCATAAAGCCTGTTAAACTGTTGGTCAGCCACTTGAATAAAAACGATTGCACTGTCATGGCCATCTGTTGGGTGCTGTAATGTGGTGCTTAACCTGCGTCATTACCTTTTAATGGTTAAAATTTGGTCCACAGAGCTGAGATACACAGTGGTGTCATTACTTTTAATGAGCTTTGGCAAACAGGGGTCAGCTCTCTCTTGCAGCACCTTAAATGATGAGATCGGGCATTTAGACAGGTTTGCCACGGTTTTGTGAATTAGCTGAGGCTTGAAATGTTACACCTTGTTTTGCAGCTGGGCTGCATCTGCAACGCTGTTGTCTCTGTGGTAACAACTGGCCAGCATACTGCTGTAAGTGGTCGCCTTGCTTTGCCGCACAGTTTGACTGAACAGATTGAGTTCTCAGTTGTTTTCACATCATCATAGCAAGTTGTAGCTGTGAGGTACAACCAGATGTCTTAAGGCTACTTACAGAATAGCAAGGCCAAATAAAGCCAAAAAACATCTCTGAGAAAACCAGGCCAAGATGCAAATGTTCATCCACGCCTTTGAAAGCTGCGTGTCCAGTGTTCATCGTGCCCTTACAGAAGCAGGGCTGGAGAAAATGGGGATGAGTGGGAAAATACAAGTAGGTGCAGATGTGGGAAACTCTGCAGGGTACTGGAGGGGGGCGAGGTGGTGGTAGGGATGAGGCAGGGAGGGAACTGAACAAACTCCAGCCTGCCTTCTAGCTGGGCCAATGGGCCATGGTAATTAGATCTGACCAATGTAGGCCCTGGGCTTTAGCCCGGGGACATATAAGGGGGGTCTGGGGCAACAGACCCCTCATATCACTCAGAGGTCTCCTCTCTTTAACCCAGCAACTTTATCCTCATTCGTTCTATTCTAACGCTTTTTCTTTATCAGGCCATGGATGTCTTCTCCCCATCCCAGCTCTACTACGACAGAGCTTGTGCTTCCTCTCCAGACAGCCTGGAGTTTGGCACCAGCATGGAGCTCACAGGCTCCGAGGAGGATGAGCACGTCAGGGTACCAGGGACCCCTCACCAGCCTGGACATTGTCTTCAGTGGGCCTGCAAGGCCTGCAAACGCAAGTCCAGCTTTGTGGACCGCCGACGGGCTGCCACCATGCGGGAGCGCCGGCGGCTGAAGAAAGTAAACCATGCTTTTGAGGCTTTGAGGCGCTGCACCTCGGCCAACCCCAGCCAACGCCTGCCCAAGGTGGAGATCCTGCGCAACGCCATCCAGTACATTGAGAGTCTGCAGGAACTGCTGCGAGAGCAGGTGGAGAGCTTTTATGGCCTACCTGGAGAGAGTAGCTCCGAGCCAGGGAGCCCACTGTCCAGCTGCTCTGACAGTTTGGTAAGACCTCTCGCCTATATGTACACTGTAGTTACTTGTGGCTGTAAAACCAAAAGTTATTCAGTTAAAAAAGCATTGCATGAAAATTATGATGTTGGAGCAAATATGCCAGATCTCCTTACTACCCAGACAGTTCTGATCTGGAAAGCAACAAAGATTATCTAATTTAAAAATCTAATAACTGCTTCTACACCTCAATTTCCAAGAGCATCTTTACACATTGTACTCTTATATTTCTTGGATACAAAAGCTATTCTGCAGCATTTGCTCTGTCTTTGTTGAGCTTTCAGTACCCATTCTTTTGAGTTTTTTCAATTAATCTGACTATGTATGAGATTATTAAAAATAATCAAACAGACTAATGGCTTTCCCACTACCAAACACTTTATGGCCCCAATAAACCAAACTAAATCCACCTTACTGAAGTCTGGCAGCAAAACCCGGGCACTTTCCCCCACATTCCATCCTGACTGCATGTATCTGCACCATTGCCAGGATTTTCTGCAGATTTACTCGCAGAAAGTGTCATCTTGCAAAAACCGGTGTTGCTTCCCCTGATACAATCGATTCGCCACACTCCAAGCTGGGCAGGGGAGGGGAGTGCGCCCAAGCCACTTTGACTTCAAGGTGGATGTGAAATAAAGAAGCCCCAATAATGCTGGAATTTAGGATTTATTAGCCCGTCCAGGATATGATAAAGGGCACTGGCTATTTTTGTACTTTTTCTGCCTTATCCTACCCAGTACTTCTGTAAGCAACCATAACACATGATATCAGTCTGTTTTGTGAGGTATTTGTTGGACTTCGAGGGTAAATTTGATTTCTTGTGTTCTAACAGGCTGGGAGCAACAGTCCAGTGTGGCAACACCTGAATGCAAACTACCGTAATGGCTTTTCATATGCAAAGAATGGTAAGAACTTATTGCTTTAAAAGACTATTAATTATTTGATTAATTAAAATCGAGGGGAATGACAGGAATAATGATTATCATTTGAAAAAGGGGAAATTAAAGTAGCATTATATGATTTTACTTTATTATAAAGGTTAGATGTTTCTTTTGCAACCTCCTACAATAACCTGTGAACTAAGACATAAGTGAGTAATGTTTGGGTCTTTTTCCTTTTTCAGATGGTTTGGATGACAAAGCCCTCGGTGCATCCAGTTTGGAGTGTCTGTCTAGCATTGTGGACCGCCTGTCTTCGGCAGAGTCCGGCTGTGGACCGGGTGCTCTGAGGGACCTACCCACCTTCTCCCCCAGCAGCTCCGAGTCCCAGCCCTGTACGCCAGACAGCCCAGGATCCAGGCCTGTCTACCACGTCCTGTGAAGGGAAACCCATGCTTTGATGTGGATAGATTGCCACGGGGGTTCAGCAGCACAACAGTTTCTTCAGACACCAGCTACTTTTGCAACAGAATGATAGTAAGAAGTCTTTTGTGCAAAGTAGATGAGGACAGCAAAATCTGAGGACCTGTGGCAAATACCTTTCATACTTTACATGAGGTTTTGTAAATATGTAATATAACACCAATTTATTCTACATGAGCTATAATACCCAATGTGACATATTTAATGTAATAATGCATTATTCAATTTTTAAATATTTAAAATGTTATAATGTTTTTTTTCACTCCGTGTTGTGCTTATTAAACATTCTGCTTAAACGTTCTGAGGGTTTTAAGTTTTCTCTGAATTATGTATTTACATTCAGCAATATTTCCAGAAAGGCACAGCACAGTTATTGATTTTATCTTTACTTTTTATGTGGTTACCACTCCCGATTTAGTCTTTCTGCGGATTTATTTTTTGAAAGATGACCTATTTTCCAGTTGTCATTAAGGAGAATCTTAAATGCTCTGTAAGAGTAACAAATTCTTTGAATTCCACTGAATCTAGGTGCCATGGCAAAATGGAGTGGGTTATTTATTATGTACTACATACAGAGTTTGTCCCGGATAGTCTCGGCTGTCTCCAGCTAACAAGGTCTCTGGATCACTTTTGAGATCATCTGACACCATTTGTCATTTTGTGCTGCTGTAATCACTCATGTAGCCTTCTGTTTGTAAATTATCTTCAAAACCATTTTTTTATTCCTGAAAAATTAGAAAAATGGCCCCTACAATGTAATCAAGGAAACAAATGGAAATATCTCACTACTTTTAAGGTACTGGTGTGGATTTCTGCACTTTGTGTACCTGTTTGCTTTCTCTAACCAAATGTGGGAGATCATTAGCACCACTCATTATACCACCAGCACTAGTGTGGAGAACAGATGGCCTCTGATGGTACTTATCGGGTGACTTAGGAAGGGGAGGGGGTCAGGTCTTAGATTGTGCTGCAAGTAATCTGTATTTTTACTGAATGCACCACAGATAAATTTAAAAATAAAGTGTTTGGTTCCTTAAATATGCTTTTTGCTACTTTTCATTTGCTAATTTGATAATGACAACAAGAAGAGCTGATAAAATCATGCACTTTTAAATCACCTCTTTAGATTTAAACTACTTGAAGCAACAAAAGGATTAAAATATAATCTCATATGTAAATCTATAACTTTGAATCAAGTCTGACTTGATTACATTACTCATAATACTAACAAAAATAATAATTTAATCATGAATTTACAACTTCCTCCACACTTATTTGCACAACTTCCATCCATCCATCCATCCATCCATCCATCCATCCTCTTCTTATCTGGGTCACAGGGCAGCAGCCTAAGCAGGGAGATCCAGATTTCCCTCTCCCCAGCCACTTGGTCCAGCTCCTCCGGGGGAATCCCAAGGAGCTCACAGGCCAGCCGAGAAACATAGTCCCTCCAGCATGTCCTGGGTCTTCCTCTGGGTTTCCTCCTTTACACAACTTCTAAAGAGTAATAAAAATCTATGAAAACCTACACTTTATAGCAGAAGTATAATCTCAAAAGGATAACATGTAAGAAAATTACTGTAAGTTAATAATTAATTTTTTTCAGCAAAATTACAGGTGTCACACTTATTTTTACATCATCTACTTCAATGAGGCTTTTTTCCCCCTTGTCTTTCCCAAATGGTGGTTAAGAGAAATGCGTCTTTGTGTCACATCATATGCTTGTTTCTACGAGGCTTTTTTTTTTTTTTTTTTTTTTTTGTCTTTTGCAATGAGCTCCAGTCTGTGAGGTTAGCAGGATCCTTATCTCCTTCCAAAAAAACCCTTATCAAATTTAAATCAGGACTTTGGCTGAGGTGCTTCAAAATGTTAACATTACTTTCAGTCAGAAGAAACATATTATATTAAACATAAATCTGCCAGGTGTATGGCTTAACTAATTCTGATTCAGGCTGGGTCTAAAAAGCAGAAGTGTCTCTCAGAGCATTTAGAGCCAGTGTTTTCTATGTTTCTTTGGATTTGCTTCCAATTTTATTTTATTGTTCCTGTGGTTGGTAAGTTCAATTTTAGTTTTATTTAACCAGAAATTCCTGTAGTGGTCAAGGGAGACATTGCCTAACTAGCAGCCTTAAATGACCTATGATTAGGAATAACCTGCAATCAAAACTTTAATAAAAAGAGATGAAATGAGAAAAGGCTGCTTAATCCCAGTCTCTTAGTTTTTTATGAAAGGGAAAGGTGAGAAATGTGGGAAAAATATCAGGCACACAAAAGAGCACATAATATACATATCCTTTATCCTGATGAGGGAACAGAAACAAATTAATCTTGTGTCACTTTTTTTTGTCTTGACTTTGAATTCACATGCCTTCTCAGGGGAGATTGTTGCAAAAACAAAGCAATGAGTCATATGCTGTTGGACTTGGATCTGTCTATATTGATTGGATTAGTTTGAACTGGGATGATTTGATTATACAGTACATTTCTATTGAATTTTATATATATATATATATATATATATATATATATATATATATATATATATATATATATATATATATATATATATATATATAGAAAAAGCAGTCTTCTTAACAACAGCAGATCTGCTGATGAGATATGAATGAAGAAAAAGATGAATAAAAATAGCAAATTTAAATTCTAATGAAGAGTGTATAAAGCTAGATTAGTTATTATAGAGCATTTTAAATTGTACTTGACATATTCAGAAAGTGATGCTGTTTTGTATGTTGGTGATTACAACTGTCAGTTTGATTTTAAAGAATGTTTTCAGCTATTTGACACCCCCTTTTTGATAAAACAAGAACTGAAGTTCTATTTGCGCTCGGTAAATGCTCTGCAAATCCACTTCTACCTCTGAGCTAGACAGGCTCTTATTTCTTTATTATCAAATGCAGATTTCTGTTCTCCATTTGTGCTGAGATACAAGGAGTGTAACAGCACCTGAAGGCGAACATAATCGGTGTAAACGGGCTCCCTTGCTGCCGCTGTGTTGCTATGAAACATTCCAACAGGGGCTTGTATTACAGTAACCTCCGTGGTTGTATGCAGGCCTAAAGAGTCAGCCTTAACCATCACCAGAGTTCACCCGAGAGCTGCTAGGATGAAAACTTTGAAATTACAAAAAATAACTTTTGTCACTTCTCAGCCATCACTAAATGATATCAGAGTAAAAAAAAAAGCATGAGTGAAAACTGCCATCACTGTAGTACTCTGTAACACCACAAGGGTGAGGTGTTTCAAGTACATCGCACATCAATGCATGACCAGTCATATTTGAATCATGGGGTCTAGTGGAACGCTGCTCAAAAAAGACAAGTTTGATGGGGCGCAATAAACCAATTAGGGTCTATGCATTTAATCAGACTAAACCTTTCCTCTTTTATGCTAGGATTACCAAAATGATAATCATTTGCTTAATGTCAGAATAATAAAGTTATTTTATTGAAATTTGAAAATTCACATACCCTAAAATTACAATGCCTTTAAATAATCTGTAACAATCCATATGATAATGTAATGGCTCAGTAAGCCTCTGATAAAGTAAATTCACATCATGTGAGTTAAATAGAGGCTGACAGTGGATGTATTTTAAGGCAACATCTCAAACACACTGCTTCCTTGAGTGGCATCATGGAAAAACCAAAAGAAATCAGGTCAGATTGGTTTATCTATTGGTATAAATTCCAAATGCCCCAAAAATGCCACGTTCACTTGTTTGAACAATTATATGCAAGTGTAAAAACATTTAACAGTGTTAGAAATTATGAATATTCAAATATTTCATTGAGATCACAGGAGAACCAAAACAGCAAAACTGAGTTAGCCTTTTCGCTTTGTTGTTTTGTAAATTAAGGATATTTTATTACAACACATAAAATACTTAAATTTTCAAAACTTAAATGTGTAATGTAATGGAAGGGACAACAAAGCAGTACACTGTACACAAGGACATAGATTTATTTATACAAATATAGTATGTATAACAATTGCATATCAACAGTTGCTGTATTTTTTTGTCATCTTTACGATACAGGACTATAATCCTTTTTAAAGTGTAAATCAATTATGAAAAAGTATGTGTTTTTAAAGATACAAAAATGATTTTTCACTTTTTCATATTTTTGGAGTGATTCAGGGTCAAATATGCTTGAGTCCAATATAAAACCGTGAAATGTCACTCTAAAGACATCATTACTTTGGGGGATGCTCTTATTGTATGCAGCAATGTGATACTCAAGAAGGTAGATCTCTAATCTCCAATAATTTACAGTTCTGGTCAGAGGTTTGCTTACACTCATCATGTGCTTTAATGTCATATTATTTTTGCCCTTTTACTGATTTATTTTTACCATTATTTTTTCAGGGTGTAATGATCATAAAATATATTATTTTAAGCACAAGAACTGGGTTCAAAAGAGTTGATATTTTGAGAGGGGCAGCCTAAAAGCTTAATGTTAGCCTGCTCTACTTGTGTGAAGAAAAACAAATTTCAACTCTGTTTCTAACAAACAGCTAGACTATTAAAACTTGGACACAGTTTGGTGCACAAACAGAATAGGAATTTCAAACACATATCAAAGTTGGTTTGAATTGGATAGCGTCAGTTTATGAAATAACCGATCTCATCCCTATTTATAGGCAAGCTTATAAGTAAAAGGTCCATGTCAAAAATAACCAAGCCAAATGCACTATATCAATTCTATAAATAAGAGTTGTCAAATATATAGCCAGAATTCAGCCAGGCGTTTGCTGATGGCTACAAAAGTGTGGCCGAGGTGAACCTCGCTAAAGAGTATTTAATTAATATTAGTAGAGCGATATGAATATATTTATGTCAATATGTAGAATTTTTACCCTGTTGGAATAAATTCAAACAGATGCACTGAATAGTTATTTTGAAAACCACTGGAGTTATATATTATTATTCAATCTTTGAAAAAAATGGTTTAATGAATCATTAAAAGCTCAGATTGAATGAGCTTGTGTATGTAAACTTCTGACCACAACAGTAAAAGAAAATGCAAACTCATGACTTTTCAGCTTTTTTTTTTTTAACATGAGCTGTTCTTTTATCACACAAAACATATCCAGAAGGTGATGTTTTTAAATGTCTGGGACTATTTTTGGAATAAAATATGGGACAGAAAATCCAGAGCTAAGCTCACATAGACAGTGAATCAAAGAAAGGAGTGTTAACAATAAAAAAAAAAAAAAAAAAAGAAACAAACAATATAAAACTTTAAACAGAAAAGACAAAGTCTGACAAAACAAGGGAGGACTTTGCAGCAAAATGGGAAACAAAAGTAAAGACAGGCCTAATGGAAAGGTTTGCACTTTAACTTTGTAGATCATATACTTTGCTGTTCAGAAAAAACAATCATTTTTAAGAGTCAGAGAACTAAATGCCAAGCCTTCCACTCATGATTGTTAAAAAAGGAAAAAGAACACAGCCAGATTTATGCACTATTACACATTTTTAAAACAATAATCTGTATGTTTAAAAAAGAATATATATGAAATGATAAAACTTTACTTTAAATCTCTAATCTAATATACAATAATCTGAAAAATAAGCATAATTCTAGCATACTCTGTGTAATCTGATGACATTCTGTTTATCTGTCGGGAACAGAGGTTTGAAATAATCTCTGTTACATATTTTCTAGATAAATTTCAGGTGGATATTGATTTAAAGTGTTTTTTTTAATAATTATTGCACAATAATTTTGTTGCCGGAGACTAACCTTTAACTCTTCAAACGGTACAGTGGATTTGAATTCGGAAGCTGCCTTATAGTAAATGAAACTCTGCTTTACTGTGATTTCAATCACTTATTAACTCTGCGTATGTATTTAATCAAGAACTGAACCAAAGAGTGTGTTTTATTGCTAAAACTACAAGATATAAAATCTGTTCTTGCTACAGTATAGAAGGTAAAAAACAGTTTATCGAAAAACGGGACGAGAAATCATTCATATGAGACACAAGCACCAGAATTGAGGAGTTGATAGAAACACCACGGTACAAATGATATCTATGGCAAAATGGCTGAAGCTCTACTGCATATTGGATGGAAGGAATAAAAATGAATAACTGGAAAAATAATCAACGACAAAACCAAGAAAGGGAGCTTTAAAAATCCACAATTGAGGAACAGAAAACTATAAAAGGGAGTACAAAGTTAAACTTGACAACTTTCAGCATATTCGTCAAAGCACCAGTTTCACACCAAATTCTCTCTTTGCTCAGTAATTGGTGGTTCACTGGAAGGAAGAAAGAGGAGGTCAAGAGAGTCTTATTGTTGATTTCCTCCACTACAAAGAGATTCCTTTGGGATCCTAAATGCGTGTAGGCGATCACTGAGATCCACCCTTCAGGGCTTTACTTCTTCTTCTTCTGGAACAACCTGTGGATCACAAAACAAAAACAGACGAGCTGAGAGCCACGACTTCACACTCACTCAGAGTCCTCTATAACCTTCCCCCCCGAAGCATGCAAAACAGTGGCTTATGTTGCACTCCTGTCTTGTCATGTGGCATTAGCTTGGCTGCTGAAGCAAAACTCTTTGATTGATTAAACAGGATCTCTTCTCACATCATTGTCTGCTGCTATGGAGTTGCAGACAGTGTTGCATGTACAGTGCAACACTGCTGCATTTACAGTGCCGTGAAAAACTATTTTCCCCATTACGGGGGATTTTCTCTGTAGTGTTTTCATTTTAAATCAGTTGCTAGGATGGCTACTTCTACATATTTCTAATGAAGAAGGTACCCTTTAGCTTGACTGAGATTTCAAAATATTTTTCAAGTCGTAATTAGAAAAATAACTTTTCTTCATAGAAAATCATACCTTGAGATAAAGAGATCAATAACATGAAACCTAAAAAGATGTTTTAGAATGGCATCTCTAGGCTTCTATAAAGGTCATGACAAGACTGTGTTTAGCAAAAAGGCAGTCACATGTGTTTTGTTGCACTTTGAAGCCCTTTCTAGGCAGCTACGGTCATCTCTTTAAGTTAATTAGCCTTTGCCAGTTTGTACCACAATTTTGTACCCAATGGTTGCCATTTACTCCAACCTACTTCAAATTATTGATCATCAAGTGGATACAAAATGTCCCCAAATGAGAAGAAACAATGTAATGGAAACTTTATTTAGAACAAAACTGCAATTTTACTCTAATTGTACTGGCTATGATTTTGTGAGCCACATCAAAAGCTAGTGAACAATTGATATGCAGTGTTTTGTATGGCCACATTTTAAAAATAAGCCTGTATTCACTGTGTGGCTTGGATAATTGTATTATGGACCAGACACTTTGCTTGCGCAGGAGTTTGAGTTTTCCTGAACAAGTGTTTTCATCCTTTACAATAAAGTGCACAGTGAAAGAGAGATTTTATTGGCTGAGCTCAGATAGCTGTTTGTGTGTGGAAGAGCTACACACAGTCCAGTTAAAACTGTAGTGGGAAGATTTTACAACATTTAAAACAAAACACTGAGCTTATGAAGTTCAAGAAACACTTTTTTCTGTAAGATTTATTTACAAACAATTCACTGGAACCACACTGAAACCCAACTATCAGAGTCATACCAAACAGAGGGTAAACTTGCTAACAGCCTAAAACTGCTCAGCAGGGGCAAGGTGTCAGTTTATTGAAGAATAGCTGTATGTGTCAAGTCAGATATATATTTTGTAAAAAATAATAGAGCGATGCCCGTTTCAGGTGACAGATTTTCAGAACATTGGAGTAGCTTTTCAACCACCCATGTTATCAAGATTTTCCAGAAGAAACTCTGGTTCGGACAAATTTTTTGTCGCTTTCAAGAAAAACAGATACTGCAGCATCTAGAATATTTGTAGCGAGTTAAGGGAAAAACATTCACAAAACTAATCTAAGTCATGTGTTGCTGATGAAATATGGTGCATATATTTTACTGCATGTAAAGCAAATTAATTTTCACACGACATTGACATTAATTATTTTAATGTAGTATTTGAATGGGAATCGGCTTTGGCAAATGCAAAACCTTTAATGTCTTGGATCAATATTGAGTTCTAAAAAAAAAAAAAAAAGTGACATCCCTAGTTCAAATTGAGTAAACCATACTTAAGCTAGGGTGTTTCTCAAGAATCAAATCAGAATATTCTTCTGAACATTTGCTATAAATTACTGAGCCATCTGTTAATTATCTGGGCCTTCATTCATTAATAATGTTTTGGAATCTGTTTTGCAAAGGAAAATTTCCATAATTTGTTCTTGAGAACAAACATTATTCCCCAACATCACTGCTGCTGTTGAGGAATGATATTTGTTTTCACTAACAGGTAATACTGTATATTAAGGGCAATTTACTCTAACCCAATTCGAGTACTTGCAGTACCAGTTCAGGCTGCTGGTACCCGAAACATAAAGCCATACAATACCTTTGAACAGAATACCGTGTGTGTTGTTGGATTCCCCCACAGCCCACCCCTCACCCTGAAAGTAATGAAGCGCCTCACCTACGACATGTGATTTTGCTGAGCAGCCACATTCTGTTGCTGCTGTTGCTGCATCAGGAGCTGCTGCTGCTGACGTCGTCGGGCCGTGCGGAGCTTCTCGAAGCGGGCTTCCATCTCCTCGAGCACTTTGGGGGTGTAGCGCACCACGAGCTTCACACTGTCTTTGGCTGCCTTCAGCAGCTCCACCGCTTTCTCATGATGTTCTCCTTCTACACTCTGCAGCGAAGGGTTACAGAAATGGAGAATTAGAACAGGTGTCTATTTTAATATATTTTTAAAAGCAGTAATATCTTAATGTTCCTTTCATTCTATTATCCTCTGATTTTGAGGAATGAGCAGGCAGACCGTCTGCTTTAATAAATGCTCTAGTGAGCAAGGAAGTTTCTATTTCCCACTCAGCACATGTAGAGCACTTTGACCTTGATACAGCTGCTCTCCTAATTGGTCTGACTTGAGATCAAATGCTTCATAAAAAGCTTATGAAAATATGTCAGTAAAGGACAGAATTTTTTCTGAAAGGGTAAAAAAACAAAACAAAAAAACCCCCCTAAGCATAAATCTGTGCGGAGAAGCTTATCTAAAATCTAATTATCTTGTCTTCTTATGCAGCATAATACTGTAAGGCTGGTCAGACCTACCACACCGTTGACAGACAGCAGCTGATCCCCTCGTTTCAGGCCACCATGTCTTTCCGCCACACCTCCAGGAATGATGCGGGAGATGTATATAGGTGAGTTCTGCTCCTTGCCACCCATCACATTAAAGCCTAACCCTTCCTCCGTCTTAGGAAGCTCGACCACCCGAGGGTGAGAGTGACCTTCGCTGGCTGCAAAGGCTGCAACTGTGGCCTTCAGGAAAGAGAAAAAAGGTACGATGGTCACTGGTAAAGAGGGGTTCGTCAAAGAAGTGATGCACACAGATATCCCTTACACGCTTTGTCATTTAGTAAATAAAATCCTGTTTAGATAAGAGATTCTTGTAAAAGAGCAAGGAATTATGATAACATTCAAGATTATTTTTCCAACATGTTTTTAATCATATTCAGGCATAAAAAATATTTAAACTTGTTATCATTATCTTTTTAATTTGATATTAGTTCTAGTATTAGTATTACCCTGGTTTCTCTGTAGACCCTTTGGTCATTACAATGAAATTTACTATAATCACACAGTAGAACTAATCTGCTAAACAATATGGTTTATGAAAATCTTCCAAATCTATTTTTTAACTTCAAAACAATGACTGTTGTTAAAATGCATCTCAACAAATTACAATATCAGCATTAAATTTCTGTAAATTGATTGAAAAAGCAAAATCAGTATTATGTGTAGATTTATTACACACAATGAAATAATTGAAGTAATTCATTTTGACAGTTGTTGCTTTCCAGCTAATAAAATTCAGCTTCTTGGAAAAATGTGAATTTAGATAAAAACAATAACAAAATGTTTAAACACAGTAATGTTTATAGTAATTTTAATTACTTTTAATGTTTTAAGTAATTTTATGGCCTTTACAACCACGGGGAAGAATGTTGACTCGATAGATGTCCAGGAGAAAGTCTCCGCAAGGAGGAAGGCCACTAGGTGTTTAGAGAGCTGGATCAAACGTAATAATGTAAAGTTTAGAGGAAGGAAAAAGTGTGATAGAGAAAGGTGCATACGCAACTGAGATAACTGTAGAAACCTGGGCTTCTTTTACACCTCAGCTCAGCCACAGGCTGATGGCCCCCATGCTATGCTGCACTAATCCAGTAATTCACGCAAAAGGAGCCATGACCAAGTTCAATTATTAAACAGTGCACAGAAATGCTTTCAAGGAGGCTGACCTTTCTGGATTAAGAATCCTTTTTTAATGGTCATCTATAGTATCCTACATTTCTGTGAAACTGAATTTTGGGTTGTCATTATATTTAAGCAATAAGAATGAAAATTAGCAAAAAATAAAGACTTTAAATATGTGAATATCTGTGGAATAACTCTAAATTGTGATTATTTAATTGAGATCATCTTCTAAATTACTAAAATGTAAGCTGTGCTTCCAAGAACAATGAAGTTATAGTAATGGTTTAAATTCCAGTTAAAATATAGCCAGTGATGTATGTCTACTTGAATGGGCAACTGACCAACTGGAATTTTCTTCCTATATAAAACCAATATTTAAAAACTAAAAAATGTTTTTATTTTAAGTTTTTTTTTTTTACCTGAAAAGGGGCAATACTGTAGAACTGCGGTGTGTAGTATTTCTGCTACCTTTGAAGAAGTTTTTACTGTAATTACTCTGGCTGAGTAGAAGGTGGCAGTCTAAGGAGTGACAGACCAGAATTAAATGTTGTGGCTTGTATGCAAATATTTGACTCCTATACAAGGAAACACCTATTAACAGCTGTCATCTACACTCAACACTATTCATGAAAGGGTAAAGAAAAAATCCAAATGAAGTACAATTTGTGACGTAACTATTTTGTGTTGCCAAAGATTTTTATGACAAAGCGACAGGACTTAGTCAGGGCTGGGGATTTTATATTCTACGTGAGAAGTTTCTGGCTTTGAGTGCACATGGATTAGCACATCTAAGTTCAGGACGAAGAAGCTGCCAGACAGCTTTCCCCCTCGTTATCTCCACCAGCTGTGGGGTTCCTTTGAACCGCAAGCCTTTCGCTTTCAGAACAAAGCACCATGGATCTTTTTAGCCAAGCTTTGGGAAGCTAATGGCAGAAATACAGTGAAAGAGACACTCCTTTCCCAATGTTTTCCACGGGTGCTTCTGTGTTAAGTCAGCACCATTTATCATAGCTGAGACATCATTACAATGTAAAAACATAAAGAAGGGGTGTGTCAAATTTTTGCAGATGTGCATGCACATTTCCAAGAGCAGATAAGTAGGACTTTGAGCTATCACAGCTTGCTAGTCTTTGTTCATTCCCAGAGTTTCCAGATCCAAATTAATTTCCAGTTAAACTTCCTTAAATTATTTCTCCTCCCCTGCTGCCTGTTTTATTGAAGTGATCGTAACGCAACAACTGCTGCTTCTTCCTATTTTCTCTCTGTGTTCTTTGCCCTGTCTTCCTCTGCGTCTCCTCTGTCGCCCTCCGTGTCCCACCGTGAAGGCTGCTTCTCAGCATGCATACCGTCACCTCCCAGAACTCACAGTGCATCGACCTTCACAACTTTATCTGGGTTTCTGCAAACAAAAACATAATCTGGCAGATGGCCGGCGCCTCTCGTACACAGGAGGGATTTTAAATGAAAGGCTTGCTGGAGGAAAGACACCCTACAGTGTACATGCAAGTATGGCTTAACGTACCCAGAGTCACTTTATTCTTGGCTTCCATTTCTCTTTTCTTCTTAAAAATATACCAGTGAGTAATTGATTGGATTAATGAGGCACTAAAAGGAGGATGTTCAGGTTAAACACAGGTCTTAATTGCCAAGAGATTTTCTGTCTTGCTTCATAAAATACTTGGGAAGCAGAAAACTCAAACAAGGTCAATGAAGGATTTTTTTACTTGTCTTTTGCAATTTAGTTTCTAGCAATGATTTCAGTTCAGTGCATTTAATATTTCTTTCCATTTGGCTATTTCTGGATGGTTGCCATTTTCAGCTCATTCAACACAGCCTCCCATGCAGCAAAACCTCAACGGTTCCGTGTCTTTTTGGAAAGTCCCTCATCAAGAACAAATGTGAACTCTTTAGGGAGTCTTTTTCTGACTGCGTCAAGGAAAGATGTTTTCAGTGCAATTTGTCCATCTGAGAGCAACATTACTCTAAAACTAGATGTGATAGCTGGAAGTGAGTTAGGGGGCATGATAGTGCTTCTATGCTTCAACTGGGGTTTTTCCACAAAAAATGTCCCAGTGCTAGACCAGGGCTGGCGTGAAAGTCGATTTTTAATTGATTCATAAAATAAAACAGGCTGTTTCAGCACAACAGTCAAGTGGGGCAAAGATGCCTCAAGGAGTCTTACCTATATTGTGCAATACAGACAAATCTTTTTATAGTTAATGTGTTGGAGTTCTGTTTATTAATTAACCCATGCATGTGAATTATCTTTTGGAACGTTCTGCAACTGTAACGTTCTTACTCCACATACCTAAAAAAATATCTAAAAGAGCGACATCATGTTTTTAACCGCTATTTACTTGATTACAAAAAAACTATTTGCAAAAATATCAAGTCCACTTTCTTGGAAAACAAGATGAATTCTGCATTTTTTTTTTTTTTTTTACAAAGCCAGAGCAGAGGCAAGGGTTTTTTTTCCCCCCTTTATCTTCTCTTGTGACAAAATTACCATCAACTTTCAACAGGTGCTATTTTCTCCTCCCAACCTGCATATCGCAAATAGCTCGTGTGATCAAGAATGAAAAGCTGTCTGCTTTGTCTGTAATATACAGAAATATACATAAATATCCACTAAATGCGCACATAATGCATTGTTTATATTTGGATAACCTTTTTTTTTTGCTGATGCAATTTTAAGTGCAAATCTGCCCTTTTCATTTGGGTTTATAATTACAAAGACAGGTACAGTTATGTTTGCACACATTTATTCCTCTTAAATAGTTACTTCAGCTTAGTAACTAAAGCGATTCTCACCCTTTACAATGACGTTCATAGTAAAAGAAAGACTCCATTGGCTTCTGGAGAATGTTACTTTGTTGGACGTGCTTAGATATCCCCAGAAAGATGTGATTGTATGAAGAGCACTGCAGAAAAACTACATACATCCCATGAATTCTTTACTCGATGACTAGAACCAACTGTAGCATAGTTATCTTTAAGTAGCTTTTTTCTGTATGACTTCATTAATTGCTTACACTGTGAGGAATTTTAGACCATTTTCCCCCCATAACATTACTTCAATGTACATTAATCACTGTACAGAGGGAAAATGAATTTAATGGGCAACAAAGAAGCTACTGAGCAGCTTTCATTATTTAAAGCTTTCTGACTAATTTTAACTGCATTCATACTCAGAGACACACTTTCTTTGTTTTTGCTATTCCACCCTGTTCACTCCTTCCACCCACTCATGATGTGTTGAAGAGGAGTAGACTCAGCTGGACACTGAGCTAATGAGGGACACTGAGAATGGCTCTTATTTCATGTTTTTGCCTAGTTTCAGTATCGTCTCCCTCTGCTTCACATAAAATCAGAGACACCTTTTTTTTTCTTTTCTTTGAAGTATCCTCGGTTTGGTTCTTGTTTATGCACTAGGTATATAAAACTAAAACAAATATGTCTGGGGCCAGAGAGTGAGATGGCTATTATGCAAGTGCAAACAGATTTGAAAATGCAAAGAAAATGTTACTTTCATCATCAGATACAAGCTTTAAGATTCTGTCAAACATCCAAATGGCAACTGATTTTCAAAGGAAGTTTCAGCTTTAAGGTCATTTTCGCTGCCCTGTGATTTGAGCTAATCTGGTTTTATTGTAGGTGGAGGAGCCCATTATTTGTGTTGGAGAGTGCATGTATTTGTGTAGTGGGTGCTCTCCATTCTCAACCCACACACCTCTTTTCCATTTAATCATCAAATCAGTACCATTTTAGTACAGTCAGGTTTTTTCCCTCAGTTTTCATCCCAGACTTGATGTCAGTAAGTTTTTTGCTTTCATAATGAACTTTTTTAATCATTTGTGTGTTTTTTTGGAATTTCAATTAATCCTATTTGATAAGTATTGTTGCTCTACTGTCTCTTTATCCCTCAGCTCAGTTATTCCCAATGCTTTAACTGAAATCAGACCTGCCTCAACAACCAGTCTGTCTGCTTCATATTCAGTCAGCAACCCTTATTCCCCAGTGTCCCTTCTGTCAACGTTCTGTCTTCACCCGTCTGTATGTTCAACTCCATGAACCCCCAGCCATATTTTAAGTGATTGTATTATATCTGATATTCACTTGTAGCATGTGTCCGGTGTTTGGATTCTCCAAATTGATTGCAACAACAGTAGAAATCAATAGGTTCTTTAAGTATAAGGTCTTCTTATCTTTACTGATAATGTTTGTGCATTTCAATTTGGTTCAAAAGAGTTGGAATCCTCCATTAGTATCTTTCCACCCAGCATGAGATTACTAATTGAACATTTTCAAGTGTTCCTTTGTACTCTACTTAACAGCAATGCAAGCAAAAGTTTGTGTACTCTTTAAACCCTTCTTCATTTAATGATATTCCAACCACAAAATTCAATGTAATTTATTGAAATTTTACACACAAAGTAGTGGATACTTTAGGAGTGGATAGCATAGGTGCTTTTCACTGCAAATACAGCAGCAGGTCTTTGGTGATTTGTCTCCACCAACCTTACTATCTAGAAACACACATTTTGCCCATTCTTCTTTGCAAAACAATTAAACCTCAGTCAGGTTGGATAAAGGGTATCTATGAACACCAATTTTCAAGTCTTGGGAGAGATTCCAAATTGGCTTTAGGACTGTACTTTAACTGGACCAATCTAAACTCTTCCATAGTATTTTGGATGTATTCTTATGGTCATTTGTACGACTGGAAGGTGAACCTCTGCTCTATTCCCAAGTGTTTTGCAGCCTCTAACAAGTTTTCCTTCATGATTGCTCTTTAGGTATTGCAGATTCCAAAGCTACAGTTTCTTTTAAATATTTTGGATATGCTTTACAAAAAAGTCCATGAATGTCCTGATTTTCCTGAAATAATTTGGAGTCACATTCAACAGAATAATCTACGAATAGGAACCACGAATAGGCGGGAGTCCACTGTATTTTTGAATACTTTTGCAAATTTCTGTGACTATAAAACAGTTTCCTTCAACCCAAAAACATATTCTAGTCTATCTTTTGTTAAAATTTGTCAATTTGTTAATACTGGAGTATATTGTTGGAAAGACAGTTTTTAAAGAACAGTCTTTAGGACCTAGAGACATCTGGTGGTAAAAATAATAATATATAACAGTTATTAATTTGAATATGCAAGAACTTGGATGAATGCAATTTACAGTTGTTTTTTTTTTGTTTTTTTTTTGGATCAAAGCATCCTTAGGTACTGAAATACTTGAGTACTTTATCATTTGATGTCAGCACATAGCCTTTGGTGCAACCATTTATGCTTTGGCCCAATTACACACATTCTCTTAATGAGGGTCATTAAAAAGGAGGCGAGTTTGTTCATTTCATTCCAAGTGGCTAGAAACTACTGGTGATGATATCACTGGCTAATGTGATTTATACATAATTCACTGGTCATTATGTGGAGCTTTCAGTCATATTGTATGATGTTTTGATTTCAAATAAAGGCCATCATAATAAATCTCCAGTGCAGTTCTTACCTTAGCCGTGGCTCTCGCCTGGTACTCCGGGCAGCCATTCACTGTAATTGTTTCATGCATGTACTGATAGACCTGAAAGAAATGAAGAGAGACGTGTAGTGTAATTACTCATGACTGAAACCTAAAATCACTACTTTCTACAATCAACTTCCTTCACAGGCTCAGACTTCACTGCAACCATCTGACTGATGGGGGCAATAGTGCTCTATAATGCCTTTAAAATCTTTAATTCTATAAACGACAGGTAGTTAAAAATTAAAACAAGCAGGTTTGTCAGATATAATAACACCATTCAATATAAAATGTCAGAATGACCTTCTTAAAATGTAAATCTGGGATTTTAATATTTATGCATGATTATTACTTTTATCTAGCTTGATGTTTGCAGTGTCATTAAATCTATTTTGATTATTCTTAGTTGGTATTTCATGACTGAAAGTGGTTTTCTGACCTCAGCCACTAACATAGGTTGCTGAGTTTCCAGTTGAATGAAGAAATAAAAGGATTTCTGCCAGTTTGATGAAGCAGATGGAACCAAGGCAGACAGCTGACCTCTCCAGTTAAATCTTGGCTTCCAAGACTACTTTAGAAAGGGAATAAATTAAGAACTAAGACTGATCAAGGAAGATATGTGATTGTTAATATATAATATCATACTGACTAACATTTATTAGAATAGAATAGAAATACTCTTTATTGGCCCTTTGTGGGGAAATTAATGTGTACAAGCAGGAAAGTTAGACAAATCAAAACATGCTGATTCACACAAAGGTAAAATAAAAAAGAAGCTGTACAGTAAGGGCAGTTTTACAACATAGGAAAAATACTGTACAATTAGTAAAAATAGCACACTCAGGTAGAATAATAAAAAAAATGTACAAACTGTGCTTGTATATTTGTGCATAAACAGAGTAAGTGGCCTCATTGATCATACAAATTTGTTTACACAATGACCTACAGCCTGGTGAAGATGTGTAAAAACTATTACAATACATTTCTATTTTTACTATCTCCTCATCTAAAAGTCTTTTGAACTGAAATAAATTTGCAGTGTTTGTTTTCTTGGCTAGAGAAAGCTATAACTCTCCAGAATAGGGTTTAAACCCACAAAATCATAAACTGAGAAACTTGGATAATTTGCAGCTGAATTTATAATCAAAAGCAGTGTTTTTCAAACCCTGATCTTCAAGGCACATTCTCCTGCATCTTTTAGATGTTTCCCTGCTTTAACACACCTGATTCAGATGATTGCAGTTTAGTAAAAGCCTGTCAATCAGCCATCAGCTGAAATCTGGTGTGCTGAAGCAGAGAAACACCTAAAACATGCAGGGCAGTGTGCCTTGAGGACCTGGGTTGGGAAACACTGAGCTAAAGGATGCACAAGACAAAACCCAAAGTGACTTTTTGGTTAATACCTTCCAAGTAGAAACTGACATGTTCCTGAAGAGAACAGTAATGTATTTGTAGGTTAGAGCTTAACTCACCAAGTTCTGAAACCTTATACTGAAAAAAGGGATGGCTGCAGTTCTCAAAGTTAGCTTTGGAGATTTTTACCTCCCTTTCCATTTTCCTCACTTACAGCCATTTTCTAAGATCTGCCTTACTTCAGTGCCATGTTCTCTTGTCTTTCCCATTTTTGAATACTTGGCTATGAGAAATGGGCCTCTCTAACATGTCATATTTATATCCCAGGGAACCAAAGGTGGAACATAAAACACAACTCGCAGATATGTTTCAGTTACAGTTGTCTTTGATGGTCACACTTTGTGGCACCTGCCGTTTTATAATCAAAACTATTATTTTTTTTTAATGTAAGCTTTATGTCCCCACTAAATAAATATACTGAACTTAAATGTTTCCTTTTCTGGTATGCTAAAAGGTGAATAATTTGAAAGCTTTTTACACCAACAAATGTAGATGGCACAGCAATTTATTCCAAATGTATTTCTTCTTAATTTCATGCAATTCTTAAAAGCTACATTGGGATCTGTGTCTATATTTTAAGTCAGATTTTAGATCAAAGTTTTAGAAGGTAGTGCCTGTCCATCTAACAAAACACCTACAATCAAATAATTTATTTACAACCTTTGCAGGTTATTATTTACTCTCTATCATCCTACAGAGGCTATTTCTTTATTGAGAAGACGAAATCAGTGCTTGATTAGCAAAAAAAATAAATAAATAAAATAAAATAATAATAATATATATATATATATATATATATATATATATATATATATATATATATATATATATATATATATATATATATATATATATATAAAACAATATTCTGGATCAAAAAAAGGGATTTAAATCAGAATATTTTTTATTCAGAAATATATATTTCTCGGTAAATTTGTATTACCTTTAATGGTTCAACACAATCCTTTTCTGAAATTAATAAAGGTGTACCACAATGGTCATTTCTTGGCCCACTACTTGGTGTATAATAAAAGTCTCTTTCAGGATTGTGGTGAAGATGTATGCTGTCACTAGTTATTTACATAGCTGGTAAATATGAACATACGTTAAATGACATTTTTGCATGCGGAACAAGGAGGCCATGAATAAAACCCTTCTACAGATGTAAGCAAGCTACTACACAGCAACATTTAGGCTTTAAACACACTCAGATGTTGCTATATCAGACATCAGTTGATATATGTTGCAATGAAAATTGATGTATCCATCATTGCTGTTATCAGATGATGAATAGTCCAAGTTGGATGGATATAGAAGTTTAAAATGATTGATGAGCTGATGATAAAACCTCACAGTTTATACACGATTTGCTGAGCTGGTGCAACAGAGTTGATTAAAAACATACATTTCAGAAAAGATTAGAAGATTTCAAATGATTCTGCAGCTCAGCACATCTAGCGGCTTTAAAATTACACTGATATCAGTTGCAGTCAATTAAGAGAGTAAAGCAGCCAAAATCTGTTGAAAATAATTAAATGGATAATTTCTCAGAATATTAGATTTGTGCCCCAGATACAGAGTTCAATCACTTTTTCCTGCTCACAGGCATTCTATGTTTCACATCAGAGCAGAACAGCTTAGTGGAAATGAACAGATTGGGCATCTTTGACATACAACATCACAAAGCTCTCAGTTTCCTGAATCACCAAAGACACCTATACTTAAAGGATAGAAACACTGAGATATTTTTGTGTAGAGATCTCAGAGTGGGAGAAAACATATCCCCAAGCTTCTGTCGGCTTGTTTGCTTATGAATCTCAAGACCAAATGAGCTGCATTTGAGTGCACAGCTCTTCATCTCAGACTGCAACATGTTCTGTGGGTTTATTGCACTGGCTCTTTCTGAGAAAATGAGCCTAGCATTTCACACATGCACACACAGTTTCGAAAAAAAAAAAAAACCCAAACAAATCCTTTTTTCCTGAGGTCTTTTTCCACCTCTACACTTTTTGAGGCTGAGCAGAGCTTTAAAAATGAAATGAAAGGTTTGTCTTTCTTACTTCTTCATATATAGCCTATTGTTCACTGTATTAATCCCTTTCTTTAAAACCCAATTGTTACTGCTGTTTAGAGCTATTCATTTAGTTTTCAGCAGCTCTCCATCTCTTCCAGACACTAAATGCAAAACAATGGCAGCTTCATCAAGCTGTTACTGTAATGCCTTTTGGGCCTTTTAAACCTCTGTCTCTATTGTGCAAATGTTTATTAACAGCCCTATTCAAGCATGACAGGAGTGTCACAGATAAAGCTTATGCCATATTTGGTATCTGCTGCATGGGAAAAGGCAGCACAGTAGCGAACAGAAGAACAATGACACCAAGAAAAGGGAGATTTGCTGGTCTCTCACTGGGTGCATCACTGGCTTCTGATTTTATAACAGCCACATGCTCAGTTCATGAGGCAACTCTTCTCACTCATTTCTTTGGTAACTGTTGCATTATTTAGAAGATTTGAATTTGTAAGTCTTTTTTCCACAATTAAAAAGCTTTTGATCTGAGAATGAGTTCAAATAATTAGCAAGAGATTATCTGCTCTTCATGTAAAATAAAATGTGTTTGGTATGCAGAGGAAACTAATCAGTCTGAAAATTTGGATTGCATGTAACCCTATATACAAAAAAAAAAAAAAAAAAACTGTACTATATTTTGGATCAGTGTTAATTTCCTTTCTGATAAAAATATTGAGTCAGTTCTTTGCTGTTTTCAGCAGTCAGTAGTTTAGATAATACATAAATTCTGAAGCTGCCTGGAGTCAGTAAAGCAACAGTAAATCTATAGACCAGAAAATGAAGAACAGAGTTGAGAGAAGACATAAGACTGTACATAATATATGTATACTCCAGGCCTTGTCAGCAGAAAAAGTACATTTACCCAGAGCTGCCATTATACACATCTACTTAACAGCAGAAAAGTCTCAGAAAGAATTTCACCCACCATTTTTGCAACTGTTTTGTCTATGGAGAGATTCCTTAGTGAACATCAGTTACTCAATACGCAAGGATCTTCATCCCTAATGATTTAGTTCATTAGAAAAACTATGTGCACAAATTTTAGACAGACTTCCTTAGAAAAGAGGAATCCTTTTTTCCACTGATTTCCCTAGCAGCACTTCAAATGTTTTCTCTTTTTCTTCTGCTGTGCTAAACTTTCCACCACTTATCAGCAGAATTTTTTTTCTGCAAATAGCTCTGTACTTTGAGAATGCCACAGAATTTGCTCTGATTTAAATTTATAAAAATCGACATAATACAGGTTGATTTTCTCCTAAATGAATGCATAATGCCTCATATAAATTTGTGCAAACTTTCTAGGTGTGTTATGATCCTTGGGTATTTATGTTTTAGTTTTCATCAGCGTTTGTGTGTTGATCTTTACCCTATTTATTTCAGGTCTATAGGTCTTGTCATATTCAGTTTACTCTATGTTACTCTATGTTACTCTATGTTGTTTGTTAGAAAAGAGCCTCACCTTATTGAATCTGCCTGTTACTGAGCTCCATGTTTTCAGGACTAAACAAATCGAGCCCCATGATACCTACTACTTTAAGCGTATGACCATCTTCCCCCGCCCTCCTTGTCATTGTAGAGCATGGCAAGGAAAGACAAACACCTCATCAAACTCGATCTCTTTGTCATTTACCCAAGCACTGCTGAGGCTGCTCTTTTCCCGGCTCATCATTCTTCATATTGACAGCTAGCTTGTCATCTTTAACAGGGCTGAATCATGTTTTGCACATTTTTCTGCCTTGCAAGTAAAAACGGAGACAGGAGTTTGGACCGAACCAACATGCAGGATTAGTGCTTCCACCCTGACAACTTTTAAGGTGGCTTCTAAGACTAAGAAAAGAAAAACAGGACATCTCCCACATGCAAAAGAAATGACACCATAACATGTGACAGTTAAAAAATGACTAACCTGTGGATTCTGATTAGCTTTCTACTGACTATAACACATATGTACTCATTAGCATAAACTTTGTTTTTATTCAGCAAATAAGTATAACAAAAAGTTACAACAGAAAATGTGCTGCAGGTTGTTGGAAGTAGTTGTTTTTTGACCTGTTGCTCAACAGTTAAATACTGATGGAGCTGATCAGGAATGGTCACAGCACATCTTTTCCTAAAGATTTGATTAAATTTGGGTAATAATTGTAATGAACTGTAAAATGCAGCAGCCAGTATTTAACATTTTCTTATGAAACCAGCATACAACAGACTTTCTTCTTTTTATTCATCATCTTCTTTGCAGCAGCCCTCTGCGCACCCCAGCTAGTTTCTCTGGTGATTGTGTTTAGCCAGCTCTTTGTAGGTAAAGCTCATTGCCTCTTGGTGAAGAGCGACTGCTGCTGGTCAGGCTGTTGTCAGTGGTTTTATTAGTCTCCGTGTCATTGCACTCCCGTGACTGGCACCAAAATCAGTCAGTCGGTTGCCAGACGAGCCTCTGGTGCCAAGATGTGCCAGGGTTGAACTGACACAGTGCAGAGCTGGGCTCTGTAAGAGGAGAGGGACAGTTTGCTCCTTTATGTCACTTTGATCTCCTGTTCTGATAGAATATATATGGATTTGTTTGTATCCAGTCAGTGTTGGCAACATTTTCATTACTGTGAGCAGATTTGGGTGAGAAATCCAATTAACTCAAATGTCATTAGGTAATTTCAGTTACCTAATGAGTAAAATAACCCTGTTAATAAAAGTCACGTTGTGGAGGACAGACCTTGTTTATAGGTTCTCATCTTAATTGAACTTTTATGACTTTGTTATAGATTATCTGCCCCTTGTTTTAGTAAAGACTCCAGCTCCCTGAGACCCTGAACAGGTGCAGGCAATAACAAAAAAATACACGGAGAAACATTTTGTGTCTTGAAGGAAAATCAATGAAATATGCTGATCAAAAAAGTCTTTGTTGAGATGAGCAAACAAAGTTTATTGCTCTTATCAATTTAGAAATTGTGTGCGAGGCTGTTCAGTTCCAACACTGAAGAAGATGACTTGAGTGGTTTTAGTGTGCAGGAGTAAGATGAAGATATCAATGACTTTTCCTTTTTTTTCTTAAGCAGGTGTGATACAGGCCCTGTTTGAAAAAAGCATTTAAGGTAAATATTTGTATGTTACTATTATGTATTTCATTAAAAGTGAAAAAAAAAAAAACCTTTCTGTGTAAATATCTGCACCTGAAGCTTATAGACAAGTGTGGTCTTAATATTTAGACTTTTTTTCTTTTCAAAGTAAGTGGGTGTGGCTTATATTCAGATGCCCTCAATAATCCAGGAATTATGGTATTTGCATGGCATGTCATGATCTGTTTTATATATAATATTTTCTGTACAATAAATCCAGTGGACACCTTCCGTTGAGTATTCCCAGATTCACCTATTCGTGGATTCTTCTGTGGGACGTGACTCCAAATTATTTGCCTTTCTGCAGATTTTTTCATAGACCATATCTAAATCTTCTAAAGAATATGTAGCTTGGTAAGCAGAAATATGGTGGTACAATGCTACTTGACATGCTATTGGCTGGAGTCCAGGAGTGCAATTTATTTTCTTTAGTACTGATTGGCTGTCCCCCACCAAGAGCCGAAATAAGAAAGAAACTGATGTTAGCTTCTGTGATAGTGCTAAGACAGTTTCCACTGGGCATTTTAATGCATTTTAAGGTATATTTGATGTTTATAAATGGGCAATTATAAGTGTCTTTATAGTGGGTTCCAAGCTTTTGTGGGTTTAAGCTATTCACAGGCAACTATGGTCCCTCGCCCCCGCAAATACAAGGGCTCCACTGTACATGTTGACGCTAACACTGTCATCAAGCTCAGCAGATGCAACAATTTGCCACTAATTTTATCCTCTCTTAAGCAACAAACAATGCAGCTGCAAAAATGATCAAAGGCATGGAGGAAAAATCTTTTCAGAGAGCTCCCAGTTCTGATAAGTCAAAAATTTGCCTTCTAACTTGATTGTATTAGGAAGGAATCACATTCATAGTTATGTTTCTAAATCAAATAAGTGATGTGGATCTTGGTAATGCACAACAGATGTTTCTAAAAGAAAATGATATGACTCATATTTTAACTAATTTACTCAAAGAAAAAGATCACTAACTGAAGAATCAGAGTGTAAAATTGTCATATGTAGAGTATGCAAATATGAACTTCTTGAATTTGTCAGAAGAAAAATAAAACCCTTGTGGTTTCTTTACTGTGATTATATCCTGGTATTTTCTGTGAGTAAAAAGCATCTCTGATTTGGTTATGCACTCACCCATCATCTTGTCTCACCCTCAGCTCAAAAGCAGAGATTCTCCAGTGTATCTCACCTTCATTACACAATGTAGATGAGATGCAATTCCATGCAATCTGCATGACGCAAACAGCAGTGGTCTTGCAGGATTCAAAACTATTTGTGTGCAATCTACATAAATATAGGTAGACTTTTCCTTAAATGCATGCATGATAATCAAATCATTTGTTTAATGTTACGCATGGAAGAATGAAGTCAACTCCCAAGCTTACAGAGCTCACAAGTCACAAGTCTTCTAGCATCCTGGAGTCTTTCAGTGTGTGCTGTCAACACTTCAGTGTTGAGTCCTAAAAATAAAAATTAGTCTAGCAACACTAGCTTTCTACTGAAATAGGATCTATTTTCTGTCAATGCTGAATCACGTTACTCCCTAATTTTTTTCCCCACATGAACTGGTGCAATTAGCAGTCAGTACAAGACCTCACATTTGCTATTATTATCAGAGTTTAATATAGCCCTTTTAACAATAAGCTGATAAATACTTGCATAATTGTAACTTAAAGCTGTCGTATGTTACTTTGACTAAATTATATTTGTTAAAACTGGCACCATACCATGACAGTTTGGTATGCGACAGATAATCTGTGAAAAGCTCGAGCTCCTCCACCTCCTTCTTGAGCAACTATTGCCGTCTAAAGAAATGCACCACTCCCGACCTAAAACAACCAATTAGAGCCAGGAAGCGGGTATTAATGCTGTCAATCACTCTCATTTACACTGCTAAATGTGCTAATGGTGAAGAAACAACTTACTGTTCCAGGAAAACAGTTTATCTGCCATCATCGGTGGCCATTGCTAACTAGCATTAGCATTAGCAGCAGGCTATGGTGCAGTGAACCAGCTGTAGCGTAGCAGAGAGCAAGGGGAAGTGTGTGAGCAGTGCATACACGAGGGTGACTGCTAGCGCTAAGATCCTCCTCCTGGCTCTGATTGGTTGTTTCTGACCGAGTTGTGCATTTCTGCAGTTAGTACTGGGAGCACTAGGAGAAGGCAAAGTATCTTGATTTTTTTTGACACATATTGTCTGTCTTATATTGTACTGTGATGACATAATGATAATTTTAACAAATATGTAAAATCTATATTTTTCATAAAAATTACATACTGCAGCTTTAACGGGATAGGGGAAAGCAAGAACTCTAAGAATTCTAAAAAAAATTACGGATTCATTGCTAAAGTTGATAGCTCTGCTTAATATCCAAATTACAACTTCATGATAATTAATAGTGACTGCATGTTCTGAGAGCTTAATGCAGCCAGCTAAGGTTGAAGGAAGGTCGACTTGGTAGATAATGTGAAATTCCCTCCAACATACTGATCAACTCCACCAATACACTTTCACTCCAGGTCCAAATTACATTTTAACTTTGTTTGTAATTAACTTGTAGATAGAGACCATTTCAGCATCTATCACCTGTTTTCCTGCTCTTTAATGCTGCTGTTTGCTTCCCAAACACATGTCACTGTGTGATGCGATGGTATATCACAGCAGACAGAACACTAAATATACAAGATCTGTGGTTATCAGCCTGTGTAGCAGCACCACAAGCAGAAAAGGCTTGTTTGCCTTTTACGCCTGTCCTGTTGATGAATGAGGTTACAGCAATGAATCAGCTGAGGGATGTTTTGGATGGCTAGTGAATGAAAATAGAAAATCAGTATTTAGAATTCACACTATACTATCCTCCAGTATAAGGAAATTAAAAGCAGCCTCAGTATAATTAATGGTAACAATCTTATCAAGCGTTTTATTATAATAGCAGAAAAAAACCCACAATGTTTCCAAGCACCATCATCCTTAGCGATCAAAAATAGAAATAATCAAATATACCTAAAAGTTATGCCATTAAACTCCAGCTGTAATGAGGCAGAGGTATAAGATCTGACATTTTAAATAGCCATTTCATGATTGATGTTACACAGCAGCAACTTAAAGGCATAATACATACTTTTGTTATTGTGTCTCCAAGCAGGGTGGAAATTAATACAATAAACAACCCTTTGTCTAATTCAATCATCAACCATTAAAATGTATTCTGTCGTCATTAACAACAGATGTTGCTGCATAAACACACTAAATATAACTTATGGTTGACTCTATTTGTACTCTGAAATTAGAATTTCAGACTCCCATGACATAAAAATAAAACAATGCTCTCTGAAGTTGAGTTTTGATTGAATATGGCTGCTGTGCACACAAAATATAATGAAAATTGTAGGAATAAACTGTTTAGTTACATTTCTTACAGTTTTGATCCAATTAAACTAGAAGCACAGCTCATTTGTATCCCATAATGGTCAAATACTTATCAGCTGGGTTAATTAGAAAATAGGTCAGGCTGTCATGCCACTGGAACACCTTGAGGTGAGCGAATCTTCATCAGAACAGACAGAGAGTCTACATGAGATCAAGTATGTTTAATACTGGGTCATCTCTACAACATTTCAGCAGTAGATGAATCTACATCTAACATGGAGCGTTAAGCTCACAGATCTGTAAAATGCAGATCAACATGATCTCTGAATTTATTCTTTTTTATAGAATGGAATAATAAATCACATTTGCTGCTTCATTTAAGTTTCATGACAATAGATGAAATGTTTAAGTTATCAGAATATAATATATTAAGGCACATTTACAAATGAGTGTGAAATAAAAAAGAAAAGAACATTTCCTTTCATAATAAAGTCACAACATTTGCAAATAATTTATTAGACTGCAGAATTTAATTGCAAAGGAAATCAAAATTATGTTTTTCTCTCTTATTTTGCCTTTTATCTTTGAATTTTTGAGTCATCTTGTTGCCATTTTTTTCAATTGTGTGTTTCAGCAGCAGTTTGATTATACACTTGCTAAGCAATTCCACAGAGTTGGTAATTAAAGGACCTAAAGCCCTTTTCCCAGAGTCTAATACAATTCTCTTTTAAATAACCATTCAATCAATAATAGTAGTAGCTGAATATAAAGTTCAACCTGCTTGTGCTGAATACAGCTACTTTTAACTACAAAACACGTTTTAAAGAAATGTCTTTGCTTTGTAAGGCTGACCAAAAATCATCACAATACTAAGAATAATCAGTAAAAGAGCAGTGTGATAACACATTTATAGGGAGATGTAGTATGAGAAAGGTCATCCACAAAAGGAGAAATCCTCCCACAGCCATCCTGACTCACCTCTCTGATTGCTGTGCAGAACTCACTCTGCAGAACCTTCTTCAGAGACTGCAGCTTATGGCCAGGAACATCCCCTGATTCCTGCAGCTTCTCCAGCAGCTCGATAGCCCGGGCAACATCTGGCAGGAAGAGGAACACAGAATTGGTATAAGTGAGCGTGTGTGTGGACACCCCTAGCGTGAGGGACTTGCTTAAAATAAAGCAAGTCAATTACATTAACAGCACAGCAATGACAAAAGCGCTGGAGCGAATCAATGGATGCTATAATGGAAATGGACTCAGTCAAGGCCAGCATTTGCAAGGGTGATAGAGCAGGAATGAAATCTGTGAATCATTTGCATTGACTCAGGTTTGCGCACAAAAATAATGAAGCAGAAAAAAAGTAGTGGTTTTCATTTTAAGTTAAATCTTCCTGAAAATTGTGAAATTATAACTTCTGTTTCCCGTGCCTACAGATGTAGCCTGACAATCTGATTTATTTTGGGTAAAGAAACAAGGATGAAAATAGGAAAAGATCACCCAAAAATGATAAATGAATCACAAAACATGGCGGAGAAGATAAACAACATAAAGTTGAAAGTAACACTGACCCAAATATGGTACCTCTGCTCAGACTACAACACAAAACACTTAATTTTGGCCTTTAATTTTGAGGCAAAAACTTAGATAACTTAGAAACATTACAAATAGCTTTGTTATTTGTGCATCATATGATAATTAACTGAGAATATTGAGAAAAAATATGATGACCCCCCCCAAACTGCAACATATTTTTAAACTTTTAATAAAGCAATCAACCTGCATTGAATTGTCTGTTTTTTACAGAGTTATAGTCAATTAAAAGTAGTTGCTGTCTTCTGAACTCTCACCTTAATTTAAGTTGATGAGCAGATCTGCCACAGTGTCATGATCTTTCTTGAGTTTAAGCTTTGGTTTTCATTTGTGTGTTTTGGTTTTCATTTGTGTTTTGATCATTTACTTGTTGTTTACTTATGTTCTATAGGTCTTGCCATATTCAGCTCATTATTGTTAGAAAAGTGTTGCCATATAAGTTAATTTCTTTGTGTTTAGTTTCTTAGTTTATTCTTCTCTGTGCATTTGGATTTATTTTTCTTAGATCTTTGGAAGCCTTTTCCCCTTGGTTTGGAGCTCATTTTATGTTAATTAGTCTCTGCCTCAGTTTCCCTTCTTTCATTCTGCTGCAGCTCCTCTGATTGGTTCATCTGGTTCCTCTATCATTTTCCATCCCTGTCTCAGTATTTAAGCTCCTGATTTTTTGTTGTTCATTGGTGGATTCTCCCGTTACTCTGCCTGAACTCCATGACCTGCTCTTTCTGCAAATCCTGTGTTTTCCTCATTATTCATTATTAAACAAGCTCTGTCCTGCCACAGTCCTTCTCTACACTTGGGTCCTTCACAAACCGCAATATGACACACATAGTTGATTATTAATCTTTTTTTGTCTGAATCAAACACTGGGACATGATGTAAGTACTGGAAAAAGATTTAGTTTTCAACCACAGAATGCTAAAACCAGTAGCTAATGTTTTACACTGTCCAGTTTGTATTGATCAGACAACATGGATGTAAACTGAAATGACTGACGTCTCTTTCACCTAGAAATACCCCAATACCAAGTATTTCCATGATGACAAGAAAACTGCAGCACCAAAAGGGCCTAGGGCTTTGAGTCACTGTGTTTTTGATTGGTTTGCCACTGATGTTTGGTAGTAAACTGGTCTTTGAGACGTTTTCTCCATTAATTCAGAACATCAGTCTATATTCGACACTGTGGAGTCCCTCTGCCCAAAAACAGATTATTAATTTAAAATGACTTGAATTGAATCAAATAATCATTTTTAACCCCTTGTTGCTTACAAGTTCCACAGAGCTGTCAGTGTAGCTGCTGTAGGACTTGTTTCCAGTTGACCACTGCTTACTTCTATAGGGGCTTTCCAAGCCTTCCACAAAGCACTTAAGACATTTTTACTCTTCTTTCCAACAAAATGTTTGGCCTTTTGGGTAAACCTTTATGTCCACACCTAGGAGAGGAAAACGAGGGCAAATCACAGCATATATTGTAATTGCATTAAAAAAAAATCTTATAATTGCCTTATATCATGCAGCCCTGCCTGGATGTTCAGCTCATCTTTCTCATTTAACTCAGAATTTGGAAATCCGATCTTGGAATGACATCAAACCAAACTTAAATGTGTCACAAATGCAACAAGAAAACCAGTAGGATTTGCTAATGTTGTGCTCAATGACCAGGCTATCTACGTCGAGCAAGGAAATCAATAACAACATATTTCGGAGGATTTTAAGGGAACATGTTTAAAGACAGAGGCGGTAGTCACAAATTTAATGTAACAGAAACCATTCTAAGTGCAGCTATGCATTTCTTTCTGTAACTTTAACTGTGTTTCATACAGGCCACAGCCATACTGGATTTTGAACTTGGTGTGGTTACGGAAGCACCAAGATTCCAGGTCTGAAATCTTACTTCAAGTGGTGCTGTAGGTGCTAACCCAGAGCTCTAAAATGCTGATGCATTGTTAATTAGCTTTGTATTTAGCTTAGAAATTCTGGACACCAACATTTTATATAACTTAGTATAGCTCAGTATTAGAAAACATACAATTATGATGTTATTATTGAATACTGAGATGCTGATATGGGTTGCAATTAACTCACATTCCCCTCTGTGTTTTCATTTTCTGTATTTCCATCATGAAAATATCCACACCTCCCTGTGATTTTCAGCTTCTTGTCCTACAACAAGCTTGGGTACCAAGGACAGTTCATGCCAATGGTTAAATATGGTACTGATATCCAGAGCATGAATGTTTGGTAAATTTAAAAATTTAACAAATATTGCATCCAACAGTCCTTTGCTATTGCAATAGCACACACATTGAAACTTTGATGCATTCTTTGACCCTAATATAAATACTAAATGGTAAATTAACTTATACAGTGCTTATCCAGTCATACTAAAAACTCAAAGCACTTTATATTAGAGCCACTTTTACCCATTTGAACTCACAAACACATACACATTTATACACCAGTACGATCGGTAGGCAATTTGGGGTTAAGTGCCTTGCCCAGGGGCATGTCAACATGTGACAGGAGGAAGCTGGAATCTACAACCTCAAAATTGCAAGATGACTACTCTAACTACTAAACTCTGAAATGAATTTATCAGAGGTGGTACGTGTACCACAGTTTGAGCAAGAAGGAGAAACAGTTAAGCTCAAAATTATTTGTACTCCTTGCAGAGTTAGATTTAAAATAATTTTAAATAAATCAAGAGGTTTGTTTCTGACAGAAAATTAGATGGGGATTTCTCAAAACTTAAAAAGAATCAGAAAAAAAGAATAACATTTTGAAAAAGTTTCTATTTATTTATATCTTTAAAAAAATGCTTGTTGAAAATATTGGCTATCTCCATCTCACTAACGAATGGAAAAATCTTTGTTTGCAGGAATTAAAACTTTCTTTTTGACCAGCTCTTTACATGTTTCCACTGGTGTTTTTGATAATTTGTCTTTGAGCTCCAACTCTGTGAGGTTGGAAGGCCTCCTTACCGTTACCCTAATCTTGAGCTACCTCCACAAGTCAGGATTCTCACTGGACCACTTCACAACGTCAGTATACAGTCAGATGAAACATACTGGTAAAATCCAAATATTAATTTAAATCTAAACTGATTTAACTGTAAACCCCATTTAGGTCTGTTGTTTCAGGTATAGGATGGAAAATGCTGACGAAAATAAAACATCGCTTCAGTGGGGGAACATCCAAATGAACCAAAACTATAAATATCAAGGGCATTAATTATTTCTGTCTTAGGAATATTTGTTTTTATCCTAACAATTCCAAGAAATTCAGGAATATTTTTATGTGATTTTCTGTTTAACAGGCAATATCAAGTCAATAGCTCACGTTGCATTTGACTAACTTGTGTAAATCACCTTTACAACCTGCAAAATACAACACAGAGGGTAAAAGATTTTGAATAATTTTTTTATTGTATTTTGGTGTGTTTTGGTATAACATACTCTAACTTATTTTCATTAGATACTTGAATAAAGTCTCAGTTTTGGTTGAAAACTTAAAATTGAGTCAATTATCACGAGGCACTGGATCTATCCAGGACAAAACAGTCAGTTTAGTCCTTTAGTCTGATTTTCTCAGTTCTTTTGACCTCTATATACCTTTCTGAACATGTGGCAGATTATTTATGACCCTTTGTAATGGTCCATTTGAACCTGCCTTTTATTACAGCCAGTTTGAATTACTGGGAAAGAACTATTTAACGCTTTCTGTTCTGAATCACAGAACATATGGTGAAAATTTTACAATACATGAAGTTACATCCTTCCTGTAATAGATCCTCATAGTGTTTAGCGCAGATTCAACTTGCAGCATAAAACTGTGCAGATGGATTTAGTTGTTTTAGCTGCTACAGTCATACGGCTAAGTAACATTCTGTTCCTCTTTGAGGGACTTCAATAGAAATAGGGGTTCAGATCATTTTAGAGACTATTTCCTCTGCATGATGTAGTCTGAGGAAAATCTGCTCACAGCAAGGTCTGCGGGTCAGAAGGTAACCATGAAAACTCCTGTTGTTTTCAGTGCTCTGTGCAGCTCAAACGACACACCGCTGAGAGCAGAAATGTCAAAGAAAGACACTTGAAACTGTGTGGAAATAAAAAGATATGTCTGTAGCTAACACTACACTTGTATCATCTGGATAAAGAAGAATTTTTATGAGATTTGTAGTAATAATACTTTCAATCAAGGTAAAAGGGTCACATTTTTAACCCTTTCTCTCAAAATTCGAAAACTCTTATTCTCAAAAGCTCTTAATGAGCTGGCATACTTCCAAGCACCAAGGGCAAAGCTGTCTAGGAGTGTTCTGAGCATTTCTGTCTCATTAAACAAAGGTGAAAGGCCAGCAAGATATGTTTTTCTGTCTGCTTCTTTTTGCTCATTAACACACTTTACATAATCAGCATCAAGACCCTGCACCAACTAAGAGGAACAGAACTTCAGAGATGGATATTGCAAAAATTTTTCACTGCTGCTTCTGTCCAGCTGATACTAAATGACAGTTGCACATTTCTGAATATAAGCTTTCTGAGTTAAAATAGGGCAATCTGAAACTCAACTTTGCATCATCAGAGAAGCTGTGCAAGTTCAAGAGAAAGTATTCAAATCCTTTTTATTCACACCAGTATTAAAGAGTGATTATTCATTTATAAACTAATTATTTCAAATAAATTTCAAAGTTCTTAAATCCAATGTATGCATGAAAAATCTAAAGTACATGAACACCAGAAACTGTTCATACCAAAATATGTACTATGTAATCAGAATTATACATACTCTCATCTTTTACATGACTTATTGTTTTATTTGAAACCTTCATAGGATCAAAACTATGCATGAAGATTAGATTAGATAAACTTTATTGACCCCAAGGGGGAATTTACTTTGCTGCCAGCAAAGAACAATTGCAGGTAAGTACAAAAATACATTAAAGAATTATAATAGTAATAAAAAAACACAACATCCATATTCCACACAGTACAATCATTTGTATGGGCTTATCATCTTTAATTATTAATAAGGCTGACACTTACACGGATAAATGAACATCTATACCTTTTTGTGTTGCATTTTATCGCCATATATCTACGGGCAGAAGGCAGCAACCTGTAATGGCAGTGAAGAGGGTGGTTTAGGTCAGAAAGGATAGCTTTAGCCTTCCTTGTGACTCTGATTCTGTAGAGCTGGGGTAGCTCCACCAGACTTATCTCTATCATTCTGCTCCACATCCTTACAATCCTGTTTAATCTGTGCCTACTTTTAAACTGACTGGATAAAACAAGAGCGACACATTTTCATAAAAACACCGTCAACATTAAAACTTCTTAATTTCCGATAAAAATAAATACATTGGTGAGGCTGAGCACAGACTCCATCTGTATTAGCCTGTATGAATGTAAACATACACCCCTATATATGCGTAAATGTCCCTTAGGAAGTTACAAATTTGCTTTCATCTGAGTGTGCCAGTTCGGGTTAGATGGTTGAAACTTATAACTGGGTGCTAATTACTGGCCAATGACTACAAACACACTCATCACAACTTAGCAATGACCCTTGTTTTTGGTCTCTTAGAGTTTTTTTGTGTTCTGTTCTTTGTGTATTTAGGTTTATTTCTCTTAGATCTGTTTTAGTCTTTTCCCCTTGGTTTGCACTTCCCTTTGTCTTAGTTCAACTCCTTTTATGTTAAGTAGTCTTCCTCCCTTAGTTTCCCTGCTTTCATTCTTCCACACCTGTTCCACATCTCCCCTGATTAGTTCATATGGTTCCTTTGTCATTTTCTAACTTCACCTCAGTATTTAAGCTCCTCATTTTTCATTGTTTATTGCTAGATTCCTTTGGCACACTACCCATGCTCTGTGTCCTGTAACTTTTCTGTTTTTTCATTAAGTCTTTTACTATGCTTATTCATAGTTCCTGTCTGCATTTTGGCCCTGCTCTCAACATATAAAACATTTCAAGCTTGTTTGGAATGGAAAAAGCAAACTACCATCAAGTTTCTGAAATGGCTTTAACTTCAACCCGACTGAAAACTTAAGGAGTATGTTTAAAAGCCAGATCCATCGCAGAAATTCACCTAGTTTAAATTAACCCTAGAAATTCTACCTAAAAGAGTGGTCAGATATCTATCTAGATTCATGCCAGAAACTGGATGATGTCCTTTTATCTGCTTCTTGCTGAGGACAATATAACCAAGCAGGTTATAAGTAGGTATATATATTTATATATTTTGGTTCTTTATACATAATTTTGACCCTGTGTGGATTAGTGAAATTATACATTTAATTAAAACTGTGCACGCAACACTTGTTTTTTTAAATATTTTTTTGTATTTTGTGTGGTCATTCTAGCTTTGAAAAAAATATCAAGCCCTCCTGACCATGATGGATGCAAATTTATGAACAGAAATATGAATTATAGTACTTCTGTAATACTAATGGTTTAAGTACTGTGACATATTTTAGTTATAATTAGGGAATTAATTGTAAAACAATGAGTGCATTACAGAAGTAGATACAGTAGATCTAGTTTCAACTCCTGTCTGTAGCAGTGATTGCTGACCATCAGCCAGCAGGCCTTAATATTCCATCAGGCTTGCAGAGTATTAAATCACATCCAATCCCACAGAGGAATGAGTTATAGCCTAACTCTAAAAAGGTTAATGATAGCAATACCTTAGTCAATCATACTACTTAATCAGGCCCAACTCCAAGACATAGCAGTATTCTGAAGTTCCCTACCTGGTGAGCTCAATAAAATCGAACATCTAAAAAAAAAAGAATGAACTCCACCTATATTTTATATTACGACTCAGAATAAAAAGAGAGATTTTTCCCAGCCCAAACCAATTTCCAGTTTTCTCCAAGGTCTGACCTGATAACTCTTTTTTTTTCTTCTTTAGGACAATAACACATAAAAGAGTAAAAAAATGTGCTGCAGGTCCTTTGATTGACAGAGTAGGTATTTTCAAATGCAACATAAAATGAAGGAATTATAAGATTATAATTTTTTTCTGTATCAAATCAAGGGTCCTTAACCTTGTTTGATTTTTACTGAACTCCAAAAAGTTGACCAAAGTACATGCATTTGGTTAATGTTTATAAACTGAAAATGGTAGGAGTTCTTACTTTTGATGCATTTAAAGGACTAAAAAAAAATAAAAAAAAACAACCCAAAACCTCCAAAAACAAACGATTTCCCAGTAACAGACTTACTAATCAGTGATAAAAGCCACCCGGTAACCTGATACCTGACCAACTGATTAGTGTATCTCTACCAAAATGGTCTATTACAACCTACTATTTCCATCAAAATTGTGATTTTCATTTGTCAAGTGGTGCAAATTAAATTGCTTAACATGGAAAACCAACTGAAGGCAATTAAATATTGCAGGTGAACCCAGTTTATATTTATTTTTTAAATGTAATAAACAATGTTTACAGTGTTAGCAGTAAAGATGTCCATTTAGTAACAAAGATAACACAATCCTGCTCAGTGTGTGGCAACATTTTGCTATTTTATTCCTGTATAAAAGCAAATGCCACTTGCAAGCTGGTGGCCAGACTACACTAAATAATAATAAATTATTCTCATATACCTCTATGTCCCTCAAAGACTAGCTCAGACACAGTGTAATGTCTGCTCAAGTACAAGTACATCCTCTGCTCAAGACAAACAAATTTCACTGAGAGCTTAACACCACTTGTATTCACACAACAAATGTTCCTACAAAAACAAATCTCAACATTTGTTATGATCTATGTTTAAGCTTTCAGATTTTTGGTCAAATTTTAGCCTTGATATGTTTGTGTTTATTTATAGTAATAGAGATTTTTATCTTTATCCCTGTGTGTATTTGCAAACTGTAATTTGGCTTTTTATGTTGCTGTTGGAGTAGTGGCTTCTTTCTCACTGAGTGGCCCTTCAGCCCGTGTTGGTCCAAGAATCATTTCACTGTGGATAACAGCACTTTCTTAACAGCACTTCACAAGCACAAACTCTTTTAATTTTGCTTTGGGATTGATACCCATAGTTTACCATAAAACCCCTTGTGACGTGGTTGTCACGTCACATCACAAGGGGCTTGTCAGAGTCTCTCAAAACTGCTGACCAACTTGATTTTTCATGTACAATTAGCTCTCAGGTTTGCAGAGAAAGGCAAAAAAAGATAATCGCTAATGAGGAACAACTGTGTGGATGAAAATGCCTTGCCAAAAAGACTGAAAAAAATACTGACTTTTCCAATGAGCCTCAATTTCAGCAGCAACATTCAGATCTTAGGGACACCATTTAGCCTAGACAACATGAAAGCATTGATTCACCCTGTCTTGCATCAATAGTTTAGGCTGGGGGTGATAGTGTAAGGGCTTGGGGAATATTTTCTTAGTTGGGCTGCTTAGAATATATTAATGTTATAATGTGATTTATTTTGAATTCTTGGAGATGATAACCTATTTTTAAGGCAATGTTATGACTGGTTAGTGGATAATTGAGGGAATAGGAGTGTACAGCCTGGCAACTCAAGTTGCCCAAAAACTCAATCTGTTGATCATGAGTTGGGATCCTGAACAAGCTGTGAACAGCACTACCTAATATTTTTATAAATGTAACAATTTAATCAAGTATTGCTTATCTGCCTATATCTCTTTGAAAAATATTGGCAAACATTAAGTCAGCTTTTTAATCCCCTGATAAAGAACCAAGCGCTTATCTTAGCTCCTCTTCAGATTTCACAGTATCCTGGGGAATATATGAATCACTGTAGCTGTTTGATGTTACTATACAGAGCATTACAAGCTATGCAACTAACTCTGCTGTAAACTTTTTATTCCACCTGTAGACAAAATTTGGAATGAGTCTTATTTTTCCCTTTGAATATTTTAATTGTTGAATTTTATTGATAATACAGCCTTTCTTAAAGTATTTTATGTAAAAGGACACAGCCAGATGGTTTTTGAACAACCCTGATCCTTTACCCATTTCCTATTATGTTGTCTATTGTAGGGCTAAGCCTTTCTGCACCTGATTGCTGTCATCTCGTAACACTAAACCTGTCTCTAAAATTTACCTTTAAGTACGTTTGTTCTTTGGCCACAGCTGAAACCCACAAAACTCTTCACTTGGTGTTTTGCAAAGAAAGAAAATCAATTTTAGCTATTTACTGCCTCATTGTACAATGCCAACTATGGGTTAGTATAAGATAAGCATGGCATGATAACCTTAAGTGTAAACACCATGGCTTCACATTTTTATGCTTTATACACAAGGACTTGCAGCAAAAATCAATAACATGAGTTCTAACATAGGTCCAAATAACAGATTTTCCTTACGCTGAACGCAAGGGGAAAATGTTAGTCTCCTTTTAGATATCTTCCTATCTGCCATCTATTGAAAATGTTAAGTTTTTTGCAATATCTCTAGATTTTATTTCTCTATATTAACCATGACAGCTATGTTTTCAATTTTATTGAAACGACTGTATATCTTTGAAGCATGTACTGTACCCTCATGATGGAAACTGAAAACCTCAAAAATATTCATCAGTTTCTTAATAATTTCTTTAACTTTGAGAACAACGACCTAAAGGTGAATCAGGATTTTTAAAAAATCATGGGTTGAAACTGAAAGTCACTGAGCTTTGTGACATCCATGTTACATCACATGAAGCTCCAGCTCAAATGAGCTGGTACTATGTCAGTCAAATGTCCTGTTTTTAGTTTCTGTTATTCTAGTGAATCAAAATGAGGACATTTTTATTCTTGCTAATTATGTTATGAAGAGATTTCGTTTTATTAATCAGATTACTGTCTCAAGGTTTCACTACATTCTCTAAGATTTCCAGTTATGAAAAAACTCTTTAAAAGTTTAGGTACTAATCTTTTGCTTTTGCTTTTTAGATCGTCCAGTCAACAGTTTGAGAGAGTCTGATGTTAACCGTACAAAAAAGAAGAAAAAAAAGTAGAGGTATAGATGTTTTATTTTTATCCCTCGTTTCTTACAATGTCCTTTTTCATATCAAATGAAATGTTTCTGAATAAATGAGTCATGGTGTGCTTGCAGTATTCAAAAGAACATCAAAAACAAGGTGAAATTTTGAATGTGCCTTAAGGAGTTTATGGGTGATGTGCACTGAAATCTCAACTTTTCTGTCTCTTCTATAATGCAAAGGTGACATTTAAATGTTGAAGACAAAGGCATTTTCAAAATATTAAATAAGGATCTGTCTATGTCTGTTGTCAGTTGGTTAGCAACTTTTGTAATCCATTCAAGGATATCCATCCATCCAGTCTTCAGCTTATCCAAGCTAAGGTCCCGGGGGCAACAGGAGAGAACCCCAGACATTCCTTCCCCCAGTGACATCCTATAGCTAATTCTAGGGGAACCTATAGGAACCTAGCAGGAACCTAAAACTTGTGCACTTGTAGGTTTCCCAATTACACAGTGACCCTAAGCATGCACAGAGCTTATTTACATAATGACTCAAGGACAAAAAAGTCAAAATGTAACAATGAATGTTTTCACCCTTTTTCAAGCAATATTCTTTTATATCCCCAATGAAAAGATGAATAAAAAATGGGCATGTAGTGTGCCTGCAGTTTTCAAAAGATGATTGAAAGGAAGATGTCACTCTGAATGTTCCTGAAGGCTCTGAGTTCATGGATGATGTGAACTGAAATTTCAACTTTTTGTCTCATCTGTCTTGCAAATGCAATGATTAACTATTGAAGACATTTTCAAATTCTAAACAAGGATGAATCTATTTCTATTGTCAGTTGCTTAGCAACAGTGTTAGTAAGTAACAAGAGATTTACATTTCTTAAATAGCAAACATACTGTAGTTTTCCCTGTTGGAAAAATGACCTTATGGCATCAGTTTGTTTGAAGCACGAGAAGAAGAATAGCCTTTTTTTTTTTTTTAACATGCTGTGATTTTTATCTGGCTGTCTTAACTAGCCATGTAAAATATGGAATTAAAGTATTTGTAACTGTAATAGAAAGACACTCAACATAACAGCTCATCCACAATCTAGATGATTCGAAGCAGATAAAGCAATCAAATCAGAAACCCTTGGTTTCCCCGGCACACTCAAATACACCAGTCTGTTGAACAGAAGTCAGAGGTGCACCAATGAGATTTTTTCAGCCCAATACTAGTTTCCAATCTTTTTTGAGGGAGTTCTTGGTTTTGATTAGTTGAAAAAAAAAATCTGATTTTTCATTGTTTGATCTGCTCATTACTGATCAGAGAAAAACTCACGGTTACTGGCAGATTGATTGGTGCATCTCTAATAAGAACACAGTGTTAAGAACATAATGGGGTATGAAACGTCTGTTGCTGGTGTTTTTACAAAAAATATATCCCAGGAAGTCTTTCTCTTTATTGTCACACTGACAAACTAAAAAATTTCAACATCATTACTTCTTTGTTTAGAGAAGGTTAAGAAGCTAAACAAACCCATGGTGAAGTGTAATGGAGGCTTCAGTACTCGATAAGTCCTCACTACGCTGTTGCTAAAAGTTCTTTGCGCTGGGCAGCATTCCAGTTTCCTGGCATAATTAGCCCATTTAGAGCAGAGAGCAAAACATGGTGCAGTCCACTGGCAGGACTCAGAAGTGTCACTTTGACTCCCAGCTGATGTAAGGTAAATAAAAAAACATCCATATTAGTGGCTGAGCTCATTAAACTGGAAGATGTGGCAATATCCCTACAACCTCTTAAATTGTCTGACTCTGCTATTGACTGAACTCTTGTGTTTCATCTCAGCAGATGTCAGAAGGTCTAAATTACCTCCTCAGATTCCCTTCACATCTTTTAGATGTCACGAATGAAAATAAAGTGTCCTGACAGAGGGTCTTGTAATCTCCATCTGCCACTTTGACCTGACTGCCCTTGATGTCATCAGCATCTCTTCCACTATGTCCAACCACAGAAATTGAAATGATCACATTCTAAGCGGGTAAAATGGGCCAACAGGGTTTTACCATCCCAGCCTTGTCCACATGCCAAGGGAATTAGCTCTAATTTACCCGACTGTGACTATGTTCTCAGAGCTCAGCAAATCACTCCTAGAGGGCTAATGGTTCCTGCAGGAGGCTGCGGTGAAGACAGAAAACATCACACTCTTAATGTCCTCTTCATCCTCCAGTAATGACGGGGCAGTGTCCCTATAAGACAATTACTCAAGAAACCTCCTATTTGTGCATTAACGACAGGTTGTAGCAGCTACTTGTGATGTAAACTTGTCAGCAACTTTTTAATCCCTTTAAATCCTTAAAATGGATACAAAGAAATTACCTAAAACTGTAACTGGTGTAGAAGTCATGATCTCACTAAGGTAAAACCAGGTCATGCAAAATCAAAAGGTGTCACTCTTTCAGCTGCACTTTCCATATGACAACCTCACAAGTAGAAGGTGCAATGTGGTAAATTCATTCTTTCAGATTTTCTCTTTCTCAGCTGGTAGTTTGAAAGCATTTCACACCCTTTCCTCAGTAACACCAGGCTGGGCTAGAAAGATTTCTCTCTCTGCACCAGGAAAAATAAACACATTTCCAGTTGTAATCAAACAATTTTCTTTGTCTACACAGCAGAATCTGGCAGCTGGTATAAAAGTCTGAGTGTATTTCTCCATGTGGGCATTTTGTTTTTTCTACAACCTTAGTTGAAACATGATATAAATCAAAATAAATCAGGTCAGATATCAGAAAGAGAGCTGTGGACCTTCACAAGTCTGGTTTATCCTTGGGTACAATTTGCAGCTGCCTGAAGGTGTCATGTTCATCTGTTCAAAGAATTGTATGCAGGTGTGAACAGGATGAGAATGTCCAGCTGTCATGGCAAGAGAGGTTACACGTACATAGGTTGAATGTGTTTTGATAAGAAATATGTGTTATTAACCTCAGAACAAAAGCAAAAGATCTTGTGAAGATGCTGGCTGAAGCTAGTAAGAGAGTGTCACTATCCACAGTGAAACAAGTCCTGTACTGACATGGGCTGAAAGGTCACTCAGTGAGGAAGAAGCTATTACTTCAAAAAGTTGTAGTTTTGGTAATGTTAACTGGTCTAAAACAGGTTTACTGTGTTTTAAAGAAAAAAGGGAATGCATTTTTTATGCAGTGTGTTTAAATATTTTGTTTCAACTATAAATCCTAATTCCTTTGTCTGTTATCAACATGACTTTATATGCAAAACATGCACATACCTTTTAAAAGTCAGGTTACAAGTAATGTTTTAAATAACTAAATAAACTAAATAATTTTCATGGTTATGCATAATTATTAATTATTACTAGGGATGCACAATATCTTTTTTTTTAAACCAATACCGATAACCGATAATTTTCTCATTCCAAAGACCAATAACCAATAATAACCAATAACTGATAACATACTTGGGAATAAGAAAGGCTAGTGAGCAAAAATGTAAGGCTATGATATCAATACTCTAAACAAGACCAAAAACAGTTGGCTCTTTAAAAGAAGATATAACATTTTTAAATAAAAAAAACTATTAAGCCAACATTTCCCAAAATATATCAACAGAAACCATATCTCAAATGGACATCTGTTTAAATAAGGTTCATTACTTATTGATGCAAAAGAAAAAAACAATCTCTCTCGAATTGATCCAGTATTTAAAATAAATACAAAATGAAAAAAAAAATGCATTCAACACATTCAAAATAGAAATCCCCTGACACAAGTTAGATTCAAGGTACATTCATTCATATTACTAATGTATAATTATGGATATTTATAACCCATATATCCATGATGAAGCTTATGTGAATAAAAACAGTAGTGAGCAGCATTACGTTAAGCCACCCTACAGCCTGCCGAAAATTATTAGTAGAAGAAGAAGCTCATCATTAACGTCAGTCAACGCGTGAATGAATTTGGCAATAGTGTCATACTTTTCTGGAAGACGCACATCAGAAAAGTAGTGGCAGCAGCTTGGCATGATAAACTGCAGCTCCAAGTGGCTAATGAGCCGAAAACTGCCCCCATCTTTAATGAGGGTGGAGAGCTGGTCCTGAAGTGCCATCATTCCCATTATGAGATCTTTAATCGCTTCAGTCCTTGTATCCTCTTGAGCAAATTTTTAGGTTTCATCAAAAGCTTCACCAATGGATTTGAGTCCTAATAGCTTCATGAAGGCTGTCTTACCATCTTTAGCATCACAGGCATCCTCAAATGCTTTGAATACTCCATCAAAGCGATAGTTGTGCTTAAGGTAACAGATCAAAGTTGACATGTTAAACTCACTGTTTTTCTCCTTGCAGAGATTTCTTTCAGCATTTGTTACGCGAAGCCAGCGCATAGTCTTCCTTTGAAACCAAAGCCCTGATGTTCTCTGTTTATTGACAAGCTGGGCTGCATTCACATGTTGTTGGAAGTTACCAGTTTGGGAGTCGTTCTGAGCTTTTATGTTTATATTACTGTTGTTTGTGTGTAATACCTGCGGTAATTTATATATACAATTTCAATCAATGCATATTTGTTTGTTAGCATAGCCTAGCCAAAGCCTAGACCTAAATCTAATTGAGAATACGTGGTGAAAAAAAATGCAGTTCACAGATACTCTTTCGTCAATCTGAGTGTGTTGAGCTAATTTGCAAAGAGGAATGGCCAAAATTTCTAGTTATAGTGTGCAAAACTGGAAGAGACATTAAGTACCACAAACTATTTCCAGCTGTAGTAGGAGAAAAAAGCCATTCTACAAAGCATTGACTCAGGGGAAAATATAGATACACACCATACTTTTCATATTTTTATCTGTAAAAAAACATGTAACATTTTTCTTTTCACTTTCCAATTATGTGCTACGTTGTGTTGATCTAATGCATTCAATCCCAATAAAATACCTTCACACTTGTGGTAGTAATACCTCAAAATGTGAATAAGCTGAGGGGATATCAATATTTTTGAAGGCTCCGTATGAATTATTTTCAAACTATATATAATATTTTGTTGTTTGCAGACTGATAATGAAGTAATGCCTATTTCATTTCTGGTTGCTTGACAAACTGGAAGGACTCATCCTCCAGAAGTTTCTGTCGCAGTGCCCTCTGCTCTTACTGTTTCCTTTACAGAAGGGTTGGGATTCATGGGGCATCCCATTTTAATAATTAAATGCCTGCTTTACTGAGAATGTCAGTGGCTCTTTTCCATTGTTCTTTGTGGTGTGTGCTAATCACAGTCATTTCCTCTCACAATAACAGGAAGGAGAATGAATTCCAGCTCTTTTTCATCCTGCAGTGACCCAACAAGCCAAGTGGGTGCTCTGGAAATGAAAATATCTTATTCATTTCCTCTCAATGAGCATTTGTCAAACTCAGCAACTCAACAGCTAAAGCCTACACTCAACACAAGTTGTAAGGACCTTTTCATTAGCAATTATATAGTGTTTTCTCCAAATCTGCAGCACGTAGGCAAAAGGAAGCCTATAATGAAGCGTCTTTCTGATGGCTCCTATGGAGAACTATCATTACTACTGCTCCTGGTGTTACACAGCTGCCAGCAGCTGACTGGTCTAATTCATACCACAGTATGTGAATTCCATCCCCCTCCTCCCACTCTTACGGCAAACACGCTGAGGTCACAAGTGAATCATTGCCTCAACAAATGACTAAGATCAGATATGGCTGAATGTAGATATTTGAAGCCTAAAGACATCCTTTTTGACTTCAGAATTGAAATTGCTGATTGTCAGCATGGTAAAGCCTCTTCCTATAAGTCTGTCAAATGCAAAACAAGAAGCTCAGCTTGTGTTGTGTATGTGTTTCCCTTGTGCAATCTTGGGCTCATTTCATTAACTCAGCATGCATTAGTGCCTACTTCTGCACCCAGCAGACTGTGCATCAGTAAAGCTTTATAGTCTATAAACAGTAAACCTGAGTGGAGAGCAAATTGCATACAGGTCATTTTAAAGCAGAATCAGTTTGTGGCTTATTATAACTGTCACCAGTAACTTATGTCATCAATCAGCATAACTTCTTCATGATAAGGTCAACTCGACTCAGTAAGATCCTAACTGGTATCTTTGGAAAGGTTGCCTCTGAATTTAAAGTACAGCCATACCTTATTTCATGCTTTCACAAAATTGTATGCCACCTGGCAGTAGGTTTTACCCAGAAAATATTTTTTTACAAGATTTTAAGAGGCCTTCCATTTTTGTGTACTTTCTTTGTCTTTATTGTTCTTATAAAAGAACCGTGACTACTTTCATTATCTAAACAAGTGATGCTTTCATTCTGTATGCAGATACACTGGCTTGCAAAAGTAGTTACAACCCTTGACATGTTCCTTTTTTCATTTTACAACATCACACACAAGAACATTACAGAACAAACTGCATCATGAAGACCAAGAAACACAGCTGAAAGGACAGATAAAGTTCTGGAGAACTTTTACACAAGCCCTGTAAGAGACTCAGCAGACATGAAAAAGAGGATGCTCTGGTAAGATGAGATCAAATTTGAACTTTTTGACCAATATGCAAAACACTTTTGTCCTTAAGAACTCACATTTGCACAACACTCAGAGCACACCATCCCTGTGGTGGTACATGGTGTTGGCTGCATCATGTTTGGGGATGCTTTTCTTCACTAGAGAAAGGGAAATTTCTTGATGGGATCTAATGGGAAGATGGAAAAGGTCAAATTCAGGGCAATCCTAGAGTGAAATCCGGTTAAAAAACTGCAAAAGAGTTGCGATTGAATCAGAGGTTCTCCTTTCAGCAGGACAACAACTTTACACATACAGACCAGAGCTACAATGCAATATTTTAGATCAGTGGTTTCCAAACTTCTTGCCATGTAGGCCAAAATTGTAAAGTTGAAAATGCTCACAGGCCACAAAAATTCAATTTTTTTAAAAATTAAAATGCAAAAATAATTTATAATCTATTAATAATTTTATTGTGACTGTTCTCCTGCTCAACAGAATAAGCACACAGGATTATCATAAAACAAACAAGGTGGTCTAATTTTTGTAAAAAAGGAATCTGTAAGTCATGGACCCAAAACATAAAAAGTGTCACACTGGCTGGTTTCCTTTGTGGCAGCACAGTTAGCACTATTGCCTTGCAGCAAAAAGGTTCTGGGTTCAGATCCTTGCCTGTGGTCTTTCTGCATGGAGTTTCAATATTCTCCCTATCCATAGGCTCTCTCTGGGTACTCCAGTTTCTTCTTACAGTGCAAAAAGGTTTGACTGTGGGAGGTTAATTCTGCTTGTAAATGAGTGTGTGGGTTCATGGTATTCTGCATGTGTCAATTTTATTAACCATTTGAAAAAGACAAATCTACTAAAAAAACATATTATTATAAACATTTTTCTTAACCCTTTTTTAAAAAATTATTTTTCAGTGAAAATCTCACCCTAAAAAGTGTCGTTTTGCGTAAACCACCTATCCAAATTTGCAAATTTCTTGAATTCTGGACCTGGGCCAAACAAAATCATTCTGAGGGCCACTAATGGCCCATGGGCCACACTTTAAACAGTCCTGGTTTAGATCAAAGTATATCAATGTGTTAGAATAAGCCAAAGTCCAGACTTGAGTGTAATTGAGAATCTCTGGCAAGACTTGGACATTCATTTTGACAGACGTTCTCCTTCTAATATTACTGAGTTATTTTGCAAAGAATAATGAGCAGTTTCTAGATGTGGAAAGGTGGTTCAGCTATAGGCTACCTCAAAGGGCTGGCAGGTGCAGCTGCAGGAACAGGTAGTTCTTTAAAGTGGGATTAATGCATATGCTACATATTATGAGTTGGTCGTGATACAGTCCTAGAAAGATGCATTGAAAGAAAGTTCAAGGGGTATTAATACTTCTGCAAGCATGAATGAGACATAGATGAGGAAAACGCGTTTTAAAGTCACAAACAGTGCACATTAAGCCAAACCTACGATGTACAAAAAAAAAAAAAAAACAGGGTTGGCCAGACATTATAATTGCTGTTTGCCTGCACAATGTGCGCTCCCAATCAGAGAACCATCTTTACATCGTCTGCTTGGGCAGCGACCTGTCTGTTGTGTGTGTGTGTGTGTGTGTGTGTGTGTGTGTGTGTGTGTGTGTGTGTGTGTGTGTGTGTGTGTGTGTGTGTGTGTGTGTTGGTGCACCTGCACAGCTCCAACACAAACTTGCCTCCTGCGCTACAAAGTAGACTTCTAACAGCCCCAGCCTTCCTGTGTACAGATCATAAAGCCATCCATGATGGGACAACATATTACCAAATAGGTTACATAATACAAAAGACGATGAAGACGATGTGCGCGTACAGTACATTAGTCAGATGTTTGTCTACAAACACCACAAACGATGGGAGAAAACCAGCGCTCGGTTCAGCCAACACGAACCGAACCGACGGCATTTACGCAGAGATCATTTTGCCTTGAAACAACAACCCGTTCAGACCACATTAGGAAATCCGAAATGGACACAAATGCTTTCATCCAACCCCAATTGGCATTTCCTTGAAGTTTTGGACGTGTGCCTAAAAAGAAGAAGAAAAAAATCCCTCCAATAAAAAGGAGCCCAAAACGCGAAGCTCCGAGCGCCTTACCTCTTTCCAGTGTGAGCGGCTGGACCACTGTCGCCATGACTGCTGTTTACTGGAGACTGGAGAGACTACAGGAGCTGCAGCATCACAGACAGAGCGAGGGAGCCACGGAGAGGGAGGCTGGGAGTGGTTACAGGAGTAAGATTTTATCTCCTTCCATCCTCCTCATCACTTGCACCTCTTTGTAGGAACAGAACTGTTGGTTTCAGCAAAACTTGTGAAATTATGCATATTTAATTTTTAAAACCTTAAGTAATTGTGTGGGCTACAACAAAAATGATCACACCCTATACATTTAACAAAAATGTTAAACTAGAATAAGGTAAAAATTAAAACAGGTGTTTTCTTTTAGAAAAACAAAACAAAAACACCACATTACATTCAGAAACAGGTTTCACAGCAAATCAACTGACTTTTTACAATGCGTTCCAAAAGTATTCATACTCCTTACAAAAGTTTTGATAACCCCACAACTTAAATGGATTTTTGTAAGAGTTCAAGTTATAGACCACAGAATAGCACCAATTGTGAAGGAAAAAATTGTGTGCAAGAAAAAAATCTGAAAAGTGTGGCATGCATTTGTACTTTGCAGAAGTCAGTTTTGCTGCAGCTACATCTGCATGTCCCTGGGGATATGCCTTCAACAGCTCTTTACATCCAGAGACTAAAGCTGCAGTATGTGACTTTGCACTGCTCCTGACCTAAAACAACTAATCAGAGCCAGGAGGAAGATCTTAGCGCTGTCAACCACCCTGTGTTAGGCAGCTAAATGTGCTAATGGTGAAAAAACAACTTACCGTTCCAGGAAAACTGTTTATCAGCTGTCATCGGTGGCCATGCTAACTCGTCTTAGCTTTGGTAGCAGGCTATGTTGTTATAACCCAGCAAAGCAGAAAGCAAGGGGGAGTGTGTGAGTGGAATGCTTGAGGGTGATTGACAGCGCTAAGACCCTCCTCCTGGCTCCGATTGGTTGTTTCTGACTGAGTAGTGTATTTCTGCAGTTAGCACTGGGAGAAGACAAAGGAGCTTGATTTTTTTTTCACAGATTATCTGTCTTATATTATACTGTCACGACATAATGATAATTTTAACAAATATGTAAAAAACATTTTTCATAAAGTTACATAATGCAGTTTTAACTATTTCCCATCATTTTTGCAAAATGGCTCAAGCTCAGATTGGAGGCAGATTGGAGGGAGAATGCCTGAGAACATCAAGATTTGCCTCAGATTTAGGTCTGCTCTTGACTGTACCATTCTAACACAACTCTATGATTTGACCATAACCTTTCCCTTGTACCTCTAGCTGTATTTTAAAGGTTCTTTTAATCCTGGATGGTAAACCCCCACTCCAGTCTCAGGTGTTTTCCTGTATCTTAACAGGTTTTCTTCCAGGACTGGCATGTATTATGTGCCATCCATCTTTACATCAACTCTCAGTGACTTCCCTGTAGCTGTGAGGAAAAACATCATATGTTTTACATTGGAGGTGGTGCGTTCAGGAAGATGAAGCCCAAAACGTCGAATTAGTTGATCAAACCACCACTATCCACATTTTTTGCTGTATGTGAATTTATACTGGAAATAAATAATAGGAAAAATAAATAAAAAGTGCTTTCAATTAAAGTGCTGTACAGAACTATAAAAACAATGACAAGACTGAACATAGATATTAAAAACACTGAAACGATTTTTAAAAAAACTCCACATCTTCTGAAGAAGTTGAACAGGAATTCACTTGAGGATATCAAAGTAAAGGGGGTCAGTTACAAATGCACACCACAGTTGCCTCTTTATATTTAGATTTCATGCATGACGGGGATGTGAAAAAAGTTTTGAAAATTGCAATAGTTTTTTTTAAAACAGTTCAAAACTTTTTTGTTTCACCTCCCAGTCATACATAAAATCTAAATTGTTTATACTGAAGTCTATGTTTGTGGCCAAATCTGAAATACTTCAGTGGGTATGAATACCTTTGCATTGTATGTTCAATATATTTTTTCCAAGCAGTTACAGGAAGAGTCCTCAAATGTCATCTTACAACCACATGTGCAAGTTCACTCTTATTACAAAGTCAAGATGTGTGATATCCTCCTTTTAACCACTTTTTACTCTTCAGGATGGACTCTCAACACGATTATTCAGGAAATTTGCACTTATTCATCCATAAAAATATGGGTAAAGTCACAGACATTTGTTACTGGCAGCAAACTTAGAGCAGCTATTCCTTCTATGGATGTTTTCCACAACAAATTGGATGCAGAAGTTATCTAAGAATATCTTTCTGTAAAGAGGCATTGAAACATTTGCTGTTCCTTTGTCACATAGCAATCTGGAGTACCTGACAACAGCCTACTTGTGGCCATAGGTTGCATGAAAGATGAATTAGAAACTAAATTTCTTTTTATCTTATTAATTCATTCCTATATTCTGTAGGTTTGCATATTGGATATTTTATGTTTGCATGCATAATTTTGTTTTTGCACATCTGAATAATTGCAGTCCAAGTAATCCATTCAGGTACTGCACTGCTATGATCAGTTGGCTGGAAACATGGTTGCTATTAGGGTATATTGTGAAGCGCTGAGCCATGCTTCCTCTTATCTCCTCATTTGCCTACATGCGCTGGGTGCAGGCTGATAAGGACTAAATGATGGCAGTGAACCGAAGTTGAAGGGCTTAAGGATTAATCTTGATGTTTACGTGCTGCCATAGAGTCAAAGCACTGACTCTCCTCAGTTATTGTACATCAGCTGCTAAATAGTACCTTCGGTACTCACACTATTGTTAGAGCCAACAGAAGTCATGCTTGAAAAAATAAAACCGAAGAAAAAAAAAGACAACGCTAGAAATTCATGCCATGCAAGAAGCCAAGGAAACACAATGTGTCACATGGGTCACAAATTAGGACTTCACCACCACAAATTCAAATTCAAGCTGAACATAAAGAGACACATGGTGCAACAGCCAAAAAGTGCACAACTGTTTGGAGTAAATACATGGCCATATTTACACTGTGTGTTAAGTCATTTAGCTCATACTTCTGTGGGTGGCAATAGCTCCAACTTTACTTCATAGAAATAAGATGCTGTTGCTATTTTTAGAGGGTTATTACATGATGAGAAGCTTTTTTTTTTTAAACTTATGTTCTTTTCTAAACCTGCACACTCATAATTACACACTCAGTATATGCTGGTGAATTCCAGCCATCCCACCCAGCTGTTTGCTGAGGTGAAGCATTTAGTGGATAGAGGGTGAGGGCTTAGAGAGCATGCAGAAGGAGGCCACAGTGAGATTACAGGCTCTCATCCATGTGGGCTGTAATACAGTTCTGCTTTTTTTAAGAGGTTGGATTATATTGCACTGCTTAATGCCATCCCACTGCAAGAGAACTGATTTCTCAAAGGCATCCTCTCATCCTAAAGGACACACAAGAGGCCAAGGAGACAGGCTAAATGATTATCATTACAGATTAAAATCTGTAGAATTAGTGCATGTTAGAGTTCGGTTTGTGATGCTGAATTCCTCTCAGTATCTTCTAAATTCTGAATTTTGTGTAGATATTTTGGGAATTCATATCCAACAAAAGTCAAGTTTGAAGATTTATTGCATTTGTGTGACTGATGATAAATGTAATGGATGTCAGTTGGCATTTTGAAGGGGGAAATATTTAAAAGAAATAGTGACTTTGAAAAGGATTCATTCCACCTGATTTTTTCCATATTTTCTCACTTTATAGTCACAAAGATAGCATTTTATTGTGTTTTATGTGTGGTAGTTAAACCTCTTTATCTGCATGAGAGCGCATCCCTACAACACGATGCTGCCAAGGACCTGGTAAAATAGTGTTAGTTTTCCTCCACACGTAACATTTTGCATATAGACAAAATAGTTTAATTTAACTTTTGTTTAGAAGACCTTCTTCCACGTGTCAAATGAGGGGCCCCCAACAATGAAATCCTTTCAACAATAGCTTTGTTCTTGTGACTCCCTTCATAAATTGAATTGAATTGAGTAAGATATTTCTGAGTTTCTGAACTGAGTTGCTCCTTCAGCAGATTATCCCACCTGAGCTGTGGATCTCTGCAGCTCATCCAGTTATCAAGGGCTTCTTGTTTACTTCTCTGATTAATGCTCCCCTTGCTTGGTCTGTCATTTTAGGTGGGCGGTCATGTTTTGGTAGGTTTTCAGTTGGCCCATCCTCTTTCAGTGCTCAGATGATGGATTTAACAGCTCTGTGAGAAGTTTTAAGACGAGGAACTGTTTGCAGAAAAACTTGGGAAACTGCCGCCAACAGCTTCTGAAAGAGAGTTTGGCTTATCTCAGCCTGGTAAAATGTTTACTCATGTGATGAAATCAGAAAGGAGGGCAAAATGGGCAGCTATAATAAGTCATTTGGACCTCAGTTTGATTCTGATAAGTCTGGTAAAGATGTTGTTAACTATAGTTAGTGCTTTGTGTAAAAATGTGACATGTCCTGCCAGTTGCATTGGTACTATTATCAAACAGAAACTGAAGGAATACTGATGAAGGGAAATAGGATGTAATGTTAACCATTCAAATGTGAAACATATTGCTTTTTTATCGAAAGAAAAACAGATCAAAATTTCACAAGATAAGTGTGTAAGTGGGATACAAATTATAGAGGAAAATATTTGTTTTGAGGTTACATGTTATTTCCTGTTATAGTTTATATTTCCACCAAACCGTATCAATGCAATAAGTTTAATGAACCCAGTAGTTGCAAGGCAACCACTTCCCCGGAGAGTGAACCATGCTTCCAGAAGCATCTGATGGAAACATTGTTCCACATGTATAAATAGAAACGGATGATGTGAAATATCACATTGTTGAGTTACTCAAGCCCAGTGGGATTCAGTGCAGAGGTCATGTCCAGAGAGGGTCAGCTGGATTATGGGTATTTACCAGAAGCTTGGATGCTGTCTGCAATGGAAGAAATATGCTCACAACATGAAAGATCAGAGAGAATCTGCTGCGGCAAGTGATCTATTAGTATAGACACTGGAGCTGCTCAAGTGATTGAGAGTAAATGGTCGCCCCCACTCTCTCCCCCCATTACTTTGAAACCCTTAAACAAACTGCAGTGCTGCCTATTGTCTAGAAAAGTACTTTGTATGATTAAATCTTAGTATAAATGCAATGACTTTGAGAAGACCTCAGTTAGACCATTCCATGGTGAAACATGGTAGTAGTGGGAGTATTATGTTGTGAGGATATTCTTCAACAGACAGAGAAACTGTTCAGAATGGAAGAAGGATGTAGCTGAACACAAGGCAACACTGACTGTGCATGAGCTGTTTTAAAATGAAGAACGGGCTAAGCTGTAGAGACATACCCCCAGGAGACTTGCTGCTGTGACTGCAGCAGTTCTACAAATTATTGACTCAGGGGGGGCTCATAACTATGGCTCTTAAAAATGCGGTGTAAAAATGCGACCACAATGGGCCATTTAAGTGAAAACAATCAGTGATACAGTACTATTACTAAAACTTCAAAACCTGTGTTTATCCAAAGTTGATGAAAGTACCAGATTTAACAGTTCAGAGAGCTGCCAAGAGACCAACAGCACAGCCAATGACGTTGTAGGAAATTCTGACCAGTTCTGGTTGTTGTCTTCTACATGTGACAAAAATCCTGCATTTATTGTATGTCTGGGCTGAGAAAAGCGATTGTTAACAGAAGCCTTTTCTTCTGCAGAAAACTTCCACGCTGAGTTAACGTTCTGAAAACTTGTTTGACGAAATGAAAGTTACATTTTTGGCCACAATTCCAAATGGCATGTTTAGCACACTAACACTGTGCGACACTATAGAATCACCATACGCACACTGACACATGGTGGGGGTGGCATCATGATATGGGATTGATTTTCTTAAGATGGAATTGTAGTTTTTGACCTAAAACCTCTCTGAAAGAATGAGGAGAGATTTAATTTTTCTGCATCATATGAGTCTAAGCGTTCATTAAAATCAACAAAACAGTGGGTTCAGTAGAAGAAACCTAAAGTTTCAAAATGGCCAAACCAGAAAATATCTCCCCACAATATGACATAACTTTTGCAAACTACAATTTGAAAATATCATGATTTGGGATCCTGATAAGTAAGTAAAGCAAGTAAAACTTTGTTTATATAGCACCTTTCAAATAAAAATCACAAAGTGCCACAACAAACAGAATAAAAAATACACAAGTCAAAATAAAACAAAAGCAGACTTAAAAATATATGTTTTTAAGCTGGCCTTTAAAGAAAATCACTGAGTCTGCTGATCTCAGAGTCAGAAGAAGGAAGTTCCAGAGTCTTAATCAGGACCAATGCTAAAATCTAAATAGGTGCTTTAACAAAGTACTGTACAACTAATGCAACCATGATAGTCCAACTTTTTTATTCATTCCTATACTAAAATTTTCTGTTGAATTGTACAGTATATATCTCACACTGACTGACCTTAACTCACTTTTACATTACTAAAACCATACTTTTTTAAAAACTGTGTGAACCATTGAGATTATTATTATTAAAGGTAATTATGAAATATTTTATTTAATCTATCACAAAATATCTCACGAAAATACACTGAAGTTTCTGGTCACTATATGAGATAAATTTGAGAGAGGGATGAATATATTTGCAAGGTGCTGTACTTAAACATTTCTATATATTTTATCTAAGAGAAAAGGTTTTACTAATTATTTTGGTAAATAATCCCGTGAAAAAGGCTGTGAAACTGGTTTCATGAAGAACACATGGCAGGTCACATTGTAGCTTTGGCTTATATAATTTTTTTTTTTTTCCCCTTGTTGTAACTCAACGCTCCTCCTGCGTCATCTACATCCAGTTCATAGTTCGCATTCCTTAAGGGCATTGTAGCAGGATTTCTAATGAGGATTTCTCTTTCTTTAGGGGCTCCAGGTGAACTCGTTCAGTGTTGAATCGTGAATCTGGGTTTGGACATCGTGTGAAAGGAACTGTTTAACATAGCAGAAAAAATGCATTACCAAATAAAGTACTTAGTACGCCTGAAGTCTTGCGCTCCTGCTCGCAGCAAGAGGATACTGGAGAGGAAACTTTGGTCTTATTGTGCAGCAAAACAACAACTAGCAGGCTTTAGCGCAACAGGATCTTATGCAGCTGCAAAAGAAAATGCTTTTTTCGGAACACAGCGCTGCAGAAACTATGCATCTGACTGCACATACAACCGAGCTTTCGCTTTGGCAAGGGACCACCCTGAAACTTTCTGGGAAGAGATGGGACAGAATATAAACTGGTTTGAGCCGTGGAGCAAAACTCTGCATGTTGAGGACCCGGTGTTTCCAAACTGGTAGGTTTTCAGCAAGTGTTTTGCTACAGCGTGAGATGATTTATGCAACATAAAAATACATCACTTATGAAACTGACTAAAAGAAAGAAAACAAGCAACCTCATTCTATTTCCGCAAATAAGGTGAAACGTGTTCCAAAATGATAAACACTATCCAAAACACAACTTGTTTACCAAAAACTTAGGCAGTCCCAGCGCTATGGAGCGCCAAATATGCCATAATTTGAATAATACGTCATTCAAGTCTCATGCAAGTGTCTCAGAAATCAAAAGTAGAACTACAAAAATCATTAATTAAATAACAATGTGTTGATGTCAGTGGTAACCCTGATTTGATAAAAGAAGTCACGCAATTAGAGTACCATATTAGAATACCAAAGCTGCCCTGCAGAGTGTGGGCAACCAGGTTGCCCGAAATGCCCAAAAATCTACCTGTTCCACAATAGATTTTTGTATATTAAAATGACATTCATTGTATTGTAATTATAATAAAAGGCGTTTAAACAAATTTTAACAATGACTATGTTAAAAGTAGCCATGTTTAAATTAGTTTTGGTGTTTTCTATCCTACAGTGAGGTCTACTCATGTTTTGAGATGTCTAGTATTTTTAGTCTTTTCTTTTAAAACAAAAATGTCTATTTTAACGTTGCATTTAATTTAGCTTAAATTGCCTTCATGGTGCAAAAAAAGACAAATTAAAGACATGTTTGAGTACTTTAAATTAGACACACTTAAAATAGATGCATGGTTTGTATTCATTTTCAGTTCAATGAATGACCTACAATAATTTAATTGTATATGTCATTGTGAATAGTGATTAAAATCTCTGTTTGATTTCGCTTTCATTTATTTCACATGTCAGTCATAATGGTAACAGCATTTATGAAAAATAACAAAAATGAGGTTAACTGTAATTGGTTTATTGCAAGAAAAGTAGAGAGACTTAAGCTAATGTGTCCAACTAAATTCTAGTTTTCTCTTCCTGAAAAAGGGCTGTCCCCAAGATTTTGATTAGATCAAAAATGTTTATCCTGTTACTTAACTGAAATGAATTAATGCAACCAAGTAAAAAATAAAATAAAATTGTTAAAATGATATAACAACAATAGGGTTTCAGTTGGCTAATAGATCTGGTTTATTTTTTATTATTAGGTAGATGGTTCCAGCTGGGAATCTCTAACTGTATTAGGTTGCCTTTGGACAAGAATATTTTGTTTTATTTTTATTTCCAACAAATTCCTTTTGAATGGCAAAGCATGTTACACACAATTTTGCTTTCACTCATGAGAGAAAAAATGAGGAAAGTTTGTCAAGTTTATAATCGTTTGAAAGATAATTGCTCTTTAAATACTCATCCACTGTGGGGCCCATAATGAGCTTCTTATTCAAGGATTCTATGAGACTTATCTGGGTTTCAAATATGTATAAAAAAAATCTGTTGAAATTCATAGGCCCAATAAAAGCCCCTCTTCACCCAGAGTTGTCATACACCCGACCAAGGTAATAGGCAATGAACATGATGCCATTATTTAACCCATGGACAATCCTAATTAGGCCCATTTTTACATTACTACCCATATGTATCCAATATGTAAATTTAGCTGGGTAATTTTGCTTTTTCATACCCCTTATTTTTTTCTTTGTTATATTACAAAGCAAAAAGTTGAGTGCAACTGCAAAAAGTAACAACAATCAATAAATGTCAGGTAAAAATCCCAGAAATTCCTTTTAATTTATAGTCATAGCAGTCTACACTGCCTCAGGCAATCTAACTTATAAAACAAGACAGCAGTAGCCTTCAAGAAAACACTCAACCTACACCTACACTGTTCTCTCATGAGACAGATGAACAAAGTAAGTTTCTTTTCTTTAGGAGTTGTCAATTATACCATCTGGTGTAGAAGAAAAAAATAAATATGCTGATGGTTCGATTTCAGTGACGTTCACAAACATAAATTGTTCTGCCTTCTTGCTGCTGTTTAACTGTATTCAAAGCAGCAAAACGATCCGTCTGATTGAAGACATTGATTAGCTGTAATCTGCAAACAGAGACCTTTGTCAGATGGGTTCATTGTGCTGTACCCAGCTTTTTAATCAAGAGTGCACATGTCCACACTTGTTTGTGTATACAATTAAAGGAGAAATAAAAAGGTGTTGGGGTGCAGCTAAGGTCAGATCTGTTTCACATCATAGATAGTAATACGAACCTTGGCTAAAGGTCATTCTTAAGAGACTAATCAAACCTAAAAATACCATCCATGTCCTAAATGATCCAACAAATGCAAAGTAGTAGTTTAGATGTGCATATATTGCATGTATGTCTGAAATGTTTAAAAGTGTACCTTTCTGGCAGGTTTGTAGGGGGGAAGTTAAACATGTGCTTCAATGCTGTGGATCGTCATGTTGAAAGTGGCCGTGGAGAGCAGCCAGCCATCATTTATGACAGTCCAGTGACTGGAACTAAAATGATCATCACCTTCAAAGAGCTTCAGGATAAGGTGTGTGGTAGCAAATAAAACAAAGAACTGAACAGTCGAATTAGCCACCTCGCTACTATATACAATGAGCCACATTGATAAAGTCTGATTTTAAGGTTTGCAAGCAAACCATGTTTGGTTTTGAGGAGGTGAAAGACTACTATAATAGTTCTGAAACACGATGCCCATAATTTTGTTTTTAAAAATTAACTTTTTCATAGTACGAACAAAAAAATCCTGCCTTTTAACACGACTGCTTTATGTATTGTTGAGTTCATATTCAGTCTCCTGCATCACTTCCTTTGTATCCTGATCCAGGTGTCCAGATTAGCAGGGGTTCTCGTGAAACATGGGGTGCAGAAAGGAGACCTTGTTGTCATCTACATGCCCATGGTGCCCCAGGCCATGTTCACCATGCTGGCCTGTGCACGGATTGGTGCCCCACATAGCCTAATCTTTGGTGGCTTTGCTTCCAAGGAGCTGTCAGTCCGCATTGATCATGCCAAAGTAAGGATTTTCTACTGTTCACCTTTTAGTTGGTCTGGGATATCAGGAATGCATTTTTTTTCTCTATATCTATACTTCGTTCTTAAGGAAGCAGCTGATACGTGTCCTTGATTACTTCATGTATTTTTATGTAGTACGGTGATATGTATCCATATATATGTATCTGTTTTGAGTGTGTGTGTGTTTGCAGGGGTGGGGGATGGTGGTGCCTCTGTGTGTGTTCTGTAAATAATTAAAAGATTAATGTACCTGACCCACCTTTGTTATATTTAGCTCAATATGATCAATCATTACCTGAGGAAAGCCACAGCATGTTTACTTTGCACATGTCTATGTATCACTTCAGTGCTACCATGATCCACTCTTTGACCTCTACTAATGTTTGGTTGAACATCTCCAACCATGTTGCAGAAAAACAATCATGGGATTTTCTGTATCTATCAACAAGCTGAGGATACAATTCCAGCTGGGAATGATCACTTCTTTTCATTGCAATTTGTTGGTTTCCTGGCACAGACTTAACTTCTAACCATAGCCTACGCATTTTAGTATGGTTGAGATTGTTGCTTCAGAAAAGAGCCATACTAGTAGCTTAATGATAAAATGATTTATCCATTCAGAAACCAGTTTTGATTTTTTGGTGTGTTTCAGATATTTCATGGTTCATTATCATCTTTGAACCCCCTATTGTGGTTCCAAATGTGTTAGCCATCTGTCCCAAAATGTCCCTTGAATGAAAATTAGTCAGGATCTTTTAGGGACAAACCAGAAATCATAAAGCCTCAAGTCTCTAATGAACTGGAAGCTGCTGGAACACCAGTGTCTCTTTTCACATTGAAGCCAGTTTAACATTTCTATGGAGTAGAAGGGTTCTGACCAAGAAAGAAGCCCATGCTGCAAAGTCAGCACCTTCAAGCTTGACTGAAATTTGCAGCTGGCCATACAGACAAGCCAAGTGTCTTTGGAGAAAAGTTTTAATGTTGGACAAGACAAAGAAAAAGCTATTTGTGAAAATAAGTACGTTTTGCAGAGTCACGATGAGCATTTTAGATAATACACCAGCTTTCAAGCATAGTGCTGGCAGCATTGTGCTGTGGGTTGACAACCAGTGATAATAGTCCAATAAGCTAAGTGAATGGATCAATGGAAATAGAGAGCTACCTATTTGGGTGTTTCAACATGGTATGATCCCAAAACAAATATCAAAACTGTTGTTGGAATTAATAAAACAGTAACAGTAAGCTAACATTAAACTAACCTTCTGAAAGCTCCAACATACTGAACATTTACTCCACCAATTCTGCCAAGAAGAGTGATCAAATATTGAGCCAGAATTGAGCTAAAAACTTGGTGATGGTTTCAAAAACTGTGTGCTTTCTCTGAAACTTGCTAAGGGAATTTAACCACTTATAAGTTGTGAATCTATGTATCTTGTTTGTTAAATTTTGACTCTGTGTCAGTTAGAGAAAATTCACAATAAATTCAAACAGTTCATGTTTCAAAAAAATATTCAACTTATATGTTGTATTATTAGTCCACCGTCAAAACAAAAAAACAATGGTTCAAATTAGTGGTTAAATTAATTAAAAGCCCAAAAATAATATAATTTCTACCCAAGATGAATGTGAACATCTGGCAGAAACAATTGTTGTGCTGGAATTAATAAAGCGACAACAGTTACACAAATATAGTGAAGGTGTGTTGGGATTTTTGCACAGAACAGCAAAATTGTTTTACCCAAATCGCTCTAAAAATATAATTTTTAAAGAACTACAGTATAAAACTAGGTTGTCATACATTGTGTTTTACTTAAACACTCAAACAGAAAAGTAAAAAATATTGTTTTTATTTTGCAATGAAATGACTTCAAACAGACAGACTTTTAAAACAAACCTTTTTATGTTATGCTGTTATTCAGGTTTAGATGCATCGAGCCTCTTAATTTGAAGGGCTACAGGAAATGCCTTTGATGGTGTGGGAAGGCATCAGGTGTGCTACAGGCTTGCACTTGAGTACACAATTGCCAGAAAGCCCTGTGTGAACTGCACTTTATTTTGCCTGTTGAGAACTCTCCAATTAGTTTTTTTTCAACATTTTTACATGATTGGTGTTTTTGTAGCCCAAGATGTTGGTGACGGCCTCGTTTGGCATCGAGCCAGGCAGAAAAGTTGAGTACATCCCGCTGGTGAAGAAGGCCTTGGAGATGAGCTCTCACAAACCCTCTAAAGTCCTCATCTACAACAGGCCCAATATGGTAAGGCAGTCTAATGTAGCAGAAATCTGCATCTGACATTTTGGTAGAATGATGGAACATGCAAGTTTCTGTACTTCAGATAACTTTACAGCCTTGCATTTCAAACAAGCTGACTTAAATCTGTCTCTTTAATACATTTAATTTAAATTATGGTTTAGTAAAATAATCTTCAATAATCAAAACATAAACATGTGGTTTCTATGTGAAATTTAAAAAAAAAAAAAAAAAAAAAACTTAGTATGGTTATTGTTATAAGATGTTATTTGCAGCTTGGCAGAGCTCCAGTTTGGAAGCAGACTGGCTCTTGCTGAACATATATACAGGCACTGCAGAAAAAAAAAACAGTGCTGATTGATATAGATTGAACTTGAAGTTACCTTTCAAAAATGTATGAATGCTTCAATAGTTATTGATTCAGATGATGTTTGTCACTTTAAAACACACAAAGACAGCAGTGCGGTTCTTATAAGTTTTTCGCAGAGTATATCACACAGTTTTACACAACTTGTTGCTAACATGCAAACTATTAAGTAAAGGTGTGTACTGATCTTGTTCATAAAAGGATAAAAATGGGCACTTGTTCTTTTACAGATCAAAGTATTTTTACTGGAAAAATGCTTTTAACAAATGCTTGAGCCTAACTTTTTGTATCTGATTTAACTGAAGAAATCGATAGCATAGAGATGAGACAAATTTTGGTGTATAATCAGAAATCAAAGCAAAACAACACAAAGTTTTACTTGTAGATGGTTTCTCTTTGTTTCAGGAGAAAGTTTTACTCGATCCAGAGCTGAGTCTGGACTGGGACCAAGAAATGGCCAGTGCTCGTCCACATGACTGTGTTCCTTTGCCCTCCAACCATCCTTTGTATGTTCTCTATACATCTGGGACCACAGGAACACCAAAGGTACTGGCTATGAGTTATTGATTTATTACTGGTTTAAAGTAGGATTACATCTTTCTTTCTCATGACTGAGAAAAAAAAGATCTTTACCTTGCTTTAAAAACTGAAAAAGTTTCTGAACACCGTCAGAAAAATAAATAAATACAGAAGCCAAAGCTGAAAAATGTTGAGCAGAGTTCAAAAGTTTCTGAAGAAAACCCAGATAGCAGAATGAAATTTGATGTAGTATTAGCGTGCCTGTCAATTGCCACATATAGATGACAGCATAAAATCAATGATTTACCCTCAGGAACCAGAGTTTTCAGACATACAGGCATTTTTATTTGCAAAAAATTTCTACCCAGTAGTTTGGTAAACAATTTTTCTTTGATGCGTCTGAGATTTCAGGATAATAATCTTAAGGTTACTTTTCTGCACCTATAATAGAAAGATGTAGAAGTTCACTGACTGTGTAAAGTTGGGAGACAGTGGTGAGAATGAAAATCAGCTATTTTTCTCAGACTATAAAATTTTTATGCTCGGGGATTTAAAGATATGTGATGTTAAGCTTGCACATGTTAGCATATGTAATAGTTGTAAAACAGCATACTGTGATGTGTTGCTGTCCATGCATGCATGTTTAATTTAGCTTTTTCTTTATGTATTTATGGTTTTAGAGTTTTCACATCGGAGGCAATACACAAATGTAAAATTAAAAAAAGCCTACACCAGGAAGCTTTTTACTTTGTCTGAAATACTTTGTCTGAATAACTGAAATACTCGGCAAAACTGCTAGAATGTTCAAGAGGAGCAGAATAACAACCTCAGTTGTCTTGCTGTGATCGGATGATTATATTCCTGAGCTTTTTAGCAAAAAATCTGAGCGACACTACAATTATTGGCATTAATGAAAATTTTAATCATCACCTGTTTTTTCAGGTACTGATTAGCAATGAATCTTGTTTGTTTAGAGAAGTGAGGAGATTTACTGTTTGAGTTTGTCCTAAAATGCTATTATTTATGGAGCCTGTGTGTGACTCATCAGATCTTAAACGCTGTGAAACAATCTGATGCCGATATAAACTCCATCACTCTGACATAAATACGACAGAGCGTTTCCACTGCAACAGGAGATGTTTCAAATGAAAAATCATTGACTTCCTGCAAATAGCATAATATATTTTTCACTAAAAGGTAATAAAAGACTCTCATGGGCTTTTCCTTAATGAAGCTGAAATTAGCAACTTTTTCCTGTTTAGATGGTGCTGTTGAGTAAAATGGAGCCTGACACTGCTGTGCTTCAGAAACATATATTTGAAAACAAAATACAATCCCCTTCAACGCTGCATGGCTGAACATTTGGGTTTAACTGATATTAGAACCCTGCTTTGTGGCTTTGTGAAATACCTGTCACTGCTTTAATGTCTGTCTTATCTCATTCCCCAGGGCGTTATGAGAGACACTGCAGGCTATGCCGTTATGCTGAAATGGACCATGTCAAATATTTATGGACTCAGTCCTGGAGATGTAAGCTGATAAAGTGTTCTCTTCTGAGTTATTGCTATTCTTACGGGGGGGAGAAGAGTAAGCAATCAGCAAAGAGATGGATGAATTTTCACTTCAGAGATAATTTGATTACAGTGAGATATTCAATAGCTTTTTAACTTTGTATTTTCAGCTACATTCATCGTTTAGATGTCTGATATTGATTACATTTTCAGTGCCTTCAAGCTCTTAGGACCTTATTGTTTTTTCTTCCTCTCCATTTTGATGCAATTTAAAGAGTGATAATGTTGCTCTTGTTCTGTGATGTATGATATTACATACATATATTCATTTGATACAGGTTTGGTGGGCTGCCTCTGATCTGGGCTGGGTGGTCGGCCATTCCTACATCTGCTATGCTCCTTTACTCCATGGTAACAGCACCATTTTATATGAGGTATGTGCCTTTTAGAACAAGACAGTAATCTACACAGAGTGCATAAATGGTGCAAACTACACAAAATAAAGATGGGCTGCACAACATGCAAACTTACAACAGCACCATTTAGATATGTGCAGCATTCAGACTAGGACAATGTTGTGTATAGTTGTGAAATTGAAGGAAAGATGATTTATACATGATTTTGAGAAGTTTGTTACACATTAAAAAAATATTCATCCCACCACTCCCAACCTGCCTTACTCTCATATCATTACATAAAATCTGGGTTTCAGTGCTGTGAAAAATTGCCTTACAGTGGCAGCAGGCTGTTGAGATGCTTTTCTTTGACTTCTCAAGGCCGCAAAGCTTTTCAGATTGGGCGGAGATTTCCCCTCCGACTGCTTTCAATCAAAATTTGACTAAACATAATCCATATTGCAAAATGGGGCTCACATTTCAGTCTATAGATGTCGACATACCCCATAGGGTTTCCTGCTGTAGTTGCAAAGAAATCATATGTATCATGTTGTACTACCTTATTTTGGTTGGTCACAGAAAATCCCCCACAATGTTTGAAGTTGATTGTTTGGAAAATGTAGAAGTTTAAAGCATTAGGGAAAATTAGTCAGACTGTTTGACTCTGTCTGGTTCAGTCTGTTGTCATGTTTGATTTTAGGGCTCTCTTCCCATATTTGCTGCTTTTCTTTCTTTAATCTAGCAAATGTGACACCCTTCTGTGATTCATGCTTTGCCACCGTAGCCTTGAGATGAAATTTCATCTTGTTAAAAAGGACACTCTAAAAGCTACAAAGAGTTTTTTGATCAATGTGTGTTTTTACTTTACATTTATATTTTTGCTTGATATTCATTTGGATTAAGCTTCTTTGAGTTCCATACAATTTAGTCTGTTTTGATGTGCAGACTTTTCGAAGGTAAAATTTCAGTTTCCTGATAATTCCGTTTCTTTCAATTCTGATTACATTTCCTCTCTGATTTTTCTCTGACCTGAGGGAAGCAGCCTCATTTGGCAGCTAATTGACCAGCCTCCCTTCAATAAGACAGTTTTTTTTTTCTTGTGGGTCTTTGTTTAAAAAGTTCAACCACCTAAAGGCATTTGATCTCTGTTGCACACATAAAGACACAATTGTCTGTTTGCATAACTACATTTTCAGCACTTTGTCTGCAAGTAGTCACGAGTTGACCTCTTTTACATTTTACTTTACATCCACAAACTTGTATTATATTGGGATTTTATCTAACAAAGTAGTTTTTTGTTTTTCAAACCGCCCTTTCTAGATGCATGTGTATATTCTAGATGGATGTGCACAAGCGTGTATTGAAATTGGAGTCATGTCCTATTTTTATGGGCCATTGTACACATCCCAGGTTTTGTAACGCTCTCCAAAAGGAAGAGCTGTGAGGTAAACTCTGCAGCATGTTGATTTTTATAAGCATATGCATGGTAGAATATAAATGAAGAGATTAAATATTTAAAAATATTTGAAAGACTTATAAAAAAATAGCTAAAAAGTTAAACTCATGAGGCCAAACTTTGTCTTTAGAGTTGTATTAGGAATGCACACTCTCTTCTGCTACCGGTTTTTGAATACAGGCAGATTTTATCTGCAGCACACATATCGGTGTTTAAAATAGGAACGATGGCACCTCAAACAAAGTTATGAAAGCCAAAGGATAGTTTGTTGCAGCCAAATTCTCTGGAGGCAGCTGCTGACACCCCGTCTTGTTAGAGAAATTTTTCAAGTTTAGGACAGGAGTTTGACTGGGCTGCTCAAACATAAAATTGCTTTGATCTAAACCGTATCATTGCAGTTCTGGTTGGCCAAACTGTTAATTTGTTGTCATATTTAGGTAGGTTTGCAGTTGTGCCATACCCTTTCCATTCGTGAGATGTTCAAAATGTGGGCTATAATTTTAGTACTTAATCCTGCTTTAAAGCTTTTCACCTTTTTCCTGACCTGTGGTCAACCTGAGACTTTCACCAAAGAGCTGTATTAAAGTCACATTATGCGACACAGAGCTGGACTTTTATTTAGAGGTGTTAGAGTAAGAGGGATAAATTAAAAAAGCCCAGCATATTTTTAAAATATTTATTTGTGGTAAATATTGTTTTTAATTATTTTAATTCCACCCTAACCCCTTACACAGCCTTGCGACTTTTAGGAGCTTTTAGGAGTTTTTATTAGTTTATATAATCTGTGTGCTATTTTACCTTAGCTGAAGAGACTTTATACATGTGCTTTACTTGAACTTGTTGGTGTTTCGGTTTGTAAACTGACACATTTTATTTTATGTTGCTCTCTGTGATCTGATTGTAGGGAAAGCCAGTCGGGACTCCAGATCCTGGGGCGTTCTTCCGTGTCCTGTCGGAATACGGAGCTTCCTCCATGTTTACCGCACCCACTGCAATCAGGGCCATTCGACAGCAGGACCCCAGTGCTGAAGTTGGGAGAAAATACCCTTTGACCAGGTAGACATCATTGCATCATGTAATGATCAGCCAGATGAAGACAATTTTTATGTCATGATTTGGAAGCTAGCTGCAAATGAGAATAGGTGATTTACAGACAATTGATTGCTGGCAGTTCTATTAGTTGATAACAGTATATACATTACCACTTTTCTTTTTCTTTTTTTTTTTTTTAGCACACTGAAGTTTTTAAAAATGCTGACAGGTGTTGCTGTGGGTTGTTATATTGTGGTCTATGTTTATTCCTGAAATACTTAAGGGCTTTTTTAATGAAATCTTCTCTGACAAGTTTTGGTCTGGGTTGAAACAATGCAGTGGAATTCAAACCACTCCTTTTTCAGAGGTTTTTCACGACATATTTTTAAATGATAACTCAGGGGACTTAAGCTCTAAAAGGGTCCTCTGTGTGGGGTTTGTCATATTAGGAGCAAAGAAGTTTCACTTTCTAGATGAATATTTTATTTTATTATTTTTTTTGGTGCTGCTGGAGTTAGAGTGTCCATCTTTGGCCCCGTCCTGTTCTTACTTATCTATTCTGAACAAACACAAGATCTGTTTTCATTGCTATGCTAAAGACATATAAATATATTTGTCAAGTCAAAGTTTGTTGTAGAGCTCTTTAAAAACAACTGAAGCCAGTGTGTGGGGTGGCAAACTGACTGGCGCAAACTGAATAATAACTATATTAATAACCAAAATACAGACCAATGAAAGAATGGTCAACTGCCTTAAAAAAGACAGTAAATATGAAGTATCTGCAAAAATAGAAAATTTAATAAATATATAGATACATTGTGGGAGTTGTGCTCAACCTTGAGCTAAGGCCAGGGAGAAAAAAAATAAGTCATTAAAAAAGCATTTAAAACTCACTAAGGATGATCTAATGTGCATTGATGGGATGTTCCATAGTTTTGAAAAGGCCACCCCAAAGGCTCTGTCACCTCGATTCTCCAGCCTGGTTTTAGGGACTTTGAGCAGCAGTTGGTTAGCCGAACTAAGTGTTCTGGCTGGATTATTAAAAATGGAGCAGTTCTGAAAGGTATCGGGGTGCCAGTACATTAAGAGATTTAAAAACAAACAACATTCTGAAATCAATCCTGTAGAGCACTGGAAGCCATTGAAGACAATATGGGTGATATGTAGTCATGCTTCTTACTGGTAAGAAGATGGGCTTCTGAGTTCTGCATGAGTTGCAGACAATGTATTAATTTTGGGCTAGTCCTGTAGTAGAGTGAATTACAATCATCTGTGATGATTACAAGGGAATGGATCATTTTTTCAAGGTCCTGGAAAAGCGAGATGGCCTTTGACCTTGGCTAAAAATTAGGTGGTTAAATCTTGACTTGACTGAGCTGACTTTATCAAATTTAAAATAAAATTTGTGATGAATGCAATTGATTTAACTCCTTATGTAGCATGAAGGCATGGTTAAAGTTCAACTTACCTTGAATGGAAACCAAAGATTATTTAGTTTGAAGTTTAGTCTTTTCTTACTTTTATGACAGTAGCATCAGCACAATTTGTTAAATCAAGCTCCTTCCAGTTAGATATTTTATCCAGGACAGAGCTCCATTTCTCTCTCCCTGAGATTTTTTTGGGAAAAAAATTATACTTTTATTGCTGCATAACTAGGTTTCTGTAATTAGCACAAAAACATCTAAAAACGCCCTTTTTTACTTTGGTGTTCATTTCTAGTGGAGGCTGATACCCTGATATTGGGAAATCCTGTGTGTTTTGTTTTAAACTCTAATTTTAATGTGTTTTTAATTTTGTTTCTGAATAACTTCTGACATTTTTAAAGATTAATCTAGTTATCACTTTGATTCATTTTTGTTGGTTTATTGAATTTTATTGTATAGCTCTTTGCTCCAACTTGTTTTTATGATTTATAAATTGATATTTAGTATTTTTTTTAATACTAATAGACTACATGCCAGTCTGAAAGCCAGTTTTTCAGTTTGCCAGGTTCTTTGTGAAAAAGTGCTTAAATCTTGTTATTGCTGACACTCACACTAGCTCTGACTAACACTGTTCTACAGTGACTAAAACAGTTTCACATTTTTGTCTCCTAGTTTTTAACTTTGTTGTTGGTGGGTGTTGACTTGATTAAAAAAATTGCAAAATGCTTTACAAGAGCAAACAATTCATTTTAAAAAGTATTTATGCACGAAAGCAGTGTCAATTTTACAACGCATTTACAAAACAGTTTGTGTGTTGCAGGATTTTCATAATATACTGTCAAATTTTCCATGTTCAGACCTACACAAACATGTTTTTATGTGTCTAAACATGCATGGTAAGATAAGAAACCATGTGGCAGCAGCTTCGCAGCCTCAGCCTCTTTTGTTGTACTTGTGAAGCTATCTGTGGCAGGGAGTTAAATACACTTTTTTCATTTTATTAGTTTGGCCCAGTCATTCATATACTTTCTGAGATGATCAGATTTATCAAATTTTTGTTGTGGACCAGAAAACTTGGACCTGAGGATTGGTTTGTCAGTTTATCACTTTCATTCTTGTTCAGCAGTCTGAAAATGCCTATCGGCACACAATCATAAAGCAATTCTGAATCTTGATGACCTTTGACCAGAATGACTCATTCACTAAATGTGGCAGTGTGTGTTGAATCCTCTGTTAGAGGCACTGAATGAACTGCACCGTTTAAACTGCAGATAGATTATTTCGTGCCATCCTTCAGTTTTGACCCCATGCTAACAGTCATTTAGGGAATGTTTTTTATGTATTAGGTTGCTTGTGCAAGATTATTGTGTTTTTCTATAGCTCAAAAAACCCCCATCTCAGTGTGACATAGAGGTAGCACCGTAAAAGCATCACTGCCACACAATTTTACTGTACCGTGATTTGCTAAATTTCCGTTTTAATAGTCAGTGTTTTACTACAATTTCACTGACAATTTTACTTAAATGGGGAAACAAATGTTGGTTTTCCCATCTACCAAATTTGCCACAAGCAAGGCGAAGTTTATTTTGTGAGAATATTTTCTAATTTATCTGAAGCATTGCAGGGAGTGTCAGTACTAATAGTTCTGTTTCTAATATAAAATGTGTTGAAAGTTGTAAAACCTTTTAGTAAAGCTTTTTAGATTTATTACCAAAGATAATTTCATGCTAGAATTCAAACCCTGATTTGATGCAGCTCACTTGTTCTTTCTTCAGCTTATTAATATGGACCCCAGGTTACTCCTGAGCCTGTAGTGAGCCTTTTTAATGTGAACGAGCTGCATTCCTTGTTAACATGTCAGACGTGGCAGTAATTAGGTTGTCCAAAAATCTAGCATGAGCAGACAAGCTTTTAGCAGTATTTTGAATGCAAATTGAATTCTATGAAGAGACCCATTTGAGTTTATTTTTAACAAAAATAAACTCATAAAAAATGTTTTTGTTTGCTTTTAGCTGCTTCATTTGTTTGCTTCGAGAAGGAATTTATATTCTTAACAGCTTCCACCATAAAGTATTGTTGACAATTCAGTCTTATTTCTAAGAATTTTGCTAAAGTTTGCCTATTATTGTAGTTCTTGTGCAGCAGTGGCTAAGTAGGGAGGAGGTAGTCCTCTTGCAGGTGGGCAGTTGAGTTGGATTCCAGTGTCCTTGGGCTGTAGACACTGACCCTCACTTTACTCACCAGTATTAAATTTTTTTTTTTTTTTTTTTTTTTTTTTTTTTTTTTTGTAAAGTCTAGTCAGCAAGACTAGACTTTACTATTCAGTGCTGTACAAAAATATTCATATCAAAAGCCAAGCATTAGATGTTCCTATTAATATTATAAGGACTGTCCAATTTAGCCCCATAACATCAGTGCCAACTATAATTGGTACTGATGGTTGTGGGTTCTGTGACTCGGAAATGAACATGTTTAGATGTGGAATTTGTTCATCAACTCCAGAGCATAAGCAAGTCTCTGGGAAGATTCTTGTTGAAGTGGGCAGCAGTATCATTGTTCACAGTAAACGAGTCCTAAACTGACATTAGGAAGAAGCCATTAATCCAAAAGGAAGATTAAAAAAGCCAGATTAATTTCCAAATACACTCTGGGACAAATACCTTAACTGATGACATGTCCTATGTTCTGGTGGGACTAAGATTGACACCATCCTAAATAAAGTATAAGGCCGGCCTTATCATGTTGTCTCAGTGCTTTCCTGTGGGAGGGGGAAAAAGATTTTCTTTTTCTGACTAAACATTGTGGAAATATTAAAGCAACATCTCAAAACGCCAACTAAGTTGAAGCTTGGGCACGAATGGGTCTTCCAAATGGATAATGACCCTTTTCATACTCCCTGTTTACAAAAAGGGCTTTAAGAGAACAAGGTTAGTATTTTGAGTGGCCACAACAACAATCTGAACCCAGTAACCCTAAAGATTTTTAGGAAAAGGTAGGTAGGTAGGTTGCATAAGCAAGACTGCCTACAAACCTGGCCTAATTACACTAGTCCTGCTCTGAAGATTGGATCAAAATTCCTTGAAAAAAATAATAGTGAGCAACTTGTGGAAGGAGACCCAAAATTTTTGACCGAAGTTATAACAGTTCTACCAACTACTGAGAAAAGGTTGGCAAACTTCTGATTTTAAAGAAAGTGATTTTAAAAAATGAGTCTAAAAACTAGATGTAGCAAGCAGAAATATTTTTTCTAAAGATGTCAAACATGCTTTGAGAGATAAGAAATAAAGTTCAAGTCCAAGAGTCTAAGTGGAATAGTACTCTTGGATGATGGTTGAGTATCCTTACTAGCAGAGGGCTTTCGGATGCTTTAGGAGATCATCTGGGAATTTTGTCAAACCAGCTGCTGCTCAAAACATAATCCTAAAAGACACTCTTAAATAACAAAGTCACATTTAAAATATTTGAGGTAAAAGATTTATCTAAGTTATGATTCAGTTTTCATATCACCAATGTTACATATGGCAGGCAATAGGCCTAGTCATGATGCTGATACGTATTATTTTTCATTCATTAAAATCTTTGCAGTGCATTTAATATTGAGCATTAAAGATAAAAACGGTGTCATATTTTCTTTGAGTCACTGATGAATGTGCCCTCATTCCTCATAGGTTGCGGACATTATTCTTGGCAGGAGAGCGGTGTGATGTTGAGACACTGGAGTGGGCAAAGAAGAATTTTGGGGTTCCAGTTCTGGATCACTGGTGGCAGACAGGTAGGAAAGCATTCATTTTCTTCAAACAGAAATTTGAAAATGTCTGTGTGGTTTCGGAGTTTCAGCTTCTCTGGGCATTACTATTGACTGATGATGGTCAGTCATCAATTATGAAAGGAAGAAAAGAAAGAAGGAAAAGAAGTTAATGGACTAGAATTCGTATTGAGGCTTTATTGGGCTCAAACTAAGTTTGAGCTATTGTGTTCACATTTTCCTGGTAGAATCCTATTTGACTCTGATTTAGAAGAAACAAATGCATCCAATTATAAATCTTAACTGAATTAATTTTATGGATTTTTATTTACCCATGCCATGGTGGCAATTGGCACTTGTCTGGATTTCTGCTCAAAAATTAACATTATCTTGCCAATATTTTAGTGCTGTATTATATCATTTCAGTTTTAATGAATGTCATAAGCCTGACTGAAACTGCATGTTTTACCAGCTTGCCCTGTTATGCCCCGCATCTCTGTTCAATCGCAGCAAGTTGTAAAAGTTTGCAGAAGCGTGCAATTCCGCATGATGGCCAGACAACACTTTAGCTTTAGGTTTTTTAAGGCCTTCTTTATTATTGATTCTTGAATTTGAAAAGTGGTTTGTCATGGAATGGATTGTTGAATGCAGGGAGCATACTAATGTCATACCATCCACCGCCCACTGTGTGATTGCTTTTATCCCCGAGTGCCACAGAGCTGTAATAAATGTGTTGGGGACCGCATATGAGCACAATTGGATGCCTCTTTGTTTTGAAATATTCTGGTGGCGCAAATGGAGGATCGATGCTGGACGAGATGACATATGTGTTAAATATGGAATCAATGCTGTTATTGGATTGTTCGAAAGCCATCGACCTTGAGCATTTGGACGTGCTATACTCTTCAGATTAGGGTGCAGATTAGCTCACTTGACCAATTAGTCTGTCCATGATTGATTGGCTTGTGTAGAGTTCGGTACTGGAATAATACAGAAATGTGATTCATCAAATTGATCTATTGTTGAAGTTACAGTCAGTGCAGTATAGCCACAACTGTGGAGCAAGAGCCCTCTTGTTTCTTTATATGTGCCTTAGAGGCTGAATCTTTGATGGCAACGTTTGAGAACCAGAGCTTATTTCTTTTTGTCTGAGACTGCTGAGTACCAAGGTAGGAACTGTGAAAGGAGGAGACAATTTAGACATAAACTGATAAAGATGTAGACAAACGATGGGTAAGAAAGTTTCGATTTTCATGAACCTGAGACTTCTACAACAGTTGCACAAGGCATTAGCTGTGGTATCACAAGTGCAATGATCATACAGTTTCTGAAACATCTGTCTGTCAAAACAGAGATGATCTACTGACTTCTTCAAATGAGGCAAAGCAGTGGCTCTACTCCAAGCCACCCACCCCCCACTTCCCCGATGACCAATCTTGATTTTGTCTAATTTCCAACCATCAACTACGGTCATGAGATATGACAAACTGGTACATTGTGACTTTTAAATTTGACCGAGATAGACTGGAGGACCACCTGCATTACTGCAGATTAGTCCCCATTCTGTGTCCATCTCGAACTCCAATGATCACTTGTGAACAAGGCACAAATGGACTCTTGCCTCGAGATGACTCTCATCTGGACTGCTTAACACTCAACAGCATACTGCTCCAGTGCATGCTAAAATTCATAAGCAAGATATGACACACAGTATGCCTTGACAACCTTTTCAGAAACATCACAAACAAGATTGGTGACAGAGCAGCACAGAGTCTGAACTGCACTGGTAACAAACTTAATGATTTGCACCCCAATAAGGCCATTCCTTCTGGCTGCACAACGAGGTGGCAATTGTTGTTTTGAAGTGTTCAAGCTTTTTTTTTTTTTTTTTTTTTTTTTTTTTTTTTTTTTTTTTTTTTTCCCAGTAGTACTAAGCTACACATAAATGAGGTGTTTGGTCTCAAACTAGAGATATTTTGGGCTTGTTGAAAGTATTGTATAAGGATCTAAATATTTTGATTGTTTGCTTCATGAGCCTATCTGCAGTGCTAGGAACCATCATTCATGCTTCCAATGGATTAGACTCATGAGTAAAAAAAAAAAAAATTATGTTAACCAAGGCTGGATGTATGTTCAATCCACAAACTTAGACTGTGGTCTAAGTGAAAAGTACTGTTGGTTTTCATTTTTCAGGCCATTTATTTCACTTTAACATCTGGTTTAGAGACAGCTGAGCATAAAATAGGACCATCATTTATAAATTAGCATCAAACTGAATTTTACTAAAATAATTTCAGCCCCTCATCTTTTAGACAATCTTTTTAAAGTATTTTTTGCAACATTTATTACTTAATTCAAGTATGTTAGTTCATTTTTTGATATGAAGTATTTATAATTCATTCATTTAGTTTAGTATTTCTTATCACAATGCAGATGTAATCAAGAAATGTGACTTACTTTCCTTTTATTTCAGTGTTTTGTGCCAATAAGGTAAGCAGTATCTGCAATGTTTAAAAAAAAAAAAAGTGGTTGACTAATATTGCTTGGTTGTGTCTCAGAAATAAGTCTTGGCAAATTTTGGGAGTTGAAGCATATCTGAAGCAACATTATATGATCTTTATAAAAAAAAAAAAAAATGCCACCACTTGTGTTGTATTCTGTCTGACTTGACTGCTGTTGGCTGTGGCTGCAGATATTCCCCGTCCAGATGTTTGCCTTGTGTCATTACTTTGCTTCACAGCACATTGAGTTGACTTCTCCTTAGATCAAAAGTATGCTGTTCGGCAAGCCCAGCAATTCTATGGCTCTCCTATATCAGAGTGGGAAAGACTAAAGGAATATTAACTAGACATGGGGCATGTATACACCATTGTTTGAAGTTATAAAAGTTGCAGCTGAAACCAGATATATGTATAAACTGTATTAACAGACACAAGCTTTTATTTTTTTTGTTTGACATTAAATCAGATTAAATGTTCTGGTAATAATTCTGGTAATCCTAACTGACCTAAACAAGAAATGTGGAGCCTCATTTAGCATCAGACCGTGAGAAAATCTAAAAAAACGGGATAATTATTGATGTTCCAAACATGGGCAGCATTGGACATTTCACAAAGGACGGCATCACAGACGGTGACAAACTTGCTCTAAATGACAATCATTTCAGTAGTTTCATACTATAGTTGTTTTTTTTTTCTTTGTCAACTGGCTTTGACCTCTTTTTTTTGTTTGTTTCACAAGTCTTCCTACTAGTTAGACATGACTTTTTTATGAGGATTTATGAACCCTTTGATGCTGCATTATTAAACAAGGGATTAGCCTATCTACACATAGTTTGGCTTTAGGTGAGAACAGTCAGCCTCAGTTTGGTAGGTAGAATAAGTTTAAATAATTCTGAGTGTTGGCAGTAAACTACTCAGAGCCATTATAAGCCCTAATCTGTTATATATATATATATATATATATATATATTTATTATTTAAACTTATTCTACCTACCAAACTGAGGCTGACTGTTCTCACCTATATATATATATATATATATATATATATATATATATATATATATATATATATATATATATATATATATATATATATATATATATATATAGGATGAGTGTAAACCTTGCAGAAGTAATGCAAAAGGTATGACATTTCATGCTGAGGCTCCTAGAGGCTTTGTTAAAATAAACAGTATATCTCTTGCATAAGATATTTGAATCATTTACTGTTCATATGGCATCTTGGGAGTTGCTGCAGATAGCTAAGCATCCAGCCAGACACAGATTTATGGCATTTTTTGGTTTTATTGTTTTGTGATTTACCTCTTCTCTATTTATAAACTCTATACACTATATCTGCTCCTTAATTTTCATATTGCATTTGACAGCAGTTATGTTTGGCTGGATTAAAACCTAACCCAACCTGTAAATGTTTAACTGGATAAAAGTTGTAATTTTTCTTCTTGTAGGTCACTTTTAAGAAAACATTTCATTCTGTTAAATGCTGAAGTGTTTATAATTTGGTCCTTCTGTTCTCTTCTTTCATGGTAACCCCTAAAACAAAATCCTGTCACATTTTGTGGCCATTCATACCACATGATTTATAGAGTTTAGAGAAAAACCTCTGGCGCCCTCTTGATTTCTGCCTCGATGTGTAAATCCAATAGAATTGTTCACCCTCTACTAAACTCTGTAACTGGCAGCTTGCAGCCAGCGCTGGAATCCAAATGTGTTCACTACTTTTTCATGGTAGAACGGGCTGCTTGCCATCTCTCACTTTCTGTGTCAGACACTGTGTGACTTCAGATATGAAAGGTAATAAAGCAGCTATTATCTGTGAAACTTTTCAAATATTCAGTGTTATTTAAATAACCTTTTAAAAGGTTATATGTGTTCTGTGCAGAATTTTAGAGGTGCTGTTCTAATCTAACTTATATAGAGTTTCCTTGCATTTGTCATTGAGCACTGACCTTTTTCAAACCTTATCATATTGCTGTTATCTTATCGGTTTCTTTGACACTGGTTGAATATTGTTTTGTTTATTGCAAGTGAAAATGTACTGGTTTCAGTGGTTGAAGCCTTTTAGTCCAGATGTCCTTCAGATATGTAACTTGAATGAACAAAAAGGTTTGCACACTGCAGAACTCCATTCTTGGCTTATTTATTATGCACATTAGCGCCAAGGTGATGTTTTGAGTATTTTGCTCTTCATCAGAAGATTGATTCTATGTATATCCTAAATCATATGTGAACAGTCATTGGACTAACATTCAGATTCCTGAAGCTTTTATTTGCAAATTTTATTTCAAAATATCTGAGTTAAGAAATGCATCTAAAACGATAATATATGCTGTAGAAGCAAAAATTCAAGGAGCATGAAAAGGAGATCACACACAACATATTTTGAATTAAGTAGTATGGGTTATTACTCCTTGCTTTTTGTTGTAGAGACTGAAAAGCCTGGGACTAAATTTCTGCTAACTTTAAGTAAACAGGATGACCTAAACGTTAGATGATGGGCTTAAAGAGATGAACCCTTTCTCAAGACTTTGGGATTTAAAAATTCTTTAGCTCATTCAGTCTACAGTTCCCTCTTGATCACCATAGAATTCCTTATTTATCAAAGTGTTTTGCTGCCACTGCTCTCATTATGCCTCATCTTATTAAGTATCTGCGACAGCCGATCCTACCCCTTTCTAGAAACTGAATGAAGTATGCACCACACACACAGGTCTGCGGAAGGCCTTGGTTTTAAGAATGAAAGGTCAGCTGACACAAAACATCCAGTTTATTACAACATTGCCCCAAGCAGAGGTATGATCTTGTTGCTTTGCAAACAGGAGGTCACTGCCTGCATAATATCTCCTCTAGAGGAGGGTGTTCTGTAAATTATGCAGCCAGTTCTTTGACATACAGGATTAAATTTTCTTTTATTGTTCACGTAATGCTAAATTAATGTCTCATTCGAATATTTAATAGTACAATCTCACTGTGTAGAAATGCCTAATTTGACCAATTTTGGTCTGATATAGTTTGCTAGAGCAGTAAAGATTGGTTTTCTTATACAAAGCAGAATTGAGTGGCATGCCTATCTCCATGTGCAGGTGGACTCAGCCAAGTCTTTGTCAGCTCATGCTGATTCATCCTGATTCATCATCTGAGATAGAGCTTATATTTTCTCTGTTGTTTCCCATTTCTTCATTTTATCCTACTTGTACTAGCCCAGTTGTGGCTATATGTCCCCCCCCCCACACCACTGAAGATGTCACGAGTCTGCCACCTTTTGCCACCACCCACCAACCCGAAGAACTCCTCACCTGTTTATTTTGGACCCACCTGATGCCAGTAGCAGCTAAGCTCACCTACCTGCTCTGTGCATATGAGAATGTGTCTGACGTTTTGAATCTTGATGATAATCTGTGTGCTATTTTAGGACCCAAGTGGCATTGGAAGGGGGTGGAGAGGGCTGAGGATGAAGGTTGCTGATGTCACGACTGTTGCCTGGCAACAAATGTGTATTTCCAGTCGGCAGGTTTAGGCTGCTTGCATGAAAGGGGGTGACAGATGCACTTGTGATATTTTAGGTGTGTTTTTTTTTTTTTTTTTTTTTTACTTTTCCTTTACTACTGTGTTTCTTTTGTGTTTTATCTTCAGTCAACTTGACTTTCTCAGAGATGCTAGCTTGATCAGCATTTTTCTCTTTAGCCTTGCCAGTAACTGAGCTGGCACAGGAGTGTACACATTGGACTACCTCAGAAGGTCCACCAAGGGCAGGCTTTCAGCCTGTATGAAAAACATGATGGAATAGAAGAAATGGCATATTTTAGAAAAGCTAAGTATTCACAAGATCAAGAGGGATGACAGTATAGATGAGCAGTAAATTAAATGTAGCAGAAAATATGCACAAAATATTGCTCAAACTGAACAGGTTTGACTTTTTTCTAATAACTGACTCTTGAATCAAATTCTAATTTTTAATAATAATATATATATTTTTTTAAAATTCTCTTTTTCAATATCACAAAAAGCAGGTAGAGCATGTTGGCTACAGAGCAGAAGGTCCTGTTTGAACCCTGCTCCTTCCCTCCCATGGGATAGTTTGGGTGGTGGCGGGGGAATATTGGGGTTGCATTACGAAGGGCATCCGGCATTAAAAATCTGCCAAGTCTATTTGCTCCTGTGTGATGGGGGAAGCTGCTCTACAGTGGCAACCCTGTGGTGAAAGGTGCCATAAGGAAAACATTACCTTTGTCTTACGGCTTAGGAGATCATCTGCCAGGTTGAAAGCATAACTGTTTTTAAAAAGTCTACAAATCTGTATGAAATCCAGATCAGGCTATTTATTAGTTCATTTAGTGCTCTCTAGGTTCTATGACAACCAAAATATTATAAAGTTTGTTACTATTATCATGTGAGCTTGTTTTTATGAACAGATGGTTTGTGTCTGCTGGATTTATTAAGTTAGATTTATTTTGCTGCTTATATAAAAACTTAAAACAGTCATTTGGGCCCCTGTCTACCTAAAATCTTATAAACGGAAAGAAACATTGAAAATGTTTTTTAAATAATTGGGAAAAAATGGGAACGTTTTGTACCAGAATAGTTTGCAGGTGAATACAAAGATTAATATGTAGTTGATGCCATATTAACTAGTGGACTGAAGAGGGTTGGTTACTTGTAATTTACATAGATTTGAAAGATTTTGGTAAAATAGGAAAGAATCTTTAAGTTTGAGACCAGAAGGTACGATGGTGCAGGTGTATGGCAGCCTCGCTTCTGTCAGGCTGCCCCAGGGCAGCTGTTGCTATAATCTTTTGGAGAACAAAAGATGATAGAAAATAACTGTGCAAACAAATTTTCAACTTGCTCCTGTTTGCATCCAAGATGGCAATAGCAATGCAGCACAGCCTGCTGCTGCAGGAAGTTTGAAGATTAGGTCAAAACTACAAAAGTTGAGATGTGTCAAGATTTTTTTTTTTTTTCCATTGTGGAAGCTGCTTCAACTTTTATTTAGTCTTTGTTCAGTAGTTTTTAATTTCAAGTGTCTCTACCCTGTTTTTTTTTTTTTGTTTTTTTTTTTAAATGGATGCCGTAGCTATAAAAAACTACAGTAATTGCGCTCTGCTATAGACATCTGGATAGTAAGGGACTTCAAATTTGAAGTTACCTTCAGCAGCACTCGGTTTGTCTGTACACCTGCATGTAGACATGACAGAATTCAGAAAATTTCCCCTTTTGGTGCATTTAGAGTTATTAACCTGGAGTCTGATTTTTCAATGTTTTATTAGAAACTCTAAATTCTCCTGACTCAAACTGAGGTCAGTTGGTCAATTAAGTTTGAGAATATTTTAACTTGAGTCACATCACATGAGAGGAACACTTTTACAGCATTGTAGTCATTGACTTTAGAAATATTGAAAGTTACCATACATGTTTTAATAAATTAATATTCATATTAATAAAAAAAAGGAATGATTTCTTAAGGGAAATCTGAGGGAAAAGGATTTGCTCACGAAGTTTGGATTTGGAATATAAAGGAAATTAAGAGTGAAATAATCAATGTTGTCTTTCTCATGTGACGTATCCCATATCACATCTGTCTTTTTACACTGACCTTGGGTCACTTCTCTAAGCTCCTCACCAAGTTACCCCAGCAACCACACATCACACAGACAGCCTCGAGCACTGCCGTGCATATGTATGATGTACAGAGTGAACCCTCTGAGCTTTTCCTGTTGGCAGTGTTTCATTTTGTTTGGTTCTCCTGTAGATGAGTGTTGGTTTCCCTGCAGACATTCCAACAAGAAAATCAAAGTGCTGGTCATAATTACAATGCATGAACAGAGTTCTGACTTTGCTAAGAAACATAAGCTAATTTGTTATCTTTAATTACATTTTCAAGAAAAATAAATTGAAATATAAAGTTTACATTGCACTGCTTGTTTTATATAAAAACAAACCCATTTATCTAGCTTTTGTAAAGCTAGTCCTTGCCAAAAGTTTTCATACACTGAATTTTTTTTGACATTTTGTTATGTTACAACTACAAATGTTGGTGTATTTTAGTGCAATTTTATGTGATAGACTAACATAAAGTAGAGCATAATTGTTGAAGTGGAAGTAAAAGGACACATGGTTTTTTACTTTTTTTTTTTTTTTTTTTTCACAAGTAAATACCAGAAACCATAGTGCATATATCCCATTTTGCTCCCTTTTGAGAATACTTTGTAGAATTATCTTGTACTGCAACTTCAGGTGCAAGTGTTGTAGGATCTGTCTCTCCCAACTTTGCTCTTTTAAAATGAAAATTCTTTTTGCTATTTACTTGAAGCTCCAGTGGAACACCTGAGAACACCTGTTTTTAAGTCTTGCCTTAGGTTCTCTATTGGACTTAGATTTGGACTTTGACTAGACTGTTCTAACATAAAAATGTGCCTTAATCTAAACCATTCAATGACTCTGGCTGTATGTTTTGTGCAGTTGTCCTGCTGGAAGGTGAAACTCTACATCAGTTTCAAGTCTATTGCAGTGTCTAACATCTTTTTCTTCTTGGATTGCTGGGTTTTTAACCTTGTTCCACCTTCCCACCATTATTGATAGGTTTCCTCTCTGTGTTGAAGAAAGCATCCCTGCAGCATGATGCTGCCACTACTTTGTTTCAGTTTGGACAATGTCAGTTTTGCATGGAGGCCAAAAATTTCAGTTTTGAATTTCATCTGATTGTAACATCCTTCTTTTCCACATCCATGCTGTGTCCACTGTTGCAAATTACAAACATTACTTTTTTAGAACTTTTGTGTTACCTCTCCGTAAGGTTTCCCTTTTATGTTTTAGTAGAATTTAAACAATCACATTTTAATAATCCAACTTTTTTTTTTCCGCTGGCATTGTGTATATATTCAAGATAAATCATAATAAGCTTAAAGAATCTTGGTGTAACATTGATGTGGGAGCAAAAATGTCAAGTCTGAAGCTCAGGACATCTGTCTGCTGCAAGGCAAACACCACTCTGATGCAATCAGTTTAGAAATATTACCATTAATGCATTACTTTTTCATAGATTTCTCAGCATTTATACTCTGGAATCATACTAGACCATGACATCAGTCCCTGCTGGCCTTCAGCTAGCATTGCCTGTCTTTCATGTAAGCCGTATAGACAGAGGTGGTTAGGCAGTTTGAACTTTTTTTTTTTTATCTTCTCAGTGAAAAGTTTGGATTTAAAGAGAGAGGGGCACATCAGATCAGAAATTTTTTTTTTCCTCCCTTCGGAGAACTTTTTCTGCAGCTGTTCCCTTCAAAAGCTCCTCTCACTGAGCACGACTGTTCAAAGTGACTCCTCTGCGTCAAAACATGCCACTGTGTTGCCTTTTTCTGTTATTCCCCAGTGTCATCCAACATTCTCTACTTCTCTCCACTCATTCATCACACACAAAAGGCTTCACACTGGCCAAAGTAATCTCCAACAAAGCAAAAGGAAGATTGATTTGTTTGTGCACAAGAGGAAAGTGTGTGAAGCTGGAAGAAAAAAGGAAAGACTAAAATTTGACTCAAGAATGTGTGTGAAAATGACTCGGCTCAAATGCACATTATCAAACAAATCAAAGTTTGCATAGTAAGAATTAATCGTTCATTTCTTTACTCTTTTAACAACAGTCTTAAAGTGCTAACCCAATAACTTCAGATTCAGCTTAATCATTTTGATGAGCTGGTGCTAGTCTTTTGTCAACATCCTCATTGTTACATTTATTTTGAATGCCATTTTAGTACAAATGCATATTAATGTCTTTACCTTGTGTGTGATTTCATCCCAAGAAGCTGCACAGTCAGTTTAGTGTGGCTGTCTTTACCTTAAAAGGTAAAGTCCATATTTCTTTCAGATTTGAGGTTTATTGGCTGGCCTTGAATCTCTGTCTGCTTCAAACGGACAGAATTAAACACCACTACTCATGTCATCCAAGTTCAGTGGCTGGGTCAAGCTCCAATCAACAAGCAATTCAAGAGAGCTTTTAAAAAATGCCTACTTTAAACCTTCAGGGTCATTTATGTACCCGTTTCTCATGCTGGGTTATTTAAAAAAAGGCAATCTTTCATTCTGGATTGATTTTTAGAATGCAGCAGTTTCGTAATGTTAAAGATCATTTTTAACTGAGAAGTGGTTTTCCTCAGTCAGACTGATACTTGTTGCTGTTGTCTTAATGAGGACCCTAGCAACATGTGAAGTGTGCATTGTTTTCAGCAAAGCTGGACAGACTTTGTTGAAAGTGGTTTTATTTGCCTTTTATGACCAGGTGTTCAGGAGAAATAAGCAGATTTTTTTTTTTATAACAAAGTTCCTATGCAGTCTAGAAAAATGTATAACTTGATTTCAGTATTTTCATAGAGATTTTTGTATTTTCAGACTTCCTTTCCTTTCGGATTGTCTAAAAGTTGTTTTATACCTTTTCCTGAAGTGGTTTGTCTATGCATTGATCTGTCCATCCAACCATTGTTTTTCCTTTCCATTTGTCTATCTCAATCTCAATGCATAGGTTTGTCCTTTCTATCCAACCATCGATTTGCCTGCCCTTCCACTGGTTTGTCCATCCATTCATCGGCTTGTCCTTCTTGTTAAACTGTCTGTCCATTTGTCTATAAGTCTGTTTGACTGTCCTCTACCCATTCATTCCTCTTCCATGTTCTATGTTTGAAGCCCAGCTACAGGAGAAATAGCTGCCATTAATTAATAGTGAACATCTAGATTTGTACTTTAAAGATTGGCCAAAAAAAGAACTGATAATTCTGGAAATTTGAATCTGGCAAAGAACAGTTGGGGTTTATTGTAATTTTTTTTTTTTTTAACTCTTCATTACCTTCTGTATTTTTTTTTTTCTAAAGATGGTTGCGTCAATGCTGATATAGGTTTAATTTTGGAATAATTAAAGCATAAACAAAACGTGAACCAAACCTTCATGTGTTGGTTCTTGAACTAGTTTTTTCTTCAACCATGCAGTGTGTTTGTGACCAGACTGAAACATAATGCATTTACTCCTCAGTGGAAGACTTGAAGTTAAACAAACTGATCTGTTGTTTTTCAGAGACCTGACCTTATTCAGTCGTGTAGCTCTTTGTCTCCTCGGAAGGAATAAAGAAATAAAGGAAGGAAAGCTTAAATAAAGAAATAAAAATTACTTAATCCCATTCTTTTTTTAGACCTGGAAAATGCTGAAATCAGAATCTACAGTTTTTCTGATTGCATAGTCAGTCAAAAATACTGTAATCAAGGTGTCGAGCCAAAGTCAGAGATTGAATTGGGGCATCTTTACTTTAAAGTGACTAAGTGTCTCCACAGGGCATTAGAAAAGAGTGGATTTGAGTGTTCCTACTCATGATGATGTTGAGCTTTAAGACTTGCTGACTGGCTGAAATATTTCTAACAAATGTTACAAACAGATCAGTTGAAAGATCTTAGTGTTTAAGCTGGGCTGAACTCTGTACTCCCCTTTCCTCCATCTTGTCATTAAAAAACTCACCTGGTCTCAACTGAAGACAACCCGCTGCCCCTGAGCGTATGTCTCTGGAACTTGCTGTGGAGGAGCTGAAAAATTTTCTATCATTTGATTACTGACTGCAGTAGGAGTATCACCTTTTCCACTTTGGTATAAAAGGAAAAAAGATCACTGTTCGGGCTTCTTTTAAGTTGAATACAGATTCCCAGGCTCATCTTTGATTTCTAAACTTGTATCCTAAAGCTTTATTCAAACTGCCAGTGAGATTTTTGCCCAACAGTTTCAAATGATTTGTGCTCCTATTCACACTTTTTCAAATATTACTTCAAATGTACTATGGGAAAGTATGTCCACTTACACATTTCTTCTATTTTTGCTTTTTTCCCCACACCTAAATGTTTCATTTTATCAAACAAAATTTTGATATCATACAGCAGCTGGTGTAAATACAAAAAACAGCCATCACTGAACGCAACAACTGCATTCAGTGATACATGAGTGTTTTGGTCCACTCATCTTTGCAGAATTGTTTTACTTCTCCCACATTAGTTTTTTTTTTAAGACTTTGTGGCACTAATGGCCTTTATTCACTGTTTTCGGAGAGGAGGAAGACCTGGGCAAAAGTTCCTGTGGTCAGGAGTCAGACCCTGCATCGAGGACAAATAGCCTCCACATTTATTTTAGCTTTTTGAGCCAATCAGAGGTGTCCACAGACTATTTCCCTTATGTTCTTGGGGATTATTAAGATGTTTGTTGTCAAAATGAGACAGACCTCTGAGTTCTTTTTTTGGTCAGTATTTACTCAGGTTATCTTTCATTTAAATTGTGTTACATGAAATATTTAAGTGTGACAGAAAAGCAAAATCAGACAAAAGCCTTTAGGGAGGAAATCCTTTTTCACAACACTGCTAAACCCTTGTATAATCCTTTTATTGTGTATGCTTTCTTCAATGTTTAATTGTTGGTTTGTGCCTCATATTTTATGCATTATTGTGCTATTGACTGAAATGACCTTTGCATAGTGATCTTGCAGTTTAAAATATTTTTCCATTAGCTTTTGCCCTTTCACAGAACAATCCAGCATGACTACTTTATATTTATAGTGGAATACACAATGCAGAAGGATTATTTGCTGTTATATAAGCTTTATAAGATCAATAGTAAATTGTAACACTGAATTTACACCACATATGCTTTCTGTAGCCGACGGATTTATTGAAGCAGCCGCTTATACATGTTTATACTGTAAACTTTATGCGCAGACATTGAAAGGAAGGAAGGAAAGTCTCTTCACAGATCCTGGGGTTTTGAATTTAACACCAGAGACAGATGCTGATGCTGGCGCACTCAGCTGCTGTGTCTGATGTAATCTCCCATGCTGAGCTGGATTGATTCTGTTATTCCTTTGCTGGGTGGGCGAGCAGGCCTGCCAGCCGAGTCCCTGCTGTAACTGGAGCATAGTTCTGTGGTGGAGTTGGGGAGAACCCACAGGAGCTGTCATAGTTTTGTTATGTAGGTTAATGCTGCTCACAGAAGCAACACACTAGACATTTTTCTTGGATCAACTTGTCATTAAAGGGGATTTAACCTTTTCAAACAGGACATTACAACTGTAAAGCGGTTTCTGAAATTCAAAGTTTACTCTCCTGTTTTTGTGCAAATTCTGAATCTTTATTAAACTGTATTTTTTGTGTGTTTCTCTTAGAAACTGGTTCAGCCATCACTTCCTCCTGTATCGGCTTGGGTAACTCGCTCACGCCACCTGCAGGCCAGGCAGGAAAACCAGTTCCAGGTTACAATGGTAAGAGAATTACTGAGGATGAACTTATAATTCTCAATATAACGTGCTGCAAAACATTTTCTGGTCACAGAAAAAATTCCAAATTCCAGTATACTGGAATTTGATTCCAGTATTTTCTGAATTTGGTTAAGTATGAAAAAAGTCTTAGAAAATGAGTTTTCAGATTTTATTCATTATTTTATTTTCTAAAAGATCCATCAGTCCATCCATTTTCAGTCTACACATCCCTATGTTCTTCCAGCTATATATTGTCAGCCCATCCCTCTATCAACTTATCTATCCTTCAGACACTGTCAGTCCAACCCTCTGATTCTGCCCGCTTTGTGTCTTACCCTCTTTGTCCACTTATCAGTTTATTCATCTGTGCATTTGTTTGTTTGTCTCTCCGTCTATCCATGAATCAGGTCGTCCTTTTTCTGTCCTCATCTGTATCCCTTTGTCTGTACATCAATCGAATTATCCTTTGATCCCTTCATATGTCCTTTTCTGTATCCTTCCAAGAATCCTTACATCCATCCATTCACAGTCCGGTTCATATTTTATGCCTGTTTACTGTTGAAGTTTCTGCCATAATTTTGATGAGACGTGTTAGAACCCTGTGGTCACCACATTAGCGTAAATGAGTCAAAACTTGATAACTTGTCAGTGAGCATACAGCCACTGAAAATGAACTGACCAGGCTTTCTGTTTTCTTTAGTCACTGTGATTGACGATGACATGCAAGAGTTGAAGCCAAGAACTCTGGGAAATATTGTGGTCAGGTAAGCCAAACTGACATGCGAGCTGCTTATTTTGAGTTTCTTTTAAATCTTACACATGTACAGTATAGAACATGTTTGCACAAGAGCATTTTACACATATGAACTCAAATGGTCAGCATTTATCAGACTTCATATTCTGGTCTTTCTGGGAGCAAATTGCTGGTAATAGAAATGTTTTTATGAAACAGTTGCTAAGTGGACTTCACTGAAAGTAGGTGTACTTTTTTTGCGCTGCTCTGTGCCAGTCTGCTCCCTATCCGTTATCACCCTCCTTTCCACTCCCCTGCACTTTTTAAAAATGCTAGTAATGACCGAGTGCTGCTGAGGGGGGATTTCCAATATGCGGTGCATCAAGTGACAGAGTTTGAGCTCTTAAGACGGACGGGAACAGCTGTGTTATTGTTCTTGCTGGTCTTAGGAGAAAATCTGGACTGTTTCTTCAATTTCATTCACAAACTGGATCTACAGCTTTGCAAAAACTGTTTCAGTGCATGCAGGCAACAAGGCACATTTCAGTGTTAGAGCTCTTTACCTCTTTGTCTTTTATGAGAAAGATGCATGAAGAGCATTCGAAATGCATCCTGATCCAAAACTTATTAGTTTTTACTTCATTTATGGACAGCTGCTCCAAGATATGTATCTCAATTTAGTTTATGTACAATTAGGCTTACAAATACCATTGAATTGGAAAAGGAATGAGAACATCTGAGAAAAATCTTCTCCTTGGAGTTAACTTTATCTCTGATCAGTCGGATTTGGGGTTCAGGACATGGAGGAAACTGGCTAAGAGGAGGGATTACTTGTAGTCTCTTGGTAAATGACTTCCTGACCTTTCCTTTCTACACTTTTTGTTTGTTTGGGTGACTGTGGGTTGGATAAGGTCTAGCAGAGCTTGGCTGCATATCAAGAGGAACTTCAGTGAATTAAAAATGCCACAGTCCTACTGAATCTTGGTAACATTGGTAGCCTGTTAGATTTTAAAGTTGCCTAAAACCTAATTGGTCTCAAACTTCTATTAAGATGTTTTTATTTTTTAAAGCTAATCCTATTCTGCACTCAGACTGCCTCTACCACCTGGAGCTGCACTGTCCCTGTGGCAAAACCAGGATCTGTTCAAGAAGCTCTACTTCTCCAAGTTCCCAGTAAGTAGCTTGTTGTTTCAAAAACAATATACATAATAAAGTTATTTCCACATTTGATGTTCTTTATGCTGTGGTCAGTTTTGCTTTTAGAAAGTATTTTTAAGAAAGGTAGACCTCTAGTGTTTAATTTTGATATTACAGAATTACCTGATCCATTTGCTGCATTTGGGGTTTGTCGGATGTTTTAATGAAAATCTGCTCCTTATCTAAAATAAATGTAATGTGATTAGACTAGAAACAATTTCTCTGATTTCCTCTTGTCCAATCTTTCCCATTAGGGATACTATGACACCATGGATGCTGGATTTTTGGATGAGGAAGGCTTCCTTTACATCATGTCCCGGTCTGATGACGTCATCAATGTGGCAGGTCACAGGCTATCTGCTGGAGCATTAGAGGAGGTGGGAGAATCATTGCAGGGGATCAAAACATTTTTTATATTTTTTCCTAATTACAAGGATGTGTGTTTTCCAGTCAGTGCTGCTACACTCTGCAGTAGGAGACTGTGCTGTGGTGGGTCTCGAGGACTCTCTGAAAGGCCATGTTCCTTTGGCGCTGTGTGTACTTAAGCAAGGTGAGTAACACAATGCCTTACAAAATAGTCTGTAAATTGGGAAAAGAAAGGCTTGCATTTGAGAAGCACACAAGAGGCCCATGGTAACTCTGGGGCAGCTGCAGAGCTCCAATGGCAGAGTCTGCAGGATAATTATTAGCTGTGAATGCTATAAATCTGGGCTTTTTGGGAAAAAAAAATGCCTAAGTTGTGTGTAGTGAAAAAGATGATGCTAAATGCAGGGTAATACTGGAAAAAAAAAAAAAAAACCTGTGAAAAACTTCAGAAGACTTTGTAACAGGGCAGAGGTTCACCTACCAGCAAAGCCCTGTCTCTAAACATACAACCAGAGCAACGATGAAATGGATTAGATCAAAGCATGTCCATGAGTTAAAACTCCCAGTCAAATCCAAATGAGAATGTGTGGCAAGACTTGAAAATTAGCATTTAGACACTGTTGATATAGTCTAGCTGAACTGAAACTTTTATAAAACATTTTGGTCTCTAAATCTGCAAAGCTGATAGAAATATACCCCCAAAGCCTTGGAGCTGTACATATAGCAAAAGGTTTTCTACAAAATATTGGCTCTGGGAGGCTGATTACAAATGGCTGCTACATTTTCAAATTTATAGTTTTACGTTTTAGGTGTGCAGAAAACTGAGGAAGAAATCACAAAGGAGATTGTTAAGCTCGTGAGAGACACCATTGGACCTGTAGCCGCCTTTAGGAATGTCCTTTTCGTCCATGGGTTACCAAAGACACGTTCTGGAAAAATCCCCCGCTCTTCTTTGGCCAACCTGATCAATGGCAAACCCTACAAGGTAGGATGCAATGTTCTTAGTACTTTATAATAATCATTCATTTAACAAGTTAAATATCAGTAGGATTTTTTTTTTTTTTTCTCATCTTGGGGAAAAATATGTTCCACTTTTGTTACACAAGGACATTTGCAGGGCCTACTGGAAATGTATAGAAAACAAATAATACTTTTCAGAGAAGTATGTTCATAAATAGTTTCACTGAATTCTGGGTTAGATTTTAACTTTTTAAATATTTCTCTTCATAGATTACACCAACCATTGAGGACCCAGAAGTGTTTAAAGACATTGAGAGGCAAGTAGAAAAAGTTCTGAACGAGGCTTGAAAACTGGACAACTGCATTACTCTGTGTACATTGTAAAGTTCATGGAATCAGAATATTTAAGAACCCTGACTAATATAACTGATGGGCCTTAAAACAACATTTGTATATTTATCCTGCTTATCCTTCAGAGGCTGATTAGCGGCTATTTGGAAGATTTTAGTTGTAAATCAGATCAATCTCATAAGCCTCTCCAAAATAGGCTGAAATTTTTTTTTTTGAGTTTATGTTTAAACATTTTCATATGTTGGTCTGGATGTATTCATTTTACATGATTGAACAAACCATCATAGTGTTGCTTTATAAACAAATAAGATGTACTGCAAACTGAGTTTTGGTTTAAATTGAATGTCACAGTCTAATTATTTCATTGGTGCTTCTGCAATGTCACAAAATTGTGAAACAAATATTTCCTGGTATGCAAAAAAAAAGCCATGAAAGTTATTAGTTGGGGTTCTTTAGTCTAATCTTAAGTCAGGGTGACTCTTTCTGAATATCAATTACTTACAATAAGGTAAAACCATATTGCACTAAATTTTTTTTTTAATGAAAACTAATCAAAACAGCTCACTAACCGTCTTTTTTATTGACAATGAAAACTTGTTTGCTCACCACTTAGTTTTGACCAAAGTACATTAAAAAAAAAAATCCTCATTCGTGCAAAACGTTTGCTGTCCGTCAGAAATAACTAAAAGACAAATAACAGGGCTGTACAGTAGAATAGGTTACCCTGAAAACTGACTGAAACAAAGAACATTTACACCGAAATGGAAGTCACAGCAAGCAACAGGTTTTTTCTTTTTTAATCATTAAATCACCTCACTTCGACATGGTCATAAACACTCTACACACACACTATGAGCTAAAGCAGTCTGTCTTTCAGTTATTTCATCTGTTCTGTTAACAGGAGGGGTAGGATAGAAAGGCCAGCTTGGCTGTAAGTGTAGTCTGTGTTAATGTGCTGCCTGACAAAACATACAGTATAACAAGTGACGGCTCTGGGGATGCTTTTTATGCTCTCAGAGTGGAAGTTGTGCACCTTCAGAGAGCTTCAGCGTCTTGTTTTGTCCTTGGCTTCTAGTCTGAATTGATGCAGATGTATGAAGGTGCTTGTCATGTTGTTCCAGTGTGTCGACAAATCCTCCTGAAAAGCTCTGTCCCATATGATGGTGAGTCCACAATAAGAAGAATGTTGTTAGAGTAGCCCACCACTAGAGAGCAGGTTTGCACAACATCGAGCGTCTTCCCTTCTATGGTCCAGCACAGGTTTGTCGTAATTTTCATTAGCACAATGAAAAAATAAAACCATATGTACAAAATGATCTAGAGGAACAAGGGTCAAATGTCAATTTAAAGAGCAGCATATATTCATCTATGGTCCACTAAATGAGGTGGCAGGGACATTTTTTGCACGAACCCTTAATATCTTTTTATACATAGATGTTTTGTGTGTATATAATAAAAATGGCATATTTATAAGAATTTACAGATAACCTACACATCTTCTGTAGAAGAAATACACAGTACATTATGCTCTGACAAGTTACTTTACATGTAAAAGGTAGAAATGGTGACGAGGCAGCCTGCAGGACAGCTTAGCACCGGCTTCTGGTGCCCGCGTTAGAAGTCATGGAGGAGGGAATCTGAGAGGAAAGCAGGGCTTCTTGGCAGTGCGTGTCATCAGATTGTTTCTCGGCAGATCGGCCTGTTGGTTCAGAACTGAAGCTGAAAGGGAAAAACGAAAGGTTAGCGGTGTCGGATCATTTTTGAACTTTTTTTTTCTGCACACATTGAACAGTAAGTCAAGAATACACTGCAGTACCCACATTGCTTTGCTCTGTTTAGGGTGTTTTATTTCAGTTAGTGATGCAACACTAGCTGGCTTTGATGATTTAAAAAAAAAAAAAAAAAAAAAATCCCTTTGGCTGTTTACATGTTAAAGAAGTTAAGAGACTCTTCCGTTAGCAAGTTTTGCTTGGGATTCATTCCCTTATGAGGGTTGGTGCTTTACTTAGACATTTGTTTTGTTCAGGTTTGATTAAAATGTTAATATTTATAAAAACTCAGATACTAACAGTAAACTTATCTCTGGAGGAGCTTCTTCTTTTCACCTAATAGTATGATCCTAGTCTGTCTTTAAATGGGATTTTGTGCATTCTGAGCAGATGATACGTAGCTGCTGGTTTGTAACCAGCAGTTATTTTAATTCTGTATCAGAACTCCAGACAAAATCACTATAGACCATGCACGTCATTTATTTACTTTAAGTTGCATATGTTTTGCAAGGAGGTGATTCAGGTGTGTTGGAAGCTGCAGATCCCTCTCTGGCCACAGGCTGAGTAGAGATACCCAGGGTGTAGCTGAAACTGCAAAGCAGAAAGTAAACATGCTACCATTAGCCTTGCACTTAAGCAGAGAGGTTTTAAGTTGAGCTGCTGCCATTTCCTATGGGACTTAGCTAAACAGCGTTCTATTTTAGATAACAGTGGCGCTGTCACTTGATGCTGGTTTAATTTTGCAAGTGGGTTGGCCTCAAGCCCATATAGCTGCCTTTGTGTTTCTACCTCCCCTCTTTGGTAATTGTTTTTGTTGGAGGCAGGGAGCACCTCTCTCTGTATTTGCTTAGTTTGCAGCACAAAAGCTTATGATGCAGTGCAACTTTTTAAATAAGACTACATTTAGTTTCTGCCTTAACATCTGTGTAAAATTGCAAGTGCTTGCATCACCTTAAAATACTGTCAGCAGTTCAACATAAGGAACTGGATTTAAACCCACCGAACTGTTCTTTTTATGCAGTGGAGCACTGGCACAATAATGTGGACAGTGCTACAGTTGAGAACAAAAAATTATCACTGAATCCCAATCTTCTAGAGCCATACTAAACAGTTCAGAAGGGTAAAATGTGTTTTGCTTTGCGGTTAAAGTTTTCTAGTACTGAAATTGATTTAATGATCAACTTCTTTTTGGGGGTAATTCATATCAGAGAAAAATGTTATGATTATGGAGGATTAAGCTGTAATATACAGGTGCACCTCAAATGCTGAAAAGGTAACGTGATTTGATTCAAAAAGTGATGCATTTTGTGTTTCTTTCTGTTAATTTAGATGCTTACAGCAGAGACCTTGTCATGAGCCATTCATTTGATTCAGGTATGTTGGAGAAGGAATGTAGCTCTCCAGGACTAGTCTTGAGCACCCCTGGCTTACAGCTACCAAAAATTACAATGTAAGACCAATAGAAAAAGCATATCAATGGAATGTTGAGTGGAAGGAAAATGTGCCCAGACATCATCAAGGGCATCTTACCTGTGTTAAGGAGGGGAAAAAAAAACAACTACTGGACTTAAGGCCCTAGAATCTCAAGCAACATAATCCTGTTTTCATTAGCTGTAAACCAGAATCATCAAAACTAACAGAAATAAACACTTGAAATGTGTATCAAGTCTAAAACTCCTATAGTCTTTCTCTGTAATATCTTTGCAAGGGTGAGTCTATAAATAACTCATTTCTGGACAAAGATTAAAGGAGATACCTCAGGATGTGCCACAAGTTTTTTACCCCTGCTGTCTCCTATCATGTCATCACTGGCAAAAACATTTCCTCTATTTGCCAAGTTAATGACACATCCCTATGGAAAGTTTTTTTGAACTTTTTTTTTTTATTTTTAGGGGCTACCTGTAAAACCTGTGTATTTAACTGAGCGAGACACTGTGTTGTGTTACATACAGTGTACAGTTTAAGGTCCCCCGCTTCCTCCTCTCAGCAGGAGTAGGTTCTCACCGTTGAGCTGTCCAGTCGCTGCACCGCAGACGGTCCGACTGTAGGTGGATACAGTGAGAAAGAAACATTTAAGTTCTCAAACTCTTGATAGAGACAACTTTTTTTTTTTTTCCATAGAGGACCTTTATTTCCAGTCAACCTGAGAGGAAAAAGCCACAAATCACACTAGGGAAAGTTTTGTTTTGAGTAGAAACCACAAATGACTCATTTTTAGTATTTTGTGAGTGTCACAGACCAGCAAGCACAGAGATGAGAGATGAAGGACCACAGGAAAGCTGTTTCAGTGTCACAGGGGAAAAAAATAGTTAGGACACTGGCCAGAAATTCATCTGTTCCCAGTCAGAACAACAGAATGCCATTAAGGAACTGGATCCTCTACTATAGACAAACAGCTTAACAAGGCTGTTTTTAACATTTTATGCAGAAATTTGAACTGAGCACCACTCACGTTTTAATAGGATAACAATGGCTGGAGTATTTATTGTAGACAAGAGTTGTCATTCTATCTATGGAGGCGAATTTATTCTGTTAAGCATTACTTTAGCCTTAAAACATAAGGATACATTGATTATAAATATTTCTTTTTGTAGGATGAAATTGGAATAAACAAGTTAAGTGGAAAAATGTTGAACAAAGTCACGTTTTATAAAATTCTATTTTGAACATGTTTCGCCATCCTTTTTGGCTTTGTGAGTTAATTTCACACAAACACTGCATTACTGGAACTCAGGTTTAACCAAAGCTAATCTTCTTTTTTCTCTACCAGTCCTAATTGGAAAAGAGAAATTTCAAGCTGCAATAAACCACTAGTGTCCTTTAATGAAGAGATGCAGAGTGGCAGGCTTTTAAATATTAGAAACCCTTCAGTTTAAGGTAACTTGCATCCAACTACTTTTCTACCTTTTGTTCTAAATCTCTACCGTTCTTTAAGTACAACGCTTAAGTTGAAGAGAATCACTATTTTTAGGAGAGAAACAACAGGACAGTGGTTGGCATAAGTAGGGTGAATATGAGAAGGACCATGTAGAATTAGTATGGATACAGGGCTGACAAGCCCAGATTTTTTTGGGGGGGACATAGCTGACCTTGAAACCAGTCCAAATACATGTCGTCAGGACTGTCATCCAGCACCTCAAAGAGTACTGCAGAGCATCCATCGGAGAGAACAAGACACAGTCAGAATGCTCCTGACAAAGCAGCAGCTGAAACTCCTCTCAGGTGTGTTGCTTTGATCTACTTGCTCAACAGGTTGATAAAAACTCCTTTTTAATTTCAGCTGCTTGACTCAAATGTCTAGTTTTACAGCATGTTATAGAGTAAACTAACAACCAAGCCGACAGAAGAAAAATGATGGTTCTTACCATCAGGAGGCAGTCTTCTGGAATGACCGGACGTCGCAGTGAGACGAAACCCAGCTGGAAGCGTTTCTGCTGATCCAGGCATCATACTGATGCCGTGGACGTCCCTCGGAGGGAACTGTCTCCGCCATGAAGGACCCCGGAAGTCTTTGTCATCGCACTGATCAACGGAAAAACATGTCCTATCAGTATTTAGAATACATAAAAATCTCCTGGCCTGAGGTTTATGTGTGATTTATTTATTTTTTTTAAAATTCTGAGTGGCCAATAGAGAGAACTGGCCTGTTTTTAGTTCATCCAGCTTCCCTGCCAAAGAAAGGCCTCTCCACAGTGTTATAGTGCCAAGTCATAATACATCATTTTGCATTTTAGCCTCATCTGACGAGAGCACTTTTCTCCTCTTTGCTCTGTAGTTGGATGAAAGTTTATCTTGGAGTATCATAGAAAAAGAATACAAATGCGTTTTCATACTTGCATTTGTAAATTTAAAAAAAAAAATACATTGAAGCCATGTATCTTTTTTGCTTCCACAGCACAAGTGTGCACTAGTTTGGGTTGGTCCATCACTTAAAATCCCAACAAAACACTGAAGTAATGTTTAAAAGTTCTAACAGTATGATTACTTTTATGAGGCTCTGTCTGAGCTTTCCTATGGAGGGCGCTCATGTTCCTTTTAATCTCAAACTGACCTCTTCAGCTCCTGCAACACAACATAAGGAAACCATCACCACATTTGCTGCTTATTAGACCATACAGATGGATGTTATTAATCGAACAAGTTTTAAGAAAGGGGTCTCAGCAGCTATAAAACTGACCTTTATTCTGCACAACAGACATGCTATAGCCCAAGTAAGCAAAATTGCTTGTAACATATCCTGTTGTGTCCAGAATTGTATTAAAAATCGAATAAATTAAACAATGTATACCTTTCCTTCCTCATCAGAATTATAACAGACTTTGTGCTGATCTATAACATAAAACACATTTTAGTTTGTGATTGTAAGGTGAAAAGTTCAAGGGGTGTGAATAGTTTTGCGATGCCTTGTGGGTGACACTTAGCTCACCTCATCCAGCCTCCTGTCAGTGCCCAGAGCCAGCAGATTATTGTACTCTCGCTCCAGAATCTGACGTGCCTGAAGATAAACACATTTAAAAAAAAAAAAAAAAAAAGAAAATTACAACACGTGCTAATTTTTACAAGTCCGGCTATTTTTAGCAATGTGGTAACAGAGGCTGCTGACAAATTACGACAGCCATGCCACATGTAAAAATTCACAGGGCAATGTGCCAGAATGACAGTTGGCAGATCTGTATGTTCTGATTTTGATCCACCAGCTTCTGAAGGCCAATGCCAGTACTTGTGTGTTTTAAGTTTCAATGTGCCAGCAAGGCACATTGAGGCTAGTAAAAAAAAAAAAAGCTTTAAAAATCAATGCTTATTCATATTTATTGGTATATGGATTATGTAACTGACTTACTGCCTAGATAGGTGGATAAAAAGTGTAATAGTCTGTGGCACCTGAGTGTTTTGGGTGGGGATCTGGAGAAGCAGGGCCAGGCTGCTGTAGTCAAAGTTGTCGTCCAGGGCAACAAGAGCTCCATGCACACCACTCTCCAGCAGGATGTTAGCATAGTCCCTCAGGCCTATACTCTGTACCCAGCGGATGACCCGCTCGTTACTCCACACCAGTACATCTGCGGAAGCAAACATGAACTGTAATAAAAAAAAATATTCAACAGCTTAACAGAAATTGTTCAGATTGTGATTCTTGCCTCTTATTTCATGCTGACTTTGTTCCCTGCGTCTTTCCAGCTCCTTTCTGTCATAGTTGAGCTTCTTCAAACACATGATTCCATACTGTAAACTTGTTCTAATTTCAGAAAAATACAGAGTGAAAGTTGTTGCCCTTTTGCTAAAAATGTTCTTCAAAATTTGTAAAAGTATTACCCTTTTTCACATTAAAACCACAATTTTTGCCCAATGCAAGATATAGTATAATTGTACAGTAGAAGGAAACTGACGCATACATTTTAAAACATTCAAAGTGTGGCATTGATATATATTTTAGACTCCCCAGCTGATTAAAAAAAAAAAAAAAAAAAAAAAAAAAAAAATTTACTCGCTCTGTGAGTAATTTCATCTCTCTGTGCATGATGTGAAAAAAGGGGATGGACGGATAACACAAGCAAAGTGAGATTCATTAAGGAAATTCTATTTTATTTTCATATAGCTTGTGCATTTGCATTTACTGGTGTCACTAAAATCCATGACAAAGGGTAAGTCAAGTACCTGTGGAAGCTGTCTACCATTTTGAGGTGCACCCTCAGGTCCTTCTTGGTGAGGTGGTCCAACATGCGGGCGTCTACCAGGCACTCCATGAAGTAGCTGCGGTACTGAGGTAGTCCGAGACTGGGCAGCCACTCGTTTCCTATCCACTCATGGTTCATGTCTCCGTAAGCAAGGGTCTTGAGATGAAACACACTTGGTAAATAAAAAGATATGCCCTTCTGTGGTTGTGTTGAATGGCTTTTAGATACCAGATGAAGCTTTTGACCTTACCTGTGCCCAGCTCCCTTCTTCAGAATCTGACTTCTGGTATTTTACAAAAAAGGAACAAATTAGGCAATTTTTTGGTGCATAATCAAAAAACACTGCAGTTGCTATAAAAACAGTAACTTGACAAGTGCCTTTCCAAAGACAGGGTTCTGCTGGGTCTTAAATGTGTCCAGAGTCCCCTTTTAAGCTTACATTCCCATTATCTTGCATCATAAATTTGTACAGTTGTTTATATATTGCTTCTTTAGTCAATCAAATTTCTATTTTTTGCCTTTACAATAGGAAGGTTTATGCCTGTGAAATTCACTTGGTGCATTTTTAGACAGTTCAGATACAAAATATCCAATATTAATGGAATGTTTAACATTATGACTCACTAAGGCATAAGAAGACCAGTCAGTCATTTTTTTTTTTAAAAAAAGGCAGCAATTCATAGTTTATAATGTAACCATGCATTTTAATTTACCTGGAGTGATGGAAAAAAAGGTAAATATGATTTAACAGCTCTGAACTCTGACCAGAGTTTAGCAAAAATAATCAAATGTTTGCCCTTCAATTTTGAAAATGCACTCAGCAAATTTATGGCAAAAATATTGCTCAAATTTTCAAGGTAATTATTAATACAAAGAGTCCAGGAGGGATTTTAACTATTACATGCCTTCTCTGTCAATCACCATCAATGGCAGCCTTTAATCTACAATGAGATACTAACTCTAATACAAGGATGCAGGAAGAAATGCATGACATAGGACACATAGGGACTGACCGCTTTGGAAGGAGCTGCCAGGGTCTCCATCTCTTCATGGGTCACCCATACGTTGCCTGACGGCTACAACGGGCGAAGCCCAAGAGATAGAGCAGCAGCACGAGTGGTAGTAGAGGTCCAGTAGAAGGGGCAAGCAGTGTTAAAGAAGAAGAGCAGCACCACTGTAAGCCAATAGTGTTATAGCATCACAGTCAGATGATGAAACCCACCAGGGGTCAAAGGAAATATGCAAAGGACAAAAAAAGAAACAAAACAGTACAGCACAGAACATCTCAATGCTGGCATACAATCAAATAACATAAAGACAATGCCATGCAAAACAAAGGTCATTACATCAAAAGACACAAATATGCCATGTTACTCGTTCCTCACTATCCATTTCCCAGTAAGATGTTCTACTCCAGTGTCACATTATACATGACTGTAATCAGGTATAAGATGGAATTCATCTGTCATGGTTTTATTTACCCTGATTAGGGGATCTGAAAGCGGTAACGTTTCCTAATTAGTAGGCCAATAAGTGAAAATAAACTGGGTGCTGGTAATTTCACCCAGTCACCATTTTGTACTTTTGTAGGTCATTTTGTTCCTGACTTTTATCCCTACCTCAAATATTTTAATACTCCACTTAAGGATGTTTTAACAGCTGATGATTTATAGCAAGTAAATGCCCTACAATTTTTCCTCATTATCTTAAACATGGGGTTATGACTCTAATACGTAATATCTAGCAACAGTAGATCACTCAGGGTTATTTCTATTTGATCAGGCATCATCATCAGACATATTTTATGGGACATGACAGCATAAAACAGGGATCAGAATGCCAATGATAGAATTACGAAGCAATACAATATCTTCAAAACAATATTATGCACTGAAATTAAACCACAGGTAGGATTTGAGAATCGACTCAGAGCCAATCTTTTTTGTTTTGTTTTGCATGGATAACAGAACATGAAATAACCTAATTATCTAATAGTGGTTTCAAACACTTATTTGAATACACTGATGTGTAGTAAGGAGCAATATTGATAAAAAAAAAAAAAAAATCTCTTTTTCGTATTGCTCTTTAATTTGTAACTGCATTCAGTAGGAGGCCAACAAAAACAAGTACTTCTCTAAAAATAAAAGTTGCTCATAAAATAGGCTATTTTGTTAAATTCTACAGTGCAACAGTGCTGTTGAAAATCACACAATAATTGCACTAAAACCAAATGCATAGCCCTAATATCTAACTGGTATGTTCTAAGGTGACTGAACCTGACCCTGATCATTAACTTTCATTTTTGTTCTGAAATGACTTATAAAATAGAATCCAAGGCTTAGAAAGCATGTCACATATAAATAGTTTCAAATTGGGAGTGTGTTTGTAGTGAAATTTCAGGAGATCTGGAGCTAAATGGCCAAAAAGACTGGAAAGGTGAACATGGGGGATGAGTACCATGATAGTTATTAAAGAAGTCAAACAATATGATCAAACATTTTAGTTATGGGGGTTTCATGCAAAAATGCTAACTTGAATAAATATTCTTTCAGAATTTGTGAATGTGAACTTTAATTTGGGCCCTGTTAGTATTAGAGATGCATAGAAAAATTGACTGGTAACAGAATTTTCCACTTGGGTTCTAACTGTTGCCTACCCATTTGGAAAGTAAACAAATCCAGCCTTTTTTTGATAAGTAAACACTATATTAGCACTATCAGATTGTGATGACAACACTCTTTGGTGTGGATGCCCTTACTGTGGGAGGAAAATTCAAAGGTGATCATATTCAGTGATGTTAGCAATGATGTTAGAGAAAGCCCAGCAATATAAGAGGCTATCTAAATGGAAACTATTTTCTACAACATGTTTAGACTTGTCTGTAGCTCATTTGGGCTGCTAGAGATTGAGAGAGAGCAAGACTTTCAGCAGATAACTGGAAAACTGACGTATTACAGTCAAAGCGCTCCGTTTTATCTTTCTGAGCTTTCAACCTCAATCTGTCATGACATATGCTGGCTGTGGAAATGTTGGCAGCCTATTAACCCTTCAGAGTGAGACATAAAAGCAACATATCTGAATTTCACCATTTATATTACAATTACATTAGTCAGAACTGCTTTGGAGGTAGAAATTGTACCTCTTTTTCAAAAACTTCTTTCTGTAGTTTTGAAAAGCTTAAAACATACTTTGATTTTAAAAGGTGCAATCTAAAGTGATGAAGCTAACATAAAAAATTTGACCATATATACAAAAATAATTATAAAAAACACGGTAGCTGCTGTTTGACCAAGGTTTTCAAAAGAATCATCAAATATTTCCTAAATATAAGTAAATAAATTATGAATTATTTTTGCCTTCAAATCAGTTGTAATTTTCCAGAAATGTTTGTAAAACTCTAGGTGCACTCAGTCCATTTGCAACTCACGGTTCTGGTGGTGGGTGGAGCCGAGGGGCTGGTGAGGGAGACCATCTCCTGGATGGCCAGACGAAGTTTGAGCCTGTGCAGGGGGTTGCTGATTCCAATCTCCCTCTGTATCTCGGTGTCGGAGAGGGCCGACATGATGGCACCGCTCTTCACATTGGCACGGCACGCCGCCACATACCAGGCTGGCATTCCCAACCACAGCTGCAACACGCAGAGAAAACATAGAAGGCAATAAGGAAAGTACTGACTGTGCCTCTGCTTTCACCCACCTCATCTGGTTCACTAATAAGTAAGTTATTAACCCCATTTATCATGTTATTATGGTCTTTGTATAGATATAATGTGAGCTGCTCAAACACCTTAGTCATTATATTACTGCTATTTAAAATTTAGCAGAGATAGCTGGAAAAGGAAGCATGGAAGTGCCGGAAAAGGGAAATCTTTTACAGGAGAAGGACAATTATATATTTTATTATAAATATATAAAATTTAATGCATTTTTTAATAATCTTTCTGAATTTTCCTGCTGAAAGGTGTCCTTTAAGAATCAACATGCCTCTTCATACTATTGCTTTTCCATCTTGTCATAACAACAGCAACTGACCGGTGGGATTTAGACTGTTATCTGGCATTACTACTGTCCCAGTAAAAATGTGTAATGCTTGCAATAAATGTTGACCATCAGCAGCTCACAAAAATAACCGTCAGCCTCCATAATCCCATTTGACTCTATCCTCATCTGGAACAGTATGATGGGAGGATTGAAGAGGTCTTGACCAGACTGATGGCTGTGCAATGTCAACTGAGGTAGGGAACAGTCTATTTTTGTGCTGTACACCATTTATTTCTCTTTTAAGGAATGCTATGAATTAAACTAATATATATAAAATTCACTTTTTGATATTGATGTCAAAATATGTTAAGTAAATCACATCAACTCGGTCCAGGAGCCATGCTCTTTTTTTATTACTACTACCTGCATCAGGGCTTTATATCAGCGAGACGTCAACAAGTTGTTGACTTTTTTTTGGTTTTTAGCGCAAATTAGTAAGTTGAAAACACCTTTTCTAAACAAAAAGAGCCTTACTAAAAACAGAAAGGTACTACTATTAGGCGACTGTGGCTCAGTGGGTGGAGTAGTCGTCTTGCAATCAGAATTGTTAGTTTGATTCCAGCTCCCTCCCCTGGGCAAGGCACTTAACCCCAAGTTGCCTACTGATCTGTGTATCAGTGTATGCATTAGTGAGTTTGAATGGGTGAATGTGGCTCCAGTGTAAAGCGCTTTGAGTGGTCAGTATGACTGGAAAAGCAATATGTAACTTCAGTCCATTTACCATACATGGATGATGACATGGTGTCTGTAAAGTCACACTGAACATCACATACTGTAATCACATAGGGAGAATACAAAAAAAACAAACAAAAAAAAAACAACTTTCTTTAACAAGAATACATTAAGTTAATGTGTCTGCTCAGTGGGAACACAGAAAAAGAAGGAGTGAGCATATTATATTATTATTATTATTATTATACAGCTAAACATGGTGGGAAACACTGGGAGTGAACAGACTTTCCATTGTAAAACACTTTCTCCTCAAGATTATGAAACCAGTCATTTAACTGAAGCAATCGCAGAAGTTGTTTGTTAGCATGAAGTTTATCTGTTAAAGAAAATGTTTTAACTTAAATTTGTACTTTTTCTGTGTCCTTTGGTAGAGCAAAGCAACTGGTGTTGCATCAAGTAAGCAACTGCTCTCTATAAACAGTTATCTACTGCTATCAACTGCAAGTTTAACCACGGTAATTATCTTCAGCAGTGAATTTTTTTTAATCAGTGTCTGAGCCAAATGAAAAAAATCTGTTTGACTGTAGGCTGACATCTAAATATGTATCAATATTTTTACTTTTCTTCCATCGATAGCATGCGTAACATTAGGTCAAAGTAACTTTTCAAGCTAAAGAAAATGTGTGGAAACCAACTTGATTGTGTTTGAGTGGGATAACAGCCTGTGTTCTTGCAAAAATTATGTTTGCCAAACCAATCTATGGCTTGCAACTAAAGCAGGCTGTTCAGATGAGATGCTTGAGAAACATGCTAAAGGAGGACCTGTGCAGAGAAGAGTAACGATGTTTTTCAGAACCTGGGCAGAGATTCCAACGTTTCAAATTAGTTTTTTAATTCCAGCAAGTTACTGCAATTGTGTCGAACTGCAGGCAGGCAGTGCTTTTTAGATTCCTGCGTCTATTGCAAGTTTTGAGGTCTCCAACCTACTGATCTCAGGCAACATTTTTTCTTACTTGCTCCGACTCCCTGGGTAAATGACTATAAAATTATTCTCTTACGTCTTAAATTTGAGGCAGGAGATTTTGCCATCCCTACTTTGTCTTAAGTGCCCATTTTGTTATACTTTGATGCCACAGTACAGTTTTCTAAATTTAAAATCACTCTTAGACCACTTTCAAATGTGTTTGACTGACTTGTGCTCCTTTTTTTCCTTTTGCATTAAAAAAAACAAATATTTTTTTTCATTCTGTCATTGAAATGATTAGAACTACCTTAAGCTAGAAACACCAAAACAGCTGAAAAGGAACCATTGTGAAAACATTTAAATTTGACATTTAAACTTGACCAAAAGCTTGAATTATCAAGAAGAAATGTTTCCAGCCCCTGGTCTGCAGTGGAGAGCAAGCTCCAGAATAAGACAAAATAGTAAAATCAGATAAATTTTTTAAAACTTTTTTCTACAGCTTTCAGTGTAAAACATCAGAAAAAAATGGTCTAAGTCTGAAAATCTTCAACCATAATTAGTTTTAAAAGGAATTTTTGCCATTCCTCAAGTCCTGTTCTGCAAGGAAAAGGCTCCCCCCATGAAAACAAAAGCTGTAATATTTAGCTATAAATCTACAATTGATAATTCTGTAACACTATATGTTTTCTAAAACTTTTGTAAAGTTACTCGAAAAATTTGCACAAAGTAATAACCAAGGATTTTAAGATTACCTTTGTGGGTGCAGAGTTGCGCTTTCAAATCCATGTGTGGCATGTGTTCAACAATCTGGTTGTCTGCAACCACAAACCTTACCTTCTGTTTTTTTTTTCACAGTGCTTACACTCTGAAACAGAATTAAAATCTTTCCAAACTCAGAAGGAACACAATTAAACAGGATGTGTCTTAAAAGTGGTTGCACAGAAAAATACACTTATTACCCTTGTTTCTGTCAAACTTAAAATTTGTTAATCTACAATCCTGGGGGGTTGCAGTTTGTTTTATTTGTGCCTTGAGACAACGCTTTCAAACTTTCTAATAGAATTAAATAACTACTCTCTCTTTTCTCAACACTTTGATAGTTGAGAGTCAATCAAAAAAAAAAAAAAACTTCCATACCAAAGGCTGTCCAGGAGGAAATTTCTACCCTCATAATAAGTTTTTACCTTGGCATATTCAGTGAATTGTGACAAGGGTATAAAAAAAAAGTGACTCCAGAAAACTACCCGGGGACCCTGGAAAGTATCCTGGAAAAGGCTTTACAGTAAGGTAAAGCTGTAATGAAGCTTTACTTTATATAAATAAAATAAAGGTGTAAATTGTTGAAATTATTCAGGTTTGATTCTACCTGTAACAGGAAAAGCTGTTTACCTCCAGCCAGGCTACAACTGTGGGGCCATCCCACTGGGCGAAAGGTAATCCTTTCCTCCTGGCCTCCTCCAAAAGCTCGTGCCTGAGGGCAGAGGAGACCTTGAGTGAACATGTGAACCTGTATGTCTTGAACATACAGCCGATTAGTCTGTTACATCTTATTAAATGCTCACACACTTTACCCAAATCTCCCCAGTAACACTGCTGTGCTTTTGTTCTATCTTGTGTGCATGGAGTTCTTTCTTCCTCTGTGTGCGTAGTGCATGAGAGGTTAGTACTCCCTCTTGTTTTATCTCCGAGACCAGCCTTTACACCAAGCATGCTGAAAAGGGCAACGCTTTATCATTTATCTCTGTGTTTCCAGAGTGGAAAATGCACATGAATCTAGCTGCACTCTCCAAGATGTACAATCTTAAACACATGCAGTAAAATTCTACTGCTCAGTAGCATCTCCTTCTCCTTGAACTTGTCATATTTTTGTCATGTCACAACTTCAAACTTCAGTGTATTTTATTGATATTTTGTGTGATGGGTAGATGGTATATGATTGGTATATGGTTTAATGCTGGGTTGAGTCATAAACAGTGTCGCTAACTTTGAACATCTTATCTTAAGCCATTACCCAACAACTGAAGGAGTATTCCTTGTATTCTTTTCCTTCCACTTCACAATTATGCACCAATGTGTGCTGATCATTCCCCCCTACAAAAATAAATAAATAAATGAGTACACTGATGTTTGTTGTTGTAACATGAAAAATGCGAAAAAGCACAATGGATATTAATATATTTACAACACATTATATATTAAGACACAGAATAACCCATTTAGATGATGGCTAGATGACACTTTGCTGCAGTAGCAGATCAGTGAAGCTGGATACCACACTGCAAATCTAAGCAGGATTTTCAAACTCATCCCAGTTCAGCCACTCACACTTATTCTGCTGATACTGAATTTTTTTGTACTTGTATACAGATATTTTTGATGCAGTGTTTGAATTATGCAGTGGGGTATTTTATGTGCAACTTTTCCTCTGATTTTCTGGGCTGTGCTCCATGGTTTTGTTTAGCAGGTGATGAAGTGCATCCTGAGAGAGCTGAGTAAGATTTTGTTTTGCCTCACTTGGAGCCAACCTAGTCAGCGTGGTGTAAATTGCACCTTATTGACTAGAACCAGTGAATAGATCCCTTTAGTTTGTCATGCACACAGCTATTTGTATTGTACTGAATCCTCCCACACTGAGATGGAGGGTTGTTTAACAGCCAAAAGTGCCTTACAAACACATCCTCATACCTACACCCAGAAATAATTCATTATTCTGTTTTGTGAACACATTTCATAACAAAAAACTCAACAACCCATTCCTTACATGTGTTGTCAAAGGGCTTGACAAATTCAAGGAGTGGGCAAAGAAATAAACATGATATATTTAGCACCAAAGCATTAACGGTCTTAGTACGGTGAAAGTGTACTTTAACACAACATACAGTGGGCTTACAAAAGTATTTACACCCCCTTGAACTTTTCCACATTTTGTCATGTTCAAGCTACAAACTTCAGTGTGCTTTATTGGGACTGTTTGTGATGTTCTACCACAAAGTAGTGCATAAAAATTAAAAATTACATCAATCTTTTTTTTTTTAAACATATAAAAATCTAAAAAGTGCGGCATACATTTGTATTTAAGTCGACATGGACAATGGATGGACGTTTTCCATTTTCGGCACAGTGATCCATGAGATGTTCCTGCTTTAAACTTCTGCTCAACATTATGTAGCGTGTTGCTTTGTCTTCAAAATGCTGTTTACCAATGCCTTCCCAGCAAACATCCGAGGCCAGATGTATTTATACGAGGGCTGGTACTTAAACATGTTAATGTTGATTAATTGATTCAAACAAAAAAAAAAAAAAAAAAAAAAAAAAAAAAGGAAGACCATGTTTATGAGGGTTATGTTTTAAAATCCTCTACATGTAGACGGTTTATAAATCACATTTCATTAAAATGCAGTGACTGTAAAGAGTGACACAAATATAAGTTGAACACTTCTAAATATATAACAGTGACAAAAACCCTTTTCTATAAAACACAAAAATATTTAACTTTTTCCAAACATAGTGGCATGATTTACAGGAGTATAAAGTGTTAAGCTGCTGTTTTTTCTTGCTTTGAGACATTCTGATTGTAACTGCATCTGGATCTGTATTGGTGGAGGAACCACCCAGGAGGACTATTTACAAATGACGCCACATCTAAAGCCAATTGGTTGCACTGGATGTTATATTTTTACAACAAACTTTTCAGTTTTTATTAAGAATAAATGTTAAAAAACTATGTATAAGTTTTCTTCCATTTATCACATAAAATCCATAAACATAAAAATGTAAAAAAGTTCAAGTTGCATGAATACTTCTGTAAGGCACTATACACGGCAAACAAAAAGCCTACAGATGATAGAAGAAATGTGTTCATCCAAATACAACCAAGTACATTCACTGTCTTAATCTATTTAGCACATGGCAGAGATAGTTAATGTTTTATGTTCAGCCTGGGTCTAATGCATTGTGAAATACATCCACTGAACATAGCTGGGGAAAGGGAAGTCAGGAAGAAGTTATGATAAATCAAAAACTGAAAAAAAAAAACCAAAAACAAACAAACAAACAACAAAAAAAAAAAACCTTAAAACACACCCATAACCAGATACTGTAGCTGGTTATTTCACACACAGAAAAAGAGAGAGACACATAAAAGGAGAAAAGAGAGTTTGGGTGTGAAAATTAAGCCCCGGTTTTAGCGGCGGCACAACCTCTGTCCAGCCGTAGGCGCAGCTGCCATTGAACTGTAAAAAGTGGGAGGGGAAGAAATATCTTCAGATGGTAAATGAAAACAGAAAGAAAGCAATGGCTTTGTTAACAGCCACAAAGGAAGGATAGATAGATAAGAAACATCAGCTTTGGCACTGGTCTTTCAGGACATGGTTGGACAGACAGGAGAGATGGCAGACAGGGCAAAAATGGCGCAAACAATGGTCATATCCAGGAGGTCAGTTAGACATCCTCACAACTTACCCGCTTTGTTAGAGTCAGAGGATGATGAAAGGGAGAGGAAGGGTCAGAGAGAAAGAGGGGGAGAAAGAGCGACGGGGAGACAAAAGTACACAAATGTTAATGAGATAAAAGGCAATTAGCAAAATGACTCTTTAAAAACACACATGCACGCACATACATACACACTCACCCAAACACACAAACAAGTCTCACTATGGAGAACATTCATTTAACAGGAGCATCTGTAGACCAGTGAAAGAAAATGTCATCTTCTACACATCTCGTGCAGCAGAGGGAATGAAAAATGCGTTGAAACAACAAGACCCCCGACTTCCATGGCCTTACATTCAAATGCTCAGTTACATTCAGGTACTTTTTGAAGGAAAAACAACTGTTTCACAATGACATCACATCGTTTTGTTTGATCGATCAAGATGCTGAAATGGAAAAAAGTGCAGGGAGCTTATAATGGCATGCAGTGAGGAGGAGGCACCAAGATGCAAGGTGGTGGCGAGGCCCGGGTCCCGGACACCGCTATGGAGAAGTCAGTGCGGTGAAAGGAAAACAGCACATTTGTCATACAACAACCACTTTATTTTGACCAACTACATGGGAGGCAAAGTTATTTGTCATGACAACTCAATGTGCACTTCGAGCAAATGACATTCATCATTTGGCACTGGAGCATGGCAAATGTACACACACACAATCACACACATACTGCATATTGTATACACTCTAAAGTGTAATCTATGAGTGTTGAGCTAGAAAAGCCGCCTATAGCTTCCAAATTGACAGAGCACCTCTGTGGGATTAATTGGCTTTTCAGGGTGGATCAATAGCCTGACATTGGCTCTGTGTTTGAATACAGCAACACTGATATCCGCTCCTGGACACTGATCCAGTTTCTGCTTTCTATTGACTCTGTTCTCAGCATAGGATTTGCTATTTCATACAGTGCAGTGGGTGTTGGAGGATCAGGTAAACACTGGAAATAGAGGCTTGCTGTGTTTTAAAGAATGGATTTGACTGTACTGTAGCAGAAAGTGCATTTTTAGAAGAGAGTGTGTGCATCTGTTTTAAATATAACTAACGAAATAGTCATATTTTAGGAGATTTCTAATTAAAATGGTGGTCAAAGCAACTCATGATCTTACTTTTTTTTCAATCTGCGGTCCTTCTCAGCCTGAGTTCCCAACTTGCCAACCCCCATGTCCTGGCCCGATGCGTCTAGGTCCATCATTGTGGCTGATAAAGAAGGAGAAACTTCTTTTAACATTTTAATACATCAACAACAACAATAACAACAATAGGGGATTTATCAAACTACTGTTATTGTTTTGTTTCTTTATGTGAATCTCATAAGTAAGTCACTAGCTCCATTCAGTGCCCTTCACACTTATTGACACTGCTTGTAAAAATGTGCAAGCATGGTCTTAAGATAAATAAATCTTTTACTGCAGTAGCATAACCTACCCTTTAATTTGAGTAGATGTATTCACTGTGGGGGGAAATAATTCTCTGAAGGGCTCTTCTCAACAGCTCACCCCACATGTTTTCTGTAGGATGCAGGTCTGTGGTCTGAGATGACCATGGGAGAATGTTGATAGTGTGTCTGTTTTCAGTTCTCTAGCAGAGGTCAAGAGGTTTTTACTTAAATTATTCTGGTGCTTTAAAGAATCAAAAGGTCCCATGCACTCTGACAAGGTTTCTAAGGTCTTTGGAAAAGAGAAACAGGCCCACAGCAACACAGAAACTTCCACCATACCTAATAGAGCACATATGGTGCTTTCCCACAAAGTCATCCTTTGTTTCACTCCAAATTGCCTAATCTTAGTCAGGTTATCAACTAAATGTCTACAAACTTCTAAAATAAACTTTGTAGTCAGAAAAAAAGTATAAACTACAAAAATATTTCAGTTACATTTACTGTATCACAATGGAATGCTGTGCCAATAACTATAATACATGTGATTTTATTTGTTTTTTTTGTGATGCTGTACAAGATGAAGCTATTTTGAGACTGCTGTATTTTTACAGCCATTAGTGAACTGTCACACAAGGGCCAGGAGGCGTAAAAGTAAGGATTTTCATTTTCTAGTGTTACAGATTTTTATAAATTCAAGTAGTGATTCACATTTATGTATTTAATCATTTCTAAGCACAGGTTTAAACTGTTCTGTATTCACCTAAAACGAAAAAACCTTGACCCTATCGAAAAAAATGTATTTAAAAAATTTGCTTTGCAATTTTTCAGATTATTTACATTTTTTCTTCTTTTTGGTTACAAAGCTTGAAACAACGTCCAAACTGTTTAAACTGTACCAAAAATTCTGAAAGCACCACTCACCTTGAGGATCTACCATGACCTGTCTGTGTGCTAGATGTGCCAGTCTGCCTTTTTCTTTTTTGCCGAACAAGCGTCCGATGGAGGATTTGATCCCCTTCTTCTTCGGCTGTTTGTGCAGGGAGTCTTGGCTGCTGGCTACGCTACTTAGGGCACTGGCTTCAGCCTCCAGAGAAGCCACAATCCTGAGGGCAAAAATTAAAATGGACAATGCCAGTGAGAAAGAAAGGTTTAAAGTTCTAGCAGTCAGTGATTTTATTTTTTTCAGTGCCATTTAAACAACACACATAAAAAGTCTTATTTAAAAATATTTAAGCAGAAAACATACCCTCGTGCATCATTGTGCGAGGAGGCTGGCAGTGTGTGCGTCATTCGTACAGTGCGCGGCGTTGGAGGAGGGGACGTCTCACATTTGATGGTGGCCTTGTCCTCTCGGCCATCCTCTTCCACAGCTGCTATCTGAGGGACGAGGACAAAGGGAAGCAACATAAATCAAGAATACCTGACTGCAAGCAAGTCAACAGTTCCTTCATGGTGTCATTACAGCAACCATTAAAGAGAACTATGAGACCTTCGTGTAAATTATTGTTAACAAATGTGCTGGTGCTGCCTGTACCTTTCTCCTGTGCTTCCTCAGATCACTGGGCTGTGAATTGGGAAGATAAAAAAAAAAGGATGGTAATATTGACGTGTCAGTATGCATGTGTGAAAACAAGGATGAAACAGTAAACGGCATATAAAAAAGGTTGCCACTTGAACATAAACATCATGCACTTGAAGAAACATATGAGGCGTTGCCAAAAATCTATTCAGACAAACCAGTCATTTGATCAACCACATCAAAGCATTTAAAAGAAGGCATTTACACATCATAACCCTGCGTAGCCATGGTGGATTTGCATTGAATGATTATTTTTAGAACTACTTATTCCTCTTGACGGTCACATCTGGACTGTTAGAACCTTAGGTCAGTAAGCAAATAGACATGCAGAACATGTCATTGTTTCTTCCTAAAAGAACTGTAAACAAGAAATGCACTGAGAACTTGTCTGATTTTCAGCTTGGCTGTCTTGACAGGTGACCAGACAGTTAAGGAAGAAAACTCAAAATCAATTTTGAGTATCACTGATGTTTTTAAAAAAATAAAGTCAGATGAAGCACAAAATGTGTGAGAATCTCTTTAAAAGAAAATAAATTTCTACACATATATAATACACTGGCTGTTTACTCAGGCTACCCCAACACAGAGTGAGATGTCAGCAGATAACAGTAAGACTCAATGTATTACTGTAAAGTCTACATTCTTAGGGCAGAGGTTCTCAGTCCTGGTCCTCAGAGGCCCCTTGTCCTTTGTGTAGATGGATTCCTGCTCCATCACACCTGTTTCAAATAATTGCATTACCTCCTCAGCATGCCATGAAGTGCTGCGGAAGCCTGGTAACTACCCATTTATTTAGGTTACATGTGTGGCAGCAGGGTAACACTTCAGACATGCAGGGCAGGGCAGTGGGCTCTGAGAACCAGGATTGACAACCACAGCCTTGAGGAATAAACCCAAAGACTGTTGTTTACGGTTAATACTGAGGGATTCTTTTAAGCAGCAATGGTTGACACAACTGTATTAGTTACAGTTTTTGTTAGAATATAAATTACCACACTCAGCTGATGGATGGTAAAATATTTTAATGGAAAGTAATCAGGGCTTCACCGACTCAGTTTTCCTCAAGCAGAATATTTGATTGTTTTAATCACATTCATCAGTGGAGCTACAGTTTTGAGAGGGATGTGAGTAGATTTTTAATGACAACGACTACATACTATTATCACTGCATGAACTATCTGCAGCATGTAATTAAACTTTAGTGTTGGGAGAAAAAAAACAAAAACTTTTGCCTTTGTTTTGTTTTCAAGCTACCTCTTTGCCTCAAAAGTTTTCTTAAAGTCCTTCAAATGTCTTCATACACTTTCTTAAAGTCATCTGAGGGTCAGAACTAGATTTAAACAAACCTTTTAATTTGATGGGGAATATGTATTAAAAACACAGGACTTGACTTACGCTATACAACAGCACCTCTTGATTCAGTTTCAGCCTTCAGTCCATCAGCATGTAACTATATGACTTGGATATTTTCCCATTTTAACTTTCAAAAGTTCAATCATGAAAAGAGACAGGTCTCACAAAAACTTCAAATCAGCCATTCAAGTGTACTGAAGACATTCAAAACAACCGCTAAGATGCCCAGGTCTGGTGATCCAAGCTAGTTCACCCTGAAAGCAGAACGGAAGATGCTTAAAAAAAAAAGTTACCAAAAACCTAAAATGTCATCACAGGACCTACAGCAGGCTCTTGCTCCTGTTGATGTGCAAGTTCATACCTGTACAATCTGAAAGAGATCGCACAGGTTTAACCTTCATGGGTGGTATAAAAGACATACCAAGATTTCTGGAAAAATGTTCTCTGGACAGGAGTCTAAAACAGAAATATTTGGATTTCAGAAGATCGGGCATGTTTGTCACAAACTAAATGCAGCATTTCAGGAAAAATATTCCAACTAAGAAGCACTGAGGTCAAAGTGTCATGACTTGGGGGTACTTTGCTGCAGAAGAACCTGTCCAGCTCAACTTCATAGAATCCAACATGAAGTTTACCATGGAACAGAAGATGCTTAAACAAAATATGAGACCATCAGTAAAAAAAATAAATTTACCCTAAAGTCAAACTGGATGCAGTCACATGACAATGACATCCTAGTAAATCCAACAAGGACTGTCTTAGATTTAAATGTCCTGGGATTACTTAAGATCTTTATCTTATTGTAATCTGGTGGGGTTGAAATGCTTGCTTAAAACAGGCTGTACATGCAAGAAACCCCTCAAAAATCTCCCAGCAGCAAGTAGATGCATATGACAAAAACCGTCTCACTGAAGTCATTTCAACCAAAGGGGCCCTATGTGTCTTTGGTTGACCTTTCGTTTTCCTCAGCCAAAACCACATTATCATCAGAATCCTTGGTTATGAGTAAAACAAGTCATTTTTGTTGTTCCATTGAATCAATTAAACTGTTTTTTTCAAAGAACAGCATATCTAATGTGTCCTAATTTTTCCAAAAAAGAATATGTGATACAATAGGGTTTTTGGTGTGATAGTATATGTGTGTACCTTACCAGAGTCATCACTCCCATGCGCTCCATGTCTCGTGCAGGGCTTCTAGGGTCTAGTTTGGGAGTGGAGTGCCCGCTGGGTGGGGAAGATGAGGCCAGGGAGGAGGCGGTGGCTGAGGCAGTGATGGAGGCTCCGTGGTGGTGCATACGAGCCAGGTTGAGACCTTCCAGGCTGACGCTGGCCACCCGGTTCTCGATCTCCTCCGCTCGCAGCTCTGTTGACTCCTTCTCCTCCTGTATCAGCCTGAACAAAAAATGAGGTGGAGCTCATTTATTTTGCTGTAAATGTTTTGTAGCATAGAACTTAAAGCTCTCACATGAGAATTTTAGTTGGTAATAACAGTCACTCTGGTTTTAAATTGTTCACATTTAGAGGGCTCAAAAGGCAAAAGACCAAGATTGCTTCAGAATTTACTATTATGTTCAGGTCTTTGGGGTGTGCTTCAAAAGATTTTCTTCACAAAAGCCCTGAAATACCTTAAGACTGAGGCAAACTAATTAGGGGTAAACGTAAGGTAATCCATTTTAAGTATATTTCCACTCAGCTAATTCTGTAATTAGCTGAGAGGAAAACTCCCAGGATTCCTGATCATTACATTCAGTCAGACTAAAATGAAGTGTATGTGAAAGAAGTGTTGAACTGTTTCTGTTGGGGTGAATGCAAATTAGTAACAAGCTCATCAACACTCCTTGAAACAAAGTGAAGTTGTGCTTGGGGCTACGAATACTTATCAGCACATGATTACTACAGCATTAGTAACTAAGAGCCAGCTCACACTTCCCGAAACACTGGTGTTTACAACACATAAAGTTTATTGTATTGTTTTTAAGTATACAACTACAAAGTAACTTGTTATATACACCTATAAAATGTACGATATATTAAAAAAGTGTTGTCAGAAGCATACTGAAGCAAAGTTGAATCCTGAAGTAGCATTTTCCCTCAGAGGTAGGAAATCAAACTTTGGATGTGAGCACAGGTTTTATCTCCTGCCATCCAAGCAGCACGAGAGCTTGCCTAAGACCTAACTTATAACTCAGCACTTTTGTTTATTCTGACATCTTTCTGTTCAAAACAACATTACCTTCTACAGCATAGAGAGCTCTGACTCAGTCACCTATGCCTCGATGCTTGCTCATTTTTCAAGCTTTCACCACATTGACTTTGAGAACAAAATTTATGATCTTCTTTTTCTCCATCAAAAATAAAGACATCATAGCACACAGGACCAGAAATAAATAGTATTCCTTGAGTGGGAGAAACCTCTACTAACTTGTGTGCAGATTTTATTTAATTAAAAGGGTGCAATGCTTATCTGATAAAATACAGAATTTCTGACCTATCCTTTGAAAGGCCAAGAAGTGAAGCAAATAAAGCAAGTTAAGAACCCGCTCTGAAAACAATGGAACAGAATTTAAAAATAATTCTAGAAGAATGTCTCCTTGTACCAAGCTTTGATAGTGGTGTCTGTCATGTACCGTATCTCTTTGTTGATGGCATCCAGCTGCTCTTGAAGCATCATGGCCAGAGTTTGTGCATCGGAGTGGCCGCTGGGGGAGAGAAGGTCCATGGAGCTAAACAACGTTTCCCTGTCGTCGTCATCAATGTCCGACATCTCTGTGTCGCTCTCAAAGTGGTGGCCTCCCAGAACTCCAAGTTGCTGCGAGCGCCATTCATGCTCCCCAAGCGATTTTGCCTGGAGATAGAAACAAAGCAGTTTCTAATAATTAAAAACACATATACTTGGGAAATGTTTATATACACAAAAATAAGTCAATCATCAAATGGAAGTTTAGTTTATTTTGCCTTCTTTGTAGAATCATCCAAGCCCCTATAATAGACACGTTTTACTTGTAAAAGAAACTAATGCCAGTTATGACTCTTTTGACTTGGTTGTTAGTTTTATTTGACTGGTTAAATGAAGGTGGAACCAATTCCTTTAGAGTCCTGTATATTTTCATTTGATTTTATTTTTTAACCAAAACGAACATCTGCAGGTGAACTGCAGAGTATGGACCTCACCTTTGTTTCACGTAGACCTATTCGACCCCTTCTCGGCCGGCGGATGACTTTGGCTGAGCGGTAATGGTCTGACTGGGTTTCCGCCAGAGATCCCAACGAGAAACGAAGTTCAGCTGATGTGTCAAGATGAGACCTAAAACACATATTTAAGAATCAGCTTCTTTGCATTGTTACCCTAAAACAAAACCTGCTTGTATTTAAGGTGAATCACATCTGAACTTGTTTTCTGTCTTTAGACCAATCCCTAAACAAGAAATTGTCTGTGCAGTGAGGTGGAAAATGAAAGCTGAGAGGGGGAAAATGTTTAGTTAAGCAGGCAGTAAACCAATCAAAACCTCCCTCAAGCAGAATGAATGTTCATGGTCTGTGCCTTTAAATTGTCTAAGGCTTAGATGAACACTGTTGATGTTAACACATGAGTGTTCTAATATTTGAAATTCATGGTGCATAAAACAAAAAATATCTTTAGAAATCCCAGAAAATTAGTGAAAGCAGCATTCCCAACTGTGGTGCGACAGAGCAGATCAGATGGTTTCAATAAACGGAAATACTATATAATTTCCTGTCCAATTACCGAATCCCTCACACACTTTAACTGCAGGTTTAACTTTTTATTGCACATTAAAACTAACACCTCCTATCCAGACAGTGATAAAATGCTCCTTCTGCATGTTTACTTACAATAATAAACTGCAGCGACTTACTTACTTTTTTTTTTTTTTTTTTTTTTTTTTTACCTGTGTCTAAACCAAAGATATCAAATTTTGAGTTTCAACCACATCATGCAACACTACATATAAACTTACATCTTGATCACAGGCTCACCACATTGCACTTTCTAATGCTTGTGGAAGGTGAACTTTCACCTTGCCAAATAAATCTTGACTTTCTTAACTTAAATATCATCTTAAGGGATATTTATGTTATGCATCAAAGTCCAAGTTTAGTTTTCCCTGCATAGCGTCACGTTTGGGAAACTTTTGACTGTTTTTTTCACTGTCTTGTGCTTGTTTTGTTTCTGTAACACTGTTTGGGATGTTTGACTTTGGAAATCAAAATGAATTTATTATGAGCTAAGTACAAAGCTGAATACAGATGAAAAGGTTATAAAATTCTGATAAAAGCCCTTTAAGTTTAGCAGGAGTCTGTGAAGGGCTATAAGCACAGTTGGATTGGGGAAAGCTGGTTGACTGGTATGAATTGATTCACTGTAAAAATTTTACAGTGTGACATATGTTGTAGGACCAACACAAAGGGATTCAAACATGCAACCTACCGCGACAGAGTGGGTTCTGTGAGGGAGCCTGCCCTCAATCTATATTGGTCGAGCTCCGATCTTAGCTTCTCAATCTCCTCTGCCAGCTGAGACTGGACAAATCAGTTTATCATTATTAATGAGCTTGTATGTTATTTCATGTCCACTAGAAATAATATCAGAATACTACATTAAATTCCTGGTCAAACAGATGTAAAAAAAAAAAAAAAAAAAAAAAGAAAGAAAACATTTTTCTCTTTCATTTTTATTGTTGCTAAATCTCCAGCCTTGCTAAACCTCTTATTTCTTATACTCATCTAAAATGAATGAATGTTTATAACCAAAAGAATTTCTTAAAAAGTGCAACATACCTTTTCTTGTAAAGACTCTTCATACTGTTTTCTGTATCCATCCGAGTCCTGAATTAACATGTTCTGCAAAGACGAGAACAAAATGCAACATTCAGTGATTGGACAGAACTGATATATTTATGTTCACACTTTCATGTTAATCCTCTGCAGACCTTCTCTTCCAGAGCTGCCATTCTCTCCTTTAGGTGAAGCTGAAGGCGCTCATTTGATTCTGTGAGGAGTCGATCCACTGTGTCCGAAAGTCGCTTATTGTGCTCTTCGTTCATCTTTTCTCTTTGTCGTGCCTAGAGGGTGAAATACAGCAATAATCAAATGAAAAGGAAAGATTGAGCCTAGTCACCTTTCATGAATTTCATAGTATGGTAATAAAAAAGTAATTGCAATTGTTTTTGTAAGATTTTCATTAAAAAGCAATATTTAAAATCTCCTGCACAAAAGTACCTCTCAGGTAACTCGTGAAAATTACACAATAGTCACATTCGCCTAAACCGTTCTACTTTATATTATATTTATTTGATAGTATCAAGAGGTGGGTATCATATGTAAAAAAAATAATTAAAAACATAAAAAGGTTGCAGTTTGCTGCTAAGTTTGACTTAACAGGTGCTAAATAAAGAGTAAATGAAAAACAAAATATGCCACTTTATCCTTCAGCTACTTTTAAACCCAGTCCAAAAAAAATGTTATAGCAAAAATTTGGAAATATGTACTTTTTAAATTATTACTTAAAAAAAACATAATTTTTCAATCACTGTTCTACCCTTTTCTGCATCATGTGCCTGGGGTAAAAAAATAACAGTTAATTTTTTGTGTCAGCAGGACTAGGTGTATTTATTCTTTTGATTGTAAATTTCGATGTGAAGATCTGTATTTTTAATACTTTTAAAAATCATTGTACATTCAAGTTATGTTACATGGCAATGCTACTATTGTGCTCTTTTTCACATTTATTAATATCCCAGAATGCTGCGTGTTGATCTCTGTGTGCTTTAATTATTATTCCATGTCAATTATTTCTGAGCAGTAGGTGAGATTTAGTCATCAAAAACGTCTTTAAAAAGGTCACAAATCATTAAAATACCCCTTTTATGATTTGTATTAATTAAAAGTAAGGACAGCAAAAATGACTTTAGCCTATAAAGTTTGCCTCTTGATTGTTTGCTGAAAGCTAAATAAACCAATTCAAGCAGTAAATGATATCTTGTGTAATGTTTTAACCAAACTCTTTGTTTGCCTTATATTCTGCTTGGACCAATAAACCTTAGTATATACAGATGTGAATATATTTATTGGCATGCCATGAAGATTAAAAAGACTAAAGAAAACAATCTCTTAAGCATAAATATAACACTGAAAAATAAAAAAAATTACAAATCCATCCCTTGACTTAAATCCATTTAATCAGAAGAGAAACCCCATGTTAAAAACTAAATAACATGCAACTCGATTCATGGTACCCCTAACATTTTCTTGAAAATGTGACTAATGTTTGATGTTTTTTTTTTTTGTTATCATTCATACTTTTTTGTTATTATTTTATACTTTGTTTCTAGGAACTTCTAATCAGCAAGCCATAATTTTAAATTCTTGGAATTTTGCCACAGGCCACACAGTTCAACAAGGACCCACAATGAACTTGCAACCATGCATAGTGAGCGGATCAGTAAAATGAGGGAACAAGTTCTCTGTTGGAGAGTTGTATCTTATTTTTATTTTTTTGAGAGTTGTATCTTGGCTTCACAAAGTCTCCATAGCAACCATTAGACGTTGTCTACATACTAGCAAGTGTTCTTGTCTACCCTGCTATCCCAAGCAAACGTGCACTATACAAATTTCTAAGCTCTACTGGGAACATGTACATTCTCATAAAAATAAAGAATATATTGACAAGCAGCTCATGCCCACTGTTAGGGATAGTGAAGGATCTGTGATGCTGTGGGCATGCTTGTCATCCAAAGGCAATTCTAATACCAACCTGGTTAACTCTGCCAGAAAACTAAAAATTGGGTTCCAAAAATCATTGGTCTTTCAGCATTATTTTTTAACATGGTGCATTTTCCTTACTGGATAAATGTGTTAAAGGTTGGATTTTTCAGTTACTGAGGGCCATCATGCTTCTGCAATAAAATATTTCACTTTAAGACTTTTTTTTAAACACATCTTTATGATGGATAAGGAAAAAAGTGGATAGCACTATATATAATTTTAGGTTTCATTGCTTCCAAATGGTGTTAAAAGGGACAAAAAAGATCAATTTAACTGTCGAGCATTTCTGTATGATGCAGCAAACTGTGACAGTGTAACAGAAATACTGTGAAGATTTTTATCCTAAAATAAATTTGACATGACTGCATGATTTGTGAGCACTATTCTATCAGCAGAGCGTGTGAACCACACATTTGGTCAGACTTCGGCGGTGATAAAGCCGAAAAATGTGTCATCAGTTGTTGTCGCATCAAACTGGCTGCCTGGTTAAGGTTGCCTGGCATGACTCCTCCGCAGTGACTCACCCTGAGCAGCTCCTGGTTTTTCTCCTCCAACTGGCACTCCAAGTGCCTCATTCGCTCCTCAATGCTCCCGTGACGCTCCTCCGCCTACAGATGGATTATAGCATAGAGGGGACAGAAAGAAGGGCCACAATAATGTGCCTGTTTGAGAGCCTAAATGGTAGCAGAAAAAAGCAGAGATGGCTACAAAAGCAAAGCCCCTAACCATTACGTGAATTGTTTAGAAAGCATAACTAGGGAGAGCAATCTGAAACGAAGAGTGAAAGGGAAAGAGATCACAACCACAATGAAAAGGACTGCATAAAAGAGGAAGAGAGCCTCTCCAGCACAGCAAAGTAAGAGCTCCAGCTAGGAGTGCCATGCAGCTGTCCCCATTGGTGGTTGAACAGCCAGCGCAGAATCCCAGTAACCAACTGCCACTAAACAATGCGACAAATCTGTTCTCTACAGGAGCTGGCAGTAGCTGTAATTCCCCGTGGGGCTACCTTCCTAAGAATGGAGTTCATGTCTTCAAGCTTAGCTTCCATAATATAGTGATAATCATCAGGGGAGGAGGAGGAGCTGGAGTCGGACTATGTGGCCGAGGAAGAGGAGAAGGAATATGTTGAAATGTCATGGCATGACACACAATGGCACAGGAACATCTAGAGAACAGGGTATCTGTGGGAATTTATATCCAAGTCAAGTTTGCATTCCTACCTTGGTGAGGGCAGCTATCCTCTGGGCAAGTTCTGCTTCTACCTCTGGCAGAGTCTCTGCCTTCCTCATAGTCTGCTGGAGCTTTTGCTCTGCAAGCTCCAGCCTCTCCTGCAGCTGCCTGTTCTTCTCCTCCATCTGTACACAAACAACAAAACCAGAATTCACATAAGTACTGCCATTTGTTTCAGTTGATATTTATTTGCTGCGCATATTAAGTTCCAGTTGATGAATTGCATCTACACAGAATGCCAAGGTATTTATTGTCCTTAAAAATGTTCACATTTTGTCACATTACAACCACAAATTATTAATGTCCTTCAACAGGTTTTACAAATTACAATAACTCCAAGACTTTTGGCCAGATTGGATGAAGAGCATCTGTGAATTAGTCTCCAGGTTTTGCCACTAAATTTCAAGTGTATTTAGGTCTGGACTTTGACTAGACCATTCTAACATGATTCATAACTCCATTGTAGTTCTGGCTGTATGTTTAGGGTTACTGTAATGCTTAAAGGTGAACTTCCACCACAGTAGGCAAAAAAACTTTAGTTTTGGTCTCAGCTAACCAGAGCCTTCTTCTTCCACGTTTGTTTGCCATGTCTCCTCCATGGTTTGTGTTCTGCAATAAATTTCTGTAAACAGCTGCTCCATAAAGAGCAGATTTGTGGATTGCAGGACTAGTAATTTAACCGTGCTGTAAGAATTTCCTCAATTTTAACCCCCGAACCTGCTTGGTTTGTAAAAGGAAAAAAACAACACAAACAAACATATATTCGTCTTCTTTCACTTAACAGGCAAGTGTTACTTTATTTTAGTTTATCACATAAATTGTAAATAAAAGAGATACATATTTAGGGTTGTAATGTGACAAAAATCAACAGGTATGAATACTTTTGCACTGTGTGTGTCAAAAAAGGAATAACGTCAAACTCCAAACCCCAGCTCAAAAAAAGGTTTTCAGGAAGATTCATGTTGTAAAACACAATCAAGTTTTATGAGATTAAACATTAGTTTAAAAATGGTTTTCAATTGACTTTGAAAGCATTTTAATTCAGTTTCCTCTTCATTAAATCTATTTCTTTACATTAAGATCATTTTAATTTTCTTAATTTTTGTGCCAACAAAAGGTGAAAAATTTCCTTAAAAAAAAAAGAAAAAAAGAAAAAGCAACTTTCTAACTGGCAACCAACCTCTCCTTTCTTTTCACCTTAATATCAACAGTGTATTAGTGTAAAAAAAAAAAAAAAAAAAGATTTATCCTTTGTTGGAGGAAAAAGGTTCAGGACAAAGGTTCTGGCACAAAACTTCAACTCCTCATGAAACAGAAGCAACTCTGCAAGTGCCAACAGTGCCAATTACAGTTTCCAATCAGTGGATACTTGCCATGACTAAGCATTTTGATAAGGTGGTTCTCATGAATACACAAATGAAACTCAGTATTGCTGAGTGACATTTCTCCCTGATGTGTGTCAAGACTTTTGTCCTTGCTCTTTATGGACCACTGAGCAGCATTATTTTGGACTTGGATGACAGCCTTTGCTTTCAGTGACAGATGCTTTGATCCCATAAGCATCAAGCCTGGCAGCTCAATATGCAATAATTTGACTAGAGTGGGACAAGAATGTGTTGTTTTCTGTGTCAGTGACATTTTGATTTTGGAGTCCCATCATGATCCCATCAGTTTTGAGGTCAGCCTGGGGAATCATGATGGTCTGCTTTTGGTTTGTAACATCCCCCCCAGATGAGCTTCTGAGTGTATTTTTGGCTGTTTTGCTTGCCATATATTCTCATGTCTTCATCTTTCTGGATCCATGGCCAAGTCTGCATTCCCTGAACACCTTATCTTCAAACATCAGTGGGTATCATGAGCTTCATCTGCTGCCAAGAGGACAAATGAACTCTCTGCACAGCTTGTGATGAAATGTTTGTGTGTGGCAGCAGGAGCTCAAATACTGAAGCTTCATGGTACTTAAGAACATTGCAACAGTAGTTCTGATCTCCAAAACCCAAAGCTCAAAACCTAATGTATCAAAAGTTTTCAGATAGTCATCTCTATAAAAAATAAGGGAAGACAACTTATGAACAGTGCAAAAAAAGTTTTGTTAAAGCAGGTACATTTCTATTTTATGTTTTGTTATATTTAGCAGTGCCTTTGCTTATATTGTGTACTGTTTTATAAAGTATTCTTACTATATATCTAGCCATTTATTTTTTGATGAGTCCACTGAAAAATGTTACTTATCATAAATCAATCTATCTATCTATCTATATATCTATATATATATATATATATATATATATATATATATATATATATATATATATATATATATATATCTTTTTTTATTCTCCCCCCCCAATAAATTTCATTTTTCTTCATCCTAAAAATAAAATAAGCACATCTGACATTTGCACATGGTATGAATTATTAGGTGTCACCTCCAAAACAAAAATCATCATTATTTATGCATTTTTAAATAATAAAGCCTGTGAAGTTTCATGGTCAAATGTGATGAGATTGAAGATAAACAAAATTAGGTCTCAGTCCAGTCAGAGAAAACTGCAGAGAAATAAAGAATCGTTTTTGTTACACTTTTTAGTTAAACGGTAATAATACAGTCTGTACCTTTAAAATGACTGACATTTATTAATTGCGTGTATGATTTGGGCATCTGTCATAATTAAATGTGATTCAAATATTCACAATATTTACACAATTAAATGTGATTAAAATGTAATGAAGTGAAACTAATCTGGGCTTCTGCATACAGTTTGCACATTAACACTTAAAGGCCCAATAATGAGCAGTCAAGTGTACAGGAAAAACAGGGAAAAATAACAGTCAGTCAGCTGATCCAACAGAGTGCGTTCAGCTGCTTGAAAAAAGGTTGTTTTTTTTTTTTATCTTGAATTAATGACACAATGTCAAGAAACTTTTTAACGGTCAAACTTCAGGGGAAAATCTAAAACACACAAAACCAGAAATGCCTCATAGTTAACTGGTCTCAGAGTTGAATTAGATCATTGAGTTATTAGTCTAAAAGTCTTTCAGCTGTCACTTGAACACAGTACCTCAGCAGCTTTTACTTACCTGTCTAAGGAATGCTTCTTTATTGGCCAACTCATTCTCCAGCTTGTCGTTGATGTCATGCACGGATGTAGCCTCTCGCTGGGCACTCAGGTAGCGTTTCTCCAGTGTGACGATGCGTTCCTCCATGTCCTCCTTCTGGCACATGACCTGTACACAATTATCAGTTAATTTACCAGTAAAGAACCTGGTATTCATTATTTACTTCTGTATTAAATCACAACTTTAGCTCTTGCTTATGTCTTCTGCATATATAGGATGTACTAAAATTCACAACAAAATATGCTTTCATAGATTAAAATGAAATAAAAATATACTTGTGCAGAGTTCTCAGTTGTAAGTAGAACCGTACAAAATCGATGGTGAAACTAAAGTTTGAGCAAAGAAAAGCAAAAACCTAGTCAAACTCCAGAGAGAAAAAATATTTTTTAAAGAAAGACACAGATGTGAACTTAACTGAATTCTGCTTCACTGTGAAAGCAGTATCACAAAAAGCAGCAGACGAAAAGCTTACATTATTTTCTAACTAAGAAACACAAGAAACAGTCATCCTGCAAGAGTGGATAGATATTACAGTGCTCAGAGATGACAGATAACGGTAATAACAAGCCATCTTTCCAATAAGGCTGCAATAAATGCCTCCGCCTGCATTGTTAGCAATCAATAGTAATTTCAGCAGTGGTCCAAACGGGTATCAGCCTATATACATAGGCAGAGTGTATGCAGCTGTGCTATTGTGGAATCAGCTATTGGAGAATTATTTTCTTAATATTCTTTGTTGTATCTTGTGGTGTACTAAATATTTACATGCCAGTATGTAACATTAAAAATGTAGACATTGCAGGTTTATTGAAAACTGATGCAGATATTAAGAGATTGAGAGTAAAACCAGATGTCTACATACGATTTCTCATTGTCAGATTTAACTTTTCCTGTTGTAAGTCAGAATGGCCAACCTGACTTCTATTTGCCAAATTCCATATTTTTTTTAAGCATTTCTATTAGTTTCATCACAGTCAGAAGTTTACATTAACAGTGACTTTAAACCATTTGGGAAAGACTACACGATGGTGTTATGGCTTATTAAGTGTCTGCTTATTCAACATATTTGAGTTAAATATATATCCACCTGTGGATGCATGTTAAGAAAAAAAAAAAAAACACTTTAAACACTTTAGGTGTGAAGCGTAAAAATAAATAAATAAATAAATAAATAAAAAGTTTTTTTTTTTTTTTAATCATCAAAGATATCAGTAAGAAAACTGTGGACTTTCACAAATTAGGTCCATCCTTTGGACAAATCTAGATGCCTGAAGGTGCAAAGTTCACCTAATCAAACACCTACATACAAGCATAACAGCTTGGGAATGTTTGGCTATCATACAGTTTAGGAAGGAGATAAGGGCTGAAAGACCACTCAGTGAGGAAGAAGCCATTATTCCAATAAAAACATTTTAAAAAAGGTAGCTTTGCAGACACGTCCTGTGGTCTGCTGAACACTAAAACTGAAGCGTCTCTCTAGTGTTTAGCAAAATAAATAACTTTGCTCATCTAACTGGGTTTAAAAAAAAGGAAAAGCTTAGTTTGATTTAATGTCAAATGGTAAGAAAAAAAAAGTCCATTTATACAAGGCATGGAAATATTTGATTTGAAGTGAATATGCAAATACTAGCTTTTTCCCCATCACTGTAAGGATTATTTCATGTCTTTTTTCCCCAACTAAGAAATGTGCATATTTCCCCCTTTTCTATGCATGCATATTGTGTGTGCATGCATGTGTATGTGCTTTTACTTCTTTGATGTCCCTCTGGTATTTGCTGTTCATCTCCTCCGACTTGATGAGGTCCTTGCGGGCAGTCTCCAGTTCCTGCTCCACCTCGGAGACCCGGGAAGACAGCGAGGACATGCGCTCCTTCATCTGGGCCAGCTCGTAATTCTGCTTCTCCAGCAGATCCTGCAGCTCCACCACCTGGCTTGCCTCGCGGGCCGACTCCAGAGAGCCATTTGACAGGCGCTTGAGGGAGATATGACAAGAATAAGGTGAACATAGTAAAGAAAAGCCTCCCACACAGCCTATAATTGGCCTTTCTCAACCTATGTTGAGAGACTGAACAAAAAGTTTTTTTTTCCTTTGAGGATTTTAATGCTTTAACCTAAACAATGAACTTTTGGAGAATACTGAGAATTCCTGATTTATTTAAATTAAAAGGTGTCCAAAAGCTGTCTTATCAGCAGATGACTGCTTTAATAGTGTAGCAAACACAAAACGAGAAAATGATTGATTTGCCTCCAAAATTAAAATGTATTAACCATCTTCAAATAAAGCCTGGTATAAGATGCATACTTTTTGTAATTTTCACTCCTTTTTATTTAGCATATTTTTAGCTCTTAGTGTATAGTCAAGGCATACAATCTTATCAGAATAGTTTGTTTACAAATTACATATGCAAAAAAAAAAAAAAAAACAAAACTGCAATTAATCAGTTTCTAAAGTACAGTCAAATTTTAGAGCTTATATCTTCAGATAAAGGTAATTTTGGTTAAAAACTAGCACAATATAAAAAAATAATATAAATATATAGATGGATGGACGAACAGATGGGTAGATGAATAGCTGGCTGCAACACACTTCTAAGTGCTTCTTTTACATAAAACCATCAGAAAATGTTGACCATGGACAAGGATCGAGGTCAGGAAATACAATTGTTATCCTACATGACTTTTTCCATATGGATCTAGACCTAAGAACCTTGTAAAATAAAGGTACTTAGAAAAATTCCAAAGCATTTCACAAAGCTACCAATACATTTCTTGGTTTTATAAAACCAGTCAGTCAGTATTTTTAACAAAATAATCCACGCCTATGCTGGGAAGCTGATTGAGATACATGACATTTGTTGATGTTGAGGTCCAACTCACTGGAAACTATTCTAATTCGATTTGGCAGCATTTATTCAAACTGGTAGTGGTGGAATAATGCATGGGCAGAAAGCATACAAAAGTAACCATCAACTGGCAATAAATATTAGACAAAATGAGATAAACGCTTAAAGAATTAAGAGTGAGAACAGAGTACAAAAGTATTATTGATTTATAAAAATAAAAGACAAAATGTGGCCTTTACTGCCCTTGACCTCTTTCTACCTGCCACATTAAGGCCACAGCCATGTATATTTTACATCACAGGACAGGCTGTCACTCTCAGCTAGTGGTGTTTGCAGCAGCGTCTCTGTCAGTCCTTGTGACTGCAGTGATGCTGAATGACTAAACCTCTCCATCACTGCAAGGTTAAAACTTTGCCTTCATCATATCATATGAGAAACACGCACCCAAACATTAACATGCAGAAAACAGCCTGAATTTATATTCCTTTATTTTATCTACACAAAACAGAGCAGATGATAACCGTCTTCTCATTACCTCTTGCCTCAGCATGCACGCTTTTCATCTCTCTACTCTCCACACCCCCCTATACTCCTCCCCCAAGCTGCAGCCTGCAGAAGACCAGCCAAGTAATAGCCTTTCCATTGATCTACCCTAGTATCCAGCTGGCTGTCTGCATGTAAATAATCTCCAGCATCAGATATGAGGTTTGGAGTTCTGATGCTGCTGATATAAAACAAAATCAGTGTGGTGTCGTAAAACAAGATGCAGCTACATTAGTTTTTAAATTAGTATTCCAAATTGACGGTGTATCCAGTAAAGAAGGGTTTCCAGAAACAGTTTTTATTGATCAATGACTTCTGACTCAGTTTCATTGTCCAAGACGTCATTATGGAGTTATGCCAAAATCATTTAAAGGAGGGAAACCTGTCGCCTCAAAGCAAGAGCTCTCAAAGCTGGGGTTTTTGGAACATGGGAGCTTTCAAGGAGAGATCTGGGAAGCGCAGATTCAGACACGGGCCATTGCAGTGCGCTGCATTCAATTCCGAATGCAAAGCAGAGATAGTCTGAAAGTGTGTGCATTTGTTTTCAGCCGTGATTATCTGCACAAAGTCAGGTTTTTGGAACTGATATGGATCTAAAGGCACTCAGAGACAGAACCTCATCCAGCATACAAGAATGTAATGTGTGAGTGTGCTACTAAAATAATGACATACTACACATTTGGGAAGACTTTAGTTATTTGGAACTACATTTCAGGTTTTGTTGTTGTCTTCAGTGTGTCAATAATCCTCTGTTGCAACACTTTCACTTTAAAAGTTGAAAAAAAAAAAAAAGCCACGAGCCATATCACTAAAACTATTGGTCTTTAATCTACAGTTGTTTTCAGTAGCCCCATTAATCAATATTCTTTTGCTAGCACTCTGGTACTGGCTAAATACAGTTTCAGAAATTAGACATGAAACTTCTCCAATGAACTATTTTGTGCCCAAATCTGCCTAGTTTTTGATAAACAAGGGCCATTAGGAGTGAAGAAACAGATTTTAAGCCTGTGTTAATAGTTATAGAGAAGAGGACAGTTACGACTCATGTTCTTGCATAGGTTGGACAAAGATATCGAGGAACAACAACTTACAGCTTCAAAACTGTCTAAACTTAGTTTAAAGTCCTTTTAATGAATGCAGCTAAATTGGGAAGAGTGCAATAGTTTTCTTCAACCGTTTGGAACATAGAGAAGTTCAGCAACCCCCCCTCCCTACCTGTTGCTGCACACTCCCTGTCAGCTACCTGAAAAAAGGCTACTACACTTGACCCTTATTTAACAGAAAGGCAAATTTGGCTGTTAAGGAAATATATTTGCAGTCATGTAAAATAATCATGGTGTATAAACTTAAAGGTAACAGTGTTTCAAAATTGTAGATGGTAAGCTATGAGCAGCAGGTTTGTGAAGCAGCTGATTGAAAGGCTCGCTGTCTGAGAAAATAGGGCAAGTAGTTAATGGTAGCTTGTTAGAGTCCCAGTGAAATTCGAAAAAGAGAAAAATATAACATCCTGCTCAAAATATATATTTACACCTGGTATAATACCTTAAAGATCACAAGTTAGTATATTTAAACAGGCTTATTTCTTTGCATTTATCATAAGAGATGAATATATCAATCATATCTGGTTATAAAAAATAAAGCAGGTAACTTTTCTAACTATTAGAATGGTTGAATATTAAATCTAAAATGGCAAAATAAGATGGACAACTTGAACCTTTAAGTTTTTCTAGTGCAAAGTAATTCACATACTCTGGAAAAGCCCACTACTGAATTCCCCTCAAATTTGACACTTTCATTATTTCTCCGAACATTCTGTACCATTTCAAGCAGAGAATTTTTGACAACTTTAATTATTGGACTGTGGAATGTACTGAAAAACAAAACTGTCTTGTTTCAAAGCCTTGTTCCTTTTTTTAGTATTAAAATTTGAACAGAAACCTGAGATCTGGTGATACTCACCTTGCCGTGGACCTTTTGTTGTGCTTCACTTCCCTCCAGTAGGTCATCTCCTCCTTCACCGGATGCAACTTTCCTCTGAAGGTGAGCATTTTGCTCTCGTAAGGCCACAATCTGTTAGATCATAAACAGAGGTCAACAAATATATATTCTAAATATTCCTTACTCACAGAGTGAATGTGGACAATGTATAATAACGGTAGCTATCAATTGTATTCTTTTTAATGTGGCTTTACATAGCTAGTCCTTTAAACACAGCACTTCTACACTGCAGCACTGCAGAGGAATTCATAGAACTCTCAGTCTGGATGAAACTGGAAGTCTCATAACATCATAGTAATTATGACCTTTAGCAGTTAAAAATCAACATATTAACATGTGTATGACCAGCAATAATGTTAACATTTATTTCTACAGTGACACACTTTGTCTCTTAAGGGACTCCTGCACAAAACTTCTGAAATTACAAAGTGCTTCTTTATCTTTTAAACAAAATCCTTTAAAAATGACCTCCAGACTCACATTGCTTGCATCTCCTTCGATCTCTGAAAGCTGAGTTGAAGTGAATACCCCAGCGAAGTGCTGCATTCATGCCCCACTTACCCATATCTAGAGTCCTCTACATTAGTATTTACTTTAGTTCAGCTTTACAAAAGTGTCAAGTTTTTTGTTTTTCTTTAAATCACTTAACAACATCAATGTAAGACTTTAGATTGAGGGATAGTCTTCTCAAGGTAGACCAGCAAAACCCTCTTTCAAGTAGGAGGAGCCGAGTTAGCACTGAAATTGAACACAGCCAGATTCTCTGGCTCATTACAACCTGTGTCTGTACTAAAGTCTAAAGTCTGGCGAGATTCTGGTGCCTTTTATCTTTTAATATCCTATCATTAAACTGCAAGCAATCATTCTATGGTTTGTTCAAAAGAGGGATTTCTGCAATTTGTTTCATTAGATTTTATAGAGAAGCAAAAATCAGGAGGAAAATTTCAACAGTGAGAAGGTTGAACTGTTTCCCCCTACTCATTTGATGACAGAACATACATCATTATCTAAAAGAACAAAGAAAAAAAGTGCAAAAGCTTACAGCTAGAAGTCATCTTCAAAGTATTAATACATAAGGTTTACTGCCAAAAATTCTAGAGAAGTCAGGCTTTAAATACAGAATATCTAAAAAATGCTGAGACTGAAAGGATGGGAATAGAAGAAAGGAAGAACTGAAAAAGAGAAAGAAGGGTAAAGAAACAAGGACCTGATTACAGCTAAGAAAGAAGGAAAACTTTAGAGAATGACTGAAGACATGAAGTAAGAAATCAGTGAGGAACAGATGGGAGGAACAAAAATGGGTGATTAAAGGAAGAAAAGGCTAAAATATTGACTGACAAAAAAAGGAATGGAATGAATTTAAGGAAGGAAGGAAGGAAGGAAAGAAGATGATTATAGAAGGAAGGGAATGATAAAGTAATTTTCCCCACTTTGCCCTACTGCATAACAAAGCCTGTGTTTCTGATTATTACCTGCTTGTACTTCTTGCTCTGCTTTAACCCCCAGAATCCTTCTCACAGTAAAGGTCACAAAAGCCCTTCAGCTACAAAAGGCTCACATTATTTAACTGTAATCCTTCTGCAAGCAAAGAAGCAGCTCCAAAAACAATGCATGAGATGTTCTGTGAGTATGTTAATGCTCCATCAAGCTGGGTCTTTACTCTCAGTTCTCAGAAGCTTTCAGGGAGCTTAAATCTTAACTCCGTTTTCTCTAGTTTTTTCTTTGAGGATTTCCCAGCATCACTAATATTTCATTTTAAACACGTCATACTATTGCATAAAAGGACAGTGTTCCTTAACAGTGGAATACTAGACAAACAAGGTCATGTTTTTTTTAGCATAGAAATTAGTTGTTTTCCCTTCAGATATCTGCTGCGAGTGAAGCAAAAAGGGCAACTGGAGGATAATCAATGACACAAATGACAACAGAATTGTTAACATGATCCAGCTTAATGACAGATCTTTGACTTCTCCCACTGACTCAGAAGTGTAAATAAGGCTGTAGAGCAGCCTCTTTGCCTTTGCACAATGAGGGTTAAAAACACTACAGAGCGTTTCTGTTCATTAATTTTAATGAGGGCAGAACCATGTCTCTTTATGTTTCCTTGACTATCACAGAGATCGTCTGCAATTTCTCCAACTCAGAGATCAAACAGCAACACCACCCCTGACATAAAAGCCCAACAAACAATGAATGGAGTGCTGCACATACACCTCCAGCTCAAAAATGACAGAAACGACAAGTTAAAATGAACAGGGTGCCTTTTAGGTCTTTTTGATGTCATTGATTCGTCTCCATTCAGAGGAAAAAGGGAAAATAGTAGGAATGAAGAGAATTTTTGTTACACTACAATATGATGTTCTTGTCTGTTTTTATAGTCATTTATAAGTTATATGTTATGAGAAATGTCTGAGGTAGCATGATAAAAGACAAATTGAATTATTGCAAAGAGTGAAAAGAGTGATTTTGATTTTCACTTAAATGAAGAAGACTGAAGTCACCTAGCAGTACAAATGTTTGGTGCAGTCTACTTAAATTACAATCAGTCACAAATTGAAAAAAATAACCCCAATTTCTTTCCTCATAAAAAAAACCTTTTCCTTGAAGTCAAATGAAAGTATTTCTGCTTTGATTTCTTGCACTAAAGTTGGGATTATTTATGAAGGGAGGATAGTGGAATTAATTCTGATTGCATCTATGGGTGGGCACTCGTAAAATATTCCGATATTCATGACAATCTTGAATTGTACATATGACTTGTTTTGATAAGTGGACGTCTTGTTTTCACCGGCACCTCGTGAAAATATACCCCAACTACAAGGCGGTGGTAATGCAACAAGTTGCTTCCACATTGCCATGAAGCAGATATGTTAACCGTTTCAATGTTTTTCTTCAGTGGTGACTTATTTAACGGACTGTTCTTAAATTATTACATTTTGGACTAGAATATTTAGCTTTGTATAAGGAATGTGTAAAATACACATACTACGTTAAAGACCAAGTATTCAAATAATCAGCAATTACAATTTCAAATGGTATTTCTGCTTGCAGTGCTCATCTCTAATCAGATTGTATGACTTCAAACAGGTTAAATCCTATGCAGTACCTGGTTTTATGGAGAGATTAAAGTACGGATTTCTATTCAAGCAACGTTACCCACTGCTTAAATATATTTCCAATCATTGGCTTTTTGATGCCACATTGTTTTAAAAAGAAGCCAAAGACATATGCAGGTCAGATGCAAATGTGTGCGCTTTATCTTAGATTTTCTATACAGTGCATGCTGGCATCCTCTGATAATGACATCAAGTTTCACTTTGGGGGGGGGAAAAAAAAAAAAAAAAAAAAGTAATTTTCTAAATATCTACTGGTAATTTTTCTGCTGTTAAACTAATTTTTTAAATTTATCTGTAAACAGACTCCAACACATCCACTATGACATCTAGTTTAATGCAGAAAATTGGAATCCCTCACAGTAATCAGTGTGACCATTTAAACACCTGTGACTGCACAAGGTTAAAGGGTACTGATTTTATCAGGCACGGCAGTGTTGTGAAAATGGCTGCAGGGAAATGCGACTCATACAAACTTCCATCTAAAATCAATTACCAGTTTGCTTGCTCACGCTTCCCTGGAGCCCCTGAAGTGAGACATTTCTATTCAGTAACGCCAGTTTAAGCGTCTGTCTGCCGCCTCAAGGTTCAATCACTCATCTGCCCACAGCTGGCAGGTGTTGTTAACCATATATAAAGGAGAACCTCACGGATGTACTGCACAGACTTTCTAACCTTGGCTTGGTGATGTGAGAATTTCTAATAGTGCTACATTTCCTACCAATATGTCTGTCAGTGCCTCAAATGCTCAGTTAAAATCAGGTTTATTCCTATAGTGAAAAAAAAAAAACTGAGAAAAAAATAAACTTGGGAAACTAAGACGCTTGTCATACTTTCACTTCTTCAGAAAATAATCTTTGATTTTTCAGCCAAATAGCTTACACTATCTTCTCTTAAACACTTTTCATTTCATCTAAGATTGTGGTCTCCGTACTTTTTCAGCTTTCACTGAAGGGACTCCTGTACTCTCATTAACACACATCTCTTTCGCCACAGTTGGCATCTTCATTCACTCTTTTTTTTCGTTGACATTCTCCTCCTTGTGCCTTCCAACCAAATCTCTGTCAGAGGACGTAACAACCACAAAAAGTCTCTTTGTATACTGACTTGTGACAGGTTGGGAAGTGCCAGCCAGTCTGCAGCCTAAAAGTATAGCTGCTGGTATAGGACATGAGTGCTCATCAGCAGCTTTGATCTAAACACAGTGGGTGTTGTTCTAGAAGTTCACTGTTTTACTGTAAACATTTTTATAGCAGGATATACAGTGCAGTAAAAATGTGCAAGGCACCTTACAAATTTCTTCTTTTTTGTTTGTCACGCTTTAATGTTTCACATAAGAAAATTTATATTGGATAAATATTACCTGAGTAAGTAGTTTTCAGTTGATGATTTCATTCATTAAGAGAAATAAACCTATCCAAATGGACCTGGCTCACTGGGAAGAAAAAAAACAAACAAAAAAAAAAAACAAACAAAAAAAACAAAACAAAAACAATTAAATAAATAATTCTTGCTCCCTGTGACTGAACTATGTTTTTTAGAGAGCTGAGCTCAATTTTACAAGCCAAACCCAGTCCTGATTATTACCTGACCTGCAGATATCATCATTTAAATAGAACCTTTCTGAAAGCTGACACAAGCAACACATTATCTAAATAACATCAAAATATGTCTGTCATGCTACATCTGACCTAAAACTAACATTTCAGAAACAGAATATCAAACTGACAGTCTAACATGGGGGTGATAGTGTGAGGGTTTGGGGCTGCTTTGCTTTCTCAAGACCGGGACGACTTGGCGTAGTTGATGGAATCATGAATTTTGCTCACTACCAGAAAATCCTAGAGGAGAGTATTCACCATGTTTCTTTGTCTTCATGATGCTGTTTGTACATCAATAATCTTCTGAGGCCTTCACAAATAACACACAGGTAGGCTGTCTAGTAATTCGGTGATTTCTGCAATTGGCTGCACTGGATTTTATTTAGGGGTATCTGACTGAAGAGGGCTAAATACAACTGCATGTTACATTTTGCAGCTTTTTAGTTGTAAAAACACATTAAAACCACATGGTCTTTTATGTGTTACTTTGTCTTTCATCTAAAACCCCAATAAAATGCCTTGACTTCTAACATGGCAAAATTTATATTTAATTTTCAACCACGCATACAATTCTGTTTTCAATTTCTAGTATTTCTTGTACTAATGACTGATATGTATACATACAAGACTTACTCGAACAGTAAGTCTTAACTCAAGTAAATACACTGGCTTGGGACTCAATATCCATTCAGCATAGTCATCATAAAGACAACACTACAAATTAATGAAAGTGCAACACAAAAAAAGTATATTTAAATATCAAAGTAGCTGTCATTTTATATAAGATTACAGTGTGTTACCTCCTGATTGGCTGCTGTGAGCTCCTCCTCCAAGGCAGAAACCCTCTCCAGTGACACCCGTAGTCTTTCTCTAACCTGAAAATACAAAGAGAGAAAAAAAATATTTGCATAAATGTCCATCTAGATTGATTGTTTAAGTTTCAGACTCGGCAGGTTTTGGTTAACACTGTAGGAAAGCAGCAGAAGGAATTATTTTCTTCTCTGCTTATGGCTTTACAATAATACTTTGTTGTGGTTTTGAAGTCACAATAAGAGGTCCTGATTGCTTCCAAATGTAGTTTCTGATACAATACCCCTTCTTATCCCACTATATCTCCCTCTTTCTGACTCTGATCTTCTCAGCAATCTCAGAGGAAGTAACCCTGAATTAAAAACTTTGAAACTGACATCATGCCCAGTATCCCAAGACAATTTTACTATCCTCAACATCAGGTCTTAACAAATGAGGGCCTTTAGGGGTCATGGTGAAAGCTAGCCCCCTCTGGATCCCAAAGGGGGACTAATAAAGGGTAAAAGCACCTATCTAAGGATGGAAAACAAACTACAAATGTAGGCTCAAGTCTGATAGTCTCACAGCAATGTTTTAAACAGTAATGACTAAATTAATTCTAATAAAATAATTTATAAAGGGTCAGGAATTATTTTTCCCCCCTGTAAACTGCATTAATTTGTAAATATATTAAAATATATTTTTTAAAAAGGTGAACCTTGTATAAAAGCTCCAACACAAGTGAAAGTGCTGCACAGCTGGTGACAGATGTACCTTCTCATCAAGTGCTTTATGGTGTTCAAACAAGGACTTAAGTGCTTTGAGGACTTCAACTTCACTGGAGACCCCTGAGGGCGATTGAGCTTGCCGCTTGACCACCGTCATTCGAAGTGACCGCTCATGTCTGGACACCAGGCATTCCAGATGTTCCAGAAGTAACTGGAAAAAAAACACACACAGAGATTATTTGTTAAAAAGAGGGAAAAGCTTTAAACAGCTGGCTGAACAGACATTTCTAACAAAACCTCAGCAGACACACATCCCTAAACAAGTTTTTGAGCAATTGTTTGAACCTAGAAATACCAGTTATCCTCCTTAAATAAGTATTAGTTGTGTTGATTACATATACGGAGTGATATATTTATTACAAAATAAACCTTAAGCTTCACCACTTTCTTTATGAAAGTCTTACATTTGAAGCACTCTTTATTGTAACTGTAAATTGCATGTAGTGTATATAGGAATAAAAACAAAAAAAATCTTCCAATTTGGCTTATAGCCAACTTAAGCTAACTTCTGAGAACTCTCCCAGTAAGATACGACACTGAGAAGCTGTATGTAGCAAGCAATTATCAGAAAGCTACACAAGAGCATCATGGTTCCAGCTGGAAAAGTACTGAATGATCACAAAACAAAAAAAACAAGAGAAAAATATACAAAAGAAAGTGTGGAAAATCTGTAGTGCAGGTATACATTTGGCCAGTTTAAAGAAAAATTTTTTTTAATAAAATATAAAAACAATTAAAATTGATTTTTTTTTAAGAGATCTATGAGTTCAATGAGATGGACGATAGCTTAAGCTGTGATACAGGAAACCAAAACTTAGTGTTTGATGACGGAATAGGGAAACATATAGCGACTTCTTTTATTTCTGAAAAATACGAGCTGAATTAACTCCTTAACAGGCTGGACATGAACATATGACCAAAACCCTATAACTTGAGATGTACCACTCATTCTGTCATTCAGCCAATTTTACCAAAATCAATTCTGATCAGTGCTCAGCAGCCTAAATACTGAATAAAGAATTCTCATCATATACCATTTACAAACACCAACAGCATGTGGCTTGATACACTTTTTGTTTAGTTTAATAAAAGTCAGATAAGGGTTAGGAACCTTTAAATGAGCATAAATGTGGGTAATCATGCAACTGTTTCATTTTCAGTCAGATTTAAAATTACTAGCACTATCAAAGGACCTGCAGAACATTGTTATAGTCCTTAGATTTAATAAACAGAATTGGTCAAAAATGGAATCAGCTGGGTCACACCTCAACAAAATCTGCTTGTAACAGCTTCAACTGTGTGAACAATGCAAAACAACTCATTCAAGATTGCCACCTGCAAACATGGGCATATCTTGGAAAAAGTATAGAGAAATCTTTTTTTTCCAGTGGAAAATAAAAGAAAGCAGAAAATGTAGAAAACGAAAGAGTTTTCCAAAGATTTCAGGCAAATGACTGATTCCATCATTTGGTAAGCACAGGAGTCTCAGCGGTGAACTTTAGATAATTAGTACATAAAGAATATTTAAAATATTTCTAATTTGACATTAGGTTCTACTGTGGCTAAGAGAGGCAACTTTAATTGCAAAGGAAAGCAGTTTTGAATTTACATAGGGATGCACCCTGTCTGTAGCACCATATGCTACATCAACTAACTTGCTTTTCTAGCAAATCATTAAAATAAAACAACTTGCGCTGGCTCTAATATACATTAAGTTATAGTTTGGCAAACAATTACATTTTCCCATTAAAAAAATAAAGTAGCTATTCTCCATTTTCCCTCCAAATGTTTAGTCACTCTGTGGCGACTACACTGCATTTTCCAAAAGTGTTCAGAATTTCTCCAGGAGGAGGTGTCTGTTCTACGAAGTATAGCTGTGTAAAAAAAAAAAACTAAGTGCACCTCTACTCTATCTGATTCAACTCTTTTGTTGAGTTGTAGTCATCATGTTCTCTGTATTCCTACAACACCAACAGAACATCAACACAGCTGAATCAGTCAAGAAATGTTTACACTGAACTTCTTCCAGAATTAGAACACAGTCTAATCCTGTTTGGTAATTTTTTTCACCTTTTGCTTTATTATTGGACATGCTTCCTGTCTCCAGACTCACTTGAGTCTAACTGCACATGCATGTCATTCAACTGGGACACTTATCCCTAATGTTCAATAAAGTTTACTTGTCTCCATAGACAACACTGCAGCCCCTCAGTCCACTGCCTGTCTGCACATGCTTTCTAAAGCCTAATTATGAAACGTAAAACACCTTCAGTGACAAAACCAAGTTTAATTAAAGCTTGCTTAGAAAACTGCTCTTTGGAGAGTGAGAGGCGATAATTAAGCGAGTGTGAAAATTACGTTTTCTGTTTCTTTGCACCTCTTTTCATGATTTCTCAGTAAGCTGTGCTAAAATAGTCTTCCTTTAGCAGAACAAAAAACGTGAAAACTAAATCAGTGCAGAAAAGTAAACTGGTCTTATCTGGTAACACCAGAGTGTGCTTACAGCTTTTAAGATGAGAATTTTTTAAAAAAAATTAAAATGCACAACTTTGCCTCACCAAACATTTAGTCCGTTTATGTTTTCAGTTCCATAGTTTAATTTCCCATGAGAGCCTTTGAACTGGAGCCAACTCAACTTAACTCTACTGCTGAGCACTCATATATGGAGGAAGTGGGAAATTCTTGTGCAGAATGTGAAGAACTAATGACAGTTTACATGCTTGGTTCAGTACTTCTGCAGCCTTACTTTAATTTCTGTTCATCACAATGATGCAGTGGGCCTGGGGGGCCTTTCTGAGGATGATATTTAAAATTTTGGAATAGGAAGTGAAACTTCATAGGAAATCAAGAACGTGGGAAATATCTTTCTGGGTGTAAATTCATCTTTCTTCCTATTATAGTCACAAAGGATGTCCATCTAGGGTGTGTATTAGGAACACCACTTTTTGACAGTTTATATTGATAATGTAGATCAAATTGCTGTATCCCTCCATCTCTATGCTAATGACATTTGTTTGTCATGGAAAGATGGTTCTGTTTAATGTTTGATTTTCTGCAGGTTATATTTGACACAATTCATCCAAATTTGTTCCCCCTGAAACTGGTACTAAATGCTAAAAAAATGTGTGTGTTGTTTTTTCCCTGCTATTTTGTCCACATAAAGGACCTCAACTCTGTGTCCTTTTGCAAATACAAAGACAGTGGTAAAAAGAAGCATGTTTAACTCTGTGGTTGTATTTACTGTAATCTATGTCACAAATGTCTCTCAAGGCTGTAAATCCCAATGTTAATGATCCCTTAGTCCCTTTACCTGCATTTGTGTTTTCATATCAGGATATTCCAGGGGACTTTGTTTGACAAGAAAAAAAAAAAAAAAAAAATCATATCTTCATTTGTCTTTTTCACTTTCATTCTGAGCTTCTGAAAGCAGACTAAACAGTGTTACACAAGACAGTGTTACAAGAGAGCTTATTTGGGTGGTGTTGCCAAAACGAGCACTGATCAGAGGGAACGAAAGCATAAAGAAGAAAATCTGGTTAGCCAGGACAAAAAAAAAAAAAAAAAAAAAAAAAAAAAAAAAAAAAAAAAAAAAAAAATTTCCTCCAGCTGGGTTGTTCACAACAAAACCAAGTGAAGAAAACCAAATTTGCAGATTCCTGGTTTCTGTTTTTACTTTGATGTTAGAACTTTGTTACCTCACAAGAAGCATCCTAGTATAAGCAGCTGGAGAGGCACTGTCCTATCCAGCACATTGCAAGTTTGATGTAAGATGCAACTTTAGCTACCCTGGTGTTGTTTCTCTCAGCTTTGAGTTCAGAAATCTCTTCCTCCTTCTCCAGCAGCTGTTCCCTGCAGGCGTTCAACTCCTTGGTCAGCGCAGCAAACTCCTGTAGAACCACAGCGAGAAAAGGAAGAGATAGGTTAGGATCCAAATAAATCCACCAGTAAGCTGGAAACTATAGAATTCATCACAAAGCTGCACTTTTTTGTTTTAAACAGATTAACTGCAGATTAACTAAAAGATAAGGAAAGGGTTCCACTTTGAAAGAGGGGAAGTTTTGCATTTCTGTCTAAATTAAGCGAATCAAAATCAATATGTTTGGACTAAATCACATAAGACAGGTTTACAGTATGAAGCACTTGTCATGGTCTTACTTTAGAATTGCTTTATAAGACTCAATCTCCAAGACCCTCAGTATTTGATTTCAACAATAAAGAGAGCAAAACTGTGTCCACATACTTAACATTGCAGTCTCCCTATTACTGCCAAAACTGATGCATACAAAAGCCAACTTGGAAACAGGAAAATGCCACAGAAAATTCTGCACTACAACAACATAAGCAGTGACTGAGATGACTTAAAAGAACCCAAACAGAAAGAAAACCCACTGATCTTTTTTGCAGAGGGAACGTCGTCTCTCCTCCTGCTGCTAATCTTCGTCAGAGTTGAGGAGGCAGCATTTTAGTGAGAGACACTTTTACTAACAACTTCCTCCAGCTCCTCAGGAGGGATCCTATGCTTTTTATTTGAAGGCTAGAAGGCATATTTTCTCAAAAGCTTTCCAAGTCTACTTTTGGTTTCCTGCTAGTTCACAGAAAGTTAATCATTAAAGATTTAGATACATACTTTAGCAGAGAATTCCTTAAAAGGAAAACATATAAACTGTAATTCAGAGTATAGTACTTGTAAAAGCTGCAAAGACATTACTGTTTACATTTGTCTTGTTTCTCTTTTTTGTGTTTGAAACATCTTTTGGTTGCCTTTTGTGGCTTTCCATCTTTTTATTGTTTGTATTGACATCTGTGCTCCTCGTGAGTTCAAACTAAATTAGCAGAACTGAGAACATGTTATATGATCAAGTAACAATGCTGATATATTTATACATAAGCATTTTATAAATATCTATGCAACAAATAGAAAATTAACTTTTTTTACTTTTGATTTGGGGTTGAGCTTCCTAAGGGACAAAAATCTATTCTGGATTTAATTTAAGCCAACAAGAAAACTATATTAAAAAAAAGTGCTGATTTGCATTTATCAATTTAAATTCACGTAAATTATGTTAGTCCCTTGTCCTCATGTTCTACAAAAGTGCATAAAATTGATTTATATTATAAACATTTGACTCAAGTATAAAACCTTCCTAAAGCTTAAAAAACTGATGCACAAAAGCCTACTTGCAAAAACCAAAGCAAATTATTTAAATAATAAAAAGCACCTAAAAGAAATAAAACATCTTTATCAGAAAAAACAAAATCAAACATTGTCAGTTTTCTGAACGTTGTTTTTAGTTTCCATCATTTGGGGGTTTTTTTGGGTTATGATTTTTGCCCTAATCTTAATGTTATCACAGTTTTCTAACAGAAATGTCATAAATTAATCTGAAAGATTAATATCTGATTAAAGCTCCAAAACAAATGTCAGGATGATCAATAACATAATTAATTGACAACATGTTGTCGTCTTTAGCTTGCAAAAATGGAATTATCATTTTGTCCCATAGGAAAAGAAAAGAAAAATGCATTTTGTTTTATAAGCCTTGACTGCATGTTGTGATTCAGAATCTGTATCTAATCTGTCCTTCAGGAGTCAAGGACAATAACTCGATGCCACGGAGAGACTCCAGGGAGCGCAGTCATATTATGTCTCATTGCTACAAATCCTTAGAGATCAGACTGTCACAAATCCTCTATGGGAAGTGACATGAAAGTTTTTTTTGAACTGCTTAAAGTTAAGTGAATCTGATCAAAAACAAGGCTTCTAGGTCACTGAGTAACCTGACATACCAGGAACCAGGCCTCAACCTGGACAGCAGGAGGAAGATTCACTATACCATAAAATTTTTAAATGGTATGAAATCCACAGAGAAAATAACTCACATGTATTTTCTTACAGTAACTTTGTTTTTGTCCTCAAGATATTAAAAATGTACTTTACTGTTGAAATAAACGCACAACACAATAAACAATTCAAGTTACTAGTCTTAGATAATACGTAAAGAATTATGTGCGAGTGACCGTTCAAATTCAGAAAGTGCTTACAGTCAAAGTCAATTTTGTGGTGCCAGGAAACCTACAAATCTTAGCAGTAACATAAATGACTCATTCAAATATTTTAATTTTTTATAAAAAGCAGGCAAGTAGTTTTAAGACTTTTTTCACACTAAGAACCTGTCAAGGACAAATAGATGATGGACTAGGGTGATTAGCAGATATGAGGTGATTATTTAACTTCCTATAACTATACCTTCCTGTTTTCCTACATAATTACTGAAACTTTTTTTGACTTCCAATTAGAACATGACAAATGAATGAGTAGCCATTTGTTGGCACACTGGAGTGAACACATATACTCTAGCAACAACAAAAAAAAAAAGGTCAGTAATGTGAATGTGAAGAGGGTAAACCTCTCCTCAAACATTACAAATAGTGTTCCACATGATTACGAGACAAGCCTAACATAGACCAAAGGCTTCAAGGATAAGAAGCGACGCAAAGCTGAAGGATGCAGCAAAGGTTACCCCAGAGCCCCTGTCAGGCAGTCCTCAACCTGACCACAGAACCACTGGGGAGAAAGCTTGAAGGTTCTACGGTAGGAATCTGTTCTTTAATTGTGGTTTTTACTTTTCAAATATCTCCTGTCAGTCCAAGCAGTCTTATGATGTCCGCCGATATCATTAGCAAATAAATTAACAGCAAATGCAGCTCGTCTATACATTAAAAAAAAAAAAAAAAAAAAAAAAAAAAAAATCCTAGTTGCAAACATTATACCTAATATCAAACTTAAGATTATGGAACACATTTACTCTGAGTTGGAAATGCAAAAATTGCATTTACAAACTTGCAAGGGAAAGCGTTTAAAAACAACTGCACCTTAAATTTTTAATTGATTGCATTGTTTTGATAATAATTTTGAATTCAGCTCCAAAGCTAATGAGACAAGCTGTGTTGTACTCTTTCTCCAACTTTTCTCATGTATGGTTTCACCCACAACAAATCAGTGCAGCTGTAAGCCTTCTTTCCCCCTTAGCCCCTGAACCAAATGAGCAACTGCAATTTGACTGCATGTCGGTATTTTACATTCTCCCATCTACCTCGTACATTTAGAATGATCTTGCAGCAACATTTTAAGGCAAAACAACATGAGAAAACTAGATCTATACAGCTTATCTGTGTCCTAAAAGTAAAACGGACATCTACAATACTGTAGTGCAGTTAGAACTTCAGGAGTAAACATAGACTGATTTGTATAGTAAGTGACTTCCAGCTGCTTCCATTCACTACTGTTTCACTCAACTTTTTTACAAATTGCAAACATAAAATATTCTAGTGCGCATCAGGGTAACAATGCCAGTAAAAACTAGAACAGAAATCACAATTTCTAAAGAATACTGGCAGATATGTTTTTAATGTGAATATAAAATATGGCAGCCAAAGGTTGCTTATCACAGTTATTGACTAAAATAAATTTTTTAAGTTTTAGCAACATAGTGGTCTGAAGGATACAAATGTGTAATAGCACAATGCTGAAGAGAAAAGAAAATTGTGTCTTCTTTTCAAGAAATTACCACTTCAGACAAATACAAACCTTTCAGTACAGTTGACAATTTTTTTTTTGTTTTGTTTTGTTTTTTTTGGAAGGCATGCTAGCAGATCTACAGACTTAAATTACCAGTCAATTAAAGCACAGCACCAAATGAAATAAGTGCAGCCTGTTTGAAAGAGTTGAAAGAAGCTACTTGGGTTTACAAAGTTTGTTTTGACAAATCAAAGAGTTAAGCTAATGTTTGCTTTGTATAAGGAAAACCAGTGCAGTGTTACATTTAGAGAAAACCAAGTACAACAGAAGCATTGCATCAGCACAAACACCTCATAACAAATACCAAGCACAGATGCAGAGGCCTCATCATTTGTGCCCACTTTGCAGCCATACTTTTTGCTGAATACAGTATAAAACACTGAACTTCGCTACAGAAGCTGTACAGTACTACTGCTCCCAAAGCAACAGAAACAAAACCAGGCCACAGTGCATCCTGTGCAGATGATCAGGACCAATGAAAAGTTAATTCTACTCAGTCCACTGAAGTTAGAGGTCAAACTGTGGGGACAAAGAAGCTCATTATTGTTACAATAAATGCCTGCTCAGTTAATGACTAGTGTATCTGTGGAGAAAGCTAAGGTCAACCAGGATCTGAGCTGTTACCATAGCAACAGGAAGCAGGGACAAAAAGTGTTGGCGTGGTAACCAAGTCATCTCTGTAGGGAGCTGACCTACAATTCATGCACAGAACACAATGAAGAATTTTTAAGACACTACAGATAATTTGTGCCATTTTATTTTTGGCCTGACAGACTGGTAAATTTAACAAACTAGCTCACATTTCCTGTTTTATATATTCCATTCAATTCCACTTGGCATCTGAAAAAGTCCTAGAACTGATCATCATAATTTCATTCTTCTCTAAACTATTTTGAGAAATACCTTCTAATAAATCCTGGGAGTTACACAGCACTTTTTTGGCCTCTCTGCATTTTTCAGACTTGTAAATGTGTGCAGCAGGTCAAGCAAAAAAAAAAAAAAAAAAAGCTTAGAGCTCATAAATCTCCCTCTCACAGGAATGCAGCTAATCACAGTCACCTCCTCTTTAGAAAAAGCCCCTCTGCAAATTGCACAGTTTGCTTTAGTGCTTGTCGGATCAGAATATCCCCTTGCTGGAGCTCCAAAAACATTGCCTTCCCCAGCATCAGATAGCCGTAAACTCTCTGTGCAGCTCACCATTAAAACTGTTGTCTCAGAACAGTCTCTTCTCTCAGAGCCAAGTTAAATAAAAGGCTGTGACCTCTGGGGGAAGGAAATGTTTTGAAGAATGGTATTCCCCCCAAAGGCCACCCTGTCAGCATGCTTGACAGATTATAGACTCTGCTGAAACATCATTTGACAGAGCCATTTAGGTTATAGACAGTTATATATTTGGAAAAACAACTGAATTTCATAAAAGATGCAACACTAAATCCAACCATGGCAAGGTCTTTAGTATTATGATCTTATTTAGAAACAAATACTTTACAATGCCATCCATATGTCCTGGCATCCTACCAGACTTGGCTTTTATAAAACTCTGATAAATAAAAATGTAATTATTTCTCGAATCTGAATATCAAAAATGTAGTCTAACTGAAGAAAAGTGTGAACCATTTTGAAATACGAGTAATTCACAGCAAATTGTGGTTTAGTTCCATTCAGAGATATTTATTTTTGCCTAATTTTTCTTAAGAAAAAAAAAATATGACCTGGAGATTTTATTCCCAGGAAACCCATCCAACAGCCTACAGGCACATCTTTGGTAAACAACATGAAACCACACTGGTGCAAAAAATAAATAAATAAATAGCAAAATGACTAGAGTGATGTTACATTTTCCGCATTTTGAGAGCAGGAAGATTGAGAAGAGAAAAAAAAGCAAAAGTGAAGATGCACATGCCCAGCATCTTTAGTGCATCCTAGATATTTTGTGATCTAAAAGGCAGGATAAAGGTAGATGATACAAACACTGATTTGTGGTACACTGCTGATGCGTATACAAAGCTATAAGAGTAGAAAACTCTTATGTGGGTTTCAACAAAAGCAGTGCTGGTTTTTAATAAATTAAAACAAATGGTAACTAAATTGTATTCTTTTAGTTAAATTGGGTCTTGCTTTTTTTTTTTTTTTTTTTTTTTTAAGAACTATTTGATGTTTTTCTCTTTTTTAAACCCAGCTTAATGGTCTTTCACTATTTCATCCAAGACCCACCAGACCAATACTCGCCCCTGTCTCTTTTCCCTACTTCTCATTACCTGTGCAGAGTGCACAGCGCTGCAATATGTCAGGCAATGTGTGTGCATGAATGTGTGCGACTATAGTGTCTGAAAGCTGAACTCTAAATGAATCGGTGACCAAGGCTTCCTTTCTGAGTAGGCAAATGTCAGCCTAAATTACAGCAGTGGATAGTTCCCACTTCCCCCCCCATTGGAAATGTAGGTGTGCCTCTGCAGGAAAGCCATGCTTCCATGCTAAAAACATACCCTGCCAACCGTGCATCTTCCTCAGGACTGCAGAGGTGGCTGTTGTGATTGACAGCATGCTGATTCACAGTGTGAATCTCAGCGAGCATGTCATCCATGCAATGATGATCCTGCCATTTTTTTTAACAGTCAATCCTCAAGTGTTTGAATAGAAATAGGCATGAAGTAAACATTAGCTGAGCTGACAAGCCAGCCTAGAATGAGGCAAATGAAGATGATGTACAAGAAGCACAACCCATCCCAAAGAACTCCAAGGAAGCAACAGTAAAAATAATTGTGATTTGAACAACTATGTTCTCAGAAAGTACACAAGCACAAACAGTTTATATCGGTGCTTTTCAGACATTGCATGAGTTCACAACATGTCTTCAATTTTTAATCAAGTGGGATATTTACAGTCTGAGACTAAAAGGAGGAGAGAAAAAATGTTTGGTTATAAATAAACAATGAGAAGAGCATGCTGCTATCAATACCACCTCCCCCCTGTAAACAAATGTGTATACATGCTGGATAGATGCTGTGCTGCAGTATACAAAATATCAATAAGATCGCGTTACATAAATATTCACATGCTTTAAATGAAAACCTAGAGATGTGTAATCACCCTAAGGCTGTTGTTAGATGAGGGGATATATATCCCTTGCAAAACTATTTTTACTCTGACTTTATTCATGTTTTTTTCAAAGGCAAAAACAGCTAAAGTAAAAAAAAAAAAAAAAAATTTAATTAAAAAATGTAATCATATTGAGGTTTAATTTATTGACAGCTGATATTTTAATCATATATTCCTAAATTAAATTGGTACAAATATTCAATTGTAATTGGATCAATCTTTGTACAGCCCGATGCGATGGGTTTGAGAATTTTTGGGGGACGTTTTTCTTTTTCCTTTTTCAGTTATAGTTAGCATTTTCCTTTTACATCTAATTAGGTTTATATAACAAAAACATGATAAAGGTATTCTGAACACATCTGTCTCTGTGTATAATCTATATATTGTGTTTCACTTAGTGAATTAAGTTCCTGAAATACATGAACTTTTCAATAATATTCTAATTTATTGAATATGATGGTAGTTTTAATGCACAGACATGTCACACTGACATGTATTGGCTGATAAAGCATTCAGTTTTATTCAGTTTAAACATCACATGAACATTTAGACTTAAGATTAGAAAACGCTTTAAGACGTAGAATCTTTTAAACAACTTTAACTTAATGATTCAAAGACACGCTAAAGGGAGGATGTTAGAAACCTGCTGAGCAGCAACAACAGTGACCCACTGAGGAACACAGCCAGCCTAATTCCTGCCCTCAGTCTTGCTGATAAAGATGGATCGGTTACAGCAACTCCTGATCGGACTCTCCGGAGCCTTGGAGACCTTGAGGTATTGCACACAATCCAGTTCAGCAGCAGGCTCATTTCCTCAACTTTAAATATTCAAAAAGGTTATGCGGGATGAGAGAGTGCAGTTTTTTTTTTGTTTTTTTTTTCTTCATGGTGATTCGCAGGTGGGTTGAAGGTAGGCAACAAATTGCAGCAGCATTCTCCATTCTTTTATCAGCCTGTCCTAGTCTGAAATACAATGTTTACCTTTCATCTGCCCTGCTGCCCGCTCATTTGGTAGAACTTACTGCTGTCAGTCTGTCCAAAAGCACTTCCAGATACGCAAAAACCTTCAAGGCCTTACAATTGCAGCATTTTTGGGATCACCATTTCTTTTTTCTGACAGGTTGCAACACCATCGCAACTTCAAATGACTGCTGGATCCAAAGAGAATGCAGCCAAGGAAACCAGAGGCTAATATAAATACTTCCAGCTTTAATGTGTCTTCATGTGTTTTAATGTGAAAAGCCAGCCTCTAAAGATCCAGCTTGCAAATAAAACTTGTTTTATACACAATAAAATTAGTGGATTTTAATTTTTCATTTGGAAATCTCTTAATGGGAGATTCTTTCAGGTGAGGGCCAGCTAAACACAGAGAGCACTGGGCTTGTTCAACATTGGCAAGGAAAGAAATGGTGATTTACAACAACATTTAACTGATAAGATCACAGATTTTCCTTTGGTCTGTGAAAGCTCCTTGAGAACAAGTGATATAGTTGTCTTCAAAAATTATAACTTAATTTACAGCACTCACTGTGCACAATAAGTAATTTTGAGTCCTGTTAAGACAAAAACTCCATTGCCAAAATGAAAGAATTTTGATGAAAGTCTCTAAACTCTCTAGGACAAATGCATTGACACCATTATTGTTTCACCCTCATCTTCCAAAACTAGCTCATTCTCTACTTTGATATTATTCATGACTAAAACTCAAGAACAATATCAAAGCAGAGAATGAGCTACCTTTCAGCAGTCTAAAAAGCCCAAAAGACTTACTTTTTTGTGCCTCAAACAACAGTAAAAATGTACAATTGAAGTTGAAACGGTTTTTCTCCTTTATAAAAAGAGAAAAACGATAACCTTCACAAAAGTGGAACAAGACATTTGAAAACTTATTCAAGAAACGTCCAGCGCATTGAAACTAAAGTCTAAGATTAGTGCACTAACTACCAGAGCCAAGTAGATTTGTCTGTATGTTCTCGTTCAACATCTGTTTACAGGATCAATTAAAATCAGCTTGTTTTGCATTTATCTACAGCTGAAACCAGACATTTACATACATTGAGAAAAAAAAAAATGTTTTGCCCTCAATATCCAAAGTTAAATCAGACCGAACTACTCTTGTTTTAGGTCAGTTAGAATTACCAAAATTATTTCTATGTGCTAAATGCTAGAATAATGAGAGAAAGAATATGTCAGAGATTTATCTATTAATGTCTTCATTTTCTAGGAATTAGTAGCATTGCCTTTGAACTGTATGACTCGGGTCAAACGTTTTTCTTCCACAAGCTTCTCAATAGTGTGCTGGAATTTTGGCCCATTTCTTCTGACAGAACTGCTGTGACTGAGTCAGGTTTGTAGGCTGCCTCGATCACACAGGCCTCTCAAGATCTGCCCACAAATTTTCTGTAGGCTTGAGATCAGGGCTTTGTGATGGCCACAAAAAACATGGACTTTGTGTCCTTAAGCCATTTTGGAACCACTTTGGCTGGATACTTAGGGCTATTGTCCATTTGGAAGACTCATTTGTGCCAGAGCTTTAATTTTCTGGCTTATGTCTTTTGACGTTGCTTCAGTATTTCCACAAAATGTTCTTTCCTCATGACTATTTTATGAAATGCACCAGTTCATCCTGCTGCAAAACTGTCCCACAGCATGATGCTGCCACCCCCATACTTCACAGTTGCGATGGTGTTCCCAGACTTATAAGCGTCCCTCATTATCCTCCAAATTTGATGGTCATTATGGCCAAATGGTTTTACTTTAGTTTCGTGAGATGACCTGGCATCTCTTCAAACATCAAAGTCTTTGTCCCTGTGTGTCCCTGCAAACTTATTTTCATCCCTCTTTTTGGATTGGTTCCGACTGCCCAGAGTCATAACCAAACATGGAAAAACAACATTCAGATTTTATGCTTGTCTAATCTGGAACAAACTTCCAGAAAACTGCAGAACTGCTAAAACAGTTCCATTAAATCAAGGCTAAAAACCCATTTGTTTAGAGTTGCCTTCGATTAATAACTAGAACATAGATTCATTCCAGAATAGAGAATAGACTATAATAGAAATATCCTTTATTGTCCTATGAAGGGGAAATTTCTGTGTAAAAGCAGCAAAGTGGCAGTGACAGGCAATAATAGAAAACAGACTCACACAAAGAATATAAAATATATATAAAAACCAAAAAGAATTAAAAAAAAAAAAAAAAAATACTGTTCAGTAAGGCAAAATTTCAACATGAATATTGTGCAGTTGGAAAAAAATTCCAGTCTGGATTGCAACTTTCTATTACTTCTTATTTTTGCCACTGTGCTGTAATTTTTTGTTGGTTTATAATGACATGATTTTATCATTTAAAGCATTTTGAACTACTATGTTTATGACATGTGCTACACAAATAAATTGACTTTTGGAATAATGGCTTCCTCCTCGCAGAGTGGCCTTTCAGCCCATGTACAGGACACATTTCACTGTGGATAACGAGACTGTCTGTCCAGCTTCAGCCAGCATCTTCACAAAGTCTTTGGCTTTTGTGAAGACTTGTGCAGCTCCACATTTGTCTTTCTGATATCTTGGCTGATTTATTTTGACTTTCCCATCATGTCAAACAAGAAAGAAGTGTGTTCCAGGCATGGCCTTAAAATACATCAACAGGTGTGCCTCCAATTTACTAAAATATGTCAGTTCACCAACCAGGAGCTTCCAAAGCCTTGACATCATCATCTGGGCTTTCCCTCATTGTTTAAAGAGAAAGTAATCATTCTAATAAACAAATAAATCTCAAATTGAAAAAAAAATATATAGGAATAAATTTAGTAATTCTGACCTAAAACAAGAACAGTTTGGTCTGTTATAACCTCAGACAGCGAAATAAAAAAGGTGTGTGTGTCATTTTATTCAGTGTCTGTAAATGTCTGGTTTCTATAATGTGAAGGGAGAGTTATCAGTCATGGCTCCCCATGATACATGAACAGCAGCCTGAGACCGCCCTATGTGCAGATACACTAACACTCAAAGCAGTCGCCAAGCTCTCCCTTGAAGGCAACTATAATCCTTTTCTGCATAAAGAAGCTAACCTTTGTCCAGCAAGTTTCACATTTGACAGCAGAATACACTCCTGAATAGAATGAAATTTAATGATGCTGACAAAAGATATGCTTGGCTCAAATTCATATGGAAAAACAGCATTTTTAAGTTCAAAGCTCTTAAAGTTGATGTCACTTATGAATTAGTTTATTTGAAGGCATGCTTTTACAGCACTGGCTATAAGCTGCTATGGAACCTGTCAGCAAGCCTTACCAACACGTCTAGAAATTAGAACAATCTACAAAGCTGATAGAAAATGTTGTTCAGTTATTGCAAAACTTTACAACTGAGTACTGTGCAACAGATTTTAGAGGAAACTAAGAGGAAAAGATGTATTTCCAACAGGCAAAGACAAGGCAAAAAAGATAACAGAACATGTGGCTGTGAATTTATTACTTCAGATGGCTATGAATACAGGTTTTTGTTGCATTTTTAGATGCCAGATCCTTGGTAAATCAGCCTCTCAATATAACACAACTAGCAAAGTTATACTGGGGCAGGACAAAAGACAAAACATCATTTGTTCCCCCCCAAAATCATGCACAAATACTGCTTCTAAATTATGCTAGGCCACCAGCACGACACTAACGGCATCAAACGTTTTTTTGCACAGAAAACCTACATTTTATGAACGAGATCGAGTGGACATTCATGCAATGAATGTGAAGCAAGTATGAAAAAGTACTGAAGAGACATTTGTTCTGCAGTGCTCTCAACTTGACACATTTAGCTCCAGTGTACTTGGCACACTGATAAATTGACGCCAATGAAATGCACAGTGCAGCAGTGCCCATGTTAATAAGGTCAGAGAAGGGGAAGAGCATTTTATTATCCAGTGAGAATACATTCTCTGTTTTCCACATGTAATGTTCTGTCACACTCTTCTCATTTGGTTTAAATAACATAAGTCATCCATGCACACTGTAAAGCTGCATATCTCTGTGAAACACACAAACAAGCATTCCCTGAAATGTCACACCATCCATCATTTATTGCACACAGAGAGAAAAATGCTCCAATAGCACCCATTTCTTTCCAGCAACAAAACAGCACCAGCGGGTTCTTGGCTGCTGTGCTGAGCTTTTTCAGGAGGAGATGATGATTCACATGGCTCTACTGTACGTTTTCTTATTCAGGCTTAGGCAAAAAAAAAAAAAAAAAAAAAAAAAAAAAAAAAAAACAGAATTAATGTTTTGGTGCAGAGGACGCAACTTATGATTTATTATAAGATAACGTAAATTTTGGGTAGACTTTTTTTTCTTATTCTGTCAAGCTTCTAGCAAAGCCTCGACTACTTTTTTGTTATGGGGGGAAAAAGTTGCATACTGAGCATTCATAAACATGTCCTTTTACTAAAAACAAGTAAAAGTAGAATATACGGTCACAGTCCTTGCATTTGGTTACCCAACTAATGGTTGCAAAACAATATTTACTGTATATTAACATGTGATGGTACATACAGTTGCTTTTTTAAAGCTATTATCCACTCACATGACCAAAAAAGGAAGTAAGATACCACATATTCTTAATAATCTCTGTAAAGTATTGCATCAAATTTAGCATCACCTTGATCATTAACACCAAGCATGAAAATGTTGAAATTTAAAGAACTTAAAAGGTGATAAAGTAAAACCTCTTCAACTTATTCATATTTTGGCATAGCCACAAATGTCAATGCTATTTATTAGAATGTTTTATGAATGACCAGCATAAAAACAGGTTACTGTAAATGAAATTGATTAAAAAAAAAAAAAAAAAAATCTGATATACATGGTGTGCATTTATATTCAGCTCCCTTTATCTGATACTACTGAAACAGAGTAATAACCAGCATCGTGAAGACCAAGGAACACAGAAGACATGACCGTGTGGAAGTTGGCTAGCAGTTGAAATCTGGGTTAGTTTATGAAACAACATGCTAGGCTTTGAAATGCGACTATTTGCTGTTCATGCCACAAATCCTATCCAAATGTGGCAACAAGAAAGCCACTGTTGAAAGAAAAGCATAAGCAGTACTGGTTTGAGTTCACCACAAGATATGTGGTGGATGGAAAAAAAGAAATACACGAAGCAGATGCTCAGGTCAAATAGGGTACATGCAAAACACTATGTGAAAAGAAGAAAACCAACACTGAACATTGCACTGAACCAACCATTCCTACAGAAAAATATAGAGATTCTCAGTCAAGAAAAGACAAGCTTGTTTCTTAAAGAGATTTCAATTCTCAAAACCCCCCCCAAAAAAACGACCTTGAAACTGAAGAAGCATTTTGGATGAGGAGTAAAATGATTTTAAAAAGCAAGAAAATAAGTCCAGCTGCCTCCGATTTATGCAGTTAGGGTGGTGGTAATAGCATTGTGTAGTGAAAACACTTCTTCAGCACAGAAAGGAGGACACATTTGCACATTTTACAGTAGGTCATAAAAAGAAGACAGCATTCACAAAAAATGAAATCATCACTCATTTGTCATTTTACAAAAAAAAACTGTCTTACTGATATAAAACAATGCATGTTTAAACAGCACAAGATACCAGAAAAAAATAGAAACTGGTGCTTTTATAACATGAAAGGTACAGACAAAGTGGAACTAAAGCTAGAGACGGTGAGTAAAATCAAAGTGCAGCTTTCAGACAAGAATGACACTTTTATTTGGGCAGATAACCAGCTGAGGAACAGAGCAGTTTTGTGTGGGTGAGATGCCACGATTGGAAAATTCATCAGACGAGTGGTGGGATTTGTAAAGATTACAGGAGACAGGGAGGACAGGGTTTGGAGCAATGTTGATTAAATCCCTGTCCATGCAGATAACATTTGTAACGGCCAAGATGATCACAAACACCCTCAGTGCATCAAAGGAGGACACCGTCTGAGGTTTAACTCCTGCTTAAATAATCCTGAAAGAGAAACACTTCTTCACAGAAGCTGGAAGGCAACAAAAAGCAGCTCTTTTTAACTGCAACACAACAAAAATGAAAAAAGCTTTACATACATGATATGTGTATCCTTAATAGTCCACTACTTACTGGAAGGCCTCAAACATCAAAAAGGTATTTTGTACTCCCTTCTCCTCTTTGCCTCTCGTGTTTGCCTTCTAAGACGAAGACTGAAAAGCCATCTATAACCCCAGGGGACTTCAGAATCCACTGACCTAAACCTTAAGGAATGCACCTTAAATAGCGCAGGCACAGTTGAAAACGTAATGGTAAAGATACCATATCCAGAATTTTCTTTCATATATAAAAAAAAGTTCTGAATCAGTGCAGAAATTGTCTTTACTGCTGCTGTGTTGAGAGAGCTCTCAAGCGGTGGGGCTGGGTTGGGGTGTTTCTTTTGTACAGTAAAACAGTTAAGACCCAGCTATTAACATTTACCACCATCTGGTGAGCCCAAAGAGGTGTCAGGATGATAAATTCTGTCATTAATTTATCGCTTATATACAACTTTGCATTAGATGTAGTTCATAGGTCTACTTTGCATTTTATAAGTCATCAAAATGCATGACTGGACATTTTAAAACAGCAGAGTAAATGATCAAAGTAAATAATCAAAGCACCTGGACTTTAGTGGTTTTTAAACTGAAGGGCAGGTTTACCTAAATCAGATCAATGTTAGTCCTTTTTAGGATTACATCATTTACTTGAATAATTAAAACATCTAATTTTATTGTTAATGTAATTATGTTCTCTATTTAGTTCTGAAATCATTTGAAGTTTATTTTTTTATGTCATTTTTATCCATAGTTACAGCAGCACAATATGAATAACTACAATTGTTATCATATAATTATTGTGTGCAATATCAAAATTACAAAAAACCAACTGGATGCAATAATTAATTAGCTCTCTTTGGTCTGCAGAGATTAAATGTAACATGAAATCACTGCAGGCATTTTTTTCAAAGTATTGTTACCTTACATTACTTTATAGTTAGGTCTCCAAAACTAGTAACTGAACTGGCTTTCATCTTAACTATACCTGAGCAGTGTCCAGACGGTCAGAAAGTAAAACATTAAATCCCTTTCTGTTCAGTGAACGCATACCTCTACTAGGTCACACTAGTCACACCACTCTTTGGTGTGGCCATTGTTACTGCAGGAAGATGAATCAAAGCTAGCCATCCTCAGTGTAAGTATGGTGTTAGAGGAAGCACAGCAGGTGTAAGAAGCTATGTAAGGAAATGGCATATTCCATGGAAGAATACTGGTTCTTTGTTCAGGCTAATACGACAGTCAGCAGAATTCAGCGGGTGCTGCTCCTGTCACTCCTTTACCATTTCATACTTTTCACAAGACAATTATAACTGCAAAAGTAATCCTCTATCACAGGAAGTCAATTTGTACTCCACTTTGGAGGAGAATTGCTTTGTACCAGATTTCAGCAGATAACTTTGCTTAAAGGAGAATATCCAAGTTGCTCAGTTTTGAGCTTTCAAAATCTGTCAGGGAGGGAATATGTTGTATTTCAAAATGTTCTTTGCCTTTCTGAAATCTCACACTTAAGGGTCTACATTCTTCATGAAATTAACACAGAGACTGCTGTTTCTAGGTAGTACCTATTGCCACAGTAATGATGTGAAACTGAAACAGAGCAAAATGTTGTCAACAAAGATTTTCTATACATTTTAAAAGAAAGATTATTGAAATCCTGTTTTCCAGTGACTGGTCTTGCTTACATCTGGTGTAACATCACCTCTGTTTCTAATATAAATAATTAATGACCACTGACAGCAGGAAGGTTAGAAAATAATTTGAGTGCTGGAATTAGATAAAATTGTTATTGGTAAGTCAAACCTTTGCAAAAAGATCAAGATTGTACATAATCCACAAATCTCTGATCTCTGCTGGATAATGTAGTGATAATGGCTACTAGAAAATAAATCTTACAAAAAGACTTGCTGTTTATTGTAATAATTATAAACAATTAGATTTTTTTCTAAATCCACAAAACTGATATTATTACAAAGATTGCTAAATTTGCACTTTTTCACTGTTGGTTACATGACAGCACCTGAAAACAACATATTTAAAAATATGACTGAATTTAATTAATATGTGCTGTTTAGTGATAAAATAGCAAAATAGTCCTGACAGAAGTATCTCCAATGGTTGCAAATGTCTCCGAAAGTGGATACATAATGGTCAGATTTTACAGAGGGATGGATCCAGTTTAGCCATCTTTGTAACCATCAGGTAGATAACATTTCTGTTTTTTCTGCTCCTGCCATCACTTATCACCTATCATCTGAGCAGCTTCTGTGTAGTCACCATTATCGCTCTTCTCCAGCTCTCTTTCCTGCAAAGTCTTACAGACTGAAATAAAAGAACATGAGAGAAAATCAAAGTCATGCAGTTGAGAAGAGATGATATCCAAGGCATCCTGCTGGCTCAGAATGAGGCTTGGTCAAGCTAAGCACAAAAAAAAGAAGACCTTTATATCCTCACTGAGCACTGTCTAATACTCATGAATCACATGCAATATCTTGTAGCAACAGTGTTGGCTTTTAAAGGTCAAGGCACTCATAATAATAAGGTTTTGTCATGCAGATACTTTGTGTTAAAGGCTACAGACATGGATACGTGATAAATTTATTCCAGGGACCATCTTTATGGGAATCAACAGCCACAACTGTACATTTTGATTGGGGTTAAAGATGAAAAGCTTTGACATGTGTCCTCCTTTTCTCTGCAGGTAAAGGCAAAGTCAAACAGCTTGTGGCACTGTTCAAAATGAATTAATGTTATAGGGCGTGGTGCTGTGAGTCTCTGGCATTTAATAAAAGGTCTGTGTGATAGAGGAGACCACCATAGAGTAACTCTTCATTCAGGAAAAAAAAGCATTCAGAGAGCTCACTTCAATCAAACCAATTCATTCAGTTTGTATCAGAATTAATCGTTTTATCCAGTTACAGTTTATACAACCGAGTGTTTTACTGTGTGTGCATAGAGCAGTCTGGACTTGTAATGTGTCTCCTGGTTCTTCCAGTGCAACACAGACGCAGCAGAAATTAAACGAGCAGAAGGAGATTGGGATGGCAGCATCGACTACTTGCAGAAAAGACAGGGTTAATAAGGTAAGGGCCACGCACTGTTGGAAATGCTGCACGGACAGTTTTGAGCACATTAACATGCAGTGCATGTTAAATGCATACAGGAAATCTGACCAATAACTAACTGAATGATCACTTCTCTCATTAAAGAGCTGAAAACGCCTGATTGGCTTCAGCAGGTGGTAATTCAATGCTGTGAACTTAAAATGAGACGATGATGGGGCAGATTTCCTTTGCCTGGTACAGGCTGATTGTGAGAGCTGGTGTGATGATTGGAAGAGGCATGGGGAAGCTACCCACATACACACACACTAAGCAGCTGATGTGACTGGTCCACAGACTGAGACGGCTGTCCTTGAGAGGCTAATGCCCCACAACTCCTCAGGGACTCCATGGCCAGATGTTTTGCTTTGCTTGCTTGCCTTACTGTGGCCCTGGTGTCTCTTAATCCATCATTCATCACAGTAAAGCAACACATGACCAAACATATCACTCACTTAAAATGACAGGAAACTGCAATTTGGTTTTTTTTCTTGTGATTTCCACTTACTTTCATTTTTGAAATGCTGTTTTAATATAAGTAAGAAGAAAGCATTTTCAACAGTGTCTATAAAACAATTTAAATTAAGCTCCAACAATAAGATACACACTTACTGGGATTAAATATATAAATGTTTCAAAACAAATTTACACCTTTTTTTTTTTTTTAACCCATTTTTTAAAAAAAAACTAAATACTGACAGCAACCTCCACAACCATTAGACTAAACAGGCTTATCATTTATATTATAGCCTTTTATGAGTGAGTTTATAGTAATATAAATTCACAAGACTGGGTTTTTCTAAATCTTTAAAATTTGACATTTATTTATAGCATAAATAATTTTACTTAATATAAATCAACTATTCTCCAATTATCGACCTCTTAAGAATTCATATGGAATAAATCTAATAAAAATGTTTTCCCTATTTCATGCTTTCCTTAAAGTTCTGAAAATGTTTAATTAGAAATTGTTGACTTTGTTTTTCCCAGAGGTCCCTTAGCCACTCTTCAAAATGGGAAAGACCAGTGAGGATGCCATTCAGGTAAAGCAAGAAATGGCCGCAAGAAAATATGTACTTGCCTAAACTTGATCATATCTACAGTCAAAGCAATAGCTAAAAAAGTTTAAATGACTTAACTGTGACATTAAGGCTGGACATTGAGAGTGACCAAATGTCTAAAGCAACAATTTTGCTCAAGGTTTTTGTACAGATTTTTACAAGGGGTGCCAATAGTTGTTGATAATGATGTATTTGGATTGCCTGACCCATATTCCACAGTAAAAAGATGACTCCACTTCTGCTGCTTCAGTTTTTAACACAAAAACAATGTCAGGTGGATCGCCATAGGGTTTGAGTATGCACAAATCCAAACTGCCATTACTTGATGAAGCTTTTTTCAACATAATGCCAATTGTTGTACTTAATTACTTGTGAACTGTAAAATATCAGTGAAAAAAAAATATTTGGTGCTTTCCATTACAGAAAAGTGAAAATCTTTGTTAGCCTTTAAAAAAAAAAAAAAATCAACTTCACAACAACTATCAAGCATTAAGAACTCTCTTGGAACAACAAGCACTGCCCAATTTGGCCCTAAACTCACCAATAAAACTGAACATTCAAATAAATCCTATACACACTGTGGTCATTGCAGACTCAAAGAAACCCCAGGGGTGTTTTTTTGGTGCAGTGCTGGCCAGCCCTCGCACAAGAATGCACTGGTGCAGAGGGAAGAATTGCCTCACAGCAGTCTCCCCCTCTCTTTCCTTATGTGTCCTGCATGCCTACCAAGTACTGTTTTCAGCCTCAAAGCATTTTAGGGCTGCAGTCATGCAGACAGAAGCAATACTCCGATGACACCAAAGGTTTATAGAAAGTTAAAATCTGTTGTGTTACCTTCCAGGGCAATTGTAAAAATATAAAAAAGGTTCTCTTCCCCCCAAACTCTCAGAGTGAGGTATAGACCTGTTATGCACAGAGCAAAAGATAGTGCAGGATTCTTCCAGGACGAAAAAAAAAAAAAAAAAAAAAAAAAAAAAAAAAATGCTAGATGTGCTTTAGGTGCTTCTTAATGTAGAAATAAGGTCACGTCAAGTGTAGGTGAAGGCTTGAAGGTTTGAAGAGTGCACTGCTGAGTAAAGGTTCAATGCAAAGACAGGAAAAAGACAGGAAAAAGGCTTCAATATTACAAAGAGCGAGAACTGGCTGAAGGAAATGATTGCTGGAGGCAACACCTTGATCTGCCACTGAAAACAGTACTTTTAGACAGTTTTTTGGGTATTAAGCAAAACCTAATCAGCTCATCAGATCCATTTAAAAGTAGAAATTATAATAGCAATGTGGGTATATTCTCTAGGATTACATCACAAACACTGGAGCACTAGAAACCACACATCGTCAAGTTTGAGTTTGCAGCCTACAGTACATCCTTCTTTGAAATCTTACCACTTCCATGAAAAATAGAAATTTGAAAACTAGAATATTTTTTCAAATATCAAAAAGTATTTTAACAAATATCACTATTAGTATAATTATGTTTATAGCATGCATACATATTTCAGTGCACAAAATATTTACAAAATAAAGACGCATATAAATAGACTGTTTACTGTAATCGAATGATTTTCAGCTTGATCAATGCAGACTGGTCAGATACTCAGAAATCCAATGTTATTTTGAGTCAGACAGCCACTATGTACAACTGCAACACTTGACAAAGTGGATGTTTTAACTGAAGAAAGAAGACAACTATTTTCAGTTCAAGTGAGGTGTTTAAAATTAAGTCTTGGGGAACTTCAATTCCTGCAGCATATTGATACAGTTCATTCAGGCTGTGAGCTTTCAATTAAGCCAGTGGTGTCCAAAGTCAGTTCTCAAGTGCCAGGATCCTGCATGTTTTAGTTCTCTCCCTGGTTCTACACACCTGGATCAAATGATGGCTCGTTAGCAGGCTTCTGCAGAACACTGACATGTTGAGGAGGGCGTAACTACCACCAGGGACAGAAATAAAACATGCAGGATGCCGGCCCTTGAGGACCGACTTTGGACAGCACTGAAATAAGCTTTCAACTTATCTGCCATGGACCAAACTAGATTTGGAAATGTTGGCAGCCTTTTGGAAATCCTGAGCTGAAGTAAGGATCTACATTTTCTAGAGAACACACATGGAAACTGCTGTTTTAGTAATACAACTTGCACTAACAAAGCTAATTCCTAATAGCAGATGCTGCACAATATTAAAGAAAAAAAAACAAACAAAAAAAAACTTCATTTTACAGCAATCCTCTCACATATCAATGCGACAAGTTCCTAATTGATAATCTACATTGGCCTAAATCGGTATCAAGGGGTCAAAGATAGACAAAATCCAGAGATCCAAAATCAACACTGAAATTCAAATTTGTGCATTCATAATCACGACTGAGCAAAAATTCCACCCTTTGTTCACAAAACATTAATACATTCTATATCAAAAAAATGTGTACACAGGTATATATGAGGGGAAAATGTTAAAGGTTGGTGTGAATTATGCAAACAAGCAATGGGAGAAAGTGACCAATGCTAGTGTTGTGGTAGCTTCTTCCTCTATGTTCTCTATAGAGCTTAGAAGCTGTCAAATCAAGATGAACTGTGCCGAGAAGCTCTGGTGAGATAAAATGCTTCCAGATGTGTGTGTGAAATCTCATGGGTCACTGGCGTTTCAGATTTGTGTCAGGAATTTTCCAGGAAGCCAAACCCTCCTCAAAGCCAAACAGTTCTTGTGTTGCCAGCTTTGTCTCACGGGGCAGATGTTATCTGGATACAGCCTTGAACCAAAAGGTCTAGCCTGCTGTTCAGTTAAAGCATTTTTTAAAAAGGTAATAGGATTTTAAATAAGTTTTGAAGCAAAATAAAGTGGTAAAATTATTTTCCAGATTTATAGGTGAAACATTTTCCTTAATGTTCATTTATATTGGTTTGCTTCGAAGCTTTAAACTTGTAAATTATTTTAACAAATCATCAGGCACAGCATGAAACCTTGTTAGAAGCATGAAACCACCTACTTGTTAGAAAGCAGTGAAAATTTTAAATTAAATACTTGATATGCTTTCTCCCTATCCCTATTACTCTTCAAACTTTTTGAACATTGGAAAAAACCTTAAAATTCAAAGTCCAAAAGACAGGGAGTTATTTATTTCAACACTAGAAACTGATTCCTAAGATTTGGACAGCAGTGTTTATAGCCCTATTCTTGTCCCCTGGCTTACTGACACAACTGTTACTAACTATTGACACAACACATTTGTATAATGTCTGCCAAGAAGACAATTTAGCAAGACTAAAAATATGAGCAACAGTCCCATATGCCTCTAATTTTGACCAGTCAGTTGACCAATTACAGCAGGCAAAAGACGCTGATGTCATCACAGATTACATGTGTAAAACTGCTCACTCTGACTAAGTGACAAGCTTTAAAACATAACCAACTTGGGAAATCAAGACGTCCCTCTTCCCAGCAACACTCTCCAGCTAATTCTCAGAGATTCCAAGACATTCAAAGGCCACAAGTAATATATAGTCCTTCCAGCAAGTTCTGCATTTTCCCTGGAGTCCCCTATAAGTGGGAGATAAAATTCTCAAACCCCCTCACCCGTTCCTTTTGATGCAGAGGGGCAGCACCTCCATCCTAAACTGTCCTAGTTGACACGTATAGATTGAGCCTTCAGTTTGTCTTCTGTATTCGTTTTGTGTCTATTTTAGTCAGTCATCAGGAAGCTTGCAGATGTGTACAACAACAAATGGGGCAGTACAGCTCGTGGATAATCAGTGAAGGGAACAAAGAAGAACAACCAGATGATGACAGAAATGGTAGAACATCTCCAGCCACATGCTGTGGTACATCTAATGGCCCCACAGACAAACTTTATCTGCAGTGCTTATTTTTATGAGTTTTTCTGAGAATGTGTATTAGAACAGCCAACTCCACTTTTGTCATGTTCTCCAATGACAGAAATTTACCTTACAGCTAACTCAGAACTGTCCTCTTGTGGCTATAGTGCCTTCGCATCATAGCTGTATCTGAAGCCTTAATATGATCTGTCTCTTTAAGAACCTCCTACTCTTTCTGACACTCCCCCTTCAGCTTGTTATCACAACAATGCTTCTCC